>JARFYF010000094.1:28757332-28770554 GCA_030265395.1 Rhina ancylostomus | reverse complement strand
AATTGACCTGTATGATCAGTTTGTAAGACAAGCTTTTCACTGTACCTCGGTACAAGTGACAATAATATACCAATACCAGTCTTTTCCCCATATGTTCATGTGCCTGTCCAAATGCCTCTTAAACACTGCTATTGTATCTGCATCTTCCACTTAACCTGGCAGTGCATGCCAGGCACCTATCACTCACTGTGTAAAGGAAAATCTTGCTTCAAAAATCTCCTTTCAATTTTCACCCCTCACCTTAAAGCTATGCCTCCCTACTATCTGACATAAAAGACTCTGAGTATTCACCCTATCTATGCCTCTCATAATTTTATATACTGTACTTCTATCAGGTTGCCCCTCGGCTTCTGATGCTCCAATGAAAACAATCCAAGTCTGTCCATCCTCTCCTTATGGCTAATACTCTCTTATCCCAGCATTATCCTGGTGAACTTCTTCTGCACTCTCTCAAAGCCTCCACATCTTTCTTGTAATGGGGCAACCAGAACTGCACACGATATCTAGATGTGGCCCGACTAAATTTTTACACAGCTGCAACGTTTTAATAGCAACCACTCAATACTGAACTTGAATTTAGTAATTGTATTCTGGAAATGGAAACAAGATTATTATTTCCTAATCTTAGGCCACGAAATGGAGGAAAATATTGTGTTGGCCGAAGAATGAAATTCCGATCATGCAATACAGAACATTGTCCAAAGCAAGAGAAGGACTTCAGAGGAGAGCAGTGCACACAATTTGATGGAAAACATTTCAATATTAATGGCCTACCTCCAAATGTACGATGGGTTCCCAAGTACAGTGGAAGTGAGTATTTCTTTAGGAGAAGGAAAAATATTAGCATAGAAATTCTATTGTGCAGTACAAGGTTTTAATCCATTACACAATAGACAATCTCAAAAAAAAAACATGGGGTCTTAGTTAAGTTCAAAATAATGCAACTGCTGCAATACTAAACTATGTGAGCATCAAAAGTAGGAGCAGGCTTGCTCTGGTTGCCCCTGTGCATCCTCCCTACACACTCTCACCATCCTGTAAAACTGCACAGTGTTTCATCATCCACCAGAGATGCTTGATGCTCACTGGTAGATAAAGCAACCCCAAAGTAGCAGTTCCCATTGAGAACCATTGCTTTAAGGGCTCTTACTGTGACGGGAGATCACCCTTTAAAGTTCACATGTCTTGCGTAACCTTACAAGTAAAGCGTGGTTATTATGTCTGGGATTTGTGATGCTGGTGTGCACAATGCACATAGGAAAATTGATACCCTCCAGCTCTGCACAAAACTGATGTGTATCCCCCTGCAACACTGTTTTAACGTACACCTTCCAGCATGAAAGGTGAAAGACATCATTAAACCAAGAATCTTGTTTCCTTTTCAGTTTTGATGAAAGATCGCTGCAAGTTGTTCTGCAGAGTGGCTGGAACCACAGTCTACTATCAGCTCAGGGACAGAGTTATTGATGGCACTCTTTGTGGGCCAGATACCAATGATGTGTGTGTGCAAGGACTTTGCCGGGTACAAAACTAACTTGGAGCTTTATGTAAACTTTTTGAGTTAGAAAATTGTTTATTTGATGTGTTACAAAAATGTTTACTTTCTACAGCAAGCTGGATGTGATCATGTGTTGAATTCAAAAGCACGAAGAGATAAATGTGGTGTTTGTGGTGGTGATAATTCTTCATGCAAAACATTAGCAGGCACATTTAATACCGTCCACTATGGTAAGAAATCGATTATCAGAGACATCAGGTAACTGCATTGTTGCCTTGTTGCTTGGACCTAATGCATTTGGTTAATTTAAAGAATGCAAGCAGGTTCTCTTTAGTACTAATACATATTCAATTTATTACTGTATGATTGGTTTCATTTGATGAAATGCTGATTGACTGAGCTTCATTAATATTTGTTGAAAGAGCATTGATAATCATCCTACTTCTGTCAGAAACAACAGTGCAGAAAACATTGACAGTTAAAATGAATCAGCTAGTCACTTGTCAAAACAGGCAAAACTTGACCATCGAGTTTTGTACAACGAATTTAAAAGTGCCATAAATTATTTGAAGTGGCAATCATTTCTGAAGTCTTAGCCCAAATTGTGCAGGGAGACACCAACTGTTCCATGTGAAACTGCCAAAATTTCCCCACATAAATACACCCAGACTTTGGAATTCCCATGTGTATGTGTGTGGGCAGACAAAAGTCCAGAGCTTGCTGACTGCAGAGAATGAAGTTATGGCTGTTCCCCAACACTTACACTGGAGAATCTACCTGCCGAGTGAGTGTTGTTATTCTTGGAGCATGAACAGAGGTTCCATTCATTTGAGTGAAGGGGAATGGTTGCATGGGACTAAATGATGTATGAGATAATGTACATTGTTTTAAATTAATTGTATAGGCAAATGTTTTTATTGATTATAAATATTTTAACTATTTTGTTCATTGTTTAAGTTTAATTATTTGATTTGTGGTAGTATTTGCAGCACCATATAATAAGATCACGATGGATCTAATTGTAATCGAAATTCTACATTCCCATTCACCAGCAGTAACCTTTCCCTGCTTTACTTAACAAGCATCTATCTACCTAAGCTTTAAAAATATTGAAAGAATCTGCTTCCACTGCCCTGTGAGCAAGTGTGTTTCAAAGACTCAAAACCATCTGAGAGAAACATTTTTACCAAATCTCATCTGAAGTGGATGACCCTTTATTTTTAAACAGTGATCCCTCTTTTTAGATTTGCCCACAAGAGGAAACACCCTTTCCACATTTACCCACTCAAGCTCTGTCAGATGTTACATGTTTCACTCTCGCTTTTTCAAATTTCAGTGGATAAAAACGTAGCCTTTCCTCATGAGGCAACCCACCCATTTAAGGTATTACTCTAGTAAACCACTGAACTGCTTCCATTCTCCTTAAACAAGGAAACCAATACAGAACACAGTACTCAAGATGTGGTCTCACCTGTTCTCTATATAATTAAAGTATAACCCCCCTACTTTTGCAATCAATTCCTTTAGCAATAAATAATAAACAATAAAATTCTGTTAATTTTCCCAATTACTTGGTGTATCTACATACTGGCCTTTTGCAAATCATGCACTAGGACTCCAAACTGTACTTTGTACGATGCAAAATAGTAGAATGGTCATTAAGTTGTCCAGGGGCCTGACTTGCTGTGGGGACGTTTTTGAATTCCTTTACGTCAGCCAGAAAATTTAAATTCAAATAATTAAAAAACCTAGTGTGGGGGGAGAAAAAAGCTAATATCAGTAATGGCAATCATGGAACTGCTGGGTTGGCATAAAAGCCCATCTGGTTCAGTGATGTCTTTCAGGGAAAGAAATGTTTTGCCCTTATCCAGTTTGGCCTATGTATGAATCCAGACACACAGCAATATGGTTATCTCTTGATAGTTGTCATAGGCCCAACAGTGTACAAAGTTCAGGGGCAGTGTTAGACGAAC
Source organism: Rhina ancylostomus (assembly GCA_030265395.1). Lineage (NCBI taxonomy): Eukaryota > Metazoa > Chordata > Chondrichthyes > Rhinopristiformes > Rhinidae > Rhina > Rhina ancylostomus. The sequence continues at coordinate 28,767,083 of JARFYF010000094.1, read as the reverse complement.
AAAAATGCTGTCCACAACCTGGGAATTTGCTATTTATCTGTACTGGATCCAGGAACATTAAACCCATTCATTTGAATGGAGAGGACTACAAAACTATTCAATATAATTTTTTTTTCTATTTTTCCTTATATCAGGGGCATCAGAATTATTCACAGTTTAGGTACAGCTTGGGATCCTGGTTTTGCCAGTGGTCATGTTTTTTTTATTTTTCTGTCCATTTTGTGGGCAATGCTGTGTAGGGCCTTGTTTTTTTTTTGGATTCAAACCTTACCAACAAGTCAACTTCAAGGAATCCACACAATATGATTACAGACTTCTTTTACTTCTGTCAACAGTGAGCACTGCCAGCTCTCAGCTGACAGCAATTTTTTGACCAAAAGCCTTTTAAGAAATATAGTATTTACCACACAGTGAATAAACCTCACCCATCCAAGTATTGTGTGCAAGATGCTGAATAGTTGTATCATAAGACAAATATCTGCTCCATCTCATTCCTGCAGTCTAGTTCACCTATTTTGTGGAACAATGGATACATCTTCAAAGGCTCCATTAGTTCATATTTCAGATTTGATATTAAGGAAGAAATGGTCCCCATATTGTCCCCAGTGTTGCTCTTAAAATGCTTACATGAAAAATTTCTGAAAGTAAAAATAAATTTAGCAATTACCATTATCTTGTATCTTGAAAATACAGCTTGTTGTGATCAGAAAATCAATATCAGTTTCTTAAAGAATATCATTGATGCAACATAGCTGTAATAACATTGATAAATGAATACCGGTAGTTTTCAGATGCTCACTTTAGTACAATTTAGTACTTTACCAAGTATTTTAAGTGTATATTTAGAATACCTTTTTGATTTTTCCCAGGATATAATGTGGTTGTACGAATTCCAATTGGTGCTACAAACATTGATGTGCGACAGCACAGTTATTCAGGGAAGCCAGAAGATGACAACTATCTTGGTAAGCTCATTTAAAGTACAGTAAAGCTGTATATGTTGATACTTCCTGATAACTGCAATAATCTTATCCACTCATACCAATAATTCCAAACATTATAGAATTCTAAACATCCCCTAAAATGATGCATGCATAAACACTTAAATTATGTATTATCTACCCACGTGACTGTCCATCACAGTTTTGGGGCAAGAAGTTACCTAATTGCTAATACTCAGCTCTTCCTGTCTGTTGCCAGTCAACCTTTTGTTAATGTTGTTTGAATTGTATGGGCCAGATCATGCCCAATCCATTCAGACCTTAGGCTCACTGTTTGCTCTATTCCTATGATTACTCTTACTTTTTTTGGCCTTACTGATGTCCAAGGTGTTTTAACTGTTTTAAATGCCCCTAACATTCAAAAACAATTGAAATAGATACAAATAATAAAAAAATACTAAATTTATACATTTAGAAGGGAGAGATTAATTAAAAACATCAAGATTAAAGTCAAAGTTGAGTTTATCGTCACATGCACAGGTGCAATTAAAAACTTGCTTGCAGCAGCACACAGGCACATAGCATCATATAAGCAGCATTCACAAGAAAAGCATAAATTAAAACATAAATTATACACAACTTTTACAAGAAAAAGAACAATTGGGACAGAAAAACACAGTCTATTTTAGTGCAATGTGATCAGAATGGTCATAGTGTTGCTAAACTGTAGTGGTGATTAGGGTTTTGCTGGCTGGTTTAAGAACTGATTGGTTGAAGGGATGTAACAAAATAGAGAAAGTAAAAACCTACCTGCACTCACCTTTTCAGTCCTTGATGGTGACCCCATTCATCCACCCTCCTCAGCTTAGCACAGCTGGACTCCAACCTGGACTCAGTGCCAGCACCTGATCTCCAGCTCATTCCTGTCTTCCATGAGGCAATGTGCTTCTGTGGAAGTCAGGAACAAAGTCACCTGCACAGTTTTCTCCAATGGAGTTGCCAAAATATGAGCAACATGATCAGGCCCAATGTATCTTGATTCTCCTGCCTGGTATATTGTTACTGTGTGAAACCAACATCTGGGAATCCTCCACCTTCTGCCAAAATCCACTCTTCTCAATGGTGATCTATCCATCAAGATGGAAAATAGAGGTTTCATTATAAACCAGCATGAGGTTCCTTTACCTGTATTTTGGGTGTTTTCTTTCCAGCTTGTTAAAAGAGATCCTGATTGCTGGCTGCGTCATCTTTCCAGTTTTTTTTAGATGTAGTCCCTGAATGAAGTCATCCCAGAACAGATCTCGTGTAAAACATAAAGCTTATTAAATCTTGAGTTCCCTGACTCTAATCACAGAAAAGCACCCAGCTATTGACTTTCTGCAGTAGTTATTTTTCTTTTTCTGAGTGAAAATGCTAAATTAGTGGTAAATTACAAATTAATTCTGCAGCAAATGCTGCCACTGGAAACATCATTTGGACTGATCAAGCTGATTTCATATGAGAATCCCCACCAGGCAAGGAAATTAAACTTAATGTCTTTAAATTAAGAATAGATGTGAATCCAGTTCCTAGAGCTGAAATAATAAATGGCCACAGTGACAGACTGGCAGGACTGGAATGAATGTTACACATTAATTGCATAAAGTTGGTGCCAGAATTGCACTGAAGTGGTTCCTTCTCATTGAATGAAGTTCAATGCATTAACTCTTAAAAGCTGCAGCAACAAAGGACTGGAGTTAGTTTCTAGATGACCAAAATATAAAAGCAGAAAAATAATAAATTTACATGGAAATAGGGTTAGGCCACACGGAATACCTCATATTATAAAATACTTGTTGAAGCAGAGAAGGGATCTGCAGAGACAAAAGAAGGCCAAATGGAAACAATTAATGAGCTGTTTGAGCAAGCTGGGATTCTGTCTGTCATAAAGAGAGGAAAGAAGATCCTCATTTAGTGAAAGTATTTACTCTTGGGTGAGTCCAGAAAGGGAGAAAATGGGGGCTGTAGGGTGTAATAGATGGCAAATATTTAATGATACCCATTACCAACTCAAATAAAGGATTTAATGGGGATCTCTTTACATAGAGAATAGTGATGATGTACAAGTTGATTTCATATGGAGTCGTTAAAACAAATATCATCAATGCATTTAAGGGAAGCTTGATCAGTACATAACAGAGAGGGAAATGGTGGGAGAGAAAGGAGCAAAGTGGTATGACATTATTAAATTCGGAGGAAGTTTACGTGAGGTATATATATATGGACAGAGGTGGGTTGGGCTGCTGCTTTCTTCTGTGTTGCAGATTCTGTTTGATATGTAATGAACTTTCTCAGCCAAAGGTACATTTTCATATGCTGCCGAAGGATTTTAACCGAAATTTCTTCTAAAACATAGTTAAGAAAATTAAAAATAATATCACTAGATTAGGAGATTTTGAACAACCTTCCATTCCCATCGTCTTCCAGTCACCATCGCAGCAGTTCCAGCAATCAGACCAGAAACTCTAGAGACAATGAGATGTACCACAGGCTCCTGCTCCCTTATCTACCTGGTGACACTATCTGAAGTCAGATCCATTCTTATGTTGATGACGCAGCATGACCCCTTCACTGTCTGTTTTGTCAGAACCACAATTTTCAATAAGTAAGGATGTAGGAAATAGAAGCAGCCATTCAGAACCTCATGCCTGCTCAGCCATTCAATAAGGTTATGGCTGATGTTTGACCTTGGTGCCTCTTTCCAGCACCCTTGATTCAAGTAATATCCACAAATCTATCAATACTCAGCAATGAGTCTCCACGGCTCTCTGAATGAATATGTTTCTTCTCATCTCAGTCCTGGATGGGCAATCCTTTACTTTGAGATAGTGATGCCTAATTCTAGACAATCCAGTTAGGGGAAATACCATCCCTATATCTAACCTGTCAAGCTGTAAGAATTTTGTACGTTTCAATGAATATCCTCTCAATCTTCTAAAGAAAATACACTTTTTTATTTTCTTTCTCTATATGTTTAACAGAATGTTAGCAAATCTTTTAAGCAAGTAAACAGTGAACTTAGAGTAACTAATAGCTTGCAACACTTTCAAATGAGAAGTTAAAATTCTAATAAAATCTGGGCATGATGAAGTTGAGTGATTTTTCAGAATATACTGACTTGGTAACACATTGACTTGTTAACTAATTTTACAAATACAGGAACAATAATAAATATCAGGAGGCTTGATGCTAGGGTAAAGGCAGGAGCCACACAGGCATGAAGCACAGCTGAAGCCTTCATTATTACTGTTCCTGGATATCATTGGTTCTTAAATTCAGTTTGTTACTAGGCTTTACTGCCTGCTACTCAACCAATGGGATAACTTGTTTCATGAATTTATCTACCAATGCCTGTTAACGCAGGATCATGAATAATCAGCTCCTGCTGATTTTCAGTTAACTGTCACCTCAACTGCTTTCTATTTTCCTTGTCTTTCTTCACCAGCTAACTTTGATGTGGATCTAAAGTTGTTTGTTCCTAAATTAAGTTGACTCAATTTAAGTAGCACATGGTAACATGATCTTGTCTACATGTAGAACCTCTCCAGGATAACTTGCTTCCTTTTCAAATCAACTTGCAGATATTTGTAATTAAACCTAAATAGCATTCTGCATTTAAATGTATCAGTCACAGAGTTTAGATGCAATGCCTTAATATCCTTGATGCATATGTACCATGTGGGAACTCGACTGGGTGCTGTGAAAGTACTGATCCAATCAATTTCATCAATGTTCATCAATGCTAATAGCTCTCTTAATTTTTGAGCATAAAGATATGGTACAAAACAGAATTCAGTTTACTGTTGGGATCGATGCTTATAATCGAACCCAGGAAAATTTGAAATGAAAAAATAATAGGAAATATTTATGCCATCACCAATATCTGTGCAACAATCTGCATTTGGCCACTGCTTCATCTCATCCTTCCCTTTTGTTGCTTCTGGAATCCCTTTCAAAAAGTGGCCTCCTTTGTTCCACCCTGGACAAACTTGAGGTCATCTTAAAATCTCCAGTGAATCAATTTAAGATAAATTAACTTTGGCAAATATTATAATCTTTACCCTCATTTCAGAATATTCTAGGTCATGAATAAGAAAGGAATTTAATGTTCAGACAGGGCAACAAATACCTATATATGCTTGAGTATTTTAAACCTGCATTAAAATATGGCTGGTTGAATTAGTGCTGCTTCTCTGCAAATAAACCAATTAAATGTAAAGGGATTATGTGAAGGCATCCATGTGACTTTAAGGAATGAAATTGCAATTTGTGTAAGTACAAGTATTAGCAGCAATGTGCCGTACTGCTAATGAGGCTATTGCAACTGTCACTTGAAAAGATTTAAGTACAACTATATAAAAAAACGCTTGTAAACTTGTAACATTGAAGCTATGCCTATCCCACTAGGCCTTTTGGCCATGTATGTGGTAGTTTATGAAATAACATTATTTGCAATTTAAAAATCAAAAGAAAGAAATTCAAGTCTATTTAAAGTCTGTATATAAGATGACACAGGAATATAACAATTGAACCTCTGTCCCCAGAATTTCATTCAGTAATAATTCATGATTATGGTATTAGATGAGGTAGAATTTGTAAAGAAAAAAGTTGACTTCGTGCAAAATTTTCTTTTCCTTACTCTTGTTTTTGATTTCAATCAGTTTTTTTTCACTTGTTACTCTGCGGTTCTTGTGCTTTGTTATTTAAATGGTACAGGCTTCCTGACTTCAGTCCTGTCCCCCACAATCAATTTTGATTTTTTTTTGTCCATGTAACTGTTCTACTGGGTTGTCTCCAGTCTTAAACCAGAAATGGGAACCTGCATTGAGATTACTTTTTAAATTTGACAGTTACAGAGCAGAGGATTGCATCAGTATATTGTTTCCCTGGGTCTTTGGGCAACTTTTCCCATTGGAGGGGCATCTAAGGGAGAACATAATCTACAAGTGAGAAAATTGTTAAGGCAATCTGTGCTCATGTGTGTCTTTTCTGCTTAGTCTGCCTGGTGTTAGGTGCACAAACCTTTAATTTTTTGCTTAAGCGTGGAGAATAGTCACTGTTAAATACAATTTGGCTGGATAACTAGATTGTGGTAATACCCTGGGTTTTGTGGTCTACATAAACTAAAGGCTGCTCATTACATTCTTATCCATGCTTTGTGATCACTGGAACAAGCAGTAATTAGAAACTTCTATCAGCTTAAAAGCCTCTCAGGCGGATTTGGGACCTGTGTTAACAAAGCATGCAACCAGACATCTCCTTAACAAATCCAGGTTTAAAAATTCTTACTGAGACATTAAAAGTCTGAACCAAGAAGTCTTAGTTAGAAGAGTAAACTCAGTGCCAAAACAGAAAAAGAAAATTAAGTTATGTTTTTGGGAGACAGAAACATCAAAGAGACAGCATCAAACATTTTTTTATAAATCATTAAATTTCAACTTCTGAAAATCTCCAACAATAGCAATTAAAACCTTAAGAGGGACTTCAGACTTCATAAAAAATTAAAATTCAATCCCAAAGGTTGTTGGGCCATGATTAAGACTTACCAGGGCATTAAAAATGTGATAACAATGGAATGGAGGTGCCCTTTTGTTTGGCAAGTTTATTGAGAATTCATTATGTTCGTATCACGACATCACTCCTTTCCAGATGTTAAAACATCAAGAGCCTCTGTGGAGTATTGGTTGTACAATTTCCAAGCAAGATGCTACTCTCACACATAACATTAAATGAAAAACATACCAAGGGTATTTATTAATTCATATTTTATTTTTACATCTCCTGAAACAGTTATTTTTTAATACTGAACACATGTGTGAAATGTAATTTCTAAAGGTACTCAGACCAAGGTGCACTTCTCTCCGGAGATGTAAACATCCTTGGAAATGTATGTGCAAGTTAATCTTTATGCATAAAAATATTGAAGTGAATTGTTTTCATTTATGTGCATCTGATGTGATGACAAATGGTTCCTCCAAAATGTCCATTGAAATAACATTGTGCTTGCTTGTTGGCTAGTGACAAGATATTAATTTCCTTCCACGAATAATGCTTTGTGCATGCATTAATTAAAAATTTTCCGACATTGATCTGGTTATTTTACATGTAACACTAGATCATTTTGCACTGAGAGGAAGCCAAGCATAGTGCTGACAGCATGGCCAGGCTGTCAGCAGGGGTAAAGAACAGGAAATATGATATGAGCTATCTGCACTTTGTTTTCATTTGGACTTGATCCAGTGATGACGTATGACTGTACTGAACAGCGGGAAAATGATAAAATAGATTCATACACTGAGTCAATAAAATGCAGAGGTACTAAGTCTTTTTGCCTCAAATGAAATCTACACTGTGATGCTGAGGAGGAAATTTAGAAGTATATTTAGAGTTGACCCAAACGTCTTACAATGCAGTCACCCATCCAACTAAGGATGGAACAGCTAATATGAAAGAGTAGATTTTTGAGTCCATCAGACAGACTCTGGTTTTTGTCATAAAAAATGATGAATTGATTATGTCCATGATTGTGTAGCTACAAGTCTACCTCTAGTGTGCTACAGAAACAACTGAAGAAATCGGAAAAATTCCACAATTTACATGTCGAATTTCATCAAAGAAGCTTTTGTTCAATCATGACCTATTATTTGCTGTTTTAAAAGTTTAGATTAACCCCTGGAATTTTTTTTTTGATTAAATCATATTTAATTTGGTTGGAATCGTTCCTCCTCCATGAATTAGACATGAAGTCCTGCAAATTTGATCATACCTTACCAGTTTTTCTGGTGCTAAATAGGCAAAAAAGGATTCAATCTGGCAGTAGGAAGGGCACAATTATTATGAGTTGGAAACGTTTGCATGCTTCACTTTAGTTCAAATTATAACATTGGCATCCAGGATGTATGCCAGAACTAGTTAAGGTAACATCTAAGGAATTCAGATTAGGATTTTAAACTTATTGGTGGGTCGTTTGTGATCCAACACATGATGCAATTCATTGGGCTAATTGGCAGGAGTAATCAGAATCAAATTTATTATCACCGACTTATGACATGAAATGTGTGTTTTGCGGCTGCAGTGCAAATACATAAAATTACTATAAATTACAATAAGTGATGACCTTCAGTGCAATTTAAAGGGTTAATCCATTACTGGCAGATAAGTCACTGGTTGTCATTTGAGGCTGCTTATTAATTTCTGGTTGCTTTTCACAGTGTTGTTTAACTGAGGTCACCTAATTTTACTGTTATATTGTATTTGGCTGTCTTTTATATGCTTCTGAAAAGCATTGGGTTGTCTGGTGATGTTGCCTTTGATGCTGCAGGAAGCGGGGAATGGTCAAGAGAAAGAGGAAGAAGCTTGGGTTGCCATGCTATACCCTGCATTCAGGGAGCACAGCGATATATACAGGAATTTACATTTCATTAATAAGGTTGTCACCAAGTTACACCATCTAGTACTGTCACAACTTGAATCAAGCACAGGACAGCTTATGCTTGCCAAAGCTACTGTGTCCCTTAATTTTTAAACTACATGTTTCTTTTAGGCTGCAGATAGTAACATTGGTAACATTTCATACCTTTGTTTATCCACTACTGTTTCAGTGAGGTCTCCAAGACTACACCTGGAGGCAAAGCCACTTTACTTTTCCAGTGGAAGCATGATGCAAAATGAGATAGTATTGGGCTCTGCCTGTGTGTCAGGCGTACCAACGTGTGTGAAGCTGATATGGACTGTATCAACACTGCTGTGAACTTCCCCATAGCAGGCCAGCAGCTTCATCAATTGAAAGAATTCCACCCTTTTAATATGTACCTGGTTTGCATCTACAAGAAGCACATCTTGAAAGTCCATACCCACATTCATCAAGTACCAGTATGCCTTCATATCTAGCAGACAGTCAGTTTGCAGGTGACTTATTGGCTGATAAAGAGGAGCTGTACTAAGCAGAGAAGGAATGGAAGATGCATAACCCCACCATGTCCAATTAATAGAGCTTCCAGAGAGCAGTTTCTGTTGACCTGGTTCAAGATATTCACTCACCTATCCAGTCCATCCTCAAAGCAGCAACATTCCCACAGTTGTTACCACCAATACTATCCTGTTGCCTCTCTCAGTCCAACTTTATCTTGCTTACCTTCATTTCACTACAAGGATCAAATTACAGCTATAGGAGTGCAAACCCATCTTTAAATCCAGAACAAAAAAAATCAAATTCACCTTACAATCCAATATCGCCTCCATCTCAGAGTTAACAAAAATGATCTTTGTGCATTGTTTGTGCTTGTTCTCCATGATTGTTTATCTACTTTCAAGCTGCTTTGATGTTTTTCTCTATTTGGGAGGTGGGGGTACTAATTTTCGTTTGATGTTACTTTAATGGTTTCAATGATGACTTCAAGCTCTTATAGGCCTTAGGAGCCCAGCTGCATATGACAGCATTATAGTTATTGGCCATGACACACAAGGGCAACAGGTGGTAGAGGTTTAGGCTCACAGTCACCCTGGATGATGACACTGGGTGCTTCTGTGATGAAGATCAATCTGTTGGGACTACACCTCGACATTCCTGAAGCTCTGCTTGGAACAGAGTGCAATAATGATCTGGCTCTCTGCAAACCCAGTGGTTTTCCACCGTTACATAGCAGACTTCCTGGTCCTTAAGAGGAACAGGACCCCTCTCCACCTATCTCTGCCTAGATTGGGCCCCCCGAATAGAAGCTGAAAAATTAAGGAGGAATCTATTGGTATTGGTTTATTATTGTCATTTGTAT
>JARFYF010000094.1:28726237-28740193 GCA_030265395.1 Rhina ancylostomus | reverse complement strand
GAAGATATTTAAAAATGAGAGATTTTTTTGATTCTACAGGCCTCAATGGGTATGAAAAGAAAGCAAGAATATGGTATCGTAATGACGGAGCAGTCATGTTTGTACTGAATGGCAGAGCAGGTTTAAAGGTCGAATGGCCTACTTCTGCTCCTCCTACTTCTGTGTTTCTATGTTTTATGTCCTTGAAGACCTCTGAAAGTCACAGCTTCACTTTCTTATCACAAATCATAAAGTTACTTTTTAAAATGAATCCATCTATAATGGCACCACCCTGATCAAAAACTAAATTACTTTTGCATGGTGTTGCAACGCAGAAAATAAAAAATAAAAAAGTCTTGGTATGACTTAAAATGTCTTCTCCCTCTACCTTAGTCAAGTTAAGTGACAGTTGAACAAGAAAGGGAGAAAGATATTGTGGATAATTCAAAAGGAAAAGATAGTGGTTGTGATAGGAGCAAGGGGATTGTAATAGAAGGGGAATGAATCATAGCAATGTGACGATATATATTGTCCAGTGAGAATAAGAAAATGCATGAAGGATAGGTATTTGGAGATGGAGAATAGAAAGGAGATTTTCAGGACAAAATTTTCTCTGAAACCCTAAACTCCTAGGCAACCTGGAGCTATATTGGTTTTCCTCCTCCCCACCAAAATTTGAGATAGATCTCCTACAAAAATAAAATGCATACTTTAACTAAGACAAATTACAAGGAAGTTTACAATTGTGTATCCTTATGCAAAAAATAATACCGTGGAAAATCCCTACTTTCTAATTGTATGGAACATATAGGATAGCTTTTAGAAAAATGTTGTAAAATTATTGAATTGGTTCTAACCATAATAATAGATTCTAATCTCAATACTTCCATTTTATTCAGAAATATAGAAGAGCAGTAAATATGAAAATTAAAACAATGTTCATATGTTTTTGAAAAAGTATTGATGTGCAAGAGTTTTATAAGTACAGACTTGTGACATAGATTTATTTTGCATTCACATGTCATGTTTGCCAAGCACTGGGAAAGTAATGATTTGAAAGCATTAAATGAACCATGTGCACTAACTATTTAGCTGGCCCTTGAAGTCAGCTAGAAGTGATCAGATAGAAAGTATTGATTATTTCTTCTAGTTTTTTCAGATGTACATAATTTATGGTTGATATTAGACACAATGTTCTCAAGATATCCTTTGGAAGGTCTTATTTTTTTCAACCTTTGTAGCTTTGATTAATCCAAGATTGTCTAAAATGAGATGTTCTGTCACAGTAAAAAATATTGCTCTGCACACATCTTTTTTTCTCTGACCATTTTCATTTTAATCTTTCTTAATTGAGCTCCTTTAAATTTTTAGAGCTGTAATGTTAGTCTTCACCCTTTTTTATTTATGCTCAAACATTATAATTTTTTATTGCACTAAATCTTATCTAATTTGACCAGGTGCAAACTTAATAGGGTGACCTGTCTGCCCTCTGTAGAATCTACCTGATATTCTTTACATTAATTTCTGCTCCATCAGATTGCTGTCCACATAGTGAAGGTGACAATTACTTTTCTGATTCTCTTCCTCTTCTTTCTCTATGTTCTTGAAAGAAGATCACAGTCTAGGAAATTTCTCAGGTCAGAGATGGGACCATTAATATGATACAGTTAAAGTTCACAAATTATTTTGCAATTTTGATTGTTTGCTTTTGTAACTCTAACATTTGAAAATGTGTCTTTGCTATGACTTGGAAGAGTTAAAAATGTGTCCTGTTTACAGTGCACAGCCACATGTGGCACAGGCTATCAGATGCGAGCTGTAAGATGTGTTGCAGGCTCATATGGCACAATTGTCAATGACAATGAATGCAACGCTGCCACCAGGCCTAGAGATACACAGGTAATTATTTGTAACATCACCACAATGCCAAGAAATCTTATAAGTCATTGTACTTTGTAATACATTATTGTGCAAAATAGTATCAAAAATTGTAAATGTGAAGAGTTTTGAGCTGTTTTTGGCAGAGAGAGCTTAGGAATAAAAATCTGATTTTACTTTTAGATAATTACTATGAATTGAAAGACACTAAAACATCCATTTACTTTCAGCCATGTGTTTTATGTTACAGGACTGTGAAATAACTTCTTGCCCTGATGTACATCCAGATGGAAGGGACGAAAGAATACCCAATCAAATGACCTACACAACTAAGTGGCGATTTGGATCTTGGACTCCAGTATACATATTTAAATTTACTATTAACATTAAGTAATGACTTATTCAATAAAATTACATAAGGAAGAGCTATTAATGAACAAATAATAAATAATTTATGACATTGATGGTGAATTAATATTACTGTTTATTTATTGTCATTATAAGTTCATGTTAACATGACTTTTTTTTTAAAAAGTAGTTTTGTTTAAAGTTTATCTTGAATAGAAATTGCCAACAAAATACGTATAACCATTCTCATTCAACAGTGCTCTGCTACCTGTGGAAAAGGTACAAAAGAGCGATATGTTAGCTGTCGAGACCTCCATGGTGCTGTGGCTGATGAGTCGGCTTGCCTGCATCTTCCAAAACCGCCATCTAGAGAAGAATGTGTTGTTATCCCATGTGGTCGTTGGAAGACTCGTGAATGGACACAGGTTAGAAGTATTGTCCTGAACTTTATTATAGCTGCTAAACCAGACATCGGAGGTATTTTACAAGAAGCATTATATTCCAATCATATTTGATTTTGTCAAAAGACTATATTTAATTTAGACCCAATTTTTAATGCACATGGTTGTATTAATGAAAAGTAGACATATGTTCAAAATAGGCATGGCACATTTGAATATATTCATTTATCCTTGTCAACTTTCAGCACAATCAGTGTTGGGATTGCACTGTCTTGAAAAATTTATTTTGCAGTTTTATAATGCAGTGCACTGAACCATATGTAAGTAATAAAATGACATGACTTCTGTTGGTAATATTATTTTGGTAAATAATATAACAGCTGCAAAACATTGTGATGTTCCAGGAACAATGTCAGGGAGTTGAGGGGTAATTTGTTTCCCCACTTTGCCTGTCTATTTTTCAGTGTATGATTTTCTAAAACTCAGATTTAATCATGAAATATTTCCTTCCTATAACAAGCATTCCTTGCTTATAATTATGATACTTAAGCAGTTAACTGGTGCAAATCTCAATATCCACTATGCAGAGAGTTCCATCTAGCTTTCCAAAATGAAAGAATTGTACACATTGCTTTACACTTTATAAATGTAACTGTGAGGATGGTATGCATTAGATTTGCAAAAAATTACAGGTAAGAAGTCAAAAGCTCTTTTCAGCTCTTGAAAAAACACATTAAATTAAAGCCGGGTTGCTCATCATGCCCTTGTCTGTTTGACATGGTATCAACTCTTTTTTTATAATGTCCACTTCCCTTTTGCAATAATTCATGGATTGCACTTTGTTGTGGGCATGTTGTGGTAAATTGGCATTTTAATTCAAATTTATAAATGATAGATGGTAATTTGTGCTCTCTGTCCATCAGATGCTGATTGACCTGCAGCTAACCCTTTTATCTATTTGAATCTTTGAGGTTTCAAGCAAAGGCATTATACCTGAACCACATTAGTGAATTTAGTCTCATCTACTCCATACTTCTTTACATCATTTAACTTGCTTAGCTCAAGTTTTTTTCCTGTTTATTTGATGTTTCAGAAATAAGGGTGCCATCTGCTCTTGTCTTTTTTATTCAATGTAGTGTTCAGTGACCTGTGGCCAAGGTAAAGCAACACGTCATGTGATTTGCATGAATTACAAGAATCAGATTGTTAGTGAGAGTGAGTGTGACCCCGATGATCAGCCACGAACTGAACAAGAGTGCTCCATGCCATCTTGTAGTCATCGACACAACAGTCACCTGTTTCCTCGCCCCAAGATGTTGCCCACGCATGGTGACCCAGATTATACCCAACTGCGAGGAAGTCAGTGGAGAACTGGACCTTGGGGAGCAGTAAGTCGTTGTTGGTTATTTGGACATGTGTACCAATTACTCTGTTTTTGTACTTCCTACTTGCTCTCATTAAAAGTTGCATTTTCCCTCTCCACTGTATTTTCCTTTCTTGTCCCTTCTTTAACTTTAACCTTCACACCATTTCTTCTCAAGCACCCACTGTCTGATCCTTGCCATCTCGTTTATCCTTACCACAGCATCACGACAGTCACTTCCTTAACTCCTCTACCAATCCTTTTCCCATCCTCATCCCGCTGCCATTATCTTTTTCCCTCTGAACAAACTAGCCAATTGCTTTTATCAGTACTCCTCTTTCCGGCCTCTCAACAGGATAAGAAGCCTCTATGGCTATTGGCCTTTCCAATTCAGCTTGCAACATACTAATCCCACTGATTTGGTTTTTACCCCTTACATTGTCATTCATTCTCTTGTCACTTTTGCATCCTTATGTCTGAGGTAGGCAGATTGGAACAGATAAGGCACAAGCTACTATTACTGTTGACCTCCAAATATATCAGAGCCATATCAAGGATGAATGATCCCAGCTCTCAGTGGTGTAATACTCCTATTATTCTTGGAATACCCCTGAGGCAACCACAGCCACTTTTTGTAATGACAAACCATTGCTTCAAAATTTGTTCTTTGATCCTTCAACCCTTTCCCTTCACACCCAGCAGGAGCATGAAGTTCTGCTTTTCAGAACTTGAGGTAATCCATGCAGCATTTACAGTACTACTCCCCGTGACTGTGTGGGTTTCCTCTGGGTGCTCCAGTTTCCTCCCACTAGGAAGCTGTGGGCGTGCTATGTTGGCGCCGGAAATGTGGCGACACTTGCGGGCTGCCCCCAGAACACTCTATGTAAAAAGATGCATTTCGCTGTGTGTTTCGATGTACATGTAACTAATAAAGATAACTTAATCTTAGGTAAACTTTTGCCCATTCTACATCTGTCCCCTTCATCCCCACTTGCTCTAATCACCTAAACTATATTTCTTCATTTCTTACTGACGTTGTTAATATCTCATTTTATTTGGGCACTATTTCTACTCCTTTCGGAACACGATGATTACCCTGTTCTCAAAAGGCTCCCCTTTGCTCCTTTACATTTTCCATCTTACAAGTGCGCAATGTCTAATTTCCTGTTCTTCTGCAGGGCTCATGAAAATGTTGAGAAGGTCCTGCCACGTGGCCATCTCTCTCGATTCTCTTGCATGTATTTAATAGATGCCAGTGATACTCTCGCATGTGTCTCACACTATACCAGAATTTGTCCCTCAATATTCCAAAGAAAGGCTTCAAATTTTATGTGGTACTTCAGGCCTTGTTAGATAGGAGAGAGAACAGAGTTAATTATTCAAGACAAGGACACCTTGCTTATAATTTAAAGCCAGCAAATTTTTTCTTTGGAGTCACTTAGGTATCAAAATTTTTTTAATTGTTCTACAATTTCTGCTGTGTTTCTTTTGTAGTGTTCTAGTACTTGTGCTGGAGGGTTCCAACGGCGTGTTGTGGTTTGCCAGAATGAAGATGGTTATGATGCCAGTAATTGTGCTGAGCAGGCTAAGCCTGTTGAAATTAGGTCCTGTGAATCTGGTCCTTGTCCTCAGTGGATCTATGGCAACTGGGGAGAGGTGTGTTTCATTATGGTTTTATTATTCTTCACCATTTGGCATTTATTTCTTAGTTTTAAGGTCTCTAATTCACTGATACAATATAGATTTTATATGATTTCAGGGCACAAATCACATAATCTCCTTTTAGTAATTTGCAGAGATGGCAAAGCAAATGAGGTTACATAATTACAGTTTAGTCAGAATCAATATAAGATTTAAGTGCTATCCTTTGAAATCCAAATTTTACATCTTCCAGTAATTTCTCCTGCAAGGAGAGTGCATTCAGTTCTAAGGTAAGATTGAACAAACAAGGAAAATTAGGGGAATATAATATCCCATTGATAGATGAACTTAATTGTCTATTTCAAACTCAATTAAAGCATTTTGCCAATAGACTACAGTTTTCCCCAGTCCACAATGAGCATAAAATATATTTGTTTTGTTATGCCTTGGGGTAATATATTGGCATGTCTTAAGAATTGTTTAATGATCAAAAATCAGAAATTTAGGATAAATGGATCATTTTCAGATTGGCAATCCATGTCATGGTACCTCAAAGAGTTACATTCTATATTGCAGACTTGGACAAAGATCAATTGTACCACAGCCATATTTGATGAAAATGCAAAGATAAGTGGGTTGGCACATTATAAGAAGACACAGAGAACCTACAAAGACTATATGAGGGTTAAATGAGTAGGCAAGAAATTGGCAAATGGAGGATAATGTGGGAAAATGTGAGTTTATCCACTTTGGAAAGAATGAAAAAGCAAACTATTATTTAAATAGATTGAGACCACAAAACATTGCAATGCAAAGGAATTGGGTACAGCAAGTAAATAGGAAGGCAAATGGAATGTTATTCTTTATTGCAAATGATGTGGAATATCAAAGCAGGGAAGTTCTAATGCAACTTTACAGGGTGCTGATAAGACCATACCTGGAGTACTGCATACGGTTTGGGCCTCCATATTTAAGGAATGATATACATGCCTTTTAAGCAGAGCAAAGAAGGTTCACGAGGTTGATTCTTGGGATGAAATGGTTGATATTTGAAGAGAGGTTGAGAAGGTTGCATCTATGCTCAGTGGCATTTAGAAAATTATGAAAGGTGATCTTGTCAAAACATGCAAGGTTCTGAGCAGGTTTGAAAGGGAGGATGGTAAGAGAATGGGAGGTTATTTAGTAAAGAGTGGGGTTATTTAGAACTGTGAGCCAGAGCCTCACAATGAAAGGCTGTCCCTTTAAGATGGAGAAAAGCAGGAATTTCTTAGACAATCTTTGGAATTCTCTACTTCAGAGAGCTGCAAAGGCAGAGTCCTTGAATGCATTCAGGGTCGAGATTAACAGACAGTCAAACTACTAGGGGGTCAGAGGGTATGGGGAAAGAGCAGAAAAGTGGTGTTGTGGCCAAAACTGGAACAGGGGTGATCTTACTGAATGACTCAGCAGGCTTTGAGGGGTCATTTGGCTTAATCCTGCTCCTTTTTATTTATGTTCATAATTGCAGCAGTCTCAGGTCGAGGAAGTTTTGCTACAAATGCATAGACCATTGGCGCATTTGATCTAGAATCCTGCATCCAGTTTTAGGCACCAGGTCTCAATGAATGTATATTTGTCTTGATCAACGTTTACCATTGATTAACGAGAATGACTTATTGGACTAAATTATGAGGATACATTTTCTAAATTTGACAAATATTCTCTTTAATTTAGAAGATTCAGATATGATCTAAAGAAGATGTCTGGACACATTTTTTGTAGGGTGTGGTGAAATCCAGAACAGAATAGTTATTTGTCTTAAAATTGTAACTAAGCTAATAAGGTGTGCAATCAGGAAGCATGAATTTATGCCAAGGCTAATGAAAACCTAAAACTCACTCCTTTAATGTCCTATCGATATAGATTTCATTGGAATATTCAATACTAGGTTCAGTTTATTTTGACTAAAGATAAAAAGGCATAATATTGAAGGGTGTGTGAAATAAGCTTAGAAGCTGCTCACACATAATATATTCAAATCACAAATCAGGCTCAGGAATGAATTATACACTCTCGCTCCTCTGCTCTGTACTTGGATAAGTCATTCTTAATAGAGAGATATAAACAATATTCCCTAATGATTCACTGCATGTTTAATAGTCAGAGGATTTAGCACTTGACTGCAGCTGTTATTCCCTTTGTTTAATGAAAAAGTGTTCTTGTATGAATTGCTACATAAACTATTTTGCAATTATTGCTTTATGAGTTCATTACTTACTCAAAGTTAGTAGTAATGGAAAGTTCATTAAGTGTAAGGCAGTTTATAAAGCCTAGATTCTGCATTCCATATTATGAACTCTACATTCATCCAAAAGAAATGCCAACCAAGTTCTTCTGAGCAAGCTTCCTAGCTGTTTTCTCTGATTGCAAATTCTGCTCTTACCTGTCAGGTTAGAATGATTTAATAATCTGCATGTTGCTATTAATAAATCAGAAGATAAAAAGTGAGATAATATTCTCAATGCTTTAAAGTTCCAAAAATCTTTTCCTTGTACACATCTAATTTATTTTATTTCACACTGCTGTTATTTCCAAAATGCTTGTTTTGGTTTCTGAACAGAATTACTGTTGTTCAACCTTCCTTTCCTCTCTTTTGTTGCAAAATTGTCACTTTTTAATGAATATATTGTTGGTATTAAATTTATAGTGCACCCAGGTCTGTGGTGGGGGAGCAAGAACAAGACTAGTTATTTGTCAGCTTCCAAACGGCCAAAGGCTAAATGATCAGAACTGTGAAATTCTTGACAAACCTCCTGACCGTGAACAATGCAATACTCGAGCTTGTCCTACAGATGATGTCTGGCACAGAGGTCGTTGGAGCTCGGTACGATAATCCTTCTATTTATATAACTTAGTTCATCACTCTATGGATACATTAGTTTATAAAAGTTTTGCTTAATGCCAGGGTATAGTTTTGTAAATGTTCACCTTTGTGAGTTTACATTTATTATTTCCTAATTGAATCCATGCTGCTGTTAATAATTATAAAGGCCAGTAATAGACAGTACACAATATGTACCTCAAGTCAGGCAATTGGTGCAAAAGTGTCTTTTCATAACAAAATTAGCTGCGAGCTTGTGGTTGCTTTTGAGGTCTTTGTGTTCTACATATTTAGTAGGCTTTTTACGTTCATCCTCTTAGTGCGCAGTGATATTGGATTTGTGTTATGCTATGGAAGGCCATTTTATCTCTCAAAACTGTCACCAATCCAAGGGGTGAACTTTGACTTTAGAGACAAATTGACCATTCTTTATCTACACTCACTGATTTTCATTTCCATTAACTTAGATGGAACTGAAAGTCAGGTGGGACTTGCAACCCACCTAAGCAACATTAAATTCTGCCTCATAGCATAAATACGACTGACATCACAATCCAGTTTCAGCCCATTCATCTCTTAAAAATATCATATTAGCATTCAGCATGTATCATATATGAACTGTACATACAGCTGTAACAAATGATATCTCCTTTCAGTGTTTTAAAAATCCTTCATCAAAATTTGACCAAGCTTACTTGGTCTCCTCATCAGTACCATCTACTGTTCCCATCTTCATGTCTGTAAGAAGTAATACATCAGTTCAAAAATTTAAAAAGTACATTTTGAATTGTCACATAACTTTTCAGGTAATTTTCTATTATCATCTTTTAGTTTCTTATCAAAAACAAGACATGCGAGAAAGGGTCAATAGATTTAATCACTCTCTACTTGAACACCAACTTATCACCTCAGAAACGTATAAACAGCATGTTAATAAGGGAATTTACTGATTCAGTTCTTGGTCAAAGCTTCTCCTCCATAACTTTAGGTTTTTCTGTGAGAACGTAATATGTGCAGTGCTCGTCAATATGTTTACATTTAAATTGCTGGCCTGCTATACAGCAAAATTACTACAGCAGTTGAAATGTTACTGATTGATGTGATGTATGCACAGATGAGATTCTGTATCGCAGGTAAGTGACTGTGCTTAGGCAATTATGTTTTTGTATTGTGATCCAAGGTTCAAATGCACGTGCTTATTTATATCTTCATTTCTTTTCTTGATCACATTCCCAGCCTTTGTAGTTGTTTTTGGTTACCTCAGGTCCGAACAATGCAGCATTAACAAACTGAATTTTTGGAGTAATTAGGCACACAGGATTGTCTGGTTTATTTTACATTAGCTATTTGAATTGCTTGTGCACACTGGCAAAATATAAAGAAGAAAAAAAATTCCATTTTGCACATGTACATAAGAAAAATCAAGGGAACATCTCATCCAAACATGGGTGAATATGGATAAACCATAGACATGCCCTTGCATTTTACTGTCTACAATGGGAAATGTTATCCTTGGTTACTTTCATTTTTGGGTAAGGTGATTTTTTTTTATCCTACCTATGAGCTCATAAACATTAACCAGTGACCTCAGTAAATTGGAGTTTGTTGGGTTCTAATCAAACTCATAAATGCTTTGCCACTATCAGATATGCTTATTAAGAACCTTAATAGAATGGAAATGCTTATTAATGTAAGACAAATTTGTGGCAAAATGCTTGGGGAATAATTTAATGAATCTAACTTGCCAATGAGTCAGATTCTCTGTCAGCAGTGTAGACACACTTTTTCATGTAAAATATACATAAACAAATGTACAGAAGTGAAAAAGAACAAACTTATTCTGTATTAAAACAATTTTGCTAAATATTTACAAACAGGATGCTGTTGGTTTGCAGTGATGTTTTCATTTTTATATTATTTTGATTCTCTCCTCCTCAATATTCTCCATTCAATGTCATATATAGATCAGAGATACTATCTCATATTTCTAGGTTTTTTTATTCCATTCACAGTTTATTAAATTTGGGCTTAAAAGTAATATCAACAGTTTTGTCTGGATAACTGCTTTTATACATTAGATACCCTGGCAATTTAAGCATTTATATACAAAAAAAAATGTACATATTGCTAAAGAGCTTAATTTATTAATGAAGTATTTGCTCCCATTTAAAATGTGTAAATATTTTATGGTGCACAGTAAAGATTATGATTGTGGCATATTCTAAGCAGATGAAATGTTTAATTATGTTTTTGTGCGAGGAGAATTCTGGTGCTAATTGCCAACATCCATAGAAATGTATCTTCTATATATTTGCTTTAATAATGTGTACAAAAGAGTTCTGTACAGTTGACAGGTTTATATTAAACCTAAATATTAAACAATGATTTTGAACTGTTTTTACAGTGTAAATTTAATCATAAGTGAAAGAAGCTTTGTGTTTGTTCATCCTAGAGATACAACATAATTTAACAAAATCCGATTCTGACTTGAAGAGTTTTAGCCAATGAACAACTAGTGTGAAGGTGCTCATTTTCATTGTGGATTTTGTTAAATGTTTTGTATCATGCAGTTTCTACATTACTAGAGCTAGCTTTGTCATTCAAGTTTCAATATAAGACTAATTAAAGAGAAACAGCTTGCACCACATACAAAAATAAAGATTTGTAACCACAGAGAAATACACATTTTTAATGTTTAATGACCGAAGATTGACTCAATTATTATAAAGTAACTCTTCTGAAAAACACATTTAATGGAATCCTGTGCTGCTTTGTTGTGTGAAATATATTTAAATAATGGGTTCAGTGAATATATTCATCACATTATAAAGACTTTGAGTTTTTTTAGAAGATTGCTTTCACCTATTAGTATATTATTGCAATTGTCAGGAACAATATTCGAAGTATATTTACTTAATCAAACTATGAATGATGAAGGGTGATTCCCATCTTATTGTCTCAAGCTCAGTCATATGTAAGTTAAGCATTTTATGAAAGCTTCAGAAAAATTTACACTACTAATTCTACCTCATGTGGCACAGTGGTGCAGCAGTTAGTGCTGCTGACTCATGGCTCAGGGGATCTGGATTCAATCCTGACCTTGCTGCTGCCTGTATGGAGTTTGCATGTTCTTTTATTGACCATGTGGATTTCCTTCTATTTCTTTCTTCATCCCAAAGATTTACTGATAGTAGGTTAATTGGTTTACTGTAAATTGTAGTGTCATTTAATTTGGCAAAAAGAATCAAAGTAGAGTTGGTGGACTTGTGTGTGAGAGAACGAGTTGTGGAGATAATGGGATTAATGAGATTGCTCTCCTGGAAGATGGTATGAACCCAAAAGACCTAATGGCTGCTTTCTGTGCTGTTATTGGTATAAGATTCTAAGAAATGTGGTGACAGTTTAATTTGCATAGCATATACTTTGTGAATGATTTTGGTAGCTCTTTGCAGTATTAGAATGGAGCCATTTCTATATGCATTTATTCTGCGTGTACAGTACCACATTTAAAATTTGATGCCATACATGAGACAATGAAAGTATGCTGTCAGAATTAAATGGTTTGAAAGTATTTTAAATAGAGCCTTCCCATTTTCAAAAAGGGGACTCCATTCTAAGCAAGCATTGCCGATGTGAATTTTTGTTGACATAGCAATGTCTTTTTTATTTGGTGAGTTACATGTTGTAAAAATCATTTATTTGAATCAAAGATAATTTGACATTTATATAATTTATAGCTCGGTGTGAATTCTAAATTCAGTCACCTGTCCACTCTCTTTAGTATTATCCAACATACTGATTACTTTGTGTTACAAAAATGCCAAAACTTCAGCAAATACAATAATTTTAAAATGACAACTGTTTACTGCAATAATGCTGCTGGTTTTTTTTGCCTAGGTTGAAATGCTTCCATCACAATGGAACTGGCCACAAGCACAAAATAGATTTTCTCTTCAATTGCCTGATGATAATCTAGCAGGAATTATCAAATTCCCTTACTGAAACCCATATTGAAATTAGTGGAATGAAATTTAAGCAGGTTATATAATTAGTATGGGACGATCACCAGATCAACATCCAGCAAAGATGAAAATCTACCCCATGTTTGTAATTCTCTTGTAAACTTAATATTAGTAACCCTGTGGATTGCATTTTCTATGATGCATTTTATAAAGATGAAAATCAACATGTGGTAGCAATGTTTTATAATTTATTGCAAAATATACTGCAAGTATTTTTAATTAAAAAGTAAATGCTTTTCTATTTGGCTTAGAGTTAATGTAGGAAATGGAATATTGGTTCTGTGGAAGAAATATTGGGGCAGATATACCTGAGTATATCTGTTGCTTTTGCTCAGCAGGTGGGCAGGATCACAGAGCTGCAACAGGGAGTGTCTGATTTTTCTTCAAAGTAAATTAACTGATTCTAAGTCCACCAGACATCCGTTTTCTGTGATATAAAACTATTCATTTGTTAACCATTTAATTCTAAGAAGTCTTGAAAGCTTAACCTGCTATATACCGTTTCTGGAAAACAAAATTATACTACTCATGAAGTGACTTTATCAGTGGACATAAGTACTGCTAGTTGTTGGGAGTAACCATACATATAAAAGGATATTTATCAATATGTGATACATAAACATTAAGAAATTAATGGTTGATGTTTCCTAAAATTGAATAGAGTTTTCTTTTCCCCTCTTTGGCATCCCAATCTACATTTAGAAGGCATCACAGCAGTAATGCCAACTTGTATTTAGTCTTCAATTCAGCACAAAGTTGAGAATTCATGAGCCATTCTGCACAGCCTTTTGAAAAATTGGGGATAAGTTTTTTTTATCTCAGTGTAATTCTTGTTGAACTGTCTCAGGAGGATGTGACCTCTGCTCCTCACAGTGGGTAGTCAGATGATATGGAAATCCCACACTCTACCAAGGACTATCCCCAGCTGCATTCTCAACTGTTTGTGTCTCCTGCAGCACAGTCACACATCCTGGCTCACAGCTTCTTATCAGCTGCTGGAAGAACCCAGTGGAAACAACAAACAATAAAAGTGGAACAAATACGTTTCTGAGTATTCACATTTTCTTTTATTGCTTCATGACTTCAACATTATTTTAAGTATTAACTGAAAGGTTCTTGGATAGAAGTCATTGGTCAAGTGTTGGCCCTTGGAATACTAGTTCCAAGCTGTTGCGTTCCTATGTTCCTTCATCAGAACCCTGCAATTCCTTCCCCTTCAAACAAGGACATGCTGGCAGAAGCACAGCTAAAGCGCAGGGCCAGACTGCATGAGGCTGTGACACAGGACTCCCTGCCCACTGAACAGCAGGAACGGCTGCATTATATGGAGCGAGGTGCACAGGAATGCCAGAAGCTGCAGAGGGAAGTGGACCCAATACATCACAGACACATCCCTCCCCACCATCGGCAGTATCTACAGGAGGCACTGCCCCAAGAAGGCAACATCCATCATCAATGATCCCC
>JARFYF010000094.1:28672014-28686291 GCA_030265395.1 Rhina ancylostomus | reverse complement strand
AACTTAAAATATGTTTGCTTTGCACTAAGTCTGGGATGCCAATTTAGCTTCATAAGACAGTGCAGCTCTGTGTATAGTTTTATTTTCATCAAGAAAAATACTCTCTCAGTGTCAGTATTGTGTGGAAATGCTCAAAAATTCCTGAAAAACTTCTATAACAGAAGGAAATGGTCAGATACTGCAAAAGTAGATGTCATTTGAGAAATTCCAAAACAGAATATTTCCAGTGATTGTAAAGTGCCTTGAATTTGCATTCCCAGTCCTCTAGAGTATGATAACAATTAATTTCTTCATCCAGCTGATCCACTCTTATAGCTACTCACACTGAAGAGAGAAGCTGCTGAGAACTGATTTCCATTCTTTTCATGACGTCATTAATTCAGGCTGCTGCTTTCAAAATTGGATCAGTCATTAAAAAAAAGATAGTTCCAATCTATTTTGCTTGCCTTTTCTGATGTTCATTAGATTCAAATACTGTAAATGAAGAACAGCATTTTCAAGATGATTCTCATCACGAAACTTGATTGGCAGTAAAATGGAAATGGATGTAAATAAGTCACCTTGGGGTAAGTAATGTAATAACCTAAGAAATAACGGTTTGAAAAGCCAACTAGCTTACCCAGGTAAACTTTATCAGTAGGTCCTTACACAAGGTGGGCTTTTTCTCCCATGCAGTATAGTAAGCAGTGATACAATTTAAAAATTAATCAGGACAAGTGCTGTGTTGGGAGCTTTCAGTAAGTCATCGGGGTAGTCAATCAAGTCCAAGGGCTACCTTCCCACAGTGGAGGAGGGTCCTAGCTCACAACACCATCATACTACTGTGGAGATCACCACTTGCTTCTCAGCAGTTCCCAGCAAGCAGCTGGATAGCTGGTGCACTGCCTGTTGAAGTGAGCAGCACATACGTAAATCCCAAGTCACTGACACCCTGACAATATTCACAAAATACTTGAAAAGTAGAAGAGATGTAGAACAAATGGTCATCTTGGTATTGCTCATTTTACACTACCTTCATCAGTTTAAAGTTAGCCCGAGAGAAATAAATACGGGGAAAATAAAGGAATAATCTTGTACTTGCAGCTAGGCCATTTAGGAGTTAATGCAGAAAACACTTCATCATGCTGGGGAGCTGGAAATCCTACTTATTCTAAAAAGCTCTGTTGCTTCAAAGAAGTGAACTAAAGAAGGTGGTGGAGTTTAGAAAAATGAATCCAGCAAGATGTTTGGACACATGATGCAGCAGCTACACAAGAAGGCAGCTCATAAAAATGCAAAGATTGGGTCAGACTGTAGCATCCTGAGAAGGTTGTAGAACAAAGGAATCTCCAGTCATGGAGGAATTTAAATGCAAAAATATGCATTTTAAATCAGGTCATTTGGGACTGGGAACCAATGTATTTTGGTAATAACTAAGTGTTTGGTTGACCATAATCTAATGGAGAATAGGATTTAGACACTAGCATTCAGAATTGGGTGCCATCATATGGGATAGAGCTGGAAATAGGAAGTCTATAAGATGCAGGAGGTATAGGGTTAGAAATTCAGCTCAGTAGAAAATGAATTGAAACTTGAGATTGTGAGCTGTCCACTTCAGACCAAGTCAAATACAATTGCACAGCTTTGGGGCAAGGGATCAGTTAATCTAACCTAATTACTCCACCAACTGGCCACCTTCCACCCAGTTAATCCTGGCCAGCTGGATGATCAGCTCCACAAATAAAGAGGGAATACCAGGAAAACTGAAGGAGAGACAGAGCTGGGAGCAGAACAATGCCATTTCAGTAGATGATATTGCCCAAGGGCATCATATGGGTGTGGAGGAGAAGAGGGCCAATGGAAGAGTACTTGGGAAAAATCCCATGGTGAAATGTGAAGGGAAGCTGTGGGTAGAGAGGAGCTGCCTGAAATAATTGTGAAAGCAAGCTAGCCAAGACGACTGAGCCACACTACAGAGGAGAGCGGCAGAGGGGGATGATGTGGTTATCTGTGTTGAAGGTTGTTAAGAGGTTAAGTAAATAATACATAACAACTTCAGTCAGAGAGGCTCTTATTCATAATTTTCCTTGAGGTCATTTCAGGACTGGGAGGAGTAGCGAACTGATCAGAGGGATTCTGTGTGTGGCAAGATTTTATATCTAGCTATTATAGAAAGATAATGGTTAGCATTCTAACAATCTTAAATTCATTTAAGCCAACATTAATGGAGAGATATAGATCTGCAGGACTGCACTTAAAGCTGTCTGCCATCATGTGTGGTAATTAACTTCAAACTCTTGTATGCTGCCCAGAGTAAACTGGCATGATTCCCTTCAAGTGTAAAATTACCTTCCGTCCTCCCATTTTTTTTCTAGTAATTTCAACACTTCTACAAGAGCTGAAACTTGTTCACCCACTGGGAGGACTGCAGCAATATCACATTTAATTCTCAATGAATATGTGGCTGCTCACTTTCAGCATGTAATGCATGCTCTGGGCAAGGAAAGTGATGATGGTATTGCAGATGAGTGGCCGACATTACCATCTTGTCTTAGAATTGACTGAAGAATAGGTATCTGTTTGAGAGCCACAAAATATCAAAGTACCTGAACACATTTTACAGGTTACATTTAAAAGTGGAGAATCATACTGAACCCAAAATATATCATTAGATATAATGTTGTTCTTTGTTGGGTTTGACTAGTTCAGATGCACAAGCCTTCATCACTAAAGCCAGGATGTTGTCTAGTCCCATAGTCTTTGCTGTATCCAGTGCTCTCAGATGTTTCTTGATATCCTGTGAATTGGTTGATGACCAGCTTCATCGATAGCAGGGACCTCTGAAGGAAGCTGAAATGGGTTATCCACTGATTTTGATACCTATGCCGGACTCCTCATCATCAAAAATGGGAATCTCCTTGCAGCTTCCTCCATTTGGCACCTTCTTCCTACCTTCAGCTTTTTAGTTGTACACCACCATAATTTCAATGCAAAGTTCCTTATTGTCCCTCCATTGAACTCATTGCTTGTTGGATTACAGCCTCTGATGATCTTTAGAAGCAGCTTGATTATAAAGATTCATTAAAGGATCATTACACAGCACAGGAGCAGATCCTTCAGCCTACCATGTCCATGCTGATGATCAAGTACCTATTTACACTGATCCATTTACCAGCACTTGGTCTGAAGCCTACTGGGCCTTGGCAATCCAAATTTATAAATGATGTGAGAGTATTTGCCTCCACTACATTCTCAGGCAGTGCAGTGCAGTCCAGATTGCAATCATCCTCTGAGTGACAAAATTATTCCTCAGTTCCCCTCTAGATCACTTACTCCTCATCTTAAACTTATGTCCTTTGATCTAGACATCTCAGCTTTGGGGAACTAGTTGCCTAACTATAGCCCTCATACTTCTGTATACCTCTATCAGGTCCCCCCTTTGCCTCCTCTGCTCCTGTAACTGTCTATCCAATCTCTCATCATAACTGAAACATTCCATCCGAAGCAAAATCCTAATGAATCCCTCTGCATCCTCTCCAATACAATCATATCCTTCCTATAGTATTACAATCAGAACGGAAAACATTATTTCAGCTGTGGCCTAACAAATATTTTATAAAGCTGTACCATGATTTCCCTGCCCCGGCCAATGAAGACAAGCATTCCAATTGCCTTCTTCACCACCCTAAGTACCATCTACTGCCACCTTCCAGAGACCTTTGGATTTGTACATCAAGGTCCCTTTGTTACTCAATACTTCCCAGGGCCTAGAATTCATAGTATTTGTCATACTTTTACTGGACCTCCATCAAGGTTGGCCCTCTGTCTCCTATTACTATTTCAATTTTGGATCCAATTTGCTGACTTGCCTTGGATTCCATGGGCTCTGGCCTTTTGGATCTCTGCCCTATAACAATTAACCTCCAACAACAATTACTTCAACACCCTCCTCACTCAGCAGTTGGTGTTCACCTTGTTTTTACTTACCTCACTGGTGTCTATACTCCCCATGATATGTAACTGCCAATGCCTGCTTCAGGCAGGGGTGCTGATGGTCAGTGCTCAGTTGCTTTTGAATTGCAATTGTTAGTCTGTGAAGAGAGCCGGGATGTTAAATACATAAGAAGGCTTTTATACATTTGGATAGCAGGTGATTAAATATTGATGAACAATGAACAATCATTATTATAGTCTCATTAATATGGTATTTACCATTATTTACATAATTTCTCATAAGCTCAAGGCCTTCAAAATTTTCTGTCAAATCTCCCTTTATTATTTTTTATCAAAACATTCAGATCTTTCTCCTTCACCATGAACTATTTCTCAGGCCAGACCTTATTTGAGAGATGCTGGCAATCTGTGGGTGCCAAGCAGGTAACTCTCTGAAATGTAGCAGCTGTGGTACAGCATTGAAAGGAGGCTTCTCTCATGCTATGATGGTGAGCAGTTCAAACTTAAGTATCATGGGGGTTCAATAATTGTGAGACTGGGTTTCATAGATCCTTTCAGCAGGCTGGAATAATTTTTTCAGTCCTGCTCCTGGTCCTTTCAAAGTTATAAGAATTACTTCATCCAGTTTCTTGAGGTCCCTCTCATGGTCCCTTTAATAATCATTGCTAAGGTCATATGTACTCTCTATGAACAGACATATATGGAACACCAAGTGCTCTAGCTATTTGCACCTGAGGGTCCAATAATCAATGTCAGATCTATCTGCAGATATTGAGCAGGATCCAGCCACTAAAGGGCAAACAAGCTACTCAGCCAGTTACAGTCCTATCTGAAAAATGTATTAGGCTGGCCTTTGGAATCAATGGGGTGTCCAAGATATAACCCCTCCTCCCCACCGCACCAAACCCAATTTTCAGCTGAAATTATAAATATTTATCTTGGCCACATGTTGCGATACAGATTTTGGAAAATACCTTTTTATATGTATTTTTAAAAAAAGGAAATTGTGAAATAATGCTTGATTTATGTTTCTTACCATTGGTATCTTTTCATATATTTTGATTGGAGTTATCTTGTTAGCTCTTGTAAAATAATTGAAGTAGAGCCAGATTAATGTGCAACTCTTTCTGTTGTATTTTCACTAATAGCCCAGGGTCTAGCTTGTTATCTGATAACCATATTGTTTTAAAGATCATTTCCTGTAGATTTGTCATGCACTGAAATGTCAACATTTTGAACAATCATTGTCAAAGTAAAGATCTCACAACAGATATGATCATGTATTTCCTACTACAGAGTTAACCTTGACAAAATATTTCTTTTATAAAAAAGCAAGATTCATATCAACAACATAGAGAGGAAGGATTGTACTGTATGCAGCGTTCTCAGAGTCATATTATTCAAGCAGTACTTCAGATAAATATAACTGCTTTTCTTCTGTAGCCTAATATCTTCTCTTATTCATTAAAGGTGTGTTAAATATGGAAATGCAACTTCAGTCAAAACATTTTTGTTCTAGGTCAAATATGAAAAAATCTTGGCACAGGACCCAAAATAAAATACAATCTTAATAGTAATATGGCGCTGCACTAAGTCACTTACAAAAGATATTTTCTGAATTTTCTTCTTCAAGGGCAGCATGTGTAGCACTTTTACATTCAGTCTTATCATAAGTATACATGATCCAGTGTAATACTATGAATGGACAAGTATGTTAATAATTGAAGATTAAAAATTAAGGGTTGATTTTGCAAATTTTGTGATCAAATGTTGTTGACATTAGTATTTCACACTAAACATTTCAAATCAGCAACACTAAAATGGTATAAAATAGCATCAATTGGACATCATGTATTTCATCAATGACGAGTTAGATGATGATAATACACTAACCTTCCTTATGAATTTTCATATTTTTATAATCTTTAAATGGACCTACTTTTTGTACCAATAAATGCTATCTTGGAAACATCAACATGTTATTAGTGATCTAAAACATTAACTCTATTTTCATTTTTGCAGCCATAGGTTAATCAGAAAGCATTAGGTATGAAACATTACAAACTAAAGAAATTCTGTTCTGTGGAATATTATTGGGTTGCAGCTTTTATCTTCTGCATGCTTTTTAAATTGACTATGTATATTTAAGCTTTTGCACAAGTCATGTGTGGCTGATTGGTAATGTTTTTACAAATAATTGCGGCTAAGCTACTTTATGGCTTGAAAAATGTTAAGGATTATCCATTGCTAAAGCAGATTTAGACTAGCTTATCGTTTATCCACTTTTCCCCAAAGAGACTTAATACATTTTCCCTTTACTGTGAAAATTCTTTAGCATGGAGCTTCAGTTTGTCTTTTTTCTGCATGTATTATCCTCAGAAGATTGGCAACAGTTTTATTCGATTAGCATTTGGAATGTGAGGTCGTTTGAAAAAGGTATTATTAAGTGAAACTTACCCTTGAGACTTTCTGGATAGTGACAAAAGGTATTACACTGAAAGTTAAACAATTTTAATGTAATTTATCTGAAGATCATTTAAGTTAGTTGTCATGTGTTCTGCATATAAATATAAATTTGTTTACCACAATAGTGGACAAGTCTTTTGATTGAAAATAAATGCAAACTGGAAGGATTAAGAGATTATTAAGGCAACTGGAACTGAATGTGATTGTGTTGAAAGAAGTTACAGCTCTTGCTGCTCTGTCCAAATAAAGCATATGAAGCTGCAACAAATAGTGGGAGCCCTGTTGCCCACATTGCACATGATGGGTATTGATTAAAAACCTTCACTAAAAGTAAAAACTTCATATCATGAAGTATGGATAGCAAGAGGAAAAATTTATCAGATATCTGGCTGGAATTTTAGATATTTCCAATAGCCTAGTCAAGTGTTAGATCCCCATGGTTTAACATTGAATAAGGAATAATTCAAGATGAATGATGATCACTTTTATGTATAATGTATATTCTGTGTGTTGTCTGTACCTATGTACCTGTAATGCTGCTGCAAGCAAGGGTTTCATTGTGCCTGTACCTAAATGTACTTGTGCAAATGGCAATAAATTCAACTTGATTTGTTGAAATAATTGATCTTCACTGGATTATTGAAAGGGTTGCAGTTTAGCTACCCAGATCTCACCAGTTGATTTATTCCTGGGTCAGATTGGCAGATCAGACATCATATTATTTGGTGATGGATGTCCTATCTGCAAGCTAAAAGGAGAATGGGACAGAAGGTAGGGCACCATCTCATCTTCCCACCCATCCACCCTCATCTAACCTTATCTACATTGTTTCATTGTGCTTGATAGTTTAATTATAGTAAGTAGTATTTGTCTTGCATTCATTATACTGATTGTTGCAAGTGCATTCTACCAATACACTAATTCTAATTATTGTCAAATATGGATATGTACAACGAAATGTAAAATTAGGTACTGGCCATGAGAAACATATGCAGTAAATTGTCTTGGCATGGTGAATATCAGAAACTCAGACTGCATTGCCTGAGAGGAACCAGTCTGATTTCCCTCTCTTTAATAAAAGTAGAGAATGCAATGCACCTTAGGGGAAGTACAGGAAAATCTTCTATTTTTTTTACCATTGGCATGCTGATGTCAATTATAATTAAGTTTTGCCTTGTTCCCCAAGGAGCTGACCAGTATTCCTGCTGGTATTTGTTGACATTTTTAGGTTACCCTCATTAATTAGATGTTCTTTCTTCATCTCATGGATCTTTTGGATGTTTGGAAGTAGGTGCTTACTGGAAAGGGATGTCAATTTATTGCTTTCTACTCATTATTGAAAATATTATCTTCCTATCTAGTTTTGATGTCTGCATTTCATATCACCTGGAATCCAACATAGTGAAGGTTTCTTCTCTCTGTAAGCAGATCCTTTTACATGGTGCCTTTTAAGTTGAACTCCATCATGTTTGTCATGCTGCTTCTGTACATTGTCCCAATATATTTAAATATTTGGCAGCCATCATGATACTATGTGATCAATGTCATTCTATTTCAACGTCACCTTTTTCTCAGCCATGTACATATTTTATCTGCTTTTATGCACATTTGCAAAATTAAATATTTTCTTTGTGAGCCACATGTACATATAATATAAGTACCTGAAAACAAATTTACTGCCCAAATTAATAAGTGCATTTGGAGAAAGCCATGACTATGATCAGATTAATATCATTTGAGTCTAACAAAATTTTTGTCAAACTCAAAGCTCAGAGGATTTATTTACGCTGTGAGCTGCAAGTTTCAACATATTTCAAGTTTGTTTTTCTATAGTTTTAGGTAATATTTAAAAAAAGACAAACCTTATGCATCTGTCTCCATCCTCTGCACTGCCATGAGATTCCTTGGGACTTGCCCACTACGTCACACTATGAGTGTGCCTGTGGTACTCTAAGGCCCAGGTTTAGTGAACTAAAAAATGTGTTTCCACCTTCTATCTCACTTGGTGAAGTTAATGTCACTGGTTGGAATTGAGAAAATAGCACATAAAGATTTGATTATCCTACGGTGTAATATCTTGTTCTATGAATACTTGCCATATAAAATATTTGTCACCATTTCATACCCTATTTGATCTTTCAGTAATGCTGATCTGAAATCAAAGAGGGTCTGGTCTGATGTCTGTACTTCAGAAATACTTAGATTCCTGATTGTTCAATGAACCTGCTGTAACAGATTAAGTAAAGTGGGATTTTCTTCATGTTGGTTTTAATGTCATATCTTCCCCCTACTCTGATCTGAATAGCTGGAATGTTTGAGTCTTCCCATCTATTTTCTTCAGATGTATTTCCTTGAGATTTCTCATGCATTGAATATTACCTCTATTCACAGTGTTTTCACGCTTCGAAGAAATTGATTTTCTTGTATTTGCTAACTATGCATGAAGACACAGTAATTATGTATGTTTGTAGAAAAATAATTGGTAAGAAAGGGAGGAAAGGAGGGAGGAGCAGAAGAAGGACATTGTGCTATTTATGATCTGAAAGCTGACTCAACATCCAAGCTGCATCAGATTCCTTGGAAGCTCTGATTGCTGGAGCCTGGTATAAAAGCACATGGCTTCCATTAAAATGAACAGAGAAAAATAGGTCTATTCCTTTACAACTGTGGCATTTGCACTGCTTGATGTACCACATTTAAGAGACAAAAGAAAATGTTCTCTTAAAACTGTAAAGGATACTAAACAAGTAAAAGTAACTTTTATAATTAATGTATTTTCAGTGCTCCACTTCCTGTGGGAAAGGAAATAAGTATCGTACTGTTTACTGCATGAATAAAGAAGGAAAGGAAGTAGAGGAAGAAAATTGTAAACATCTGGAAAAACCTAAATCACAGAAACGATGTCGAGGAGGTAGATGTCCTAAATGGAAAATAGGAGAATGGACACAGGTAAAGTATAAAACTTACTACAAATTATAGAAGTTACTTGTTTCATCAATTTCCCTTTAAATTCTACATCGCACAGTGAAGAATGAAGTGTAAAAAAAAGCTGAAGTATCTGCTGCTGAGAAAAGGAAATATTTGTTTTCATCTTCCCCGCCACTAACCTAATACCAGACAAGATTACATGCCTTCTTTGCCCAGCCCCAGGACTGTAGCTCTGTTTTGGGATCAGACTTTAGGGTTTCCTGGCTACCAATGGAGATTGCTAGTTTGAGGTCTTAGCTGGATATCGAAATATCAAGCAAATTAAACATTTCAATATAATCTATTTCTGAAATTCCATAACATCCTCTCTACTGACTTCAGTGACATTAACTTAGAAAGACAGGAAGAACTTTTCATACACAAAGTTCATCTCAAAGTGCATTACAGCCAATGAAATTTGAGACTGTTGCAGTGTAGAAAATGCAGCAGCCAGTCTTTTTGAAATAGTGCCATAGGATATGTTAGACCCACTGAGGAAGCATCCAGCACCTCAGTCATCTGAAAGCCCGTGACAATGTAGCACTTCCTCAGTATTGATCTGGAGCACAAACCAAGATCATATGGTCAAGTTTATAGAATGGGGCTTTTACCCACAACCTTTTGACTCAGAGCTGAGGACGTTATCTTGATTCTGATATGCAATGGTGTAGGAAATCAACTGGTATTTTGTTGAAAAGTTGGAGTATGGAAATGTCCTCTGTAGATCCAAAAGTCTACTGTCATGAAACCAGCTGAATTATTTCCACCATGGCTGGGAAATCCCAATAGTCCTTGTAAGTCGAACAGCCTTTGCCCACTGCTTAAGAAACAGGCCAAGTCAGAGGAGACAGAGCGAAGGAAGATGCTCCCTATGCTGGAGATCTATTGTGATCTACTATGTCTCATCTTCACAGCACATAAAAAGTCCAATATAACATGGAGAGTGGGACAATATGTCCCATTCCATGAGACAGGCATCATTATGTAAGCCAGGCAAAGGAAATAGTCTAGATCCCAGGTCAGATAATAAAAAAACTATTTTCAGGCTGCTCCTTTACAGAAAATCATAAGAAGGTCAACATATGTGACTCTGGTGACCGTGCCCTTAGTGGTGACCAGTTTCCAGCAACAGGTTGACATCATCTTAGAGTGACACAGGACCACCTCCCACAGATACAGCAAATGTCCTCAGGGTTAACACTGTAGATACATTTCCAATAAAAGTGTGGATGACAGAATCACTGAATGGTTATAGTCTCGGAGGCCATTCAACTTGTTGAGTCTGTATTACTTCTAATTAAGATTAAGCTAGCTAGTCTCTCTTTATAGCCTTGCAAGTTCATTACTTTCAAAATACTTATCCAGCTCCATTTTTAATGATGCAATTGAATCTGCCTCCACCACAACCACATGCCAGACTCCAACCACCTGCTGTGTAACGTGTAGTTCCTCGTGCTTCTTCCCATTCTTTTAACGATCACTTTCATCCTTTGACCCCTAATTATTGACCCTTCTGCCAATGGGAACAGTTTCACTCCATCAATTTTGTCTGTACCTTTCATGATTTGAATAATTTCATTAGATTGCTTCGTGACATTTTCCATTCCAAGAAGAACAACTCCAGCTTCCCCAATCTATCCAAAAAACTAAAGTCTTTCATCTCTGGAATAGGATTTGTAATTCTCTTCTACACCCTCTCTGAATCCTTTACATCTTTCCTAAAGTGTGGCACACAGAACTCATCGCAGTACTCATGTTATAGTGGAACCAGTGTTTTATAAATGTTTGTCACAACTTCTTTGCACTTGTATTCAATGCTGCTCTTTATATTGACCAGGATCCTGCTGCTTTTTTAACCACATTTTAATCTACCTTGCCTGTTTCACCTAACTATGCACATGTAATGCCAGATCTTCATTCTTTCATCCATTTTAGTATTGTGCCTTTTTCTTGGTCTATTACTACCCTCCTCACAGTTCTCTGTGCCTCCAAGTTTTGGTCCATCTGCAGATATGTGCCCAATATACCCAAGTCCGAGTTACTAATATGTAGACAGAGAAGTAGTGGTTCTTTTGGATCCCTGAGGAACTCTACTACACAAAAACTTCCAGTCTAAAAATAACCTTTGCCACCATTTTTTACAAACCAAATCATGCTGCTACAACTCCTTTATTCCTATGGACTTCAGTCTTGCTGACAAGCTTTCAAGCGGTACTTCATTTTGGAAGTCCATATATACAACATCAACCACATTTCCTTATCAACCTTCTTGGCAACTTAAACAAAAATTATATCAAGTTAGTTAGACATAATTTGCTGACTTTCTCTGATCAATCAACACTTGCCCAGATGACTGCTAACTCAGACCCTAATTATTATTTCTAGAACTTTCCCCACCACTGAGGTTAATCTATTTGGTCAATAGTTACTGGATTTATCCCAGCACCTTTTTTTTGAACAGGATGTAATATTTGCTGTTTACCATTTTTCAAGCACCACCTCTGAATCTTTAGATATGAGGAAGATTATTGCCTTCCTTTCCTCCCTTCCACAACCTCGGATGCATCTCATCTGGACCAGGTTTTTTAGCCAGCATTTCTAGTATCTCTACCAATTTTTAACCCATGTATAGAATCTCAACTCGATCTTCCTTTGCTGAGACTCCAGCAGCATCTTCTTCCTTGGTAAAGTCTGATAAAATGCTCATTTAGTACCTTAGCCATGCCCTCGATGAAAAGATTGTCTTTTTGGTCTCTAATCAATCCCAACAGTCCTCTTACATCTTTTTCCTGTTTATGTACCTAAAATAGTACTTCTGGATTATCCTTCATTTTTTCTTGCCAGTATTTTCCTCACGCGCTCTCTCTTTGCCTCTCTAATTACTTATAGCCCAGGGATTTTGCGCCAGCGAGAACCTTTTAATACAAATTTCATCATTATGAAGCAGATATGTTTCTTGGTCCCTGTGGATGTTCCATTTTGTCTGTATAGCAGTTTAATTTTCTGAGGTGAATTTCTGATAACAGCAATGTTATTGCTTTCCTGAAGTAATAATTTGGTTTTGCTATATATTTTCTATTCATCATTTTACTCCACAATGGTAGAAGAACATTAATATCATTGGTGTTGATAAAGATGATGTTTCCTATGTATCAAGTAATTAAGTGCCAGTGTTTGTGATGTGGGGGGGGGTGTGTTTCTTAAACAAAAATCAAAAATGCTGGAAACAGTCAGCAGGTCAGGCAGTGGAAGGAGAAGGGAAGGATGCTGAGGATTTCCAGCATTTTCGGTTTTTGTTTCAGACTCCAAGCATCTGCACTTTTTAAAATGTTCTTTTAATGATGATTTTCGTATCTATCATTGTAGAGAGCTTTGTGACAAGTAGGTGATAGGCAATTTCCTCTCCCAAACTCTCGCAAATGGACAGTTACTCAGCTCCAGATTTCTGGAACATGTACTGCACTGGAGTGGCTTTCATGATTTGCCCACTCTGCCTATCTCCATTCCTTCTTCAGAACTTAGTAAAACTAAGTGTTCTTGGAAACATTCCAATACAGTGAGTGCATATGTGAGTTAATCACTCCCTTTGGGATAGTTGCAGTTGACTAGGGAAAGAAAATAAGCATTTCTGTTCTTGATCATTACCTAAAGAGTCATAGAACTGAGCCCATTGGCCAACCAATTCAGAACTGACCATCAAGCATCCATTTACACAAATTCTACACTAATCCCATTTTATTCTCCCCACATTCCTATTAATTCCCTCAAGATTCTACCACTTACAGAAGAATTTACAGTGCCAATTAACCTACTAACCCATGCATCTTTAGGATGTGGGACAAAACCAAAGCACATAAAGTAGATCAACGTGCTCTGAGTGAAGAAGTTTCTCCTTATCTCTATCCTAAATTGTCTAACTCTTGTTCCAATACTGTGAGCCTTGGCTGTGGACTCCTCAGCCATTCCTTCACCCATCCTGTCGAGTCCTGTAATTTTATATACAGTATTTACTATTCCTTCCAATATTGATAAACACACAGCAGACTTATTTTTCTCATAGAACTTGCTAGTAAACTTCGTACTGAAAGTTTCAGAAGTATTTTGAGAACAGCTCGTTATTGGAAAATCAATTAACTCCTTTTCTGGAATTTATAATCAGCAGTTTAAAATTCTAATTGTTTCCTGATTGGAAACGATAGAACATAGGAATATAAAAATAAATGCAGAAGTTGGCCATCCATCCCCTTGAGCCTGCTGTTATTCAATAAGATCCTGTTGCATGGCATCTCTTTCTTGCTTTAACCTCATATCTCTTGATACCTTTGAAATTTAAAAATCTATCAGTTTATTGGATAATACCATTTCCACCTTTTATATATTTTTTAAATGTGCTTGGGAAGAGGGTGATATAGATAAGCAATTTTTATTGTCTTTCCAAAATCGTACTGAGATGCGAGATGACTATTTCTTTGAATCTCTCTGAATCTTGTGATGATAGTGCTCTCCCACAGTAGCCTTGAATAGTCATTTCAGGGATTCTGAATGGCTAATGTTAAAGGAAAAGTGAAGTGTGTCCCAGCCAAAATAGTGCATGACTCAAGTTGGAACTTAGATGAGGTGATGTTCTCACAGCATTTCTATACCTCTCCTTTGTGGTGGTGTTGCAAGGTAAGATGATCCCATGAAAGCAAATTTGATGAGCTGCTAGGAAGAGGTTTTTGACACTGTGTTCAAGTCAACAACCTCTTACTGGAAAAATCAAGTCAATTGCTTAATCATAGATAATGCTGATGTCTTGAATGCTGTTTTGGCTAAACATTTAAACAAGTTGAGTACTCTGTCACATTCCTGACCAGTCTTATGGACAATGGAGTGCTCTTAAAGGGTATGGACATTGCAAACTCATCATAT
>JARFYF010000094.1:28640964-28656486 GCA_030265395.1 Rhina ancylostomus | reverse complement strand
AGCCATCTCTTTTAAGATCCTGTGATGCAGATCGTTGGGATTTTCAGCTTTTAGTCTCACCAACTTCTCTAGTAGTTTTTTTAAACTAATACTTGTTTCCTTCAATTCCTCATTTTAATAAGATCCCTGATTCTCTGGTATTTCTGGCAGATTTCCTTGTCTTTATCTGTGAAGGTGGTGCAGTCTAGTGGGTAGTCCAATCTGCTCCATGCTGCCCCTTTAACACTTCAAATGCATGGGGAATATCATTATTCCATGCGTGGCTGATGCAGTGATCGCAATAAAATGCAACAACAAGAAGCTTGGAGGTGCCTAGTCAAATTTCCAGAGTAACGCAAAATAAATCAAGATGAAATTAGTGTCCACTGAACACTTTCCCAGACTGCAAATAGTCATTACAACTGATTCCAGCCCTCGATCGCTTTACATCCTATAGTCTCAGTTTTGCTGATAACACCAATATGTAGCATTTTGTTAAACTGATTTTGAAACTACAACTGCACAATATCAACTGCTCTCATCTACCTCATCAAAAACCATCATCAACTTGATCAAAAATTATTTGTCCTTAATAAATCTATGATATTATCCTTTATTAGTCTTCGCTTGACCAAGCAGCTGTTAGTTTTCTCCCAGTTTATTGTTTCTAAATACACTCCCATTGCCAGCAATAAATTGACTAACCTGTATTTTTCAGGTTTATCCTTCTCCCCTTTATTTGAAGAGGTCGCAATGCCTGCAGTTTTCTGGCACCACCCCCCCACATTTCAGGATCACTGGAAGATTGTGGCCAACACCTTATACTTACTTTCTCTCAGTACCCTGGGAAATAGCCCATCTGCGCTAGATGACCAACCCTCTTTTAAGTTTTAGCAGCCTTATGAGTACTTCCCCATTATTTTCATTAATCTCATCTGCTGTCCCAGAACACTCCACATTTACCACGACACTGGCGAAGTACACATACAATACTCTCAACTATGCCTTCTTTCTGCATTTTAGGCCCAATTTAACCCCCTGCACATCTGATGAACCTTTTACCTGGGGTGGTGGTGGAGGCAGGTACATTGGTA
Organism: Rhina ancylostomus; assembly: GCA_030265395.1. NCBI lineage: Eukaryota > Metazoa > Chordata > Chondrichthyes > Rhinopristiformes > Rhinidae > Rhina > Rhina ancylostomus. The sequence goes on along the minus strand of JARFYF010000094.1, from coordinate 28,655,413 downwards.
AAATTCAGGAGTTTACTAGATATGCATATGGAGGAATTTGAAATAGAGGGATATTTGGGAGGAAGGGGTTAGATGCACTTAGGCGAGGTTTAAAGGTCAGCTCAACATTATGAGTCAAAGGGCCTGCATTGTGCTGTACTGTTCTATGTTTACTTTAGGGGGTCTACAAAAGACCTTATATTTCCTTTTCTACTTTGCTTGCATTACATCATTTAACATTCAGCACCTTTTATGACACAGTTCCTATGATGACCAGCACAATAAGATGTATCATTTTCTTGTTTTTGCTTGAGTGCCTAAATTGAGCAAGATGCACATACTGGAAAATTGCAGGCCTACTGCATGCTAAATTTTGGTCTGTGCCAAAATAGTTGATGTATCTTTCCAAAGCATGAACCAAGACAGAGTACCCACATAAATTAATAATAGTTGTGAGTGTAACTGCACTCCCCATTGAACATACACTCATACTGGCATAGCACTGGATCTTTCAAAACTGTATACATATCTTTGTAGTGAAACACAGAAACTGGAGAAGCCACTCAGCCTCTCATAGCTGTTCTGTTCAACCAGATTTTGTCAATCTGTGCCACAATGCTGTTTATGTGCCTTTAGTTCAATATTTCTTTAATACTTTGTTGGACATCAATGAGTTGATGTTAGTTTTGAAATCTTCAATGATTTTTAATTTCTCAAAAGTCATTTATCAATTTCTCCCAAAAACAGGCACCTCATACTTGGATCAGTAAGTATTCTAAAGTAGAAAATGTATTCTCAATGAATATTCAAAGTAATTAGCTGCTATTTTATCTTGGACAATATTGAAAACATATTTTTAGGAAATGCCTCCTTCAGAGTTGTACGTTGCCGTGACTTTGATAGCAGATTCCAAATTGCAGTGGACTATGAAGATAAAAATGGAAACAGGTTGATGTGTGAACAGTTAAATATCTGTACCACTTTGAATTAGATGGGCTGTTTCAAAGCTGGTTCTGATCAAATCAGTACTGTTAGACTTTTTAAATGCATTATTTTAACTTATCAAAAAGAACCTGTGTTGCTCAGGCCTTTGAGAAAAAGAGAGCACTTTTTATCAGATATGCAGTTCAAGGAGTTTCGAGACAAAGTTACTGTTAAAGCTAATCCATTATTGAAACCAAGCTATCACTAGACCCTTCATAAGACCTTGTTGCATCCCATTAATTTTAACCAAGTTACAGAGCACATAGCTGTGACTTACTTGTAGATTTAGGAATAACCTGCAATCATTTGAATTGTTCGAAAAAGATTTAACTATATATGCTTATGATGCTTAAAAGACTTCTACTTCAGAAATATTTTCGTTGCCATGGGTGAAAGACCAAGAAGTATTTTTACCCTCCCCCTCATACACTGGGCAAAGTTCCCAGATTCCAGACAGCTATAAATTACAGCAGTGTTTGCAAGCTGCTGATGTAATTTAAGTAAGTGCTCTTAAACTATTGATGCAAGTTATTCTAGTATTCGTTAGTTTAATTCATTTTGAAGTGCATGGTTAACTTCACAGATTTTACTTTGTTGATTTTAACAAACTGCATTCTATGCATGGCCCAAAAGCCCAAGGTCTCCAAATAGGACAAAAGACTAAGTTATTGATTTTAAATAATAGATTTTGTAATGCAAAATGATAAGACTGCATTAAGTAAGTGTGCTTAAGATGAGAAAATATGGTCAATTATTCAGAAATTTCTTCAAGATAAAATGTAATTATTTATGGTCAGGCTTTTCATGTTATTTACATTTGCAAACAGTGCCTGAATTTTCTTAGTTTAGTTTAGTTATGTTTTCCAGACAGTATTATAAGGCTGTAGTGAATATGGTTTAGTTGTTCAAATGTATAATATCAATACATTCAAGAATCATAAGTGAAAATTTTAGCTTCTAAAACTGCATAATATAAACATTGTGTTCATCAAAAAAGCTAAAATTAAACTTGTATTAAAATCCAAGAAGTTTCATACACCTACTTACCTTTGAAAATTCTACAGTGTTCAGCCTTATGTGGAAATGGAATTCAGCAACGAGACGTCTTCTGCCAGATCTCAAACCAGAGCATTGAAGATTCTCAGTGCAGTCAATCTACTAAACCTGCTTCAGTTCAGCACTGTCAAAGTGGAGTATGTTTGCTTTACAGCTGGCAAGTTGAAGACTGGGAAAAAGTAAGTACAACAGCTGCAGCAGACAGCAAAGGCACTGCTCAGAGTAAACAAGAGAAAGGCACTCTTCCTGGCATGCACCAGTCTTACTTGAGGTGTGATTTGTAAACTAGGATCAGATGGCTGGCTTCATGTGGTTAGGAGGATGTTTGACGTATGGCCAAAGAGCGGATAAGTTAGAGGAAAGAAAACCTCTGCTGCATAGAATTAGGAATAAATCCGATTTAATAGCACTTTAGATATCATATAACTGAAAGGGAAAGAGTTTAATGACTTTTCAGTTTAAAGGAGTATTCAGCCTAACATTTTTGAATATTATAGTCGTAGACTGACATGATGCCTTCTATCAAATGTCAAACTCCTCCATTTATCAATTTAATACAAACATATTTATTTTCAAGACTTCAAACTGTACAACTGAAGGGCATAACTGTCTTATTAGTTATGAAAAGAAATAAGTAGTACAGATAGCTATTCTGTAATTATATTATGCTGTGAAGGTTTTTTTTAAAATGTTCTTTTCATTAATCATGTTGATTAACCATAAGAAAATTACAATTCAATTTAAATTGGTCACCAAGCTATGAATATTTTGAAAGGTAAATTTGTCTTTTTTTAAAATAAAGTCTTTTCACTCTCCCAGCCTTTTCTCATTTCCAGCACCTGGAATTAATTAAAGAGCCCATTGTAGTAAGTTAGGTTAGATCTGTCACGATGCTTTGATAAAGAATTCCAGGCTGCAAGCAAATTCGTGCATGCTCTGGAAGTATACAACATTTTACAGGCATATTTCCAAGAAAAGTCTTAAAACAGCCATGGTCACAAATTAATCTACTTTTTGATGGAAATTTGTACTAATGTAGTGCAGATGTGCAATATGCTTCTGGCAGCCTTCTTAACTGAACTGTTCTATTAATGTTCCATTTGTTTGAAGACATTATATTTGTATCTCAAAGTATTATTAACTATAAAGTGATTAAGTAAAAAATATGAAATCACCATTTCATATGTAGCCAACTTCAAAAGAGAATCAGAATGGAATCAAGCTCCATTTAGGCCACTAAAGAATACTCCTGCAGATTCATGCTTAATCTATAAGAAAGTGAATTATGAGGCCATGTTTTAACAATTTTGGAAATGGCATCAAGGTCAGAGTAGACTGACAAGTAATTTAATCCACTGTCTGTTTTTAATTTCACTATACCTACCATTTCTTAAGAAAGAAATCAATTGGTGAACCTCAGGCTTTTGTAAGGAATAATGAAAGAAAAGCTAAAAGTGCAGAAATTCTTATAAATAAAAGTTAGAAAGATTTCTTCTTCCTAATGTGTCTTCATGTAATTCTGTGTTCTGAACAAAAACAGAAAATTCCTTAACAATAATTAATTTCTTTTTCAAAGTCTCAAAAGATGACATAAATTTACATAAAACAAAAACATGAGAATAAAAGAATGAAATTATTGAAAGCAATATTGCTTTGTTACAAAAATTCTTATTACCTTCTTTTGTTGAAGCAAAATAAACCCAGAGTAAAAGTTAAAGATTAAAAATTGTGTGAGCTGATGACATCCTGCTCCATATTTTCACTGCCTCTCTCAGCCCCTCAATCCATCCGGGGAACTTTCTGTGCTGTTGCTGCCTTCAGTGCTTCTTTCAAGTCCTGTACGACATTAAGGAGTATGGATTCATCAGCTGAGGGAAGCTGTTAAGTGGTAATTAACAGGAGATTTCAAGACAACTTCCTTCCCACTGTATACCAGTGTCGGGCTTTTGCATGACTAGTCTCTGGGCAGTCCTCCTAATTTTGGCATGTCCCCAGATGTTAGCCAGAGGAACTCTTCGGGATTGAGTTGGGCATGCATTTGTCTTTGTTGTGTCAGGGTTGATGCTGATTAGTCCATCTAGTTTCATTCTTATTATAGATTTTTTTGTAGCAGTTTAATACACTTCGTTGGCTTGCTGCACAGTTTCAGAGGATAGTTAAGCGATAAGCGCACTGTGATAGTCCGTATCACACACAGTGTAAAGACAAAAATTGTGCTCCCCGAAGGACATAATTGAATCGGGTAGGATTTTAAAACAAACTGGTACTTTCATCATCACCACTCATGTTACTATTTTTTAAATTGCAGATTTATTTAACTAACTGAACTTAATTCCTATGGTGAGATATGAAAATGTAACTCCAAATCATTAGTCCTAAATCTGGGATCAGTGCTATTATTACTTAGTGTAAGGTCTGTGCCTGTTATCAGCTGATTCAAGTCAAGTTTGTTATATCCCTCCACCTTTCAGAAAGGTGTTATCCCCTAGACTTCTTCTTAGGCAGTTCCTTAGGATTGAGGATAACTTGCATCCATTCCAACTGTGGAGTAGTCGACCCACCCAGTCCTTGTGAGTGCAGTGTTGCTTTAGTGTGTGTGTGTGTGTGTGTAAGTATGTGTGTGTGTGTGTGTGTGTGTCAGTATGTGTGTGTTTAAATGATAGCACTGCTCCATTGTGTTTGGGTTCTCCTTCCTGACATCTCATTTCCCAGTCCTTCAGTGGACCAAATCATAGTTACCTCTGGTGGTTTATAGCAAACTGCCGTTGACATTGTCCTTGTAGGTCAGTTCATCTCTAACTTCTGACCTCTTGCTCTACCACTAAAACTGTCACATCCAGTCAAAAGGTTTTCAGGCAGTTCCAAGTGCAGAGTCTCCTCACCTTGTGGAACCTGTTTCATCGGATAGCACAGCTGTAGAATCCAAACCTCCAATTGGATTGATTGGGCTATAAAGGATAAGTTCAGCTGAGGGAATAGCTCAGGCACTGAGTGTAGACAGTGGGCCAGATTAAACACAATCTAGCCCCAATATCTTCCTCAGAGAACCTTGATGCTCTCTTCATGTTTCTCCTCCAGGACAGTCATAATGTGTATTGATGTTCTTTGATTGATGTATACCATTGTGGCAACAGCTGTGATAAATTGGGAGTGTTCTTGCAGGAACCTACATGGGTTAGGATTTAATGTATCTATTTGGGTAGAGGTCACACTAAATCTTGTTTACTTGTTTACAGTTAATTTTGAAATCTATTTGAGAAGGGACCTGATTTGGTATTAGTGCTACAGGCAATGAATAACATCATAGTAAACTAATATAAAATTGCTAAACAATTGGAAAATACCTTGGAAAAGCCATCAATTTAAAAACAGTTTAGAACTAGCTCTGCTGCAGTTGTTCCAGTCACCACCTTAATAAACTGTGCATGGAAAATGACTGATTATTGTGATTCTTGAAACTGCTGAGGAGTACTAAATTCAGAGATTGCAGATGCTCACTACCACTGAAAGGTAACACAAATGGGAAAATATTAGAATCATAGAGAAATGCAGCATGGAGACTGAGGCTGTGCTGACCATCAAACACCCTTTTACACTAATCCGAGATCAATCCCATCTTTTTATTTTCCCCACATTCTCATCTACTCCCTCCAGATTTAAGAAGCACTTAGATAGGTATATGGAGGGGTGGGGCTTCGAGGGATATGGGCCAAATGCAGGAAATTGGGACTAGTTAGGTGACCACTGTGGTTGGACTTGTTGGGCTGAAAGGCCTGTATCCATGCTGTATTGCTGTATTGCTGTATGTCTCTATGACTCTCTGCAACTCTAATGTACCAACCTGCATGTCTTTGAGATGTTGGAGGAAACCTGGAAGAAACCCATGTGGTCACAAGGAGAATATGCAAACTTCACACAGCTTAGTTCAAGATTGAACCTGTGTTTCTGGTGCTGTGAGACAGCAGCTCTACTAGCTACACTTCTGTGCCACCTTGTACAGTTCTTGCAGATCATCTTGTTAGACATTCACACCACAATTACAGCTCCTGTGGGACATGAGTTGCTCAATACTAAATGGATGAAATAAAACAACTTCTTCCATCTCTGGAACATTGCCGGCATACCAAAACATGCCAGGATGCTGCAGAGGAGCATAACTGAACAAAAATTGTGGTTGAACCACATAGGAAGATGTTTTTGTGAGATCCAGAGCCCCTCTCAGGGTCTATGCATGACACAAAGCTTAGACCATAAAAATGGACCATATGGTCTTTGTCTTCTCATTCACTCTGTCTCCCCTCAGCCTTTCACAATATCTTTGCATCAGTTTTTTCCCTATGTGCCATCTTATGTCATTTTGAAAACATCTTGGTCTCAACCACATCCCTTGAATCTGAGTTCCAGATTCTAACTGCACTCAGAGTAAAGAATTATCTTGATAGTTCCTAATAAATTCAATCGGGAAATATCATTCACTTGTTGCCTCATTTTGGATAATCCCACAAGTGGAAGTATTTTCTGTACCTCCGCTCCATCCACAAATTGCAAAGGCCTGTCACAGGTTTTCTACAGACCAAAGCCCACCTTGTTTTATTTTGACTGATAGATGTAATCTTTCTGATCTGGTACAATCCTTATACTTTCTGCGTTCCTGTTTTGTGCAGAGACTCAAACTATGTACAGAACTCAGAGTGGAGCACAATCTGAGTGTACAAAAGTTCACCATCACTTCATTTGAAATCTATATCTCTGTAATAAGTCCCTGTGCAGTGTTAGAATTTTTAATTGTTTTGCTAACCTCTGCTGCTGCTTTTAATGATTTATTCATTTGTAAATCTACTTCTGATGCAGGGTTTCGACCTGAAACGTCAACAGTTCCTATCCTCTCATTGATGCTGCTCGACTGCTGAGTTCCTCCAGCAGATTGATTGTTGCTGTAAATCTACCACTGAATTCAGTTTCTTAGATTCACTTTTGTTCAATTTTTATTTTTTTTACCAAAGTGCAGCATCTCAAGTTTATTTGTATTAGAGTTCATTTGTCACTTAACTACTCAGCTTGCATTTTCTCTTTGCCTTTTATTAAGTTGAATTCTTTCTTAGTGTAAACCATAATTTTCAGATTTGTATCCTCTGAATATTTTTCTTATTTGTTCCTTAGTCCAAATCATTAATGTAAACTATTAAGAATTGCAACTCGGAAGGAATCCTTGTATAACACCACTTCCCAGCATCCTTAGATCTGATTTTGCCACCACTCTCTGGTTTCTATCCATTGGCCAAATTGCCGTCTTTTCGTTCACTTCTCTGCCAGCTCCCCATTTCCAATTCTTTGTCTTGAACCTTATCAAAGGCCTTTTGAAAATCTCTTTTAGGTTTGCTAGTTGGACATTATTTTCCATTTTGATTCCAAGGGTATTAATATTTTCAAACTCATCATATTCTGCTTCCTTTTTCCTCATTTCATTTGAATGTCATTGACCCTTGCAAAGAAAACTTTGCTGGCCTTCCTTAGCTGCCCTGAGAAGATGCTGATGGCCATCTTGAATAACTGCATTACTTCTGGCTTACACAGTGGTATTAGAGAGTTGCAGGTTATTAATCTAGAGCAGGATGCTGTTGGATTTGAAAGGGAACTTGGAACCAGTCAGGTTCCAATCATATTATTGCCCTCCTTGATCTTGGCCATGGAGAAGAAATTGCTGACTAAGCAAACTTGATGAGTGTTGCAGTGTACATTGTAGATTGTCAATACTGAGGCCACTGTGAGTGAGAAGTAAAGGGAATGACCATGTTGAAATATATTTCCTACCTGGACAGTTTGGCGCACAATCTATACCTCTTTACCGCTTGAACTCCTCACCAACTTCTGCATGAATTGTTATCTTGGAAATGGCTACTCTATCCATTCTACACAGTTGAAAACTCTTGTTAATACTGGACATGACCTGGAGTTCAGTGCTCAATTTCCTTTAAATCCTCTGTGTAATTCTGTAGGTTCTTTTGTCAGAATTGGCCTTCAACAAACAATCATCTGTGACTTCTGTTCATTTGCACCAGCCCATTTTGTACAACAACAGTTCTCAAAGGATTCATCATTTTATGAGTATTGCGTGAATGTTAATCTAACTTTTATAAAGACTAAACACATGTAACCAGAGAAAGATATGGCCCTTAAGCTTACTGATAGAATGCACTCAATTTCCCTGCACTTACTCATTTGGTTTTAGGGAGCTGTTGGCCTCCTGTGCACCCCACTGACTGAACAGCAATTACTCCAGATTAGTTGTGCACAGATTTTATCTAAACTGACTTTCTTTCATCATTGAGAATTGCACAAAAATAAGGAGCTTAGCAGCTCAGCATGCTCATTAACCAGAGTTACACATGGGTAATTTAGTTTACGTACCATACAGATTTGTCAGCAGTTTATAGGCAAAGATTCATTCACATACAAGAACTTGATGAATTATGTTGTGAAATATCAAAAATAGGTGAACTTTTTTAACCCATAATCATTTAATAGTACTGCATTATACCTTATGTCATGAAATGGGAAAAGTTCCTATTGAACTCAAAATTATATATTTGAATACATTTAGCATGGTCTGCATAATTGAATATCTCCTTTGTATTTGTTATTAATAGAGATTCTTATCAAAATTATGTTGCATAAGTAAATAAAGTGAGCATTAAATGAAAGGAATCTATTACCCTAAAAAGAGAACTTTGCAAAGCCAAATGCATCAACTATCATCATCATATTGATGACACAAACCATTGTGACTATTACCTGAGTTAAAATAAAGTCAAAGAAATGTCAGTATTAAACTTAGAGATCATATTTTAGTTATTGTGTAACATATTTGATCAAATAATTTGAACAGGGTACTAATGTTGTTGAACATTATGTGTCGATGCAATTACTTACTTCATGAAGATCTTATATCCGAATAATTGTTCTTGACTTCAAACCAGAACCCAAACACAATGGTGTAGCAAGAGGCCAGAGGATGAATAGAAAATAATCTCCAGGCCCAATCTCTGATTAACTGCTGACATCAGTTTTGCATCTCCAAGGCGGTCAGGGAATAGGTGAAACAGTATTTGGGCCACCTGCTTTGTGGCCAGCAGTGGGCAGGAAATTTGGTGGGTCGGGGGATGACACCATGTAACCAGATGAGAAATTATTTTTCTTATAGCTACAAAAGTTTTAAAAATATAGTTTTGGTTGGTGATCCTTCTAGGAGGTCAATGCCTTTTACAGGCAGAGTTTCTAAAAGATGGGCCCCATGAATTTGGCAATGGCAGCAAATTGGAGGAGGAAACAAGGTACTGAGCAATGGGTACAGTAAGATTGCAGGCAATCCCACTGCTAAATTCATATACTTTTTTTCTAATTCTTCATTCAGAAAAACAGAGCACTGCATAGTGATACTAATCAATACAACTTTGGTGGAAAGGAGCATCACACAAGTTGCTGGAGGAACTCAGCGGGTCAGGCAGCATATGTGGAGAGAAACGGACAGTCGATATTTCAGGTCGAGACCCTTCATCTGGGCTGAAAGATAGAGGGGAGAAAGCCAGTATAAAAGGGTGAAGGGAAGGCGTGAAGCAAGAGCTAGCAAGTAAAAGGTGGATCCAAGTGAGGGAGGGCTGATAGGCAGATGGAGGAGGGAAGAGTGGAAATCTTGTTAAACAAAAAAAGAAACTTGCCTTCCCCTTTCCTTCTGGCAAGGCTAAGTTCCCAATCAAAATAACTCAGCTCACAGATCCTATGCCAGATCTAAACTGGTGCAGAATTTGAGCATTGATTCTTTAACGGAAACTCAGCACGGTGGAGCAACAGTGCTGGACTCAGTGCTGTGTTCAGCAATGGACAGTGTTAAAACCCAAGGCACCAAATAATGCCGAGTAAGTGTTTTCTTGCTGTATTGCTCTGTAAGTTTGAGAGTTAGGCACTTAATTATGCACACATTGAAGTTGCAGAATTACTCGCATTTTACAGCAAAATGTAGGCTAATATTTATGAGAAAAGTTGTTCATCTTAATAATTTTCTCCACAGATTCATTAGCTAAGATGCACATCAGAAAACTAAAGCCTTGTTGAACTGACATAGAGAAATGTATAAAAAGTTTCCTTATAAACCAATCTTGTAAATTCACAATGGAAGGTTTGCAGCACAGAAGCTGCTATTCAGCATGGAGGACTATGTTTATGCCTCACATGTACCTCCTCCAATAGTTCCTTACCTAAACCCATCCTCATATCATGCAGTTCACTTCTCTATCATGCCCTTACCTTTTTTCCCCTACAATTCACCTCAACTATTCCCATTGGTAGAGTTTTATAATTTAATCTCTAGTCAAAGAAGCTTCCCTGGGTTACTTATCAGTTTATTTGTTATTATCATTATTATTATTATATTTACGTCTCCTGATTTAGATCTTACTTGCAAATGGAGTCAATTCCTCTATGTCCACCCAATCAAACTATTTCTGTTGAGTACCCACTCATTCTTTTCTCCAGTTAGATATTAAAATGTGCAAATGCAACAGAATAAAGCATTTTCTTGTGCTTCCTTTGCAGTGCAGTGCAACCTGTGGTACCGGGACAAGACATCGTAAAGTAACTTGTATCAACCAGAATTCAGAAGAAGTACATAGTATTGAATGTGATACAAGCAAAAGACCATTAAGTGTGGAGCAGTGCAATGGTCAACCTTGTGAATACATCTGGATTACAGGAGAGTGGTCTGAGGTAGAAGAATATTTAAGTTAGTTTACAAAATAACAAAGAGTGCTTGACCCTATTTGGCTTTTAATGCAATATCTTCTGCATAATAAAATCCATAAGAATTCTAAAAGTTCAACATCTTTAAAGGCAGAAGGCACTAAGTTTCTAAGATTAGTGTTGAGGGTGTTTGCATTGAAAATGTGACAGAATATCTAGATTGCTAATGGTGTCAAACATCAAATAAGAAGTACCTGTTTTTATTTTGTAATCAATATTGACAGTAATTTATTCAGGTCTCCATTTTTAAAGTGTTTGGTTTCCTTATCCATTTGTAATTCAAACTTCATTTATCTTCTGGTTCAGATTTGCCGCAGTCAATTTTGTTTTCCACTCGGAATATCACTGTGTTACCAAATGCAATTTTAGGCATTGCATCATAGGAAAGTAGGGAAAATCCCTTACTTTGATTGACAGTAGAAATGGAAAATATATGATCAACTGTCTTTTTCTTTCTATTGAAGTCAGTGATAGCCAATTGCTTAATTTACTTCAGCACAAAAATTCAAAACTATCTCTAAAAGAATAAAGCCAGAGAAACTCCATGACACTAAGTCACTAAGGTCATGCTAGAGATGGGGAGCACATTTTTGATCATAGTCTGAGATACTGTTCTAATGGAGTTGGAGAAGAGATGTTCCCTCCAGTTTGCAAGTCAGTGACAAGGAGCCGCTTAGTTAAAAAATTTTACAAAGAGGTCTTTGGATGTAGAAAAACACTCATTGAAAACAAAGCACCGCTTCCAACTTGTTTACATATATTAAGCATATGAATAAACAGTAAGGGGGTTCTCATAATGAGAAAAATCAAGTTCTGTTTGCCTATCAATTTTGAAAAAAAAATCTGACCATTCCTTACTAACAATGCCCTTGTACCCACTTTCACTTTAAGACTTTCATTGGCACAATTAGCCTCCTGCTGCCTCTCTTAGATCATCCTGAATATGGTGGATTGTGGGACGGGGGGTGTTAGAGGTGTTTGCATGTGTGCATGCATTTTTGTATGTGTGTGTGTGTGTTTATGTTTGTCTAGGTGTCTGTGCTTCTGTGTATGAGAGAGGGAGAAAGTGCAGAAGGGAAAAATAGACTTTTAAGTCTGTGAGATTGAGAGGTATTATTCTAATAAAAGGCTAATGAATGTGTACTCTTTGATGTGGCAGCAGGAAACTGTTACGTGGCTGTCTTAGTTAAGCCTCCTGTGGTATATAAAATGAAATAAGACCTGGAACCTTGTGTAGTACAAGAAGTAATTGCTAATACCATGCCAATTAATTGTTCAAATTTCCTTTGTGACCTTAAATTTAACTTTCAGACTATTGGGCTGTTGGTGAACAGAAATGTAAATTTTGCATTATCAAATTAATATCAGCAGTATCTTCAATTCAAGCTTCACAGTCATTTATTTAAACAAACAAAGATTGTTTCCAAGTAGAAAGGAGGCAATGGACCACTGAAATCTTTGTTCTTTGTACTATGTTCATATGATGGTTTTAATATAGTAACAACACCCCAAGGTACTTGGCAAGGATATTAGCTATCAAACATTCAAACTATGCCACATAAGTACATAATAGAGCAGATAAACAAAAATTTGGACAAAGAGCTGCATTTTAAGGAGCACCTTAAATAATGAAAGTTAGAGGTGATTAGGAAGTGAATTCCAGAGTTCAGATGCAGCAATTAACAGTGGCTGGTTCAAGAGGCTGATCTTGGAACATAAAGATATTTTGGGTGATTGTAGGGCACAGAGTCATAGGGTTATACAGCATGGAAAATGTCCTTCAGGTAAGCTTCCAAGAGAATGTTGGAAAATTCACTGCAGAGGTAACAAAGGCACTAATGAGGGTTTCAGTAGCCAATAAGCTGAAATAAGCGCAGAGTTGGATGATGTCATGGAGAAAGAAGGAAGCATTTTTCATAATATTATTAGGAAGCTCAGCTTAGGTGTCAGACACAACCACAAAAGTGTGGACAGCCTGGTTCAACCCCAGGTAGGGATACACAGAGCCAGTGGTAGGAGAATAGATTTTGGTGGGAATTGAAGGTGAAGTGCTTAAAAATACTTAACGCACCATATAGAAAATGTCTGTTCATTGCTCTTACTTCAAAAGGCAGCATGTAGATGATAAACAGCATATAGTTAATAATAGATTGTTGGAAAAGACCAGAGAAAATGGCGAGGGCGTAGAACAAATGCCTTTATGGGATATTCTCTGACTACGACATGATAAATGACAATGAAACAAGATTAGTGTGACTGCACCCTGCACCTAGTTGGAGCATGGATGTGAGAGATTGAGGAGGGTAGTCTGATCAGTCATATCAAAGACTAGCTTCAAGTTGAGAAAATTAAGGGAATTAATATGCAAAGCAAGAAAGTAATCAAAGGTGGCCTTACTTGTGATTCCCATGAACGGAATAATGAGGCCACATTAGATAGCAAAATCAAGGTGTAATTGTAAAATGTAAGCTGGGAATTTATATGCAGGTAGAGAGTAAGGAAATGTAGGAGAGCAGAGAACTCAGAAGAGAGCATATGATGAATACAAATTGAAATCATTGAGGATGAGAAATCACTCAGTGCAAAGGCTGAGACAGAAGCCAGGGATTTTCAGTTCCACAAAGTGATTTGTTCAAGGTAAGATAAGATAAAATAAGATATCTTTATTAGTCACATGTGCATCGAAACACACAGTGAAATGATCTTTTTTGCGCAGAGTGTCTTGGGGGCAGCCCGCAAATGTCGCCACACTTCCGGCGCCAATGGAATTTCTTCCATATCAATGAAGAAGCCTTCTACCAATTCCTATGGAAGTTCAAAGTTGTAATAATGTTTTAGAGAACCCGGTCAGGAATTCAACATGCTCAAAGTCCCAAAAGTGAACCTATAAACTACAACAGCATGAAGTGATGCGCTAGAGGACCAAGGCACTCTGCTGCTATACTGTTCTTTAATTGTAATTTCATATACTGTCACTTGATGAACTCATGCACTGGAGGACCAATGCACTCTGCTGGTATACAACTCAACAGAAACCTCAACATCCTGCTTTTAGTACCTCACAAAAGCTGTAGTCAAATACAGTTCTCTTGTATGAGATTATGGCAGAGTGAACCAAAGTACATTTTAGCATCTTTGATTCCAATATATACTCACAATAGAAAATAAAATTAGATTAACAATTTAACTTTATTTCCAGTGCTCAGTTACTTGTGGAAATGGCTACCAACAAAGACTTGTTTCCTGCAGTGAGGTTTACAATGGTAAGGACCTCTATGAATATGGCTACTATCACCAGATTACAACTAACTGCCCTGGGACACAGCCGCCAAACATCCGAGCCTGCTCTCTTGGTGAATGTCCTGTTACTGCTTCATGGCGGGTTGGAAATTGGGGAAGTGTAAGTTCATTTCAAAAATTTTCAGGACACAAGTTCAGACCTTACATTTGATGCAAGTGTAACATAATCTTTTTGCTCTGATATTATATTAATGCTTTGTGAAAGGATTTTATGGAGTATGTTATTTGAATTACAGTGAGGACATGTGGGGTTTTACAGGGAAACAAAGGACTGCAGATGCTGGAATCTAGATGAAAAACACAATGATGCTGGAGGAACTCAGCAGGCCAGGCAGCA
>JARFYF010000094.1:28625643-28635685 GCA_030265395.1 Rhina ancylostomus | reverse complement strand
TATCCAACTTATTGAACTGTTGCCCACCAAACAGAAGAGCCAGTAAGTCTTGTTTTCTGTTCCAGGGACAACTTGATTATCAGTCAGCTTGTAATCTCCACAAATCCTGATAGATCCATCATATTTCAGCATTAATGAAATGGGTACTGCTCATTCAGAGTGAAAGGATTCCATTATTTTCTCAAGAAACAAAGGACTAGATGATGCTGGAATCTAGATGAAAAAGCAAGATTCCTCCAGCATCTTGTTGCTTTTTCATCCATGATTTTCTCTTTGGGAATCCTGTCAATTTCTACCTCCAATTTTGATTTCGTTGCATCAGGCAATGACCTTGGCCAGAACAAGTGGTGAAATGTTGGAAACAACATGAATTTTGCCTTGGGTACCCTTCGACGTGCCCAGTTCATTTTTTGAAAATATTGTTTTGCCTCCCTCACACCTCCTGTAATGTTCCAGCCTCACCCATCTTCATGTGATAAACATACTTCCAATCCAGGGGGATTCCTTCAGCCAGCTTCCTTCCAAAAGGACAGGTCCAGAGCCTGGAATGACTACTAATGTAATGTTTTAACCTGAATTAGATATTTCACTATCATGTCAGCATCTCCAACAACTCACTGCTTTGATCTGTATAGGTTTTCACATTTGGCTGAGTCTTTTTAAGTTCAGGCCACCTGGTTGCATATTCAATTTGGTTCATCAGTGTTACACCACACTCATTGTCAAGCTTCTCTGTCATTTACTTTCATGGTAACAATTAGTGGTTCTACTTCTGTTAAGTCATTCAACATTGTGAACGCTATATCACAATCAGGTTTATTATCACTGACATATGTCATGATTCTTTACTTGTTTCCTTTATGTGGTAAAAATGGTGGAAAGTGGCAAATTTTGAGCACCTTACTTTAATTTCTTACTTCCATGTTGTTTGCTTAATTTTACTTTATGCTTTTACCTACAAGCTGGAGTGATGTGGCCTTTTAAACCACATGTGTGATACTTTTCCTGCCCAAACCAGCATTCAGGTGGCATTCGTTTCCCTCTACACTGGTAACAGCCTCTATTAACCTTTTAAAATGATGTTTGATTTGCTTCAGCACAGTGTGTTTTGCCACTATTCCTGTGTGCAGATTGAGACTGCACTCAGTCTCTGTTGCAAGTCCTGCATGTTTTAACTTGCTGATTTCACTGCTTGGGCAAAGGTCAGTGTAATGCTGCAACTCAATGTCAGATTCACCTCTGATAACAATTGTCTCTGAATCTAGTCATCATTAATTTTGCATTCTGACTTCTCCCTTAGCATCTGTGAAAGTATGTTGCCATAATTATAGTTTTATAATAACTTCCTCAATTCAGTTTGGAACCTGAGCCACTATTTTGTTAGGTTTTCTTAATTATGAATGAAAACTTAAATCTCTGTATGATCTCTCTTGGCTTTGGGTTAAGTTCAACAAATCTACTAATTCCTTATTTTTTTATTATTGTTGTGTTTATCTCAGCTCAGCAAGTTTCTCATTAAACTATATGCAAAGGCCACCACCTCACTAATTAGTCTGGACCTTCGCTGATTATCATTGTAGCAAAGTGATTTGACAGTCTATTGCAATACTTCTTGCGTGCCTAGGGTCAGAGTCAGATGCTGCAATCAAGTCCATTGTTATGGGGCCCTTTTACTTCCTTTTTTTAAAGCAAACAGTAGATTTTGTTTTCTCCCCCAGTTTCTTTTGGAAAAGAGTTTATGTTCAATCTGACTTCAGGGTCTATTTTCCTTGTCATCAATATACTATGTTTTAACGTACAAAAAAGGTAGAGGCTGAATTTCATCCTTTAGGATGGTTGTTTATTTTCTTCATGACTGCTGAGTGCACATGTCTGTAAGCACAGCCCCAACAGAGATCAACGAAAAAGGTGTCTGCCAAGGAACAGAACAGTAACACAAGATATGCCACCAAAAGTATCAAGATCCCTGGTGACTTAGAGGAGAACAACTATGAACTATTTACATTCAATCAAATATGTTACTATATATTACTACAATTACATTGGCTTTTGAGAAGGCTTCTTCTTTAAAAAATTGTGTTATAAAACTCCAAAGCATTCCCAAATTTCCAACCAAAACTCTGCTCCTACTTGAAAATCCCACCCCTGTAAAGATTAAGGCTATGATCTCAGAATTCTTCCATTTTAGAACATCTAATCAACAAAATATTGACATGTAAATTTCTAGTCAGTTACATGTTTAAAAGCTAGCATGGTTTAGCATGTAAATTTGCATAAATTTAGAACATGAAATGAGACATTGTAATTACTTTGAGTAGAATATTTATCATGCCAGTTGGCTTTAGATTTTTTTTTGTTTTTTGGAAGAACAAAAATTAACAACATCTGTGGCCTATAAATGAAACCTTTTGACTTGTAATTAAATCATCCAGAATTGAGATAAACTGGGTGGATTCAGTGCATTGTCATGAACAGGACTCGTGTGTTGAATTAAAGAAGTAACGTCCAATTCTCATAATGAATGAAATCACAGCATGCAGTGGTAATGAACTGTCTAATGCAGGATTGACTGATGTACATTTACGTGATACAATCTGTTGGTGGAGTAATCTCTTCCAGCACCTTGTAACTGAAAAGCAGGCTTCATAGAGAAGCTTTAAAGATTGCAGATATATCTGCATCTGCTGGAAATTGTGTATTCTAATGTATATATATTTTTGACAAAAAAAGATTCAGTGTTGTGTTTATCAAGAAGAATAATTGAGACAAAGCAAATTTTTTCCTAATTGTGCAATGCTTCTTGGGTTGCTGAGTAAATAATCAATGGAATATGTCAGATGTGGGAGAATGATTGGTGGAGACAAGGAATGGTTTGGAAGAAATCTCCCTTTATTGTGCATCATCATCATTTTTTGACTTCCTCTACCAAGTTATCTCTGTAACCTCAAGAGTGTGGTTGGTAACTATGGCGAAATTTATCCCAGTGTTTTACTGCGGAGTTCTGTTTTTAATAAATTTTCAAGTGGGCCGTTACTGCACATTGGATTCTTAACATAAACATATTAATCATGACCATTCTGCAGTATCAGCATTTTGAGAGTCCCTGTCAGTATGTAAACGCTTGCTGCCAAAATTAAGTGATAACCAGTCCCTCTGTCTTCAGTACCGTCTCCTGATTTCAACTGAAACATTTGTGTTTCCATCTTTATTCCAAGTCCAGCTAGAAGGTGTTGGGCTGAACTTGCCTTTCTTTAACGTCACTAACAGTTGTGATTCCAGTGTCTGTATTGAAGACAGGAACACCACATATGTAAAAGCTCTAGGCTATACTTTACAGATATCGGAATCACTACTCTGAGTGAATGGAGTAGCACTGCGGAGACAGGAGAGCCCTTGAATGATCCAGCAGTATATTTGGAAATGACATGTGAAGAAGGGGTGAAAGAGGAAAGTGGGTAAAATTGGGGAAAGCGGTATAGTGTGAGGGAAAATGAAGAATTCAGCATTAATCCATAGGAAGTAGAGAAGAGAACCATCACTAATGGAGCTGGGGAAAATAAGGAATGAAAGAGAGAGAAAACTGAGGAAGGAAACAGGAGTAGCATGAATCAAGAGAGGAGGAGCAGTGAAATGTGGGTTTCAAATAACAAAATAAGCCAACTAGAATAGGAGCTGGAAAAGAAATATTCCAAGTTAAATGGCAGTGTTGTCGGTGGAAGGCCAGTGGGAGCAGAAGATGGAGGTAGAGGAGATTTGAATCAAGGGAAGTGTGTAAGAGTTACCAGTGTTGACCAGGAAAGTTGGGCAAATAGTTTCCCTTTGAAATGGTGAGGCACTGGATAGAATGCAGTGTCTTCGGGGAATAAGTCACAACTCAGTGGAGGAGGTCAGATTTGGGAAAATGACTTGAGGAGGAAAGGTGGTTTAAATGGTCTACTTAAAATAGTGATGGAATCAAAAGTGACTGCAGATACTGGAATTTGGAGCAAAAAAAAACTGCTGTGGGTCAAGCAGGATCTGTGGAGACAAAGGGATGGTCGACGTTTTGAGTTGAGACTCTGTGTCAGGACTGAGAGGGGAGATAGCCAGTATATAGCAGTGAGAGGGAGGGATGAGGCAGAGGCTGGTAGGTGATAGGTGGAAGCAGATGAGGTGGGGTAATGATGGGCAGATCATTTTGCTTAAAATAATGATGTTGGTTTGGTTTTCTTGGATAAAAAGCCCATCAATTGTGAGGTATAAATACCCCGAATTTTCAGTGATACAAAGTGTAATGTAAAGATAATCTGGGAAAACATGTCTCTGGACTTGCCTATTGCTTCTCTGAACTTATTTGTTCCCCATCTCACCTCCTGCCCACACTTCATCCTCCCCCCACTGCCATCTCAATTTACATTTAATTTGCAAAGTCCTTGCAAATCCTTGTTTTCACATCAGATGTTTCAAATTTTCTGACTGTTGTTCCATCTGTTGCAAGTGTTTTAAGTTACTAGATGTCAGAACTTTGAAAATCTTGAAATGTTGGTCCTGCATTATTGGAAGAATGCCATATACTGATCTGTTGAGATGGCCTTATGAAGAATAGCGAATATAATTTGATTGAAAGGCTGTCTTGAATTCCACTTTCAGAGTCATTTTCATGTGTATGGTTCTTTGGCTATTATCCCAAATATCAACTTTGCAATGTGGCATTTGGTATAACAACGGGAATTTGCGATGAAACATACATAAGGAATAACAAGAAAAGATTATCAACCCTGCACATCCAGATGGGCTGTAAGTACATCCCTCACTGGCCCACCCACACACCAATACAGAAGGAGAAACTGGGAATTTCCTCTACTACTTCTAAGATACTCAAGCAAAGCTTCAACAATCACACCCTATAACTTCAGTAGTAAAAGTAATTGGAGATTTATTTCCTATAAGTAGGAATGCAACTTTGTATTCAGAAATTTGTCAAATTTCTTAACATTGTTGAGAATTTCTACCTACCTCTGGGTGAAGTTTTCACCAGAATGGAACCTTCATTGGAATAGCAATTCTCAAGAAGTAATAATTATTCAAAAGTTTATGATGTTTCACTTTACAGCAAATCACAGTTACATGTTTATTTTACTCTGTTAAATGTTTAAAACATCTAGCTTAAAGTTGTTTTTACTTCTGGGTTTTACATCTGTGAGAATTCTTCAGTCAACATAAGCTGTTGGTTTAAGGAGATAGCTCTTAAGCTAGTACCTGACAGCAACTGATGTCAGAAAAAGGAAGGTTCTATGCAGCGGCGAGCACTAGATCTTTGTGGGTAGATTTATCTGAGGTCAGCAGTGAGTACCATCACTTCGTCACTAACTGGAAAATCCAGACCAATACATTGTTTGATTGTATGGCAGTTACAATAAAGTTACTGAAATTACTGTCAAATTTCATTAGACATTGAAAAACTGTGTAATTTGCATGTTGAAATTAGCATCAGTAAAACAGCAATTTCTTAAGTGTATTTCAACTACTGTGGGTGAAGTAACTTAGTTAACTATTAAATAAACTAGGTGCTTTGAATGTCTTAACCATACATGAAGGTCAGGGTTAAAGTTGCTCAATGTTAACTTGAAGGTACTTAATTTTCAATAAAAGCAAACAGAATTTGCCATGAAAGGTAACTTAGGGAGCTTGTTAATCACTATTTTCATAAGATGGTGCTTTCTGTAGTTACCTGAGAAACATTGATATCTTTTATGAATAATTGAATTTTATTATACAAAAAAATAAGAGCTAAGGGTTGATTTACTCATCGAGTCCAACCTCATTGCAACTGAACTAAGCTGAAGAAACTTTTCCATATAATATTGTGATTGGTGTACATATCAAGGTGGTTTTTCACCTTGACCACAAGCATGCTTATGAATAATCGCATCTAAAACATTTACCAATTTTTCTCCCATAGATACTAATCCAGCCATTTATAGCTTTACTTCAACCTTCATTGTTATTCGTATGTATGTTTTTGTATTGGTGATAGAAAGATTATTTATCAGTGTCATAAGATGAGCTGAATGAGAAGAAGCTTAATTCAGGAACTGTCAGTCCAGAATTGCATGAGATCTTGAGGTTGTCTTTAATAATAAATGATAACCAAAATGAATTTCGACTATTTTCTCTACACTGCCAAAGAGAAGAAGACGTCAAGATTTATTGCATTAACTACTGATGCATGGCACAAGAGGACAATTGATACTTTCTACCTCTCTTCTCCATCTTTTCTTTATATTTGTCCTCTTACCCCTCCTGAAGGTACTAGCACATGCTGCAGTGCAATGCTATGCACAGCGATTGTTGGCAAATTAGTCAGCTATGAAGAGCAGTCTCCACGAGTCCAATCATTGCCTTGAAATTCAATTGTGTAATGCTTTTTAATTCAACATTACACAATTAAAAATAGTTTCTTTTTCCCATGAGTGAAACATGATAATGTCATTTCCAAGTTATTTCACAACATTTGCAGAAGTTGACTAAACACTCCTGAAGCATTGCAGGGGAACTTGCCCCACATTGTCCTAGGTGCGCTCATTGTTAAGTATTCCTGGGAGAAATTGCTAAAAGTCCTGAAGCACCAGCCGATATCACTGGGTCCCACCCTATCCCCAGAGCCGTGCCCACTACAATCCTCCCGACTGCAAAACCATGCTCCCAATCCCACCTCCTCCCCAGTAAAATCCTCATCCCCATTCTGATGTGCAGCCCCTTCACTGATACTTCATCCCACTTGCCCCCTCCCACTGGATGTCAGGCCTTTCACCAAAACTCCTCAATGACTGCCAGAATGCCAGTTCAATATTTTCAACCTCCAGCCCACACTGTGTCCAACTGTCAACCAGGTTCATGCAGACCTGTGACTAACCTCATAAGCCAAGTCTAGGAAGAGGAGGACCACTCATAGAATTACAGACATGAAGAGTGCAATGCCCAGTCCCTTGGGACCAGAACCTTGTGCCTCTGTCATATATCAACTTCAGCAAAATGGGATAATAGCCAAATGTGTATCCCAAAATGTCTACACTATGAGGGAGCATGATGGCATAGCAAGGCCAGCATGTTTGATGCAACAGTCAATGCTGCTGTCTCACCACCCCAGGGACTCGGGTTCGATCCTGATCTTGGGTGCTGTCTGTGGACTTCCTCCTTGGGTTTTGTCTGTGTGCTCTGGTTTCTTCCTACATTACTGGTTGGGTTAATTGGATACTGTAAATAACCCTGTGGTACAGGTTAATGGTATAAAGGGAAGATGTTAAGCTTGTGTGCAAGAGAATAAGCTACAGGAGAACAAGGAAATGAGGGTGGAATGGGGCTAGTGGAATTGCTCCGTGGAAACCAGCATGGATCCTTTAGGCTGAAAATCCTTATTCTATGTCATTTACGTGTTGAGTGATGGTGGATTCTAGGCAATGTCTTCATCCACCACGTAAACATGCATAGACCCAGCAAGGATTCTTAGGTCAGTATCAGGAGCAGGAAGTTGACTCAATGCAGCTTCAGTATGATGAGTTCAAATGTGTCAGCTCTCACCAAAGACATCAAATGTCTTAATTCCATATTGCTCAATGGTTGTCCATTTGATGATGTAACTAATTCTGAGGGTGGCATTATTTGAAACTGTTGAAAAGCTAAAAACACTTATTTTACTAATTTATTCCTAATAATCCTTTTTTCTGATTGTACTGTTTCCAGCTGCTACCACAAGAAGATTCATTTAATTTAATGAATCTCATTTAGTAACTTAAAAATTACTGAAAACTATTTTAATGTATTTAAATATAGTATTTATAGTGACAAATATATTTTGAATATTGTTTCTCAATCTTAATAGTTTTGCATGTTTTCACTGACTCCTTGCTTTATAGCAACAGACTTGTACTTTGCACAGACACTTGAAGGACGATCAGTTCCATTTGCCACAGCTGGAGACTGTTACAGTGCTGCCAGATGTCCACAGGTAACAGTTATTTTACTAAAAATATTTCTTTAAAAACTACAACATGCAAAAAAACATGACAAATGAACAAACAGAGAACTCAGAGACTGACTGTTGGTCAAGAGTGAATTTCAGTACTTCCATAAGCACTTTGTACTCTCTACTCATGAGAATTAGTAAGATGCATATCAATTTTTTTTCCTGTTAGAGAAAAACGATCTGGCTGTTTAACATATGAGTATAATTTATAGAAATATAATTTAGGAAGCTGAAGTACTGGCTATATATTCTAAACAAACTGACTATATTTGAGACAATAAGATGGACAGAAAACAGGCTGTAATAATTTAAAGAGCTAACCTGAAAGCATATCATGAAGAGAACAGTAAAGCAAGCAAAATATTTTATGAATAACACTGGTATGTTGCTAAAACATTTTTAAAATCTGATTTGTAATTCCATACAGATATACAATTACTTTGCTATAGGTATAGTAATAGATGTAAAATACTTACTAACATAGAAGGTTTTTTTAATCATTCCGATAAGGATTTAAGTTAATTCATGAAATATCAGAGTAACTTTGTTATTTATAGTAAGAGTGAAAGATTTGAAAACCCTTGTGTAGTAATTCCATTACATATCAATATTTTTTGTGAACTACAAATATATACAAATGACTTAATTCCATTTAGTGACTGATTTTTAACAATAGTATATTGTTAAAAATCAGTCACTAAATGAAATTAAGTCATTTGTATGCAGTTAACACACTTCTTTATTTCCAATCTGGATCCTCCATACATATGATGTGAAACAGTGCACCGTGTTCACTTTGACATTATTTATATGAAAATCCACTACGAGGCTTGCAAGTTACCGTCCTCAGATCCTGAGAACCACCACCTTCTTTGGTGGTTAGGTAAAAGGCCTGACCCCTTTCTGGATGCAGTCAGGTAATCTCAAGATGTCCATCTTACTCCAGATGAGTTAACTTCTCATTGTTTCTTAGCAACCCACCTATCCATTCTATCACAGTAGATCCCCTTTCATATTTCCAACCAAACAACCTTTGATCATCTCCTCACCAACCTCCCCCACCAACAATCATTTCCACAGTATTACACGCTCCCTCTCTGAATCTCTCTCCCTCTAGGATCTTCTCAACTGTATCTGTATTCTCGCACCCCAATCTTACTTGGCAATCTGAGGGCCAACACAGTTCCTCCGTGATCTCCGCTCTTACACTATGGTGGGAGATGAAGGCTTGTGAGTAAATTCGTGCTCATAAGGCCTGTTTTGCAAATATGAGGCACTGAGCCCTGTTGGTACTGGAAAGCCAGAGCCTGGGGCCTCTCACAAAACCATCCCAGATGCCCTTGCGTTGCCACGTTAATACGCATTGTTACAATTTCTTGGCCACAAATTATTTAAGCACTTTTGAATAGAGTAAAACAAAACTGTTCTGGTTTCATTTCCAAGAAAACCATTTAACTTTGTCACCACAATGAAATTTACTTTATTCATACTGATTATTATGTATATTATGTAGCCCCACTTAGCAGCGCTGAAAGATATACTGGTGCAAATTGACCTACAGGTAATAAAATAGCTATAACCAGACAAAGAAGTGTAAATGGTTTGCCAAGAGTATCATTATTAAATATACAATTTCAATATTTATGAAAAATTGGCAGATAATTATTTCTGCCTTTATTACAGTCTATGTATTAAAGCTGAGATTTGATATAAATCTTCCTGACATAACAGGTTGACCGTAAAAAATATCAAGGTTACAATGACAAATCAGTCTTCATCTGTTCTATATGGTCACGTGTGTGACATCTCACCCAAAAGAATATCCAAACTATAGCATGCAGTCCTGAAGTACTCTAAATTAGATCATTGCTGATCCTTTTTCTTAATTCCACCTTTATTCCATAAGCCTTAATACTCGTACCTAATAAATACAGTTTTGCTTCTTCATTTGCAAGACATTCTGTCATGGTTCTGAGTTCTGGCCCTCAATTTGGCTCCTTTAATGCCTTATTGTCCAGCACATGGATTCCATGCTGG
>JARFYF010000094.1:28580511-28597346 GCA_030265395.1 Rhina ancylostomus | reverse complement strand
CAGGAGGAGGACGATTGTCTCATTTGCGCCACAGCCTGTTTGTGGTGGGATTGAGGCCCTGATTCTGCATGAAGGATGTGACAGGGAGGACCTTACCACTATCCAAGTGAGGTCTCAGTGCTTGTTTGTGAGTTCCAGCAATGAGATGTTATGCCAAATGACTACGACAGTCTGCTTTTGGGGAACCATCCCATGGGATCCACCATCACCTTCCCATGCAGGGCCTTGAGGACATCTAGTGCTACCATGATTAATGGAAGTGGTCAAAGGTGTTTATCTGCAGCTTTTTCAGGAAGGACAGGTAGTGTGGCTTAGTCCAACTGAATGGAACATGGCATGGCAATGAGGCCATGCCCATCCTTTGCAACACTGGGGACAGATTGAACCTCAGCATATGTTGACACCTGGTGATTGTGTACTCCAGCTCTCCACAAAGCTTGATTCAGCCACACAATTAAGGTGGATGTCAGGATGAGGGCTAGAATATGTTTTTATACTCTGGAGACCTGTGCGTCATTACTTAATGGACATGATCCATTTTGGATCTCCAGATGAAATGGGTGACTACTGCTGCGCAGGAGTAGGGTATAGGCTACACCTGTGCCAGTACAGCAACACAGTGCATCTTGCACCTGATGACCAGGTTTTTTTCCACTATTGAGAGGGAGCACTGCTTCCACAGTGCTAACTTCACTTTCACCTTGGCTATTTGTTCTAACCAATTGTTGCCCCACAACCCAGCTCCAGCCAAATTACCAGTACCTCCAGGTAGCCAGAACTGACAGTGAAGGGAACAGAAGATCAATTGGGCCAATTATCAAAGAACATGGCCTTATTCATACTACTATTAACTCTGGCTTCTGAAACCAGTTCAAACTGGTTGCAGATACTGATTTTATGGACAGACCATAGGCCTAAACAGAAGACAGTAACATCATCTATGTACACAGAGGATTTGCCCCCCACTGGCATCATTGCCCTTTATGGCTATGTCATCCTTGAAGGATTTGGCAATAGGCTCAAGACAACACAAACAAGATAAATGAAAGTGGTCAGCCATGCCTGACTCCATATTTGATGGGGAAGCTTTCTGTTTCCCACCCATTAATTTGTGTTCATTTTGTTTTATTTCAAAAATGTATTTTATTCATAATATGTACAGTGAAAATTACTGGTATTGTACCATCAGTTCAAAGCATTATCTTACAATGCATCAACGCTACTCATGTTTCCTCATTAAACAATACACATGTGAAGGATTGAAGAGGTTGTGAAACAGGGTCCAGCCCCTCACTTTCCAGTGGTGGCAAGGCCTTCTTCACAGAGTCTTTGTGGTGGCTGTACCAAGCTTTGGTGAATCCCTGAGCAAGTACTCCACTTTGGAATATGCCAGTTGATAGCATTTGCTTGTGGATGTCTCCTTACACTGGAAGACAAGTAAGTTACAAATAGACTGAAATCTGTTTTTCACTGAGTTGAGGATCTTTCAGTAGCAGTTGATGTTTGTCTCAATATGCATTTCTGGGAAAAGGCTATTGATCAGAGTCTATTATGAAGCTGCTCAAGATAAACTTTGACAAGGACCATTTCATCCTTTCCAGACCTTCTTGGCAAATGCACGGCCCACAAAGAGGTGGACGATTGTTTCATCTGCCCTGCAACCATCTTGAGGGTGGTGTGCATTGGGAGTAAGACTCTGGCTTTCTGTGAAAGATCTGATGGGGAAGGCTCCTATAATTGCCAGTCAAGCAAGGTCTCAGTGTTTTTTTGTCAGTTCTGGAGATGAGGCATTCTGCCAAATCAGTTTGACAGCTTGAGAAACCATCCCAGGACTTGCAAGATGTTCTATGCTCACATTTGCTTGCTGGAATTGTGGTCAAAAGCATTTTTCTGCAGAAAGTTTTCTTGGGTGGACAGGTAATGTGCCAAAGTCCAAGTGAATGGAACATTGTATGGCAGTGAGATCAGGCCCATTCTTTGCAACACCGGGGACTGGTAGAACTGAACACGTACTGAAACTTGGTGTTTGTGTACTTCACTTCTACACAGCATGATGCAACCATCTGTTCGAGGCTGTGTGTGGTACGTTTTCTTCACTTTCTCTGGAGATTGGTGCACTACGGCACCAGTCAAAAGTTTTTTTTAATTTCAATAACAAACTTTATTCCTAAAAAAAATATACAAGAAATACAAAAGTGTATGGCTTTCTTTACATTCCTAGTGTCCAGTCTATACGTTCATTGTGTTGTCAATTCTATACATTTATCATGTCATGAAGTTAATGCATTCTTTGTACAAAGCAGCAGGACCTTAGATTGCAATCCTTCCCCACAAAGCATTTGTGTTGACTTCTCCAAACTTCAGTGTGTCCCTCAGCATCTACTCTTGTAGCCTGTAATGTGTTGGGCAGCAGCATTCACTTACAGACATCTCGTGCTGAAAGACTATGAAGTTTCAGGCACACCAAAGTGCATCTTTCACCAAGTTGATGATCTTCTAGTAGCACTTTTGTTTGCCTTGGTATGCATCCCTGGGAACAACCTGTAGACCAGAAAGTCCTCTGTTATGTAACTGCCCAAGAGAAACCTCAACAAGGACCCTTGCATCCTTTTCCAAACCTTTTTTTTGCATATGTGTAGTCCACAAAGAAATGGATGATTGTCTCATCCTCATCCAACCATCTTGAGGGCAGTATGAGTTGGGAGTGAGACTTTGACCATC
This sequence comes from Rhina ancylostomus, assembly GCA_030265395.1. Taxonomy (NCBI): domain Eukaryota; kingdom Metazoa; phylum Chordata; class Chondrichthyes; order Rhinopristiformes; family Rhinidae; genus Rhina; species Rhina ancylostomus. The sequence continues at coordinate 28,594,625 of JARFYF010000094.1, read as the reverse complement.
CAGCAATGATCTGATGGGGAGGGTCTCCCTCACTGCCAATCAAGTGAGATCTTTGTGCTTGTTAGTGACTTCTGGTGGTGAGGCATTCTGCCAAGTGGTTTTGACAGTCTACTTGGAAAACCATCCCACAGGATTAATTGTGTCATTCTCCTGCAGGACATTCTGTGCTGACCACTGCCTGTTGGACTTGGTTTGAAGCTGCTTTTTTGAAGGAATTACAATAGATAATGCAGTGAAGTCCAATTGAATGGAACACTGTCCAGCAACAAAGCCAGGCCCATCCTTCACAAAACTGGGGGCAGGTAGAACTTCAACATGTAGTGACATTTGGTATTTGCATACTTGAGTTCTATGCACAGCTTGATGCAGCTTTTCTGGCGAGTCAACCTACCAATCACTGGTCTGTTAGCAAATTTGCGAATAGGTATTGACTTAGAAATCATTCTTTCAGAAATGCTCCAGTGGCTACCTACGTCCCACCATTGGTTGCAGAGTCTTCTACCATTTTCATAGAATCATACAGCACAGATACAGGCCATTTTGGGCCTCTTTGTCCATGCTGACCATGATGCACATCTACATTTGCCTGCATTAGGCCCATATCCCTCTCCGGTTTTCTATCCATATACTTGACCAAGTGCCTTTTAAACATTGTAACTGTATCTGCTTCTGCCACCTTCCTGACACTCATTCTTGATAACCACCAGCCTCTGCATGAAAAACTAACCCCTCACATTTCCTTTAAATTTCTCCCCTCATGCCTTAAACCTCTAGTTCTATACTCCCTAGCTTGGGAAAATGACTATCCTATCTATGGCCCTCATAATTTTATAACCTTCTATAAGGTCACCCCTCAGCCTCCTACATTTCAGTGAAAATAAACCCAGCCTATCCTACATCTCATAACTGCAGCTCTCCATTCCAGACAATATTGTGGTGAATTCTTCTCCACTCTATTGCTACCACATCCTTACTGTGGTGTGACCACCAAAACTGTACACTATACTACAAGTGTGGTCTAACCAATGTTTTGTTCAGCTGCAACATGATGTCCCAATTTTATCACTTAGGAATTATGTATTGTCGTATCTCTCTCCTGCTCCAGAACACTTGAAAACTACTTGTTGGACTTCAGCTTTTGTATTCACCACAAGCTGTTATATCGACCTAAGTAGGAATGGTTGGCAACTCCAACAAACAGCAAAATGTAGCGCCATGAAGGTGGAAAATGCGTAAATGAGATATGGTGAGAATGTAGCTGCAGAGTTGAGAGCTGGGGATAATTATAATTTTGCAGCGAGGTGGTTTATCTGCAACTAATATAATTAACTCAAGAAACGACATCATAAACGTGAACGTAATGTTGATCAGTTAATTAGAGAGAACAATCATAAGGGTTTTAAAGGAGCGTTTGAATAATACATTTTAGAAATTTGAAGCTACCGTTCTGTAAAAAGTAATTTAGAACCAGCCATCTGGTGCACTGTGGTACAGAATCGTACCTAACTCAAAGGAAAATGAATGAGTTTAGTTCTGACTATCGAAGGCATCGCATACTTTTCAGCGTGATGTCACCAATATTTCCTTGTGGTGTGACCTGAACTTTCATTACCTTAAATATATTTATGCAGAATTATATATTGTGGTTTCAAAATTTATCTTTGTATTTGAATTAATTTGCTGGCATTGGGGCGAGAAGTCGCCGATAAAAAATACAATAGGTGACCATAAATCTTTTCCGTCACCTAGCAACTAATACAATGAATCGAAAGTAAAAAAGGAGTGGGTATTATTTATTGCAAATGCTCACAACTGTCAACTTGACATTTCGTAAAAACATAACTGGCTATTTGAAGCAATTGTGCATGATTGCGGAAAGGGAGGTCTTTTAATTCTCAGAAGTTCAGTAATAAGTAGCCCTTGCGTGACACAGTAATATTGATTATTCCTTAGAGTTAAGGTAGAAACAGAATGCATTTTTTTTTCCGGTGAATTGTCCCCAACCTATTTGTGACAATTAACCTGGATAATCTTATGACGAAGATACTCTAAATAATTTTAAGGAACTACTTAAAACGAGCAGTTGTCAAAAGATGGTTTTGAGAGCCTTTATTTTTGTCTTGGGCGTCAGGTTATTTCAATCTAGTCCCGCGGTCCGATACAGATGACGACCAGCACACGTGATAATTGATTTTTTTTCCGGCTGTTGCCCTAGTGTTAATTTTTTAAAAAAGCATAAATAGTTCATACCAAATGAAGCGATGAATAGGATACATTTTTAGAATTTGATTTGCAACAAATCATCAACTTGATTTTTGAAAATCTATGTATTCTTTCAATTATGCAATAATGGGGAGAGCACTGGAAATGTGTAATTAACTTTTTCATATGCAAATCACTATCAGCAGCATTTACACAACAAGTGCACTTTCAATTGAAGGGAAATGTTTTATATATTTAAATTTGTGCTCTCACGCCTATTTCTCCACATTTAAACTTCCAGATTATTAGCACAATATAATTTCCCTGACTTCAAATGGAACTCCTGCATTTTCTTCTATCGCTAACTCCTCCTCCAAGAACTTTGGTTTCCTTTTTAGTTTAAATCATTTTTCTCAACCACGCAGCGCCTTAAATCCAAATCGTTTGCGAGCGTGAATACTGCTACCATATGAGGGAAAAGGAAATGACTGTCTGTCCTCTCAGGTATTTTTTCGCTCCTAGATAACGTTGCCCCTCAATTCACCCACGACTTCTGCGTCTGTTCCTCGTATTTTGACTACTTCTATGTACGTTTGTTTCTGGTAGAAGATTAATGGAGCGTGTTATTTTGCAGGTGATTCTCACCTCCAACCATACTTGTCTTTGCTGTCCCTTATCAGCATTTTGTAATGGTCATGCTTCTGAAATTTCTGTTTTTCAAAAATTCTTTCGCCCAGTTATTTTCCGCCACTTCAGTACTGTGGAACTCATAATTCCCGTGAATTTCCCCATCCTCCAATCTTAAAAATGCAGTTCGAGTAAAATCATTTAACAATGGAACCTTTTTTTAATAGTTTGCGATTCCTTCAGTATTCCTTTTACTAAAATAATTTCGGGCGCCTTATCATCACCTTATTTGGTAGATTTGAAAAGGAAAATGCAACTGTCTGTTACTTCACATTTAGTTACTGTGATTAAAATAAAAAAGCTCAATTATTTTATTTTTAAAGCAGCTCGAAATATTAGGGTAAATGCTCAATCTGGTGGGCTGTGAGCCGCTATTTGTTGCGGGGCGGAGTAAGTAACCGGAAGAGGGGAAATTTCCATTCACAATATTGTTGCGAGCCGGTGAGAACTCGAGCGCCGCTCTCAGGAGCTGTAGTTACGGAGTCGGCTAATTTCTCTTTTTGTAGACTCCGTCCTAAAAAGGCTCTCCGACCAAGCGGCACTGACCTACTTTGATATGTTCAACCGTAGCTCGAAAAAGCGAAACTCGGGCAAATGGGTGAGTATTCTGTGCCAAGTTCGAGGCGTGTGCGGGAGTACAGTTTCACCTTGTGAGTGTATTTCGGAGGGCAATTTGAGCTGCCCATCCCCCTCCTCTACCGTGCGCACGACCGAGGCAAGAATACACCGCAAAGGTTAAGATTTTTTCGATTATGGTGTAGTGTCATCGTTGCTGCGATTGACTGTCTTTTTCGGAAAATATTAAGGCTGTCAGGTTGCGTTTCGGAACCCAGCACCCGTATTGGTTGTGTAGAGACCGACTGCTCGGACCTGCTGCTCTACCTTTCCATTCTGCTTGCGCTAGCAAGTTTTTAACGCCATGGTATCCACCTTTCTTATGCTCTCCTTTGAATCGTAGGCTTTTCTTTTGTGTTTCGGGTTAATGGGCATGAAATGCGAGTCCAAGTTTTTTTTAAAAAAACTGGCAGTTACATAGGAAGTAGTACAGTATGTCAATCAGATACGGCTGTAGGAGACTCTTCAGCTGTGGATAGGAGTGGTCTTTTTTATACGGCCGGGAAGCAGAAGGAAACCTCATTCAGTATATTGAAAGTGCGAATTGTATTTTAGCAACGTAATTTTGTTAAACCGGACAGTTGCAAACACAATACTTCGCAAAAGGAAACATTTTTTTTACATTCTGTCACTTCGTATTGAAGGCGTAAGACGATAAAGCAGTATTTTTTTCCAATATTAAGTTACTTTTGGTTATATATTGGAAGACACGGTGAGTTTTTAGTTTTTAAACATACGAATCTGTTTGAGCACTTTCATTTATTTTTGGATGTTGTCTCCAGGGCGAAACCCATTTTTCCTTTTGATGTTCATCAATCTATTTAGCCCTTCTAGGGTGGAGTTACTGAAACTTTAAAGCCAATTATTTGTCAGTGTGTATTAAAGGTGAAGAGAAAATTCTAAATAGGCCAAGTTAAGGGAGAGGAACTGAAATTAAAGAAGGTGGAAATGTTAGAATCTTATCCGTGAAACATACCTGTAACTCAGTTGAGTAGATGATATTTAACACATTTGCAGCAATTGACTTCAAATAAACTGATACATTTGTATTTGTGAAAACTTTTGTAATCAGTTACATTCTGAAAAATATTTCAACTGGTATGTTTAATGGTCAAATCACTTTCATGCTAATGTAAATATCAGTATGGAAAGCTAAAATAAGGAATTATTTATTCACTTGTTCTTTGTTCTTGAAATTGATCTCTCTTGCTAAATCGCTGTTTTCATTTTATTCTGAAGCCATAATATGAGCACTTTGAAAGATTGCATTAAGTGATAAAAGTGTTAAATATAATTTTTTGCTAAAAATTCATCAGAAAAAACTACTTAAACACATTTTAAATTTGCTTGTGATAACATTTTAAATAATTTTCATAAGATTTAGATTCAAATATTTTGATTTGTAGATTAATACCTTGTCCAAGGAAAATATTGACTTCAATTCCACTGTCCTCTTTAAGGAGTTGCAGTTAAATAAGTTCAGGAGGATATGTTCCTTTAGACCATCTAGCTGATAGCTTCACTGACTCAAAGTGCATGGTAAGAAATTCTATCCATCTGTGGTCTTTTGAGAGAACATACTGTAACCCTTAAAAAAACTTTTTTTTGCAACTTCGGGATGCCACAAAACATGTTGCAGCCAATTAAATGGAACCTCAAAATACTCAGGAAGTTAAGCAGCATATGTGGAGAGAGAATAAAGCTGTAGGTTGCCAGAAAATATCAACAAGCAGGTTAAGTGGTCAGAAAAGTGGCACATGGAACTCACTCCAAAGAAGTATGAGATAATGCAACCAGGGAAGACAAACAAGGCAGTGAATGGTATAGTGTGTGTCGTGAAATAGAGGGATGGATCATGGAGTAAATGTCCACACGGGCTGTGTTGGGAGATGGGATTAATACAGTTGGATGCCCACTGTTTGGTGTGGACATGGTGGCTGAATGGCTTGTTCTGTGTTGTGTGATTCTATGCTGATCCCTGAAGGTAGCAGGACTGGTAGATAAGGTGGTTAAGGCACATATAATTTATGCCTCAGCTCAAGAAGTCAAATATTCCATGAGAAGGGAAACAACGTGAGATTATAAAACACTATCTTGGTATCAACTGGAATACAGTACTGGTCACCAAGGTACAGAAGGAATGTGATGGCACCAGAGAAAGTGCAAATGAATTTTATTAGGATGTGGCAAGGGCTGGAAATTTTCAATACAGATGGGATAGTGATTATCCTGGAAACATTTGGAAAACAAGGAGACTGAGAGGAGATTTAACTGGAGTGTATAAAATTATAAGAAGCTGATGTGGTAAACCTGAAGAATCTATTGTTCTTCATAGAGCCAAATACCAGAGGACACAGATGTGAGTTAATTAGATAGCTTTATAAAACTCTGGTTAGGCCACGCCTGGAGCAACGCATTCAATTCTGGTCGTTCCCCCCACCCCTCTCTGGAAAGGATGTGGAGGCTTTGGAGAGGGTATAGAAGAAGTTTACCAGAATGCTGCCTGGATTAGAGGGCATGTGCTATAAGAAGAGGTTGGACAAACTTGGGTTGTTTCCTTGGAGCAGCAGAGGCTGAGGGGAGACCTGACAGAAGTTTATATGATTATGAGAGGCATAGGTAGAGTAGACAGCTGGTATCGTTTTCCCAGGGTCAAAATGTCTAATACTAGAAGGCATGCATTTAAGGTGAGAGGGGGTAAGTTCAAAGGAGATGTGCAAGGCAAGTCTTTTTTACACAGAAAGTGGTGGGTGCCTGGAATGCACTGCTGGGGTGGTAGTGGGGGCAAATAACAATAGAGGTGTTTAAGAGGCCCTTAGGCACATGGATGTGCAGAGAATGGAGGGATATGGATATTGTGTTGGTGAAAGGAATTGGTTTAGTTGGGCATTTAATTACTAGTTTAATTAATTTGGCACATACTGTGGGCTGAAGGACCTGTTGCTGTGCTGTGCTGTTCTATGTTCTAATTGGAGAAAGCATCAGAGAGAGGTTATTGAAAAGTTTTCCCCCAGAACATCGTGGGTCTCAAGTTCACTGCTTGAAAGAATGGTAGAGACAGAAACTCACATTGCACTCATAACATACCTTCATAACCACTTGAAGGTTTATAGAATACAGTGCTAAGAACTGAGACTTGAGAAGTTGGATCAACCTGAATAGCTCCATTTTTGATTGTCTTGTCTCTTTTTTTTGTACCATAAGTATAACTTTAGAACATTCACAGTTATTGATCTTTCATCAGAATGGTTATCTAAAATATTAACCATGCTGCTTTGTCCACCTTAGCTTCCTAACTTGCTGAGCATCTCGAGTGTTTTCAATATTTTACATTTACAGCATTTGTAATATTTTGTTGTTGTTGTCACAACTACAGAAGCACAATACCAAATTGGGCCTATATGTGACATCAGACCCACAATGTGATTGACTCCAAGCTGCCCCCTCAATTTAGGGGTAGTTAGGGATGGACAGTAAATGGTAGCAATGCTAACGACATCCATCTTAGTCTTCACCCTGAAATGTTAAATCTGTTTCTTTTTGGCCAGATGCTGCCAGACCTGCTGCATGTTTCTAGCACTTTCTGTTTTTATTTTTTTTAAATGTTGCTTTTGCGAAGTAGGAAATGAGCATTATCACTTGAATGTCATGGAATTTAATTTCAAGGGGTGTTGAATACAATGAAAGGGATTCCTTTGCTGATGAAAATTTCTATTTGCTTTTTTGGCTTTTTAAGTTTTTCTAAATTGCTTAATGTATTGTAAAACTTCTTACAAGCCATGTTAATAAATCATATTTTACAGCTCTCTGCAGTGGATGATGCAGAAAAGGGGCAACCATGTAATGTATGTGGAGACCAGTGCCCAGGGTTGACATTACATAATTGGAGGTATTAATATTTTGATACTTTTGAAATACTGATTAGAAATAAGTGACCTAGTTATATTTGCATAATTGTGTAACTCTGCTTCTATAACACAATTCTTGTACTGATTTTTCAAAGTCAGTATAGTATAGACTGAATTAATCTTAAAGAGGTGAATATCTGGTTACTTTTACCCTTCCTTGAATGCAAGCAGCATTAGGTTGTATCAGTACTGCCTTTCTATATCTATAGTGGAGATACTTACTGTGACAAAAAAATCCTGGGTAAAGTGTTTATGATTAGTGAGCTGTTGTAATGGTGCTCTAAAGATAGTTGGCAGTTTGATTAAAAGACAGCACTTTGGGGTTATGCATGAGGATCTTAAACATGAAAAAAAAACTTAGTAGATTCACAATTCAAGTGGACAAATTTGAGTTACTTTGCCACTGGTCTCAAATCATTAAAAATTAATTTAAAAATTGAGATTTTTTAAAATATTTGTCATAGTATTCATATCCCAAAAGGTTGTGAATCATGAACACAGGAGTGAGTAGCTCCAATTCATTCTTCAGCAAGTTGCATGAAATTTTGTGAATGTACTTTACAGAAAAAGAGTAAGTATAATGGGAAATTATATCTCAAGAACTAATTGTATATTTTTATTAAGATGCTTTTTGTGTTAATTTACTTTAGCTAAGATGGGGTAGTCAGATACTTGCTAAATTTCTTTGGATTATATTTGTAAAATTTAAATAAAACATGAGGTGAGGGAGGAAAGAGAATAAACAGCCTCGCTCTTACCCTGTAGTTGCCATAGCTTTTAGAGAAACAGCAGGCTCTCCTTTATACTAAGAGAAACATACAAACACAGAGGAATGCTTTTATGGGTTCTGCATTTCTGAGAGAGCCATAAACATTTTTAAGTCAAGACATTGCATATCAAAGTATGTTGTAAAAGCTTTTACTCTGTCCTGAATAAAGTTTCATCATGAAAGCTATTTTACCCTGAGACTCCTTGGTATATGTTTGCGAATTTAATCAATTTCCACCAGTTACAAATTGAGAGGCAATTATTTCAATTTAATGTGTAACTTGCAAAGGGCAAAGAGCAATACTGTGCCAAAATACTCTTGCTAATTGTCAAATAAAGACAATGATTTATTCTTCATATTTTTTCCATAATAACTTGTGTTTCATCAAAAATTGTATTCTGGGGATATTTGATCCTTCAACCCAACACTTTCTTATGTCATATATAACTCTTCTCTAACTTTCTGATGGCATGTAAAAGTTCAAATTTATTTACAAAGAAATGAAAGCAAAATGTTTGTTCTTGTTTATAGTTTCTGTTGTGATGACTTCAGTTGACACTTTGGAAAAAGATTCTTCAGTAAACATTTTTTTCATGCTTACCTTACTTTAAAGAGTTCCTAAAAATATTTAAGGTAATGTTAGATTGGTATGAATAATATACTTCATCCTTTTCATGTAATAAAAATATATTTTACACAAGGATTTTAGGTTATTAAAAGCTTTTGATTGTTGTATAATATGCAAGAAAACTGTTAAAAGATACATGGTTCATGAAAATAGTTGAGAAGGAGCTGGAGGAAATGCATATTTGCTTTCTTGAAAGACAAATAGCTTTTTAAAGACCTCCAGGGAGAGCAGGTCAGTGAATCATTAAAAATAGTTAGAATTCTGTACATTGTTGTGTTGATTTGTGTTCTTGGTAAAGTGTCATTGTGGTACTAGTGGAAGCTAATTCTAATTGGTTTAAGTCTTAACTGGATTATTTTAAATTTTCACTTTTCAGTTCAGTATTTTTAGGAAATACTAGTGAAATATAGAAACATTTACATTGGCAGCACTCTTTTCCCCCAACTGCAAAGGCAAGAGTGACTTGAACTGAAGTATGTTGTACTGAAGTAAGTGTCAGACGTGCTCTAAAACATATTAACTGTTATTTTATAAGCATGACAATTAGTTGCTCCATATCAAATGTGAATTCTTGGAAAACCTTCTGTAAATACACATTCTATGATTAAAAATGTAACAGTAGAAATTCAATACATGGAGAAATGATCATGCACAATTTTCTGGCTGCAAAGGTTATAATGATTCTGTAATATAATTCAAAGTCAAAATTTCTGCATAGTGGAAATGTATATTACAGAAAATACTGGAAATGCACAGCAGGGCTAGCAGCATCTGTGGAGAGAAACAGAGTTAAATTCTCATGCTGATATTTTTAAAAGTAGCTTGCTTGTTTGCTTCAGCATAGAAAGAGGCCACTCATTCCATCTAGTCCACATTGCTTCCAACAGAGCAATTCCATTGCTTCCATTCCCCTGTCCTTATTTCTCTGTGGGCCTGCAATTTATTTCTGCTTCAGATTCCAGTATCTGCAGTATCTTGTATCTGTAATTTATTTTGAATTGCATTCCCATCAACTCATCTTTGATTCTTTTTGCCATTTATCTACATCAAGGGGTAATTTATAGTAACCATTAACCTACCAGCATGTCTTTGGGAGGAAACTAAAGCACCCAACAAAAAATGTACAAACCACACAGATGGCACCCAAGGACTGAACCCAAGTACCAGCTGCTGCACCACTTTATCCTTTCACTAGAACTGAAAAAAAAGAGCGGTGTAACATGTTTTGAGAAAATAGAGACAAGGAGGGGACGAAAGAACAAAAGGAAAGACCTGTGGTAAGGGGAAAGTAAATGACAAAAGAGATTTTGGTGCGTGGTTAGAGGGGGAGGTAATGGAATGTAGAAAAGGCAGGTCTGAGTGGTGGTTTAAATGGGATAGCCAAATATTTTTTTCTGAAATTGTTGAATTCAGCATTGAGTCTGAAACACTATAATGTCTTGGGTCGAAAGAGTTGCTCATTTCCCTTAACCATTATGTAGATGTCACAGTGGCAATATGCTGGAGAATGAAAGTGACAGGCAGTAGTGGTGGGGGGGGCACTCGTACAGATGGAATAAAGGTGTTTCACAGAGCAACTAACCATTGTGTTTGGCCTTAATATAAAGGAGATGGCGTTACTGCTCCATGCAAAATAGTAAATTGAAAGTACAAGTCTATCTTTGTTTTATGTGGGAACAATAATGGAACAAGTTAGGGCCCCGGGTGGTGGGATAGGAGGAGGTAAAAATCTTCTGCATTTGTATGAGAAGGGGAAGGATTGTAAAAGAATCATGATGTCATGGAGAGAACAGTCCCTGCTCTGTTAATGTTCAGCAGAAATTATGCAGATGGCACTTAAACTGAGTTAATACCCACATTTGCTTTTCAATGTCAGATGTTTTGGGCCTTTGCATGATTGAATGGCCAAAACTAAAAGCACTGTATGTAGGAAATATCTCAAGATTTTGTATTGGAAGAGTGTACAAATTAAGGATTTTCTTTGTGAGCAATCATGGTGCTTATTCTACAATGATGCAATTTTGCTGATTGCCAATATGTTGCATTAGCAGGCTAATATGATTGAATTACCTCTGGTTTCATTTTGGATGTAATTGCAACTTATTTTCATAGTATTACTGTGAGAAGAATTAGCAGGATGCATTATTTTGCCTTGACCAAAAATGGAGTTCCTTGAGTGCTAATTTAGAGTCATTAGTATGAATTTTGGCACAGAAGTTGCTATTTGATCTATATGCTGTTACAATTGGGTATAATTTAATTCATTCTGTTTCTTGGCCCAACACATGCTTCTTGAAGAAGCAGTTTGTTTTTTGCCCACCTGGAACACGAATAAGCAATTCTCAGACAATATTTCATACTGTGATTTGAAGCAAATGTGCAGAACTATTATACGAACAGTATTAAATTATATTATACATATTTGTATAATTTTGTGTTGAAACTTAAGAATGATCATTTATGTTGTCATTTGCTACGGTATTTTATCTAAGAAGTGTTATGTTTAGGGATGTTAATTTGGAAAACCCTAGAATTTTTGGTTTTGAGCTGCAGGTTTCCCAAAGAATGCACTGATACAGCTTTTCAGAGTGCCCAGGGAAGATCACATAGCTTGTATTAATTAATTACTACTTCCTAATTATGCAGCTGGTATTTGACTAACAACATATCCATGATGATTCAGGCATCGGGATCTTGAAAAGATGGATGTGGAGAGGATGTTTTATCTTGAAGGAGAATCTAGAACCAGGGATCACTGTTTTAAAGATAAGAGATCATCCATTGAAAACAGATGAGTTGTGATTCATTGGAACCCTACTCCTCAAAGAACAGTTAGAATGTTTTTATGCAGAAATAGATATCCACATGATAAGCAAGGAGGTGAAGTAATAAAATTGGGAAATTCTGTAAACATGGCCCAAAGAACAGAATTCTCAGTTGAAGTGAAAGTGATAGCCTTTGATATCAAAGCTGTATTTGACTGAGTGTTTCATCAAAAAGCCTCGGTAAAGCTGAAGTCAGTAAGGATTGAGAGGAAAACACTAAAATGATTGAGATCACATCTTGCGCAAAGGAAGCTGGTTACTGTTGTTTGAAGTCAATCACCCAATTTCCAGGACATTGCATGAGTTTTTCAGGGCCATATCCTAGTCCCAACCCTTTCAGTTGCTTTATCGATGTCTTTTTATCTGAACACCAGAGGTGGGGATGTTGCTGATGATTGAACAATAGTCAGTGACCATCTCCTTGAAGAGGAGTCTGACCAACTAACAATTCACTGAGTTCTTTGCCACAAATATTTTGGTGGTCACCTTGACCGGAAATTCAGTTGGAACACTCACATAAGTAATGTGGCTGCCAGAGCAGGTCTAGAAATTGAGGGGTAACTTCATGTACTCCTTCATGTGATTTTTCTTTTCTGAGATGTGAGACTTGAAACCACAACTTCTATCACAGACAAGAATACTACCATTACAAGTTGTTTTTCTTAAGCATGCTACCTCACTATTATTCTTATTTTCAATATCTTAGAAATTAGACAGATATCCTTATTTATGTTGAATATATGGGAGTTACAACAGTTCTTTAAAACTATGTTTTAAATGCAATGTTCTTAAGGCAAAAATGATGTTTTTTTCCCATAACAAGATTTGAGCACTTAGAAATAAATAGTGAAGTAAATAGTTTTAATATAACAGCTAGTAAAGAAATACAGCAAGATAAATGTGAAATTCTTTGTTTCATATGCTGAAGCAAGCAAACATAGGGCCTGCTGATTTGTAATCTTTAAATGAAAGTGGTTGGTGTTTTCAGAATGAATAGTTTTAAAGGAGTCATTATTTAACAACTAAGTTGATGGTAACTTCAAAGAGAAAGGTGCATTAAGCCCTTAACACTTACACAATTGGTGTGAATATGTAGATTTAGTTACTGAAAGGTAACAAATGAGAATGACAATTATAGAATGGAGTTATTTTCTCCAGTGAAAAACCTTTTTCTGTCGGTAAACTCTCCTTGTGTGTGTGTGTTTTTTAAGTTTCAGGGATACTCTGGCTGTAACCTCCACCCTTCTCCTGCCTGAAGACTTTAACAAAGAATCTTGTATTTGTTAAAGAAAGACTCAGAACAACGGATATTCAGAAGTATTCATTTCCATGATTCACAGCTTTTGGAATAGTGCCCTTTTAAGTGCTCTAATGTTTTTGTTTTATGACATAGCCAGCAGTTTTCATTTTTAACTGCCTCATTGCTTCAAATATATGCAGTTTTGGGTTATGATCTAAATATTTTGTCAATTGCATTTTTATTTTTTACCCAAATATAATTGATATGTTAATACTGTATTTTAAGTAGTTGTTCTGTGCACCAGTTTTTGTTTTGGTAGAAGAAAAATAAAGTACTTGGTAATTTGGAACTCTTCAGAATCATTTTGCAAGTCCTTCAACGTACACGTGTTTGTGCACTCACAACCACACATACACTCCTTTGATGCAGTTTTTGATTCACTACTTTAAATTAAATATCTGATCAAGGAGTGTATATTAAGTATTTGATCAAGGAGTGTATATTAAGTATTTGAGCAAGAAGTTTGCTATTTACTTGTCACTCTAAATAGATTCTTGCTGAAGATGCAATTTTTACTTCATTTTGATGTTCTGCTTTAGATTTGCAATTAGTTTTTGTCTCATGACTATAATTATGAAATTCTGCCATTCAACTATTCTTCTTCAACTGAGGTGACCTACGTTTTAAATTTCTAGTGTAGCCAGAGTCAAAGAAAGGAGTTCAGTTACATACTTCAGGTAGTTTATCTTGCAGCATATTTTCAACAACAGAGAAATCCTGGATTCTTAGCTTCCCCTTTGGGGGAAAAAAAGAACCTTTCTCAATGTGAATACAAAGACATGGATCATGACAGCATTCATGCTGGCTGTTTGAAGTATACAGTAACTCTCAAAGGGTAAATTCATAGTAGACAGTTCATAGTTTCTCGGAAATTTAATGAAGAATGTTCCATTTAACTAGATCTCAGTGGATTTGTTGGCTGGCATGTAAAATAGTGATGTTGAAGCCAGCAATTTTAACTTGGCCTTTAAAGTGCTCATGTAATGTTATTTTCTTCATAGGCAGGTCCTCAGGATCAAGGATGACTTGTTTTTACTCCAGTGTTGTGGGTCTTGAGGTAGTAAAGGAGGCCTTTGTGGGAATCACAGACTCTTCCATGGGAAAAGAGGTGGCTAATGGTATAAGCTGGGAGCTACTTGTGAGATGGTACAGTCCTTCTGCCACTTATGCAGGGTTTTTT
>JARFYF010000094.1:28561749-28574417 GCA_030265395.1 Rhina ancylostomus | reverse complement strand
TTCAGCCCATTTGGTCCATGTAAACCAAGCTGCCCATCCAAACTAGTCCCATTTGGCCCATATCCATCAAACCCTTCCAATCTATGTACCTGTTCAACTGTCTTTTAAAAATTGTTATTGTACCTGCCTCAATTACTTCCTCTGGCAGCTCATTCCACATACATACCTGTTGTGTCAAAAAAAAGTTGACCCTCAAGTCCCTATTAAATCTTTCGCCTCTCACTTTAAAGCTTTGCCCTCTGGTTCGTGATTCCCTAACTCTGGGGGGAAAAAGATTGAGTGCATTCACCCTATCTATGCCCCTCATGATTTTATAGACCCCTAGAAGTTCACCTCTCAGATTCCTACACTTGAAGTAATGAAATCCTAGCCTGTCCAACCACTCCCTGTAACTCTGTCCCTCAAGTCCTGGCAATATTCTTGTAAATTCTTTCTGCACTCTTTCCAGTTTAATACCCTCTTTCATACAGCAGGGTGACCAAAACTGAATACAATACTGCAAGTACAGCCTCATCAGCATCTTGTACAACTGCACCTGGGGATTTACGCTGGATTGTATGGAGTGCTTAAATATTACTCTTGTATCCCAAAAACAAACATAAGGTGAAAAAAGAAAATGCTGGAGATACTCAGCGAGTGAGCCAGCATCTGCAGCAATAGAAATAGATTCAACCTTTTGGACCAATTTGTAGTTTTGACACTATATACTTTAATTATCTGACAGTTATGCATTTTGCTTTAGTACATTATGTACATATTCTGCTTACACTCTTAGAGCTTTCCTACCTCTAACTCATCTTTCAGCTAATTCTGCACTATTCAGTCATCACCGTTCAAGAAGGATAAATTAATTGGAGTACAGCATAGTCAGTGGAATGATATCTGGACTCAAGATTACTCAAACAAGAGTTGTACTCCCTGAAATTTAGAAGACTGCAAAATGCCTATCACAGTGGATAGAGTTATTCAGGTGAAGGGCAAGGATGTTTTGAAAACTGATGTGGAGGTTAGCATTGTACCAGACATAATGGAGGCATAGGAACTAGGAGAAGGGAATTGAATCTTTAACGGAAATCTAAAAAACCTGAGTAAGTGATGAAAATCATAAATGCTGTTAGATTTGGGTGGATTTATGCTGTGACGGTATGAACACCAAGAGTTTGGACAAGATCTATAAATGTATGAAGCTATATATAATTACAATTGAATTTGGTGTGAAGTAATAATACAAAAATATACAGACAATGCAGAAGTGGAACACCAAAATGGAGAATCCTGGAAAAAGAACTTGAAGTCTGACAGTATCTATATAGACACGAGGCACGTTGGTGGTAAAGCTTAAAAGAGATCTCCTAAAATCTACAAATGACAGTTGTTGGAAATGGCCATGTCTGGCACTTTTGTGACATGAAGATAACTTGCCACTTATCAACCTAGAATATTGACTAGGTCTTCCAGCATGCAGACATGGACTGCTCCATTTGCTGAGATGTTGAGGATAGAATTGCAAACATCCCCACTTCTAACCTAATGACAGAGGGAAGGTCATTGGTGCAATAGCTGAAGATGGTTGGGCCTAGGGCATTGCAGTGATGTCTTGAGGCTGAATGATTGACTTCCAACAACCATAACTGTCTTCCTTCCTGTGAGATATGATTCTGACCATTGGAGAGTCTTTAATCCTCATTGACTTCAGTTTTACCAGATTAATAAAGGACACCTAGCATGATTTTGTGAAGGGAAGGTAGTGTTTGACTAATGCTTGACCATCTTTGTTATGTCCTCAAAGGGAGCAAAGGGTAATTGTTGGCAGGTGAATGACAATCTAAAAGGGTAATGGTTGCTGTGTGTTTTGTGACTGGAAGACTGTTACTTCTGCAACAATCTGCTCTTGCATTTTATAATTACTGATTTAGACTTAAACATAGGGAATGTAATAATGAAGTTTGCAGCTAGATGTTGGCCATATAGTTGACAGTAATAAAGAAACCTATGGACTGCAGGAAGATATAAATTGATTGGACTGGTAAGTGGCAAATGAACTTCATTCCAAGGAAGTGTAAGAGAGTGCATTTTCGGAGGTGCACCCAAGGAATATGAATGCCAATAAATGAGAGGATATTAAGAGGTGAGGAGAGATCTTTTGAATGTATGCGACAGTTCCTTGATGGCAGGACAGGTTGATTAGCACTGACAATAGGTTTACATTTTTGACTCTGAATCTTGACCTTTGGTAAACAAGAAGAAAGGACAGAAGAATGACTTGATATTTTATTAGCTGGTCACAGTTACATAAATTGGACTGAGTGACAACAGATTTTTTTTACTTTTTCTGATTACTTTTCTGTCAAGTGTAGAGGGATAGCATTTTGAATTATTGATATTCATTGGGAACATGACTTGGAAGTTAGAGACCAGTCGGAAGACCATTCCTCCTTTTGTGTGTATAATTTCTAAATGAAAATCAATATGTTATTGTTTAGGAGCTGATTTAATGTAGTGAGGTACTGAAAAATCATTTTTTTTCCTTTTTTGTGCAATGCAATGATTTGTTCCTTTTTGAGAATTTTAAAGACCAAAGTGAAATAAATGTAAATTGTTACTCCAACTTTAGCTTCAATATCATTGAAATATATTAGATTCTAAATATCAATATTCAAATTGTACTGCATGAATATTGGCAAAATCACGCTTGAAAACTTCATGTGAAATTGCTTGACTATTTTAGTGGATAGATTGAAATATTGGACTAAGGTTTTCATAGGTACTATTCAGAATGCAGTATTCATAGGCTGAGTTTCTTGTCTGTGAAATACTGAAGTCCCGAGTTTATAAAGTAGAATTTCAAGCATAAATTCTTTGTTCTTTTATCAAATGTATCTTGTTTATGGAAAAGGTATCCAATTAGGTTCAGAGATAATTCCACACTTCGCTTAATCAGAATGCAGTTTGTACCTAACAAGTATATTAAAGTAAGTCTATCTTTTTAAAAAATTTTATTTACAGCGTGGCCCAACGAGTCCACGCCGCCCATTTTAAACCCCCAAATTAACCTACCCATACGTCTTTAGAATGTGGGAGGAAACCGGAGCACCCAGAGGAAACCCACACACACACAGGGAGAACGTACAAACACCTTACAGACAGCGACGGGAATCGAACCCCGATCGCTAACAGACATTGACTGCATCTTAATCAGCTTTATTTTATACAGGGATTTATTATCTTCCTGACAGTGTGTACTATAGAAAAGTAGAAATTATAGGTTGGCTGTCCATATCGTATACGACAAACCTCTTTGCTTCATCAATTAACAAACTTAAAACTAATATTCTTATTTCTTGGCCATGCTTGTTTAAACGGTGATGAGGACCTTGAGAACTGTGACCTTCAAAAATAATGGTACGTTTTAAAATATAGGGTCATACTCGGGCATTCATCTTTTCCAGTTTCTACCACTTTTATTTAAGGATGTAAAAAGAAAGTTCTCCTTTAGCTGGAAGGGTAGGAACATAACTGCAATGGCGTGCAATTGTTGCATCATGCCAGATAGGCAGAGAGGGCTATATTACTCCTCATTTTATCATATTTTAAGAATTGTCCTGACTATTTAAGCAAGCTCTTGCCATTTTATATGTGGTATTGAGCTTTATGAGAAGTATAAGAAGTGTGAGAGTTGAGTATTTCTGTATGAAAATTTTGTGCTTAGCCTGTAGCTTCTGAAAGCTAAATGTTGCTTATATTTTCATCCCCACATCATTGCCTCCCAGCTCCCACAACCTTCTTTGCTTTACTAATTTGTATTCCTCAAATACTTGATCCTTGAGTATCATATCTCAGACATGGTATCAACTTCTACATGTAAACTGTAAATCTTAGCATTCCCTTCCCATCACCTCTCTTGACACCGATATGTTTTCTTTGGCGTCAGGCTGCTGATCCAGCATCCAGTTTTAGAGAGATTAAAGTTTCATTTACCTGTGTGATGCATATCTGCATTTTCAAATGGCGAATGAAAAGTTAGTACATGAAAGATTGTTACATATCGTAAAAGACTTGCAGGGTGTGGTTTGGTTAAAGAGTAGACAAAAAAGATCAAAAAATTTTGTTTTGGGTTGATGGTCTACAACTTGTGCTATACCACATGAATCAGTTTTGAGTTCTTGGGTATTCACAATTTACAGTAATAGTTTATATGAGGGAATAGATTGTAGGGTATGCAAGTGTGCTTCTGATGCATTGCTGGATGGAAAAAAAGTCTGCTCTACAAAAGGATATTGATAAGCGAGTGGGAAGGAAGGTGGCAAAAGTATAATGTGAGAAAAGATAGGAAGAATAGAAAAGAGTGGTAAATGTTTGTGAACTGGATTTGAGTAAGCTGGTTCAAAAGGAACAAAGTACATGCAACTACAGAAAGCATTTATGAAGACACGGTATGCTGGCTTTTATTCTAGAACAGTTGGAGCACAAAAGTAAGGAAATCTTGTTGAGGTTGGACTGGGGTTTAGTGAGGCCACATTTAGAGTACTGTGTGCATTTCTGTTCTCAGTCCTTGGGGAAGGATATACTGGACTTTCAATCAATGCAAATAATATTTACAAGTTGGTTTCAACATCAGGGTGTTTCTCCTGAAGAAATTGAAGATGGTTGGCAAATACTCACTGTGGTGTAGGAGAATTAGGTTTGATGTCATTGGAACATGCAGGATAATGAGAGGTTTTGATAGAGAAGATGCTGAGATGCTGCTTTTTTTTCTTGGCAGAGAGGCTAGAACTAGGGAGAAGGGTTTTAAATGATTAACCATTTAGGAATCAGATGAGACCTTTTTTTACACTGGGTCATAAATCTAGATTTCTCTTCCTCTGGGCTCTTTATGCTCAAGTAACTGAGGTTATTAAAGGCTGAGATTGAGAGATTTTTAGGTACTAAGAGAATTGGGCAATTATGGTGATCATATGAGTAAGTGGACTTGAGGCACAGGATCAGCCATGACTTCGTGTAATGCTGGAGCATGTTTGAAGGTTCTATTTCCCCTGTTCTTATGATCTATACATAGGGAAGATTGAAATCATAGTGTTTTGGCCTACCATACGTTCTGTATCCTTGCCACCAATTTCTTCCTGCCTTAGTCTCAGACTGAACCAAGCATTCGAGAGCAGTGGTTCTAGATCTGCATGTCTTTGCAGGCCAAACTGATTGCTCTTAATGTGTCATGTGGGCCACATCCATACAACTTGGCTCCCATGTATAAAATGAACATTTTTAAAAGGAACATTAGTGGGCTACAACAATGTGATGATTGGGCCATGGGGTGAAGGGTCCCAGAGTTAAAATCTTAGCTGTTTCCCTCTCTCTACAAATGCTGCCTGCTGAGTGCTTCTAAAACTTCCTGATTTTATTTGATTTTCAGTATCTGAAGTTATTTTGATTTTCATAGAAAATAACTACTTCACATCAACCTTCACACCAACAAGATCACAAGACAAAGGAGCAGAAGTAGGCCATTCAGCCCATTGAATCTGCTCTGCCACTTTTAACTGAGCTTCCAATTCCATATCATCACTATCATCAAAACAGTCTAATTTCAGCCACATAGTACCATAGCCCAACCACCAGTGAAATTCTCATGTGCCTTTGTACCCTTCAGACTCAGCTGATCTCCTAACCATCATTCACCCTCTACACAATGTCCCCAAGGTTTTCCGGTAAACTCCTTGTGTCTAGTTTCTCATCGCACCATTTTCTCTTTAGCTTTTGATGTCTCCAACTAAATTTTCCAATTAAATTCCCATCAATATACTTAGATATCTAAAAACCCTTACATTTTCCTACCTGTAAATGCTTACTAGTATGCATTTTGATGTAAGCCTTTTATTTTGTTTATCCATGCTGTAGAATTCTCTCCCTGAAACACCGCATTCCCCTGAAACACCGCATTCCTTCTTGTAGGCCTATCTATAAAGCTTGCTTCTAGGCCAAACTTTTCACTGCCTTAGTTTCTCCTTTGTTTTGACAGTAATTCTTCCTCATGCATCTCCACTTGGCTTTGGAAATAAATAATACAAGACTCTGGGGATAACTCCTGTCCTTGCCATTGGAATGGCACCATAGGATCTTCTAAGAACATAAAAATATAGTAAGAAATGGGATTAGGAATAGGCCATGCAGCCCTGAGGTCTTCACTGCCATTTGGTAAGATAAATACTGATCTTGTCTAGGACTTGACTCTACGTGCTTGCTCCCCTGATCACCAAAGTGAGACATCCTCTCAGCATCTGCACTTAGAATCTTATATGTTTCAATGAGATCATCTCTCATTCTTACAAACTCCAGTGAGTATGGGCCCAAACTTTTGAACAATTTGATGTCCATATGAGAGAGCCTCATATAGATTCTTGTTTAAGATAGAATTGTTGATGATGGAACATTCAGTAGATGCTGAAAAACTGTTTAGATTTTTGTATTCAAATCTCTACAGTGAAACTAAAAACCAGATTTTCATTCAGAAGCAAGACTGCTCCCAAATGAGCCATTGCTATAAATTATTAATAGCAATTGAAATTCAGCTCTGAATCCTCTATTGTGACAGTGAAGCATTTTGGGTCATATATGTGCAATAATTAGAGAATAAATTATTTTTCAAACAAGAATTAGATTCAGTAAAGAAATGCATAAAATATTTCTGACAAAAATCTTTTGATACTTTAATTGATGGCAGAAATGTTTATGTAACTTTCTCTCCTTCTTTGATATTCCAGTCAAGTCCTTTGATGTTTTTCCTCATTTTGTCTACACTAAATTGCTATACCTCCTAACACTGGTAATTTGTTTCAAATAATCCCATAACTGCTTTCCCCATGTTGCCCAGCTGCCAGTGCAGATTGTTTCTGGGTTGGAAGAAAAGCAATCATCAGGGATTTTTTGAAATAGTTGAATGATTTTGAATGTGGAAGTGGCAGATGATGACGGACTGTTATAGCAGATGGAAGGGTCTAGAAGAGATTCTCTAATTGGAATGTAGGAAGAAGGTACTGAGTGAAATAAAATGCGCAGTAGAAGGGGTAGGATGTGGACTTGTAAGGTGGTGAGGGAAGAAGAGAAATATGCATCCTCTGTATTGGATAATAGAAAGGAGGGCATCTACAGCTACTTATAGCAGAACAAATTGGCCCTTTAGCTTAAGTGATTCACTTCTAGCCTCTAAATCATTTGTGCAAAAAAAGGTCAAGGATTGATACAGAATACCTAATTGTGTCATCTTGTTGACAGGGGTCAGCTGCCTGCAAACATTGCCCAATTCATCCTAGTCTCCATGGCCTGAGCAGTGACAGGATCTCAAACAGTGCATTGAAGAAACTCTACCCTGAAGTTCTGCAAAAACTTTGATAGCTGGCAAAGCCCTGCCTCACCTTTGCCAGCTGTCAAAGCTGTGAGGAACTTCAAATATGAAGTTTATATTTTAAAATAATTTAAATTATTTTTTATAAAATAATACATTTGCTTAAAATACACTTAAATGCTTTAATAATACAAAATACCCGAGAGTGAAAAAATCTAAAGTTTGACAGTACACCTTTCAGACTCATAATTATTAACACTGTGTCCTGTTTTTCTAAGCTTTTGCTTTTTTGTAAGAAGTGCTTGTTGCCTTCTAGGAATAACTACCTGGCAAGATGCTCGAATTTGATTACAAATTATTCTTTTCCAGTCAAAGTTGTTTATTTTACATTCTGTTGTTTCTTCCTCTTTTGTATTGGTGGACAAAAAGCCTTTAAGACTAAATTGAGTAAAACAGTTTTTGTTAACCATTAATTGTAACCAGGATGAAGCTGTTTTCTCAAAGTACAGCAGAGGGTGCTGCTTAACAACATGAATACACTACTTACCATAAACTAGTAAATCATGATTTGAATAGAGACATATTCTGTGAATTGCCCACTTCCTTCACCAAGGCATATCATTAATTTTTACTGACATTGCTAGTATGTTTAGTTTAATTTACTTCTGATTAGAGAACTTCTGCCTGTGTAGGCTCAGTGGTCAAATGTTGCTGAAGAAGTTGAGGGTACTGCAGTCCCGTATTCTAGCTAATCCTTTGTTTTAAGTTTCATGTATATTGTTCAGAATACTCCTGCTTCTGTTTTTTCTATGTCCTTATAGATATTAAAGGAATCAAGAGATATGGGGCTGGAGAAGAAAAGCACTGCTGAGATGAAAGCTCAGCCATGATCTTACTGAATGGTAGAACAGGCACAAGGGATCACATGGCCTACTCCTGCTTCCATTACTTACAAATGGGTCTGATGTTGTTGGTAGGCCAACCGCTTGCAAACACTGCACTGCCCAAATCATCCTAGTCTCCAGCAGCATGGCCTGAACAGTGACAGGGCCTCAAACAGTGCATTGAAGAAATTCTACACTGAAATTCTGCAAAAACTTTGATAGCTAACAAAGCCCTGGCTCATCTTTGCCAGCTGTCAAAGCTGTGAGGAATTTCAAATATATCTGGCATTCATAAATATTTTTAAATTGTTAAAAATGAAGTTGATATTTTAAAATAATTAGAATTATTTTTAAAAATAAAAAATGTGCTTCAAATACACTTAATGTTTTGTTTTCAAACACTTGTATTAATAATTAATTTTAGTTAATTACAAAGTAAATTATCTTCCCAATTGCTTTCATCTCTATAGCGCTTTTCACTGTGATCAATGTTGTAATGGATCCTGCACTACATCTTATTTTGTTCCTAGCATTAACTTTGGGGATTCTCAACAAGATTGAGCTCTGTAGCTGTATTCAATGGGGAGTTGAGCAGCATAGAGTCTTGACAGATATGCCTCCCAATACCACTTGATAGTTTCAGGGCTCCCACATATACAAGTCATTAGCTTGTTTCCATCATAAAAAGGTAAATGCAAGAAGTTACATTGGAACCACAAGCATTTATCAACAAATTTTGGAGCAATATCCATATACAACACTGAACAGGAGTGGACTAGCTGTTGTGGTCATTAAGGGAGGGTCAAAATTGAATGAACTCATCCTCTGAAGTTCAAATTTATCACTTGCCAGAAGCAAAATAATTTCAAAGATCTATGCGTGTATATTATGAATCCTCTTGGGAAATTGACTCCTTCAACTTGGCATGCAAGCAGATTGTTTTATTCTTTCTTGATCTTGAATCATCTGATATGTCAATTGTCTTATCTTTTATCTTGTCTTAACATGTACATAACCTCCAAACAGCAGTAGACAGTAACCTTCTATCTCTCTTGTATTTGATTCCTCTGTCTATTTGTCTGTCTTTCTCTCTCTTTTGTGCTCTCCTTCTTCTGCCTTTTTGCCTAACAGGTCCTGCAGCAGCAGTGCTGAGTGCCTGTTAGCTACAGTCTTGTTCAATGGTAGGACTTGCTGCCTTTACGTATTGTGCTAAATTCAGGACAAGTGGGGCAGCAGGAAGCATCTACGGCAGCAGTCTGGTTAGTAGGGAAATGAAGTCCAAGGGAGTTTGTCAGGGAGTGAACACCATTTGAAACTCCAGCATGGTGGATCCCTTAGAGATGGAGCACAAGTTTGATAACTTGTTTTAAAACAAAGCTGTCCAGTTTTGTAATAGTTTTCCTTGTGTAATTGGAAATGCTATATTGTGGAGCCCAGCATCAAAATATTAAAGCCCCTCTTAAAAATTTGAGCATGTAATCTAGACTTTCACTTCAGTGCATTATTGAGCAAGTACAGTGACATCATGAGATATGAAACAGTTAAAGATGGAATTACTCAGCAAGTCAGGTAGCATCTGTGGAAAAAAGAGAGAGGGTTCTATGGAGTTAATGTTTAGGTTTATGAACAGCAGAAATGGAAAAAGCTAAGAAATAAAACAACTTAGGGAGAGGAGGGTGGGGTGCGCAAAAAGGGAAGATTGCTTTTGCATGTAAAGAAGGAAAATTAAATTATCAAAAGGATGGTTAGAAAGGCAAAAGAGATTGACAAGGGCATGTTAACAACAGAAATGGGTCATCAGGAGACACAACTGGGATTAGCAGAGCTATTATCAACCTCATTATAAAGTAACCTGTTCATCTGATGAGATCCATTGCAAATGAGCCTATAGTGCTATTGTAAAGAAGTTTGACTGTTTGACGTTCTTGTGTCTTAATCAACATTTATGTCATGGCCAACATTGACAAAATAGATAAAACTATTTACTTATTTCATTGCTGTTCTTGGAACCTTACACTGGAAGGTTTGTAGTTTATCAAGGGGAAGTTGTTTCAAGGTAAAAATTCTAAAGATTGTTTAAACCATCATGCTTATCCTTCAGCAGGTGCACCTTTATCCTGTGAGAAATCTTAGCTGGAGTCCTGAGAACTGTATGCTTTTACTT
This sequence comes from Rhina ancylostomus, assembly GCA_030265395.1. Taxonomy (NCBI): domain Eukaryota; kingdom Metazoa; phylum Chordata; class Chondrichthyes; order Rhinopristiformes; family Rhinidae; genus Rhina; species Rhina ancylostomus. Next base: position 28,564,030 of record JARFYF010000094.1, on the reverse strand, counting down.
GTAAACTCCATGGAAGCACAGCTCAGAAATTTCTTATTGCCCTCTAGAGACTTACATTAATTACATGGCTGCTTGCTATGAATTATCAAATTAGCAAATGGACCTACTGATTTCACAGTTATATTTGAACAAGGATTAGAATGTTAATAATTTGAGACTGTAGGCACAGGAATACTGAGGAAGATGGTTAAAACATCTTGATGAAGATTGTGTGTGTGAAGCAAGATACCAGACTGTAACTCGTCTTAGAGAAGAGGACAACCGAAGTTCAGCAGTTCAATTATAAATTTAATTCACGATCAGGAATATAGTTAAGTTTTTAACCTTGCGAACATAGGAAATTAATAGCACAGCTGAAACCTTTAGTATGTTATAGATCACCAGTGATTTTTTTCCCCACAGATAATGCAGTCTCTGCACTTTGTATAGGACTTTTTATAAGTTTTGTGAACATGTGACATTGAAAATGTGATATAGGAAATGTGCGAGAACTAAAATATCATAACAAGAAACTGAGCTGTAACTTTCATATCAACTTTGGATTCCACATTACATTATAAACAAGTGGATGTAGTCATGGGATAAGAAATTATGTTTGGGGGGGGTTTTCTGGTCGTGGCATGGAAAGTGCTGCTTGAATACTTCAGATGAGAAGGAAAGTGAGATGTTCACAGAACAATTTATGTGAATAGTGAATAATTTCTGAGAAAACAGTTAAGTATTTTGAGGGACACTGAGTCATCGATGTTGAGTCTTGAGCAATTAATAGAGGTACAGTGAGTAGGTCAAGATGATGAAAGTACGGTAAATAGTGTTCAGTAGAAATGGGTATGGGGTAATAAAGATGAAGAGTGAGAGCTCGCTTTCATACAGCTGGGAAAGCAACAGTTTTTATATAGCTCCTTTTACTGTAGCAACTTCCCCACAATGTCTCATGGAGGTGAAACTGATATCAAACCAATGGAAGAGATTAGAATGGGTGTGCTTGGTTTAAGAACTAGACAATTGTGTTGTATGGAAGGGCATGGGGGGGAAGTTGTGCTGGCTTGATGGGTCCAGTGTCAGAAGAGCAAAGTGCATGTGGTTAGGGCTGGATAAGGTTCCAATGATGAGGGAGGAAGGTGTGAATGACTTAAAACCAAGATGAAAATTTCAAATTCGAGGCATTGGGGAACTAGAAGCCAAAATAAGTCTGAAAATTACTGTTGAAGAGTATAACACAACTGTCGGAATCATTACGTTTGGAACTGGTTGAATGGAGCTCGTAGAATTATATCTTGCATGGGTGATACTATATTATGCATGTGATGCATATGTTGTAATGTTTTTGGAATATTAATACAATTTTAATTTGTACTCACTATTTTAAAATATTTAATAGTATTGGTTCTGTGTGCTTTATAAGCACATTCACTTTCTCTTTATCTTCTAGGAATGTCTTGTTTATTGGAGACTGGCAACAAGGGAAAATAACCACTTTTCCACATGGTTATTATATCCAATTGTATTCTAATAAGTATCAGAATTTTAAATGAAGTTAAGTAAATATTAAGGTACCTTCCAGGGAATTAATCTGATGGAATTATTTTTTAATATTTAGTCTTTGCCTTTTGTTGTGCTGTTCCCGATTGCTTTGATCTGTTTTGGGTTTAATGAACAAAGGTTTTGTGTAGTGTTAGACCGTGACCTTGGGTTGAGCAATTCTTCTAAACTGTGACCAAATTATACCATTGCCCCAACAATACCACTATATGAATCAATGAATTGCCAACAAGTCAGTGCAATGAACATGTGAATCATTTTAGACTTAGTTAACCCACAACTGCTATTTTAAACCTATTTGAACAAGCCACACTTTATGCTTGGCTTCTGTAACTGATAATGCTATGGAGAAATTTAATTGTTATAAAACAATGCAGCACTGATTGCAATGAGACTATTTAGGAAATATTGAATTTTACAGTTGGTAATACAGCTAAATACAGGAAATGTTAATCATATGTTAAATGAACTGTGAAATGAAATTTAATTATTTTATTGTACCTTCATAATCTTATCATATTTCATTTAATATTCCAATATTAGAAGGCATTCTTTAATTTCTACCTCAGGTCATGACAAGCATTCATTTTAAAAGATTTGTTTATCAGGTCTAAAGCTTGCACTATAAAGTAATTACAGTATGTCCATTTTTTCCCAAGTTCATCTGCCAGATAGGGAACATGTCGTAATGTGCACTTCTCACAACATTTTACATTTACGCTTGTGATGCTGTGAATTC
>JARFYF010000094.1:28503137-28522477 GCA_030265395.1 Rhina ancylostomus | reverse complement strand
TGTTGACACCCAGGAACTTAAAGCTGCTCACCCTTTCCACCACTGATCCCTCAATGAGGACTTGTGCATGTTCTCCTGACTTCCCCTTCCTGAAATTCACAATCAATTCCTTGGTCTTGCTGATATTGAGTGCCATTCAACCGGCTGATCTATCTCACTCCTGTATTCCTTGTTGTTTGTTTTGAAGTCTGCTCTATACAATGAACAGTCTTGTTGATCTACATTTTATGACATATGAATGACTCAATCAGAATTTTTGATTTCTTTACATCATAAAGTGCAGCTGATGGAGAGAATATTGCAATTAGTTGTACTCTTGTATGTAAAGACTCCTTTGATTTATTAGCATTGAGGAAATGCATATTACTTTGTGGAGAAGGACCACAATATAAGGTCCTGTTGCCACTAGATATTAAGGCTCGAAATCCTGTGTAAAAGCCTCTCCAACACTTGAAGATTGTATCATCCAAGGAGGCCACACAAATGGCATTAGTGCCTTGTGCATGAAATGTGCTAATATTACCAATGTATAGATCTGATAACACTATAAATGTATAGACTGAATGAAACTATGAATGTAGAGAATACCATGCACTGTTGTTCTATAACTTTATTTATGTCATTGAAGCTCCTCTTCCTTAAGGAGAAATCAGTAAACTGTTGACCAGTTAGCCTGCCATAGTATTAGAGAAAATGCTGGAACCGATTTTTATTGAAATGGTAACAGGGCATTTATGAAATAATAGGATTGGTGGAATCAATGTGAATTTATGACAAGGAAATCACATTTGACTAATATGTTAGTTTTTCTGAGGTTGTAACTAGCAAAATATGTCAGGGTGAACCGGTTGATGTGATGCATTTAGACTTTCAGAAGGCCTTCAGTCAGAGATGATTAAATCAAATTTAAGCGTACAATATATTAGTGACAATATACTGGCCTGGATTAAGGCTTTATTAACAGGTAGAATTCAAAGAGTTGGAATGAGTGGATCACTTTTATGTTGTGAGGCTTTGACTAGTGGCGTGCTCCAGGAATCAGTGCAGCTGCTCACTACATAAAAAGCAATGATTTGGATGAGGGGAATCAAACGCAACATATATAAGCATTTTACAAAACTTGGTGGTACTGTGATCTATAACCTTATTGAATGGTGAAACAGGCACAAAGTGCTGAACAGCCTACACCTATTTCTATGTGTCCCTTTATTACACTGCTATTATTAGTCCAATCTTTCACCATGAAACTGCTCACAAATGAAATGATATCAGAAGTGAACACTCAGCCATTTTAGAAGGTGGATTCCATTCTACCAACAGAAATTGCCATCGCTGTGTTGTCCACAGCTTAAAAAAAGTTTATTATTGGCCCTAGGAAAGGTACATGACTATAAAATTAAAGAAATTATTTTTATTTTGAACCTCTGATCTGTCCCTATTATCAGATAGTTTAGATACAGGAAAAGATTCATGCACATAACAAATAAGACCATATATTAATGCAAAAGCAAAATACTGAAAAAGCTAGAAATTTGAAATTAAAACACTAACTACTGAAGTAAATGCTGCATATTACAGAGTAATTTTTGTGAAAGAAATATTTAAGGTTGATCTGCTAAATTTTATTTACTTTATTATGTGGGCATTCATGACTCTTAAGAACGGGGTGAAGTCCGCACTTTCCCTCCACTGACTGCCACTCTCAGGATACCCGCACCAGTTCATTGAGGGAGCACAGACTTCCTAATGTTTCCCAGTATTAATTTCAGTAGGAAGAAATGGCTGCAGAGATAATGGTAAGTACAGACCAAAATCTTTTTTTAATTGACTTGATTTATTGTTTTTAGTTGAGTTCTAATGAGTTTTTTTTACTGTTGTGTACTCTAAGCAAACTCTCTTTCCTGATTTCAGAAATATCTAACAAGCTATTTAAAAAAAAATCTTGTACAACCACAGCAGCCATCTTACAGTCTAATATCTCTTGTTTCAGTAATGATTTATTAAATTAGAAACTTCTATCTTAATGACTCTAGCAACAATTTTTAATATCTCTTCAAATTTAGCTTGGCTTTCATACAAAAAAAAGTCATTCTTGCCACTTCAGTTCTATACAACAAACCATAATTATATTGCTAGTGCTATGGAAATGCCTGAATAGGGCAGAAGAATACTTATGTGCATCTCATGGGGAAATAATTACTGGTATGCTGGATGGTGACGTGGCAACTGGAAATCTGATTTTCATTTCCACAGTTAGTAGACCACACAGTATTACACACCTTTCACTACCTACTTTGGAATGTAGTCTTAGAACATTTTGAAAGCTATCTGTCAATTACAGTTTTTAAAAAGTGGTCATATTGTATTTTATAATGTGTTAAGAAGTTTATTTCTTCTAATATTTTAGTTGACTGCTTAGTCAATAGATCCTGTTTTCAGGAAATTGTAATATTTGGTACTGGTCTGTCTGTGGCTAAAATTGGGTTTTGTTGTTTTATGCCGAAATATTTTACAGATATGTTGTTATTTAAACCAGAGTTTTGTTGGTTTTACGTATTCTTAATTTATAGCATGCCACGTGGTTATGATTTATTTTGCATTAAAGAAAGAAGAAATAAGCAAAACTACCAAGCTCAGAGACACTTTCCAGCAATCTATATGCTGCATTTCTGTTAAAAACTAGCTTGTAGGAATTGAGAAGTAAATCCAACTTCATGCAGAGTCATGAATGGTATCTATCATCTTAACTATTTTTAAGAAAAAAAATCTAAAATAAAATTAAACTGATATTTGCAACCAAAAGTCAGATACTTTTCAAAAGTCATGCCATTTTTATTGTGCTGAGATTTTATTTGGAGTAGGGTACAGATGGATTGCCTTTCAGAAGGATAGTTGCTTTTATTATATTTGCCTAATTCCTGAACTAAACAACGTGGTTGTTTTGTTTGGAGAAGGGAGAATTGTTAGAGAGAGCTGAAAGAATTAGCTGATTCCATTAGAAATCTGAAACAGATTTTTTAAAATTACATATTTGAAAATTACTGTTGCAAATATATCAAATCAGACAAAATTTGAGCTCATTGTCATGTTTTAAGTAGCATTTAGCCAATGTAGCCAAATGAACGTAATATTTATAAGCACCCCTGTTCCCCCAAAGCAAAATATTAAACTATAGTTAAATTTGTGCTTAATTCTTGGGGTATTTTGCTTATAATTTTCTGAGGAATGAATAATAACAAAGCATGAATGGAAAGACTTTGATCATCTTTACTGATCGATAGCTGTATATAATTTTGTATGATTGGGTTTGTGAAGTAATTTTTTTAATTCTGTTGTTTATACTGAAATATATCTTCTTGGCCTTCTGAAACAATTAAGGCATACAGAACAAGAAGGTGTATGGATTATATCGTTGTTGAGCTAGGGCAGCAGGAAGGTTGCCAGAATTGACCACAACACTGTTGGATTAGTGAAGGGAAAATTAGCCACAGTCTCTGCTCTTGATTGCTATTCAGCAACCCTGTTGGACGTGTGTGTGGGTGTACTTGATTAGTACAGCACTTGGTTTATCTTTGTAATTCTCACTAATCAAATGACCTATGGCTACGATTAAGCCTTGTGCATGCACAATGGTCATTTGCATGAAAGGAGAGTGGGCAGTGAATGTGGAATCACATGGAGAGATGAAATTGAGGGTGAAAGAAAATACCAGAAAAACTTAATTATTTCATCTGGAACATACATTACACAGTCTTGCATAAAATTGTCACAATTATATCAACTTTTAGATTATTTCTAATAAAATGAATGTTCATTAAGCTAATATATACAAATTTTAGTTTTTTGTGTATGCTTTTCAAATGTAATTTTAGGAGGCAGTAGCTTTAAATGAAGTGGTTACAGCTTGAAAAAAAATTGTTGCAATCTGGTTTTGTAAGAATCACAACAGTAATTAGCAAGTCTGCCTTTCACACATACAGCAAGTATGATGGTATGTTAATGGCCTTGTGGGAAGCCTGCTGAAAGGAAAATAGAGCCACAGATGCAAAGCAGAATGTTCCAAATCATTCTTAAATATATTTGGTGCAAAGGACTGCATCACTGATGATGCAGACATTCTGAAATCCAAACAAACGTTATGTAAATCCAAACCATTTAAAGCCAGCACAGCTGGAAGAAAAATAAGAATTTTGATAATGAAGTGGAATGCAATTCTTCGTTTGCTTTCATATTGTGTTTAAGGTTTGATCAAGCTAAAATTACAAGACTCTACATAGTTACAAATTGCCATCCCCAATGGTTTTACCTCAGCCTGCAGAAATGGAGAAAAAATAGAAAGACCTATTGAGTAAGTGATTCAGTAATCTATCTGGCACTGTTTTCTGTCTCGTGGTCATGCATTTATTCCAGACGTCTTGATATTTAGAGTTTCTTCATTTTTTTTGTGTTTATAGTTTCTCTGTTCAGTTAGTCATTCTGATGAATAATGGCTATTTGCTTAACTGATCTTGCTTTTCATAATGAAGCATTGATATCTCTCAGTCATACTGGATGCTGTTTTATTTTCTCAATTAGAACAAGAGTTGCACTTTGGATTAAAGGTTATCTTTTATTGCTTTTTAATTACCTTAATATTCAAATTACATCAAAACAGTTATTCTATTCATTGAATCCATAGGATTTGTTAAATATTTCCAATTGAGGTGTTGACTTAAGAGTCAGATGTTTTCTTTCTTTTCCTGTATATTATAGTTATAGAGGATTTTATTTTAACTAACAATGACTGAATTTAGCATAAAAATGAAATAAGCACTGACTATTCTATGCAAGGGAGCAGAAATATTGTACATAGTATATGTGAAATCACCACCATGTTGTAGAAGGGCAACCATGTTGTTCACAGCATTGTTTAGTTGCATGATTAATTCCCTTAAATAAGCAATTTGTTGCAACATTTAATTTTAATTCTTAAAGTGGTCATGTAGAAATATGGATTTTTGACTTGGATCAAGCCAACATCACAATTTATGTAGTAATTTTATATTATTTTAAGTAATAGTTCATATTCAAATGTACAGTATTTTCTTACAATGATGAATGAACACTTTAGCTCAATGCAGTAGGTTTTATTAATCTATAACTGTTCAGGTATGGGCAAGGAAATGGGTAAGGGAATGACCTTGACAATCAAAGAAACTGCAGATTCTGGAAATCTGAAATAATAACCGAAAGTTCTGGAAAATCACAGCAGGTCAGGCAGCATCTGTGGAAAGAGAAACAACCAAAGTTTCAGGTCTGCAACCCTTTGTCAGAACTTGACATGTCTCTTAGGTGGACAGATGTCATTCAAACACTACATTTCTGAAATACTGGGCAAAGTATTTTTTGATGGTGATCCTTATTTTCATATTTCTTAACATTTTGCTTAATATTCCGTTGTTTATTGCTTGACAGTACACAGTGCCTCACACAAGGTCATCTCAATTTTATAGTTTTCTTAGTCGTATGTTTTATCCCATCAGTAAATCCAATTGTTATGTAGACCAAGCATAGTAGCATTGCTTTGGACAGAATTCAGTTTCTTTTGTTTTAATGGGCCAGATTGTTGAATCCACCACCCAGTAGTTGTCAGCATTTACCTTCATTTCAGGTCAGCGAATGGCTTGATTGGTGAAGGCACAAGAGACTTCAGATGATGGAGTCTGGTGCAAGAAACAAACTGCTGGAGGAACTCAGTGGGCCAAGCACCATCACTTTGCCTCAACAGATGTTGCTTGACCTGCTGAGTTCTGCCAGCAGCTTGTTTTTTGAGACAGATTGGTGGAGCCACTTGACAAGCCAGTAGCCTCCTTATCGCCCTCCTCCTGAGACTCCACAGTTCCTTGCCACGGTGCAAGGAGCAAGGAATCTTCCAGCCTTTCCACTGGCAGGCAACCCCCACCGGCATCAATCCAAACTCTGCTGAGAATTTTCACTGCTCATGGACCTCCAAATGATGTGAGGCCTTGGAGTGAGCGAGACTCAGGGTCTCTGGGAGCAGTGGGGGAGGGGGAATAAACTGCACTTACTTTTAATATTTTACTTTAGGTTTCTTGTGTTAGAGATTGGCATAATATAAGATCCATCCACTTGGGGGACCTGTGCAGATCAGCGCATGCAAGAAGACAACAGCTCTGTATGTTCATTTAATATTAAGTGAGTAAAATAAGGAATAGCATCATTGATGATGGAAACTGCCTAAACCACGAGCAACAGACAGAAGAGAAAGAAGATCACATGTTAACAAAACTCAGGCCTTTTTTTCCACCCAGACCCCATCTGATGTACAGATGTTACTTTACTGAATCCTTACACGGTTTATTTCTAACATTAAGACCACTGACTGTGAATAATTTCTGCCATTTTGTATTGATGCTCTGTAATCTTCCTTTTGTATCACTGTCTATTATAATGAAGATCATGTGATAATTTCACGTCCCACCAAGCAAAGCCAGCCGTTGAATTCCTATCAAACAAATAATACCATGATGTGATCAAGATATTTGCAGTTTGGAGCTGGATTATTTAAATCCCTTTATTAGCCCCAGATCTTTGATTGTAATTGAAGCACCACTGCTGCTTGAAAAATAGTTCATATTAATGAAATACTAATACTAAGATACAACTTTCCCAAATTCTAATATTGAGCATAATGGTATGAAATGCTTGGATAAATGCTTAACAGTATATTTTTGCTTCAATTGCTTCTCACTCTTAACAAAAGATACCCTTTGGTATATAACTGCACTATATCCCACTGCAAAATTTCAGTTTTGGTCACCATATCTGCTTCTTTGTATAAAGTAGCAAGTTTTATTTAAGATCAGAGCTTTGATTGTATTCAATTCCCAAATCATAATCGTAAAATAAAAATAATATTTTACATTTCTTTACACTGCTTTCAGTCATCAAGATGATAGGCATGAACAATTCTGCGGCCATTGATGTGCAGAAAATCATATTATTTCCCCCATGCCAATTGAAACCAATGTCGCTTAGAATTCACAAGTGAAAAGCTCTGCAGGATCAGTGAGGCTTTGCCAAGTGGTATGAATTTTGGCTATTACTGCTAAATAAGAAGTCAGTGAACAGTGAGTCAGATTATACAGTTCCTACTTAACACTGATCTGTCATAGAACAACTTGAATATTTTATTGAATAAATTAACACAATTATGGAGAAAACGTTGCGACAATTTAAATATTGATTGTCAGTATCACAATTAAACAGTAAATTAACTATATTTTAAAGCAATCCATTCACCTACTTTCCAGCACAATATATTTGCCCAGTGATTCTGAATAAGCAGTCTGGTTGTCTTATGCTGAGATATAATTTAGAACAATTGCAACTTGGGTATAATTTATTCTTGCAGATGTAATTTAAATGAGTTAAAATGTTTCCATTAAAATATTTTAAAAAATTCTTCTTCATAGAAAGGAAATTGGCAGAGATAGGACTTAATCTAAGCCTACGGATATTGATCATTAGGGGAAATATATTTGCTTTGTGAACTGAATAACTCAATATTTTTAAAGTAAATTACTTTAAAAATATTATGTCACATTCAACAAGATATCCTTCTTGTACATACTCTCAGGCATTTTGTCCTAGATATTCATTTCCACAACACAGAAAATTGCACAGAGGAAAGTTGTGTTGAAGTAGCATTAACCAAATTTACACATGTTTCTGAGTGAGTTAATGACAGTTGCTAATAAGTTATGGACTTTTGGTGGATGAATTTCCAACATCAGGGTTGTCCAAGCAACATCAATGATAATGCAACAGCCAGTGAAATATTCTGAATCAGAACTGTACATTCTGTTCAATGCCAGAAGAAGCAGCTTTTATCCATGCTGAAGATTCAAACTAAATGTTTTTTTAAAATGATCATGTACATTTGTCCTGAAATCATAGGCAGAGTTCCACAGCACTCTAGAAAATAAAGGAAGTAGACTAACCCAAACCAGGATCCTAGTCATCACATCCCCAGATGGTTTCTGCAAGTTCTCCCTCAAAACTGAGTGGTGTGAAATTCCAGAAGAAATCCCACAAACAGAGAAATGGTTTCATATCCTTCAGATCAGAAATAAGTAAAAACACCTGACTAAAGAAATGATACCAAAATTTTTCTTCACCTCTCTGACCTCAGTAAGTCACTATGGGGTCCCTATACACTAGTACTCTTTCAGCTACCATAGAGTTTTGGCAAACAATGAGTACATGCTGCAATGATAAGGCATGGCAGTATCTTCATGGGGGGTGGGAGTTGGAATAGAGAGAATTAAGGGGAGAGGAGCCTGCACAGTCTTGTAAAGAAAGTGCATAAGGAGGAACAATCTTAATACAAAAGCACATATTGCAATCTATTGTCAGGAATAGAGTCATAAAGAGAGACCGCATTGAAACAGGCTCCTCAGCCCACTGAGTTCACACGGACCATCAAACATCCATCGACATTAATGCTACATTAATTATTTTTTTATTCTCCCCATATTCTTCTTAACTCCCCTCAGATTCTACTACTCATCTAAGTACTAGGGACAATTTACAGTGGCCAATTAACCTACCAATCTGCACATCTTTGGGGTGCGAGAGGAAACTGGAGGAAATCCACAGGGTCACAGGGAAAATGTGCAAACTTAACACACCCAAGGTCTGGATTCAACCCAGATCTCTGGTGATATGAGGCAACGGATCTACTAGCTGAGCCACAGGAAATGTCTGTAAGGGCACAATGGTTTATAAATGCCTGCACTATTGAGAACCCTGCAATGCAGTCAAATGCCCTTTCCAGCTGTAAGTGCAAATTTTGAATTCACAAAAATCAAGGGTTCCCCATTTTCCCAGTAGAACTTTTATGGACTTTTGCAAAATAGCAGTAAGCAGTTAAGTGTCACTGATAGGAGATGCACCCTGCAAACTCTCACAATTGCCTTCAGCCTTCTATGCCTTAGTAATTCATGTCCTCATCTAGACACTATTAAAATGTTGTGAGAGATTCTGCCTCCACCAGTTCCTCAGGCAATACGTTCCAGATTTCAACCACCCCCAGGTGAAAACAATTCTTTAAATTACTTTCTTTTTTGCCCTTACCTTAAACCTATGCCTTCTGTTTATAGATGTCTCTGTCAATGGGAACAGTTTTTCCATCCACTCCATCTATGTCTCTCCAATTTTGTATACCTCAAACATGTCCTCCCTTCAGCTGCTTTTGCTCCAAGGAAAACAAGACCCAATATATCCAGTCTCTCCTCATAACTGAAAAGCTCCATCCTAGACAGCAAAACGGTGAATTTCCTCTGCACCCTCTCCAGTGCAATCACATCACTACAGAGCTGCATACAATATTCCAGCTGTGGCCTAACTAATGCTTTCTAAATTAATTTTCTGAATACTACCCATCACTAACAATGACAAAGGCCAAAAATTGTACTTTTCACAGAGCAATTATTGGAACAGCAAAATATTATCTCCAAATACAAGGCTGAAATTCCTGAAAGCTTCCTTAAGCTATAGATTGAAACATAGCCTCAGATGATGAGATTAAAAAATGAAATTCTTAAAATAATTATAAAAGTTGCAGAACATGATGTGGTTGAAACCTGAAATTCCACACTGTAAACCATTGACCTGCCTGATAATTGATTTATTATCACGGATGTTTGTGAGGCTGTATACATGTCGTAAAATCTTCCAGTACAGTGGGAGATCATTCCATCTCTTGCACCCTTGCCAATACTAGAAAAGGATACCATGTTTGAATTATTAAAAAATTTCATCACATATAATGGTGCTCCCATGCTTGCTAATTTCAGTACAGTGGTTTCAATACTCAGATTTAATGAGGGTCACTCTGTTTTTCCTGACAATGGTTTAATAAGTTTCCATGTGGGCAGTAGGGAAGTATATTTCTAAATTCCTATCAAAATTCAGTCAAAAACCTATTCAAAATGCAGATTCTAATAATTAATTCCACTCATACCATTGTTATTAGAAATGTATCCAAATTGTGCTTCATGTAATATTACAAGGTTCATCTTTAGACTTGAGGGCTGTATATTTATTAACATTTCTCTAAATGATTTGTTTAAACTCTCCATTCATCACATTATTAATGGAGAAAAAACAATTATAATAAAGTTGTTGACATTACTTTCCCATTTAATTGATGAAAGTCACCTAAAACTGAGAAAGAAATGTCAAAGCACAGAAGACAATAATATATTTTGCAAGTAGTATATATAAATGGAATACATTTTGTGTTAAAATTAATACTTAAAAGGGGAAACAAAAGCTTAAAAAATATACCTTTTGACATATAATTAAAATTGCATGTATAATCCTTTCATGCTCTTCCTTGGGTTATATAAAGCTGATTCTTCAAATGTAAGTAAGGAACAATAGACTGTTTAAAATTCCACTCCCAGCTTACTGGGAACCCACCAGCTACATTATTTCAAAATGTAGGAAACAGCAGCAATTCAGTTGGCTTTAATTCAGAAAATTAGTAATTGTCATTCATTTTACTAGGAGCAGAGCTTGCGTACTGTAGTGAGGGTCATAGAGGAGCAGTGCAAAATTCCCAAGAAATTAAAAGTGGCACAAATAATAGTGTTAGTCTCTTATAGATGGTATGTCATCCATATACCAGCAGTGAGGTGCAGGTTTGCCAGAAGGTTTGGACCAATATGTTGATTATTAAGTGTAAATTGCTGGATCTGGACATTTCTCCCATATCTTTGTTTCCATTTATTTACCATCTTCCCCTCAAGCTCCATCCCACCTTTTGAGAGAGGCAGTACATATTTCACACTGAATCTTTCCAACCTGAATGGAGAATTGATCAGCCAGACATTATAAAGCTGTCAGAGTTAACAGTTCAAGCCAAGTTTATTTTGACATCTTTCTCTGACCTATTTTACCAACTGGGGTAAAGCTAAATATAATGCCACATCTGATCACATTCTTGTACCGAATAGAGACCAGAAAATATTGAGCCAATTAAAATTAATACTTCAGCTATTACCAATAATTTAAATAAATTTTGTATATTTGTTGATCAAATTTGAAGATTTAATATATTCCCTGAAGGTAGAGAAAATCCATCCGGTGAGTTCTATGGCAAGGAAGTGAAGATCATATGAAGTTTAACTCTTACTCTGATTCAATCCTTGATCTACTCTGAGCTAGCCATGGTACAGAGATGATGGAATGACCAGTTTTGGCATCACTAGCTAACAAAAGCAAGACTTAGCCAAAGCTTTTGCTCAAGATTGTTTCTAAGTGACCCCATTGGAAATATATGATTGCTGATCTGATGAAAATAGGATTTGGGCTCACTTATATTGTAGAGTTATTCTCTCTGAAGAGATGGAAAATAAATATTAAAACAAATGTTTAAAAAATCACAGTATTACATTTTTATGCTAACTGTGTTGCTTAGCATTTTATTACTAACTCTTATAGATCAAATGGTTGCTGTCCAGACTACAAATGAAAACTTGTGTGTCTTAAGTTATATGCAAGTGATTTAACATAAATATAATTTTATATCTACTTCTATATTTCCTTTTATAATCTACAGTGACATCTCCCAATGTGGAATCTGTGTGCTCTAAGTTAATGGGAGAAATCTTCTAGGAGGATAATTGACTTGATAGTGTTAATAATATTCATTATTGACAAATATTTTTGAAATATTTGAATATTTAGGCCACAATTTCCCTCAAAATAATGGTAATACTAAAGGCACTCACAGTCATTTATGTACGAATCACACAAAGTCCTTTCAAGAGAGACAGCTATGTAGTTAATTATAAGTGTCCACAAACCATTGCATATTGGCCATTTGACCATTTGTTAAGCATCTCACTGTATGTCTCACAGGTATATTGCAATGAGTTGCAAGCAGCTGATGAATCTGTGCAACATTTATACAGACTAAACTCACTACAGAATATTGTCCAATGCTAAAAGTTTTATGGGATCTTTTTAAAAGAGTCATTCATATGGAAACAAGCCTTAGACCCACTGTATCCGCATTAGCTATCAAACATTCATCTGTCCTAATACTGCACCAATCCCATTTTTCTTCTTACATCCTTATCAACTCCCCCTCCCTCCCTGTTTTCCTGTCTTCCACCTACTGTAGGGGCAATTTACAGTTGTTAATTAATGATATGGTAAGTATTAGTTATTACCAGCTAACCTATCTGATGTTGTTTATTAAATATTGCCAATATGTTGTCTCATTCCTACAGTTTTTTTTCTGGAGAATTTAAATTACTTTTCCTTTCTCCCTCTTACTCTCTCAGCCTAATGAGACCTTCAATATCAGTATATCTTTTTTCTATCACACATTAAACTATCCCTTCTTTCTCAGTGTTTGCTCTGTTAATTTCACAATTTATCAAACTTGTTGGCCCAGGTAATGTTTAGTCATGTCCCTGACTGATGCTGTAATGTTATAACAGTAGTTTGACACATTCAGTATTTTAAGACCAAAAGTTTAAAAGTTTTTTTTGTATCATTCCTAGATTTGGAGATGTCAGTTATGAGGAGACATTGGCTAAGTTAGTATAAAATTGTATAAAATTATGAGAGATGTAGGTGTGTGGAGCCACAAGAGATGGGTGAGATTTTTAATGAATATTTCTCATCAGTTTTTACTGTGAAGATCATGGAAGGTAAGGAATTGAGGCAAATGAGTCATGATGTCTTGGACAATAAAAGAATTACCAAAGAGGAGGTATTGGCAGTTGTAAGCCACACTAAGGTGGATAATCCCCAAGGCCTCTCCAAATGCATCCTCAGACCTTGTGGGAAGCTAGGGAAGAAATTTCAGTGGCTCTTGCAGACATAGTTGCATCATCTTTAGCCACAGGAGAAGGTCCAGATGATTGGAAGGTAGCTAATTTGTACTGTTGTTTAAGAAGGGCAGCAAAGGCGAGCCAGGGAACTACAGATTGGTGAGCTCATCAGTGGTGAGTAAGTTACTGGAGGGGATTCTGAGGGACAAAATCTAGCAGCATTTGGATAGACAAGGACTGATTAGGGATAGCCAGCACAGCCTTGTGCATGGAAAATCATGTCTCACACATCCGTTGGAGTTTTTTGAAAAGAATTGATGAGGGCAGGATGGTGGATGTTGTCTATGGACTTCAGCAAGGCCCTTGATGAAGTCCCACATGGAAGGCTAGTCTGCAAAGGTTGGATCGCAGGGGATCCAGGGAGAGCTAGCTAAGTGGATACATGATGGGCTTGATGGTAGGAAGCAGAGGGTGATGGTGGAAGGTTGTTTTTCAGACTGGAGGCCTGTGAATGATGGTGTGCCACAGAGATTAGTGCTGGACCCATTGTTTGTCATTCGTATAAATGATTAAGTTGAGATTGTTGGAGGCCTGGTTAGGCAAGTTTGCAGATGACACTAAACGAGGTGGTATCAAAAATTACAGGGGGACCTTAATCAGCTAGGTAAGTGGGCCAAGGAATAGGAAATGGCGTTCAATTCAGATGTGCAAACTGTTGCATTTTGGGAAGTCAAACCAAAGTTAGACTTTCACAGTGAATGGGAAGGCCCTAGGGAGTGTTGTAGAACAGAAAAACCTAGGAGTATATGTGCAGAGTTTCCTGAAAGTGGCATCACAGGTAGTCAGGTTGGTGAAGAAGTTGTTTGGCACTCTTCATCATTCAGGGCATTGAGTATTGGAGTTGGGATGTTATGTTGCAGTTGTACAAGATGTTGGTGAGGCTTCAACTGAAGTGTTGTGTACAGTTTTGGTTACCCTGTTATAGGACGGACATCATTAAACTGGAAAGAATACAAAGAAGATTTACAAAAGTGTTGTTAGGACTCAAGGGCCTGAGTTATAGGGAGAGGTTGGGTAGGCTAGGACTTTATTCCTTGGAGTGTAGGAGACTGAGGGGTGACCTTATAGAGGTGTATAAAATCATGAGGGACATAGATAGGGTGAGTGCACAGTCTTTTTCCCAGATAAAGGGAAGTAAAAACTAGAAGGTATAGGGCTTAAGGTGAGAAAGGAAAGATTTAAGAGGGGCCTGAGGGGCAACTTCTACACACAGAGGGTGGTATGTATGGAATGAACTGCCAAGGGAAGTGGTTGAGGCAGGTACAAAAACAACATTTAAAGGACACGGACAGATACATGGATAGGAAAGTTTTAGAGGGATAAGGGCATCATGGTCGGCATGGACGAGTTGGGCTGAAGGGCCTGTTTCCTTGCTGTATTGCTGCATGACTTTATGTGTTTATCTGAAAAGACAGGGAGTATTTCCCTAGGATTGAGTTTAATAATGAGAGAAAATAGATTTAAGAAAATTTGTAACAAAATTCCAGAGTTGAAGGGAAGAATTTTCATCAAAGTGAGATGTTAGTCTGGACACATTGATTGAAAGAGGTGGAGACAGAAACTGTCATTGCTCTTATGAATTCCTGAACCAGGATAATAGACTGAGGGTAAGGAAGGGTGATAAGCCAATATTGCTCTTTTTTTAAAACCCAACATGGGATGAATGAGCATCTCCTGTGTCATAAATTTCTATGATTCAATGAAAAACTGAGCAAATTTTACTAATAGCAGCCATGCTCGAGCAAATTCTGATTCTGAATTATAGCCTAGGGTAATTTTGACCTACTCAGCAAACTGGAAAACTGTGTATATCAAGAATTGCTGGTTTTACATCTTGGCTGATTTTAATATTGTGCATGACATAAAACCAATGGTCCACGTGATCTCAAAGGATTCCCATCTGGAAGGTTGCATTAAAATCATCCACATTGCCTCCTGGAAAATTTAATAGAAGTAAAATAGGAGGATGAAAAGTCACACATATAGGTCAGAATGTCCCTGGAAATACTTTTTGATTCTCTTGTGGGATCAGTAAGCTCTTGAAGACCGCAAAATAAAAATTAACTAGCAACTTATGGGATTCTATTAATAGGAATATGCATGGTATAAACATTCTAAGTTTTCAAGTTCCATATACAGATGAATACATTTGTTCTCAATCAGTTACTCCGTACACTTGTTGCAAATTCAGCAGCCAACTTATTTGCTTTTTAATTTATTACAAACTCTGTTATACATTAACAAATAGAATGGTACTGATTAATGATGAATATTATCCAAGGTGATGCATCTTATACAGGATCTTAAAGAATTCCTTTTGTAACAAAGCCCCAAGCATATTTGATTATATTAGCAAAAGCCCAACTAGTTGCCTATTGTTCGTGCTACCTGGTAACCACATGGTTGCTAAATATTTCTAATTGTTGATTTCAAGGAACATTATTAATTGTTTTCAGAAATAAAGTCTATAGTAGTTTCCTTCAGGGGAGAGAAAGAATGGGGAATTACTGACCTGTTAGCCTAATTGTCAGTCTCAGAAAAACGCTGTAATGTATAATGAAGTGTGTGATAATTAAATTCCTGGGAAAGAATAATAGGATTGAGCAGAGCTAGCGTGAATTTATGAAATGAGAATCATGATTGACTAATCTGATAGAGTTCTTTGAGGATGTGACTTGCAGAACAGGTAAGCACAAACCAGTGGATATGCTGTATTCAGATTTGTAGAAAGCTTTCAATAAGTTCCAAGGAGGAGGTTGGTCAACAGGGTTAGAGCACGTGGAATTGGAAGTAATATGTTTATTAATTGCAAAGAATGGAAATAAACAGATGTTTCTCAGGGTTGGCAGTCTCTGACCACAGAGATTAGTGCTTGGGCCCCAGCTGTTCATAAACTATTCATCAACATGGTGCATGTAATGCATGTGTTTCTGCTGACTGATGAATCTAGGATTGGGGTCAGAATAAGGAGTGTGGCATTTGAGACTGAGATAAGTTGAAATTTCTTCACACAGATGTGGTGAATATTTGGAATTTTCTACACTGAAGGATCGTGGAGGCTCAGTGATTAGGTTCTCCCAAAATGGTGGTTGATTGGTTTTTGGGTATTAAAGGATTAAAAGGATATGGAGATAGTGGATAAAAATGTAGCTAAGGATGAATATCACCCATGATCTTCATGAATGATGGAAGTAGGATCCAAGGGCCAAATTGCCTAGTCTGCTCCCAATTCTTATGTTTTTGATACTGGATATATTCTCAGAAAACTCAATCCAATGAATGAGGTACAACCAGCACTTTCTAAATCCACACTGATTATTTTTAATAATCTTTATTTGCCCAATGTCTGTCCAACATTGCATAAAATACCTTCCAATTGATTATCTTACACTTAAGTCAAGCACTGATCTTTGAGCTAATTAGCTTTATTTCCTCAAGATTATTGCACGAGCCAGCCTTTGGGCCACTGGTTTACATATACTGTACCCTTCTATTTTCTTAAGCACTTGGATATAAATGTTGTGGATCCTGCAGTATAATTATTACTCGCTGAAACCATTGTTTCGTTTACTTGTACAGAAGCAATTTTTAGTTTTATACCAATCCTGTATAACTGTGGTTAGGGTATTATCTCACTAATGAGAATAGATACAAAGTGTTAATTTTTACACTGTAGGATGTGGTTTAATATGGCCATTTAACTCTGGGAGTAGCAGCAGAGTTCCTTGCACACAAAGCAAAAACTTGCAGAAAGTAAATGCATAGTTGTTCAAATTGAATGCTCAGAGCCTGTTGCTACAGGCTGGCAGGAACTTTGTTCAACACATTATAAGGGCTTGACAAGTAAGAAGTCCAATGTTTGCTTGTGCTGGCAGCAAAGCTATTAGTATTTGAGTGTTGGATAAAATTAGTTGTGCCCAGATTTTCCTCTTCTTAGGCAGTCCCTCAGGATCAAGGGTGACATGCTTCCTGTATGGTTTTGTGGGTTCTGAGTTAGCGTAATCCAGCACACAAACAGCTTCTTTGGCCCACCATGTCTGCACTGACCATGATGCCAATTTCACTAATCTTATCTGCCTGCATATGGTCCATATTTCTCTCTTCCTTGCCTGTTCATGTGTCTTTCCAAATGTATCTTAATTGCTGTAATATCTGTTTCTATCACCTCACCTGGCAGTGTATTCCAGGCATCTACCACTCTCTGGGTAAAAAGAAAAAAATTTGCGTCACACATCTCACATGAATTCCAACCCCCCCCCCCCCCCACCTTAAACCTATGCCTTCTGGTGTTTGACATTTCCGATCCATGCCTCTCATAATCTGTACTGTCAGGCCACCCTTCAGCCTCTGATGCTCCAGAAAAAACAATCTAAGTTTGTCCAACCTCTAATCCAGGCAACATCCTGGTGAACCTCTCTGAATCTGCCACATCCTTCCTATAGTGTGAGAGCTAGAAGAGCACATAATATTCCAAACGTGGCCTAATCAAAGTTTTAGATAAGATAAGATATCTTTATTAGTCACATGTACATCAAAACACAGTGAAATACATCTTTTGTGTAAAGTGTTCTGGGGCAACCCGCAAGTGTCACCACACTTCTGGTAACGACATAGCATGCCCACAACTCCTAACTCGTATGTCCTTGGAATGTGGGAAGAAAGCGGAGCACCCGGAGGAAACCCATGCAGACACAGGGAGAACGTACAAACTCCTTACAGACGGTGGCGGGAATTGAACCCAGGTTGCTGCTGCTGTAATAGCGTTACACTAACCGCTACACTACCATGCCCGCCTTTCCAACTTTTGTACTTGAAGCCCTGATCAATGAAGGCCAGCACGTTGTACGTCTTGTTTACCACTCTATCCACTTGTGTTGCCTCTTTCAAGGAGCCCTGGATTTGCATCCCAAGGTCCCTATGTTCATCAATGTTCTTAATGGTCCTGCCATTTAGTGTATATCTACCTCTTGCATTTGACCTCCCAAAATGCATCGCTTCATGCTTGCCTGCACTAAATTCCATCTGCCATTTCTCCATCCAAATTTCCAATTGGTCTATATCCTGCTGAAGCCTTTGACAACCTTCCTCCCTATCCACAGCTCCATCAAATTTTGTGTCAACTACAGACTTACTAATCAGACCATCTACATTTTCATCCAAGCCATTTATGGATCCTTGTAGAACACCACTTGGCACAGATCTTCAGCATTTACCAGTACCTTCTGTCACTGTGACCAGGCCAGTTAGACTGAGGTGGCCAATGTGAGAATCTGCAGACTTTTTATAGACAGGCCAGGAGCTTCTTGACTAGCCAGATTGATGAATATTTCGTGAGGACATGCACTCTCTCTGCCTTTTACGATGGAGTTCTGTGTGCTTGAGGATACCGTCCTGAATGCTTCTTCTCCGCTTTGAAAGGTCGTGGGCTATGGATGCTAAGTGAGGATGTTACTTTTTTTTCGAGGAAGTTTTGAACACATCTTTGTATCTTTTCCTTTATCTGTCTGGTAACCTATTCCCATGACAGAGCTCAGAAAAGTGCCCTTTTCAGGAGTCTGATGTCGCAGGTGAGGGCTGGACTAAGTAGGATTGGTATCACAGCGCTGGGGAAGTTGGAGAGAGAGAGGGCTCGAACATTGGTAGGTTTATCCTTCCAATGGATTTGAGTATTTTGCAGAGGCATTGATGGTGATATTTTTCCAGTACTGAAGACCATTCCCAATTGCACCATCAGTATTTTTATGGAAGGTCAGCCCTACATGTGCCTTTTCTACCTGCAGTGTCCTAGATCAAGGAGGAATGAATGGTTTAACCAGAGTAATTTTAACCAGAGGGTGCAATGGAAGTTAAAAGCTGACACTTAAAACTATTTGTCTCAGCAGGCATTTCCTAACCTACATGCACAACTTGCCATGATAACACATTAAGATGATTAATGTTGCTTTGATAAAGCTTTTGATAATGCTTCATAAAGCCTCTTATTTTCTCAAGCACATGGAAAGGTCTGTGTGGAAGGGAAAAAAAACTTGAGATTTCTACCATATCTTATGACCTAAGGGCATGTATTGTTTTTGAAATATGTTCACTGTTTTCAACGGTCAAAAATTTTAGATATTATCTCCAACTTTTTCTTAAACACTAAATCTAATATGTTCACATTCCTGGCATCCTTCCGAAGTATTGAGTAAGCAGCAAATAATCTCCTCTTATCACTCTTTGCATTTAATGGCAGTCTTTGCAGCTGCAGTTTAAAAGTGTGGTGTATAATGCCAAACTACTTAGGTGTTCTTTAAATTTGATTTCAATGATCGTGGTTCTACTTCAGCTATAGCGACAACAAGAGATTAGAAAATTCAATTCTTGGAAAAATGTTATGTAAGTATAGACTATTTTTTCAAATATATTAATGACATGTCATATGATTAA
>JARFYF010000094.1:28412200-28423090 GCA_030265395.1 Rhina ancylostomus | reverse complement strand
GATGGTCAGCATAGACATGGTGGGCTGAAGGAATGTTACTGGGCAGTATGAATCTGACTCTGTGATTATTCAAACACAGCTAAACGTTGACAGCTATCTAAAAAAAGCATGGAAGGTCATCTAGGTATCTGCTATTCACAAAAACAGGCTAAAGTTAAGTTAGTCACTAATTATATTAAAACCTCCTTCCAGTCTGCAGTAAACTGATAAGATCAGTCATCACATGGGGCATTAAGCAAGGCCAACTCACTGGCCAGCAAAAGTGAGACATCAAAGAGAAAACCCCTCCATGATTTGGAGACACATCTAGCACAAATGAAGCTTGCAGTTAACGGAGACAAATCAGAATGGGATATTGCAATTGACATTTTAAAGAGAAACCTCCTCAGAGAAGCCATCTTTAGCTGTTTCATCAAGGACCATTCTTCAGTTATAAATTATTTATTTGTTTATGTTCATCCAAGCCAAAACTTAGTTAATATCAGGGTTGGGCATGAGAAACAGTAGGAAACAATTTTGAGGTTCAAGTTCCACGCAAAGACTGACTGCAACAAATCCCAAACATCTTCCTGTGATCTCCAATGATATCATCAATGTCAGGTCCCCACCATCAACGTCTTTAGTGCCAACACTGACCAGAAGCTTAATAGGACTTTACATGGAGCATGAGTGCATGAGTGAGGAAGGGTTCAGGTATTCTTCAATGAATAACTCACCTCATTACCTTTCCAATTTTCTCCGCATTTAAGGCTCAAGGAACAGATGTGATCTTCATCACACTATATTATTATTGGACAGGATGGATTTTACATCCATGGGCAAACTGAGCTGACTGTGTATAGTCTCAGCAAAACTAAAAGAACTGAGGATAATACAGAAAATCCTTCCATGACCTGGGTCACAGCTGACACAAGGAAAGATTTTGCAGTTCACAAATTCATTAAGGTTACTTTAACAGCATCTCTGTCCCTTCTGACATAGAAAAAGAATACTTTCAATGGAACACCACCATCTCTGAATCCATCTGATTCTCACACCATCCTCATTCTGATTTTTATCGCCATCTCTTCATCACAAATGGGTCACTATCCTGCGATTCACCAATACCAATTTGGCAAAATTATCACCATAAGAAGTTTAGCACTTCAAGAAGTCTATTACTGCATCTCAGGTCAACATGGGATGAACAAGTTGTGCAGCCTAGTCACATCGCAACCTATTCTCTGAGAAAGGATAAGACGTTGCAAAAATGTGCAGCATTTTAAGAAGTGTTTTGTCAAAAAGTGAAAATAAGGACATGAGGCAGGTGGAGATCTATGTTTAGTGCATTTCTCAGTTAACAGTGACATGGTGATAATCATCTATTCCTGTTATTGAACAGGCCAGCAGTACGCAATCAACACCTAACTCAATTTGTTTCTTTACAATAAAAAAATCGATTAAGATCTGCAACTCTAATTATCAAAGTTATATATACTGTAAATACTAAAAATTACGAGAATTGTATGAGGGTAACAGAGGACTCTTTGAAGAATTAAGGACGATAGTAAATCTGCTACAAATATATTTAACATTATTCTAGGAAGCTCAGTTCAGAAATATTTTGTGATTCCATACAGACTGTTAATGCATTTTCCTCAAAAGAAAGTTGAAGGCTGCAATTAACACAAGGACTAAATAATTTTTTAACATTTTATCTATTATTATTGTTTATATAAAGTATGTTTTAATTATGTGTAATGAGTAGTTGCCTCGTCATTGATTTTTGATTCAGGCATTATCAAAAGAATTGAGAACAAAAGCCTCACTCAACAGCTTGTAACAAGCAGTTGTGCACCATGTCCTTGGTTACAAGATTCCAACAATTAAGGGAAGAATAACAGAGCTTCTATGCTTTATTCAGTGCTTGGTTGTATCCATCCTCTGATTGATGAAGTTTAGTTTTGAGGAGTTTACGGAGGGTTGTCAAGAAATCAGTACTTTCCTAATTAAGAAAAATATTGGAAAAAATATTTAAAATGAACTGCTAAATGAATCAGATTTTGGAACAATTCTGTATAACATGATATAATAACATATGAATGATAACTGCGTGAATCCTAACAGCCTGCAAATGGTCGTACACCATTAAGGTTGTCGCATGTCACCAGTTTGGAGCTTGACAAACTTTGGTATTTCCCCAGTCTGTGCCACAGTTTTTCCTTTGTGCGTACAGCAATGGTTTGGGGGAAATGAGCAGAGTGAGCTTTTTTGTGTTTAGGAGCGATGGGAGACTTTCAGCTATTAGGGGATTGGGGTCTGACTGAGACGTGGTGATGAAGGGATTGAGCCTCTATTGTGAACTGTAAGTTAAATGGGGGGTGGGGGAGGGGTGGGATGGTGATTGGGTTTGATGGCTTGGAGCCAGAGGCAATTGGAGAAGAATATGATTGGGGGTGGTTAGGACTAGGAATGATGAAGCAAATCAGTGATCAGTGGGTGGGGAGGGATCAATACTGGTTCTGGGGTTTCATTGCTTGAGAGTGACTAAAGGATAGAATGAACTTAATGGAATTTACTTCAGTGGAGTTCCAATCTGCACAGCGAGGCTTAGTTGTTCTGAAAGTGTCCAATGATGGTTGATCCTCTGATATCCATCACAATGTTTCTCACATCAAAATGCATCTGGGCAAAAATAACCCACAAATGGCCATTTTCTTATGGTTTTTTTTGTAGAAGTGCCAAAATAAATATTGAAACATTTCTAACAAATGAGTCTGGTCCAAATTTAAATTGACAGAATCATGAAAAGCTCATTTGAATCAAGTTTAAGGATGAAGGGTACTGACCTTCAAATGGTATGGGTTTGCAATGATCAAAAGAAACACTAGGTTTCTCACATTGAAAATTCTGAGCTGCATCCTTGTTCTTAGTTATTCAAATATTAAATGTGTTTTTTTTGAAATTGCCTTATAGATGATCTCTGAAGCAACATTGATTAAATAGTCATTACTGCAAATGGCTCTTAAATGCATCTTGGAAATCATTGAAGCAGCTAGTTGCAGAAAGGGTATAGTTTAACCAGTGATTCACAGTATGCAGGCAGCACACTATCTAATCACTGCACTAGCATCATAAACCAGGTGTCATCAATGACTAAACAATACAAGTCATCTTCTCAGCAGCACCCAGCATCATCTTAAAGACCATTTTTAAGGCCAACATTAAACTAATTGTACAGAGGGTAAAATGGCAGATACATATATTTGTGTATTTTTTGTAACACATTTTATAATCATGTGTTTCAGGAATGATTAAACCTTTGAGGCTTTCTATCTGAATGTAGTCCACAGATCTCTGTGTTCTGTATTGTAATATAAGCAAAATTCATTTCAGCATTGAGAATTTGATTTTCTTTCCTTTGTTTTCAGTCACAGATACATAATAGTCAAGATTCATTTTAAGATTTTTCATGGAGGCTGTTGAATTTTTATTCATATCTAATTTTGGTGTCCATTTACTCATACAAGATGCCTCTCATATAAAAAGGTCATATAAAAAGTGGGTGATTTTGATTTTTTAAACTTAAACATATATCCTGCCAACAAGTTGTAGTGTACAACAAGAAGTGTGGTTTTCAAGTTCCATTGAGATGGATTGTGTCAAAGGTAAACAGCTGCTGTTCTCTCTCTCTCTTCATGTCCAGGGCTTTCAGAATAACTAAGATTCCTTTCCAGTTTAGTAAGATTAGTAATAAAGTATACTAAATCTTAATCTACAGCTTCTACACCTTCCAGCTTATTGATTGTAGCTGTGTGGCAGCACAGAATGTTATGTTACCAACACAAAAGCTCCCTGTAATGAATGACCGGCATCTTAGTCACTGTTTAATGCAATGTCATAAACAAAGCCCTTCACTCACAACAGGAATCCAAGGAAGTTTGCTGTTAAGGTATATCATCCTGACAAGATGCGCGTTTAGTCAGTTGTTCTCAACCAAACCATATATGGTGAATAAATTGTTATGCAAAACATGTAGAGGCACTCATCTCTTCTTTCCCTCAGCTCTTAAGGAAATTGCCCAGTTTGAAGTATAAAAAAGTTCCTCCAAATTCACTGACATTTCACACCATTTTCTGAGGTAAAATAATCATTCTTGTAACTATGGGCACATCCTGGGGTAAAACCATGCTTAGCCATTTTCTCCTTGTTTTTTTACAGGTAGTGCACATTTTTAATTATATTGTGCCAAAATAAATAGTCACATGATCCATTTCTAACAAGTGAGTCATGGTCCAAATTTAGACGTACAGAATTGTGATTGTGTACATCTAAATTTGAGATTGTGAGATAATTTTAAGAATGAAGCTGCTCCCATGGCTCCACCTATATAGTAGCAGGGTGTACTCCTGACATAGCCTATGTATGTGTTAATTCATTGAAGTGAGAAAGCTTCAGCAGACTAACGTTCCTGTGTTAAAATCCACTTTTGCCCCCTACACTCTCTCAGTCATTGATCCCTTTCTTCTGTAACTGTTGATCCCCTCACTCTCTCAGTCAGTGAGCTCTTCCTTCTCTCAATCGGAGATTGCCTTCGGATCACAAGATCTACCTCCCTCAAACACAGGACCATTCCCATTCAGTTCACTAGGCCTTTTTTTCTCTCTCTGTCACAACTATCCTCCCCAATCATGAGTCCCCCCTTCAGACTTACAATCCTTCCCCTCTCTATCACCACAGTCTTTCTCCAGCTGGTCACTGCCCACTCTCCTCTCACAATCATCACTCTCCTCATCCAATCCTTCCTCAGTCATCTCTCCTCTCCCCACTTTACCTCACCTTTGATTCCTGAGCCGTACCTTAGGACCCCAGTGACGGTGAGCTGGCAGGTACGTCACTGGGGCCCTGAGGTACGGCTCACTTGTCTCATGTAAATGAAACCTGAGGCCCAACTTCTGGTGATCCTCAGGCTTCCAGATTTCTGCACAGGAATTAATTCCTGCACAACAGCCAGAATTAACTTCTAGATCTCTGCATTTTAAAGGATCACAGATTCATGATTCATTTAATTGAAGTTGATTTTGTATTTCTGCCCTTCATTTATTGATTTGCTTACAATTTACCATTCATGAGGAAACAGTATTAAAGACAAACTATCACCGCATTGACTACTGACCCTTGTAGATCCTTTTAAAAATATACAAATCTATTAAATTACATTTTTTTTGATAATTTGGGAAAAACTTGCAAGACCCCTGATCTCTGTCATCCTTTTAACCCTCAAAGTTTCTTGTTTTCATTCAGTATTTTCTAAACATTGCTTTTAACTTTACTTTTGTATTACTTACCCTGAATTTGTTATATGCTTTTTATAACTCATTTTAGCTGGAAGCTGAATTTCTCTAATTGCCCAAAGAAATCCAGCTTCTGCTACATTTGTATTTATGAAACTATGTCTAGGATGCAATCTAATCATCTCTGATTTTTTCCCATTATTTATCCACTATCTTATGATTTTTTTTCCATTTTGTCTATCTGAACTTCTTACTCTCTAGTTGGAATGTGCACTTCCCCGGTCAGATATTTCTAACTTTTAACCAAACCTTTCTCATTTTTTTAATCTAAGTCAATTTCATTATGATTGCTGTTTCCTTGAAATTATCCTCCCCTTGTCCACTTGTATTCATATTTCTAGGAAGTAGATTCAACATTGCTGTATTGTTAGATTGAAAGCAGTTTTCAACACCTTGTCAAAGACCCTCTTCTTCTTTGCTCCTTTTCCCAAATAAATCTTCTGATAATTGAATTCACCCATTGTAATGGCCCCATTGCTTCTGCATTTTTCTACTTTGTCCGCTTATCTTTTCCCCAACTCCTTTTCAGCAGTGTAGAATAGATGTGCATTCAATAAATCAATTCAATGAACACTTCAATCCTACCAAAAATCTAACCTAACCAGCTTTTCTTTTAATTATCTTTATGTTCCAGTGCTGCAAAGAAATCTGGCCTGGTAAAGGGGAGTTCATCTGGGTTTTCTGAAAGGTAAGCCTGTCCTACCCTTTGCCTAAGTCCATAGGACTCACAAAAGTGTTGTGTTTCCCTTTAGAGGGGAAATTCGTCCCCAGTTGGTAGAATTAGACACACTGTAGAGTGGCATCAACATATTGAAATTCATACCATGACAGATTTCAGATGCAATCTACAACATGCTATTGCTACAGTGTAGCATGTTGAGCACAACCATGCAGGGATTAATTTCCAGGCAATAATGTGCTCTCCATCAGGCCACCCACTTTGTTGTGAAAATACCTAAAACCAGAGGCTTTTACATATTTGTGGTGAAGATACCTAAAACCAGAGGCTTTTACATATTTGATTGGGTTTCTATACCCACATCTGTAACTGACAAAAGTGTTCAGAAATTGTTGCTGACAGTAGAAGCTAATTTGGCACACTGCATTTTGGTGCAAAAAAGTTATGATATTGGTCCTGTTGAAACATTCCAAGCTTATTAATCTGCAATCAACGGACAAACTCCAAAAAACTATTCTGCAATAAGTTACCACAAATTAAGTTCGTAATGATTTTTACAAAATGCTGTGAATAATTATTCTAAGTTATAACAATGGATTTCAGTAAAATTGGCCAATATAGTATCTCCCTGGAGAATACTATAATGTTCTGAGGAAGAAATTTGCCTTTGGTTGCTGGTGATGAGAGTGCAAGAATATCAGCTGCTGGTTGTATTCACTTTCCGACATTGGGATTCACTTAATTTGTTGGTACCCAATGTTGGGAAGACTGTTCATTGGTGGCTGGTTCCTTCACACCCACCATTTACTGCTACTGTCCAATGATGAATTTCTTCCTCCGTAGATTTTAAATCTTCTTTGGCACTCCTTTCAGGATGATTTACAACAGTGGTTATATTGGAACTCAACTAAGCATCTGAAATTCAAGATGCAATACAGTAGGAAGCAACATTTTTTTGTCATTCATGGCATGGGAATATCCCTGTCAACACTGACGTCGATACTCGATCCATTGCTGTGCCTGAACTGTGGAGATAGCTGTAAGTGAATTACATTGGTGGGTCTGAAGTCAGAGGTGAGGGCTATGGTGTCCCCTCTGGACAAGTAAGGAGAGTAGATTTCCTTCCCTGTGGGACATTAAAACAGATCTGGTAGTTTCATGGTTATTCTCACTGAGAGTAGTTTTTTGTTTTAAAATTCCAGATTTAATTGCTTGGATTTAAATTTCCCAGCTGCTGCCTTGGTATTTAAACCCCTGTCTCTAGACTAATGATCCAGAAATCTTGCCGCTGGTCGTGTATTTGGTTCAACGTGATAGAAATTCACCTTAGTACATAGCATAAAATGGTGGTGTTGCATCATCTGCCATTATAAGCCAAGGTCAACACTCAGCTCTATTGACTTCGATGGAACTGAATATCATATGGGATGTATTATACACGAGTGATGTAATGGCTCCTGTATTGAATTGGCATCCAAGATAATTTCTACTTCAAAAGGTCTGAAATGAAAGGAAGGCTGAACAAATTTACTACTTTAAAGCCAGAGGAACCCATCAGAAGAGCACCCATTCTAGAAACAGCAAAACAATTTTATCAAAATGATATGGACAGGGTGCACAATTGGTTAATATCAAAAGCAAAAACTGATGCATTCCTTAAAAAAATAACAGGATGTTCATACAGAAATACTGGATACATTTTATATTAACAGCTGGATCTTGTTGACATAAGATTTTGAAACATCTTTATCTTGGAAATGCTGCATGTGTGGATAATGGGTGTGTATTGTTTTAGCACCAAAAAAAATAATCACGTTGCTGTTCCCCAGTGATTCATCTGGTTAACAAAGATTAGTTGAGCCATTCAGACCAAGAACTTTCTTGCTTCAGTTCTTGGTCTGTGTGAAGCCTGCAGATCTGAGCCAGACAGACAATAAGCATTTGTTCTCAGCAACCCTGGATACCTTGCAGGGTTACTTTATCCTCTTTCTATGCTGCTTTGGCTGTGCTTTTACCTCCCAGGCCATCAACTAGAGAGGAAGGAAATAGTCCTTTGAGAAGATATTAAGACTGGGTGTATACTCTTCAGAGTTTAGAAGAACAAGATGTGATTACAGTGAAACATACAAAAGTTTTACAGGGCTTGACAGGGTAGATGCAGGGATGACATTTCCCCTGGCAGGGGTGTCCAGAACCAACGGTCACAAAATCAAAATAAGGGTTTAGCCTGTCAGAATTAAGCTGACAAAAAATTTCTTACCCCAGAGGCCAGTAGATGATTAGTTACTAAGTATATTCAAGATAGATCAATAAGAAGTCAAGATATGTGGGTTAGTTCTGGAAAGAGCAATGAGGTGAAGTACCAACCATTTTCTTATCAAAAGGCGGATCAGGCTCAAGAAGGCAAATAGCCTACTCCTGCTCTGGTTATGTTCCTATATTCTTAAGCATGAAATTAAATTATGTCAGAAACTTACAGAAGTGCATCCAGGACTGAGTCAATGTACACAAGAGGTGAGGAATGGAGCTAATTATTAGAAATATAACAGAAGAGCTTATGGAAAATATTGATTGGGCTTTCATTTACGCAGTGCCTTTCATGACCATAGGACAACACAAAACACTTTGATAATCTACACAGTTATTGCTCTGAGGTAGATGAATATTGGTCACAATACTGGGAAAACCATGCTATGTTTAACATGAAGAAGGGTCCAGATGAAGGGTCTCGACCCAAAATATTGACAGTCCATTTCCCTCCATAGATGCTGCCTGACCCGCTGAGTTCCTCCAGTGTCTTCTGTGATGATCCTGATACCAGCATCTGCAGTCTTATGCATCTCTATATTTAATGGCATTTTTAATTTCTTACCGATGTCACCTATGAATGGAAATATGAAAATATCCAGAAAAACAAAGGATAGTTATTGGAAAATTGTACTGTAATGCAAACCCGCCTTAGTTTGAATAACTGAGACATTCCACTAACAGCAGTTCAGCCTAGTGAATCACAGTAGTACTAGATTGTCCAGGAAAATCAAGAGCTAGAACATCCTGCTCATATATCGTGAAATTATGTTCTGTGAAATTGAAGCCTCAAGCGCTGTTCAAAAACATCTGGTGCTTGATACCAGCCTTGGCTGCTATAGAAGCTGCAATGTCAGTTCACTGTCCAGTCAGGATTTTAACATCATGACACTCACTTAGATGTACTCCTTGATTTGGGGACAACATATTGATTCTGTGGAGCATTAGTATGAAATACCCCACAAGAAGTTACTGCTCCACAGCACTGCACACATTGTGTTAATAACAACTGAGGAACTTGACTGTAAGATCTGAAAGTCCCCAGAATTTAGGAACCAGGTTTACTATATAATGAGACAATTCAATGGATATGAAACCCGGTAGAGTGCCCAAATGATGTCACAAATGGACACCACGCTCCCTACTGGATTTTGCCTGATGCTAGGAGATCCTCAGGGTTCACTATACTTTCCTCATCTACCTCAATAATATTCCAACAGCTGAATAGAGGATTTACACTATGTCTGATGATGACATTGGCATTTGGAGATCCTCCAAGACCTAAAATAAAAGGTCCAGAAAGCCTGGGGCTTAGTCAGACACAGAATAAGAAGGTACAGAAAATCCAAGTCCAGTAATATCTACCCACATGATATCTGTGGAATCAAATCAATAAGAAAAAAAAGGTTTCTAAGACACCAGAGGCACTTATACAAGTCATGGCTAATGATCAGTAATACTACAGAGAGAGGCACATAAACATATATAATCCACAGCCCAGTACCGATACGGAATTATTGTGGCACATTAGCAGTCTGGGGAATATATTCTATCATGGTTGGCCGTTGTTGGTTAAACACTGTAGACCATTATAAATTCAAGGTTATCTTGTGTTAATTGTTCAGCAGTGCAGCTGATGCTCACACATGGCTGAACATGTTGTTCAGAAGCAGAAAGAAACTCCAGAAATGCAAGCTAAAAGGATTATTTAACACTTACAGATTAGTGATTGGTTAATTTCTTCTGACTGTTGCTACAATTTCACACATGTTTGGCGTTTCCATAGTTACTTTAATTTCCAAAAGTCTGCAGGAGATGATGCTGCAGGTGCTGAAAGGAATCTTCCAGACTTCATAGCTTCTGCATAAACCAGATGCTCTCAGACATGGTTCAATTAGTAGGTGTTCTCTGCAGTACTATATGACTGGGGCAATGAGCAGACAGCATGACAAGCTGGTGGAAGGGAGAAGACAGGAGGGTTTGCAGAACAGGGCCATATCCAGCCAGGGCTGCAGGGAGCATTTCTCCTGTGTGAACCCCTGCAAGGAACAGTGAGTGACAGGTCCACGCTTCAATAGGCATATCTTCACTGTGACCTACCACCTGCTGCCTGCACAGCTGCAAGCTCAGAGTGGCACAAGCATTGCATTGCCAGTCATTGTGGCAATGAACATTTGTGCTTTTGGCTCCTTCCAGGCTGGAGCTGGAGGTAAGTGCAACCTCTCGCAGTCTGCCATCGCACAAGTCACAGAGGCGCTTTATTCCAAGAGAGTTAATTATATTTCAATCTCTCTTGCCAGAGACCAGCAGGCAGAGCGAGCAACGGCTTCACTAGAATCACAGACTCCCTCTTGGCACAGGGTGCCACTGACTGCAGACACATCATTCTATGGGCATTATGCCAAGTCTGCCCTGCACCAGAGTCGAAGGAGCTTCCATTCCCTTGACGTCCAGCTGGACCATAAAGTGAGTCATGTAGGTCACTGCCTGCTTTTCTGGCAGCCATTCTGATGTCTTTATTCTGTAGAGCC
This sequence comes from Rhina ancylostomus, assembly GCA_030265395.1. Lineage (NCBI taxonomy): Eukaryota > Metazoa > Chordata > Chondrichthyes > Rhinopristiformes > Rhinidae > Rhina > Rhina ancylostomus. Next base: position 28,412,240 of record JARFYF010000094.1, on the reverse strand, counting down.
ACACCACACCAGCTGTATTTGAGCCACTACAGCAAACCAA
>JARFYF010000094.1:28378332-28391279 GCA_030265395.1 Rhina ancylostomus | reverse complement strand
CCTTGGTTGTGTAGCAGTAATATCAATAATTTAAATAGTTGGATTGGGTTACTCAACATTACAGATAAAGATGGCATTACAAGATGAAGTTTAAACTGTAACTAATAGCTGAGTTGTCGCCAGTTCATTACCCATAAAATACAGTATTTGGTCCTAGGCTGTGTCAATACAATACAAATTTATCTGCAATAGTAAGAAAGCAGGCATTATATGGGGCTCCCAGCAATCAAAATATAATGAATACGCTGACTAGAAGAATAAGGACAGAGTGAAATCTTCACAGTTTCTCTTCTCCCTCTGATCTCATTGATAACATTCTCAATAGATGTACTCCCTTAATCTGTTGTTGATTGCCATGGCAACATGTGTGCCCTATATTTTCTTCTCTCTGTTTTTATTGCCATCTCTAAAATTTGGCCTTTAACGTAACAGGACAGTTCAGAGAGTTGCTTTTTGTTCACATAAAAAACAGATGCATTAAACCAAAAAATGTATTATTCAAATCCATTCTATTGCAGCTATCCTGATTTCAGGTTCTTCATAAATTCTGTTGCTTAATTTTTATATGATACTGATAATTTTGCATCTCGGTGAAGAATTCAGAACACATTTTTAATCCTATTTTCATTGCTTTAAGTTAATAGTAATCTTTAGATTTTGCGGTTGATTCTACATTATCCAATACAATACTCACTGACATTCTTTTCAGCCACCTGCAATAAATTCACACACCTTCAGCTTTTCAATATTCTTTCCATTCTTGATATTTAAGTGTTTACTATAAAGTACCAATCAAAGCCATTGAATTAAAAAAATTGAGTTCCCTGTAATGAGTAAATAGCATTTTTATCATAGATTATTATTTTTACTGGTTTCTCAGTAACCATTACCAAACGTTTTCCTCAAGTTTTTATTGATTTTGACACTGTAGACTATTTATATTTAATCACAGCCTTGATTCCTCTGTCAGCTCAAAAGCAGCCACATGAAGGTTAATCTGATGGCTTTGATTACGGCTCTAACCACTGACTAGCAAAATGGGCCTGTACAAAGCTATGGATCAAGCTCCTTAAGATGGTCTGATGCTGGAAATAATTTACAGCTCAATTGCTAAATTTATTGGAAGATTCTCCCTTAATTGCTTCTAATCCATAGGACTACGTTATCCTTCCAATATCCTGTTACAGAAAGTATAGGGCTACTTTCCTGAATAACATTGAATTTGAAATCATTGCTTGTCCCCAAAAAACATTGTAGATTAATTTTCAGCAGCCATAGATGCCTGATAAACTATGTGGAAACAAACTCCATGACTTGACCTTGTAGGTCAGCAAACATCTGACCGAAATAACAAATAATACAAAGGCTGGCAACAAAATGTTTTCTATGTTTGTACATCTATTCTTCAAACCTCAGAAGAGACAGCTATATATGTTCTTGTCAAAGATCATTGACCTGAAACATCTCCATGGAGGCTGATGTCCTGCTGAGTGTTTCCAGCACTTCTCTTTTTACTTGTAGTGTTTCTTCCTTTTTGAGCTAAATGTCCTGTTGAGAAACAAATAAATAGATGACTGGATGGAAGATATCTTATAGTTAATCATCTTTTAGAGTTTGATATACTTGAGATCTGACTGGTGGGAATTCAATGGTGAAGGTCAATGGAAAAACAATGCTATAATGTTTGTTTATATGTTAGGGAAATCAAGTTCACTCTCTGCAGAATGTGACAAAATAACTCATGAAAATAATATTCATGAAAATGCAATTAATTTAATAGTGAGAAACAAGTTATCCTTAACCTAAATAATTTAAAACAAATTTCAGCTTCCTGCCCATTTTATGATAACTTTCGTTTGGAAGTCAACAGTTTAAGCATAGTAATGGTGAAGCAAAGCTGACTTTATGGTAATGGTTATTTAAATATCAAAAATCTTTCTAATGCATAAGAAAAAATGCTGCAGATGTTGGAAATTTGAAACGAAGAAAGAAACTGCTGAAAATACTCAACAGGTCAGGCTGCATAGGTGGAGAGAGAAACAGGGTTAACATTTCAGGTCAATGGACTATCACTAGAACTGGTAAAAGTTAGAGATCGAAGAGACTGGAAACAAATAGTGCACCCGTGCTTCCCAAAATTTTCATTGGATTAGGGTTGTACCCCAGCGATGGAGAGGTTAGAACAGCAGCCACACTAAGAATTAAAATGGCAATGAACCGGAAGCTTTTGACTGAATGAAGGTATTCAATAAAGCAATTATCCAATCTGCATTTAGTCTCCCCTAGTGTAGATGAGCAATGAAGCAGCATGCTAAATTAAAAGAAGTAAAAATAAACTCATTTTCACTTCAGCTGAGTGCCTAGAGGCCTGGATGATAGGGAGAAGCTAAAAGGGCAGGTGTTTATCTTGTAGGAAATGGAGAGGGTTTTGTGAGGATAAGTGAGGGTGTTTTGAAGGAAACAAGTCTCTTTGGTAGGCTGAAAGAGGAGGTGTCAGGGTTGATAATGTGCTTGGTATGCATCAGGTTGCAAGAGGTGGAAATGACATCTAATGATCTAGTGAATGTCAAGGTTGGTGAGAGGGAAGTTGAGGATAAAGGGAATTCTATTTTGGTTCTGGAAGGAAGGGCAGACCTCTGGATAGAAGTGTGGGAAATGGGATAACCAGATTCAAGAACAGTTTTAACCACGGTGCAGCAAATTCCTTAAAGGAGAAAGCGAAGAGGTCCTGTGGCATCATCAGAAGAGAAGCAGGAGAGACAGAGAAAAGGCAAGAGGAAAAAAGTTTAGTTGAGATTGTTGATGGAATCATTTTCCTTATGTCAACAGAAATAGAAAGGGAAGAGTTGGAAGTGAGGGAAAGGTAGAATTTTGAAGCAGCAGAGAGAACAGATAATAACACTGATAACCTCATCAATGTACAGGAAAAAGAGTAAGGAAGGGCAAAGACTCATGTAGGACAAACAGAAAATTTTCAAAGTATCATGAAAAGGATGGCTTAGACAAGATCTTTGAGTTGCCTTAACAACTCCTTTTATTTGGAAAAACTTAGTGGATTCAAAGTTGTTCTGAGTAAGATTGTATTGTCTAACAGAGGGGGATTGGTTGGTTCAAGAGGAGAGGAGAGCCCATAATCTGATATATGGGGGATGGAAGTGTAGGAGGATTTGATGTCCATGCATTATGAGAGTCAGTATATAGTCAAGAACACCTGCCCTACATGTAATAAAATGAAATAATTCATCATGTTTGTGACAGTTTCATTTCAGTTAATTTGCAACACATGAATGATCACCATGTCAGAGAGAGTAAGCTTGAGGTATATTCAACAATGGGCCCTTAAGCCTCTGTAAATTAAATCAGAGAGCTGCAACTGCATGACCCCAGGCAGCTCTTCAACCTTGCAAATAGATGTTGGGTGATTGTGTCATTGGTGGTATCTCTCAGTTAGGTTCTGGCCTAAGTGGTGATAGGCCAGCAGATCAGAACCAGACAAGGTCATTGGGCAGAGAAAGTAATCAGTGGGTCCAGAGCAGATGAGGTGACTGGGGCAGAGAGTTACTCAGGAAAGGGAATGGAGAAAGGAGATAAGGGATAGACAGAAAAAGTGATCAAGAAATACTCAAGATTGGGAGAGGCATTTGGGAGGGCAGAAAGCAACTTAGGGGAGCAATCAAGGAGGAGGTGATCAAGAGAGGAAGGTGATTGGGAAGTGGAGAAGCAATCGAGTCAAAGGTGATGAGGATCAGGGAAGATGATCAGCAGGAAGGAAATTTATGGTGATTATAGGTGAAGGTGATCAGGTGGGAGCATGGGGGTGGAGGTGATTGGGAGACAGGAGAGACCATCAGAATGACACTGGTTTTGGATTCACTTTTGTAACCATTCTGTTTGGTCTGCAGCATCCAGCAGTGTCCTAGTCAATTAAAATTAAAGCCTAACATCTTGAGACACAGATGCCAAATCTTCAGATTTCATCATGTGACACCTGGCCTAGAATACATACACATCAGTGTCTAAAATGTTAGGTTCTTTATTTCTATGTACCTGCCCATGTTGACTAAAATATTCTGAGGTATTTTCTTTCCATTTGTAAGAAAAAAACCTTTATCATTCAATGTCCACGGTTTTTAAAATCATACTTGCAATAATTTGCAGCAGATTGTTGTATAATATGCCACGGTAAAAGAATAAACCTGCTGCTTTCAGGCATGATGCCACCTCAAGACAAATGAAATGCTGTTACTTCAGGCATTGCTTTTATAAGAACCCAGCTCCCTCTTTTGCAACACATCTCAAAATGATATGACAAATAGAGGGCATAGGTTAGAAGAGGCCCAAACATTTACGTCACAGCAAGAGGTGTTTGCATCCTTTAGTGAGTCACAAATGTATTTTTGACATGATATAAATTGAATAAAATCTAGTCTGCTCCTCGCAATTGCTATGTCTGTTTAAATTTTCTAGTATTTAAGCTTTCACAGCTTTTGATGCTGCAGTAGCCACCTAGATAATTTTTCATGAGTAATCTTTAAAATGCTGGTATACACTTCCAGCTTCCACCTTCATGAATCAAATGGAAGCATTATACCTTAAGCTACATCAATTTTATTAGTCTTACTTGTGGCAAATATCACCATCAAAGAATTAAAAACATGAAATTATCCCTAAGTGCTTTGGAAATAAAAGGTGTCATTTTATAGCTATATTCTGGAAGAGTTTAACTGAAAACTATAATGGCACTTAAACATATGTGACTTGATGCCATTTGCTACCTGACTCTAAAGCCCCAATTTAATTCAGGCAGGACCCATGTAGTTAGAGCCATGGTAGATGGCAATATCATCTCGACCTCTGCAGCATTAAGAGCTGAAATGTTTTGGAGATAAAGCTGCATGGACCCCATGAATAAATGTGGGGATCATGGTTCAAAATTAGCTTTTGTTGTGCTCTGGTGCATTGTGCTTATTAATTTGTATGATTGATGTTAACATCTTAACAGGGAGCCCACATCATATGTGGCCAGCACCAATTAAAACTAGCCTCCTCTGCTTAAGCTTGTCTACATCATTTAAAGGGGAAGTGTGTCATGTGTGAAATAAATGCTGTGAGAGGTTACAGAACCTATTCAGGCTCTGGAGATGCCATCCATGCCACAATATAATAAAAACTGTGTTCCATCCTGATCCTGCACTGGGGCCTTGATGCAAGACATGGAGAAAACAGAGACAGGCCCTGACGGCAGAAAGCCAGGAACCTTTCCAGACAAACTGAGGAGGTAGTAGGTATGGAGAGCAGAGGCAGTCAAACCCAGGGGTCAACCACTGAGGGTACATAAGCATTGCTTCAAGCCTTTCAATGATCTCAAGCAAATGGTAAGTGTCAGTGAATAATTTTTCTAGTTCCACATCCTCCAGTCTCCCACCCTGCTCATATACAACACCCTGTCACTCAACTATCTGTCACTCAGAAATCATACCTAACTTGCATATGCCCCACCTCATCCTTACATGCTGAGTATGACTGCACAGACTTGAACACAATCCTAGCTATTCGACAATGTCAAGGTCACATTTCACTCACTCTTGCAGAACAATGTGATGCACAATCAGTGGGGACCAAGTGAGGCAGCAGGACCTCACCAATATGGAGGAGCCAGTCCTTGCCAATGTTGGAGCAACCATTGTTGAGGTCATGTGCAGCAGTAGAACTGAAATGATAGAAATCTGTAATGCATGTACTTTATATAACTATGGTTGGTACAGACAAAAGGAAGAATCACAAAGAGAAAGAGGAGAGCTACTAAATTGTATAAATCTTCTATACTCCATTCTCTCTTAACAATAGTGCACATTTGTGGGCGTCACTTACATCACACATTTACAAACACTATACTCTTTACCCCTTTCTGAAAAGAAAAAAGGATTCACAAATTCACATTATTGCAGATTTAATCCAAGTCTCTTTGATCTTCTTAAGGACACATATTGTGGACATTGTATTCACTCCTTGACATGAGGAAAGTGTAATTTCTTGACCCAGTTCAATAGAGTCTGGTGTTGTTTCTTCCACTACCTCCACCACATTATTTGACACCCAATCATATGGTGAAGTAAGTGAGTGTTTTTAGTTTCATGAAATGCTCAAATAGAGAAGAATGAAGCTGAGGACCATTTTGTTATACTACCTTTTCTGGTGAGCTATGTCATGAGGAAATATTTTATTTCTTCACTGGTGCCCTTAGGGATTCAGGAGTTATGGAATTATGAAAATATAGCAGATATTCATTTAAATGAGAACCAGTCTTCAGCTTGTAATGTAAATTGCAAGCAGTAATCAGCTTGAAGTTAAAAGGACAGTGGTGGGGGGGGGGGGGCTGGCTGTTCAAGTGTTTGCGAAGTGAAGTGACCATGAGATGTTCTCGTATGCATCAGCCAAACATAAAACAATGGGGTTATGTTAATTGGCCTACATCAAACCAGGCAATAATGGCTAAATTATTCTGTACCATTGTGACCAAGTTCAAGGAAGCTTCCAGACCAGACTGATACTGTCACTTAGCATGTCAAACATGGTCACAGGCATATTTGCTCTGTCAATAGTGGGATATTTGAGTACTCAGAGAGTCAGCCCTCACAACATTAATGTTGGGTTACTGGGATCTCTGTCCTCAGAAGCTTTTAGATCATTTGTGTGAATTACTTTGTCTCAGCAAAGGTGTTTGAATATTCAGAGATGTATCCCATTGCAGATATGTCCTTTTGTCTGATAGCTAAAATATTTTGCCATTTTGAATTGACAGACATACAATGAATAGTTTCAATACATCTGCACCAGCTGTTTGTGCCAGTCTCTCCAACGTGCTTCAGATTCTGCTTTGGAACTCCAGCCTTATCTGCTGCCGTATGACAGTAAATTGCCATCATATTTGACTATCTCATTGAATGAATTTTTTTAGCATTTCTCAGTGCTATCTCCAAACATCATAATTTTGCACAGATCAATGTTGGTATTTAACAATGAATTTAACAATTTCAGATAAGCAGCTTTTCCACTTTGTATCAGAACTGGCCTTTTCCTGATGAATGATTGCAAGCTTGAAGTATTAACTCATTTCTTGTTCCATTGATGCTGCCTGATCGCCTCAGTATTTCTAACAATCTCGGATTTTATTTCATATTTCCAGCTTCTCTGGTTTGTACCTTTCTGTTCCATATTTTTTTTACATTTTTTTCTCTCTTTCATCCTCTATTTTGTTTTATCTCATTATATTTACATCTCCTCTAGACACATTGGCCGCTACCAACAAACCCACGTCACCCCTTCTCATGCAACATCACCACCACTTGTGTCATTCAGCTTATCTTGGTCTCCACTCTAGCACAGACTTTCTCATTATTCTCTCCGTCTATCCCCCTTCCCTGCACCTTAAAATATACTTGATTTCTAAGTGTTTTCACTTTTGACGAGAGGCTGTCATCCTGATCTGAGTAATTCAAACAACCTGCTTTTATATTTTTTTTGCTTTTGAGCATAGTCATTTTATTAGACTAGTGATTTGTTGTATGACAACTGGCTAAATAAAGCCTGGACTAATCATCCAGAGCATTGAAATCAAATCTCACCCTTGGAGCCAGGGAGTTTACATTCAACTGAGTAAATCAAGCTTAGTATCAGTGACAATGAAACTACTAGAATGTTGTAAACATTTTTGTGGGAAGGAGGTCTGCTATATTTCCCTATTGCCCTCTTTGTGAGCCCAGGCCACCTACAATGTGCTTGACTCTTAACTACCTTACGAAATGGCCCAGCAAGTCACTCTGATCTTCATTTCAGGGAAATAAGAAGTTGACAATAAATGTTCTCCTTGCTAGGTGACATTCACATCAGTGAAACAATAAATGAGCAAAATAAATGCAGCAACTGTTAGGACCCATAACACCCACTGTACTGTGTATTGCAAGGTTCCTACTGATAACGGTAACTGTACCACTTGCATGGGTTACCCTCTGTAGTCATGAGCACTTAACCCACTGATATATTATCATGGCTCAAATTTAAATGGCACATTGGACTGTCAGAGAATAAAGGTGTGATAACTGCTATCATATTATTGACACACGTCTGCTGGACGGTGAGGGAGTGAAATCCCTTTCAGTTGCAGTTAATCTCAGGGTTGGCATATGCTTCCAGCAAAGTGGTCTGTGTGCAGTTAATTGCATTTTGCACCATGGGAAGTCAAAGATCTTCATCAAGCTGGGTGCTGAATAGGCCTGCTGCTCTCAGCTAAGCGAGAATATAATATAATCAGCTCTTGAACAGATAGATATCTTTCATGGAACAGTGAACAATAAACTGTGGGAAGTGCCGTCTCCCACTTGAAGGAATCCAGTGCAATAGAAGTCCATGTCATAGTCAGCTTGACAGCCACTGGGAGTCAGTCTAGTCCTCCCCGTGCACTATTGCAGTTGCGGTCATAGCAGGTGGAGTAAATCTCAAGTGCAGATATTACTCAAATGTAAACATCTTCTATCCTCAACCTGGCTGAAGCTCAGTTTGAAGCATTGTTTCCTAAAAACCCTAGCTGAGTACAATCTCCTACTAGGAGCCTTCCACACCTCTTCCCGCACTTCTTCCGGCAGCCTGACCTGCTCTCTATGTTCTCTATATTACACAAAATGCCAGTGTTTGAGCTGCTAGCTGCGAGTGAGAAATTGAGTGGCAACACGTCCTCGTCTTCTCTCCCTTCTAGTTTCCCATCAGCTGCCCAACTTAGGAGTTGTTGACTACTTGAAATGAGAAAGGCAACCTTAGACTGTGGTGAAGGGAGGGAGGAAAGTAAGAAGTACAATTCTACACCTTGTGCAGCTTGTACATTCACGAGTTTTGAGGACAAAGGGAACAAAAAGTAATATCTAAGTACAGAAAGTCAAATGTCTGTTTGCAGTTATAAATGTTTATCACATGCACCCTATATTTCTGTAACTGCTTTTGATTTGCATCTTTTAAATAAATAGAGTTGACATCTCTGTGAAGATAATGCATAAAAGAAGGTAGTTTGTTCACCATTCATATCTGGAAACAATAGCAGAAAATGGGACATCTTGTCAACTTGAGATATAAATGCTGGAAATACTTAGCAAGTCAGGCAGTAATTGCAGAAGAGAAATTAAATGACAGATTTGGTAAATGTGTATGTAATGGTTATGTGAAATTAATAAATTTGGAAGGAATGCCATAAACGCTCATGATTTGAAGTCATTGACCTCAGTGTTGAGTCCAGAAGGCTCTAACACTGGAAGATGAGATGCTGTTCCTCCAGCTTAAATGAAACTTTATTGCAACAGTGTAGGCATCCTGAAGGACTGAAGTCAGATTGGGAGTGAGGCAGAATTAAAATGACTGGCAACTGGAAGCTCAGGATTTGTGAATTGAATGGAGGTGATGTCCAATGCAGTCTCCCAATCTGCTTTTGGTCTCTGCAATCTAGAGGGGACGACATCAAGAGTAGCCAATGCAGTGCATTAAATTCAAAGAAATACAAGTAAATTGCTGCTTCACATGGGAAGACTTCTTGGGACCTTAGATGGTAGGAAGGAAATAAAATGGCAGCTGTGGCATCTCTTGGGAGGGTGCTCTAGGAAGGTTCACAGGGGGACTGTTAATGTCAAACTCAAAGAAGTGGACTCTCTGAAAGAGCAGAAGTTACCAACAGTAATTTCTGGATTTCTATGTTTTATTACTCATTGTGGCTATACCAGAAGTTGCTGTCATTTTCACAGTGTAGAGATGGCATATGTTGAAAGCTTCAAAATCTGCCTTATTATCTTTCTAATCTGGTTAGTCTCACGATTACACTCCATGCTCCACACTCCAGTAACTGTCACACAACACACTCATCCTGACCCAGAACTGAACTCATTGTTCTGATTAGCAAGTTCAGCTCTCTCTCTCTCAATTGATTCTTTATTCGCTCTTTGTTTGCTTATTCCAACTTCCGATGGCTTAAATAGCTTTAGCTAGTTATCTCTGCTCTTTTCCACTTCACTCTATGGGAGCCCTCTTCTCTCATGTTTCCTTATCACCTTCCTTTTGTTGAATACTTCACACCAAGTATTTTTGTATGTGGCAATTAAATTTCTCTGCTAATTTCTAACATTATTATCCAAAAAGGGAAATAAGATTATGTAATCTTTAGGTCAGTTGAATAAAAAGCTTCTGTGATGTAATTGTAAATGTGATCATTGAATTTATTGAAGTTATTTCTAGAAGCAAACTCTATCAGTCATCGTGATGTATATCATTATACTTTGGTAGTCATCAGTCAGAGATGAGATTAACTTCATATGTCATACATTTAATTCTTTGTTCTGCTTGAGAGGTTCAGCCACTGATCATGGCTGCATGGTCAGTACAGCTCCCTGCTTTCAGTACCACTTTAATTATAGGTTTCCAGATAAATGCATGACTGTTCTGTGAATCATTTTCTTTATTATTACTCAGGCAGCACCTAGCATTTGCAAGATGCTGCAAAGATCATTCCCATAAATGTGTACCAGCCACCTTTTGCAGCTACTCCCAATAAGATTGCCAGCTTTATGTAGTCTCTGTAGTCCATTCCCCATAGAAAAATGAATTTATATGTCATCCTCACAATCAAAAGTAAATGGAGATCAGTCCTAGGTTGATTTAGATTCAGAATACAGAAGCAAAAGGTTAATGTCTAATCCCATGGTATTATCCATTTACAGCTACCAGAGTTGACATCAGCAGAAGTCATACAACTGCAGAAGCTTGTGATGAGTTATTGGATAACCCTTATTTTATGAAAGAACTGATAACATATCTTTAGTTTTTACCCTTCTCTTTTGTTTGGTAGCACTTTGCTTTGTGATAATTACAGGTCGTGACTATAAGACCATAAGACAAGGGAGCAGAAATTGGCCATTCAGCCCATTGAGTCTGCTCTGCCATTCTATCATGAGCTGATCCATTCTCCCATTTAGCCCCACTCCCCCGCCTTCTCACCATAACCTTTGATGCCCAGTCTAAGCAAAACCCTTTCCAAAATTCTCAAAGACAGTTAACCAGAGAAAAATTATAAATGTTTATTTTTTTTCGGTTTACAGCAACAGGAACATTAGGAACAGGAAGAGGTCATTCAGCCACTTGAAAATATTCTGCCATTCAACTAGATTATGGCTGATTAGAGTCCACAGAAAGGGGATGGAGCAAGGGATCTTCAAGATCAGTAAATTCATATTTAAATTCCTTCACATGCCCCCTGTGGCTGATCTGTATCAGAACTCCACCTAAACTACCTTGGCCCCATATCCCTTAATACCCTTACCAAAATAAAATCTATTAGTCTTGGTTTTGAATTGTTCAATTAACCCCTGGCCTCAACAGCTTTCCAGATTTCCACCTTGCTTAATAAAGTCAATAAATATTGAAATCTGAATGAGGAATGGAGAGAAATCTGTTGGCTTTGGGTTTCCCACACGATCTTCCAGTTTGCAAACATCTGCTTTAAACAGAGGAGTGCAGCCAGTGAAAAGAGCTCAGCTGGATGCATTCCTTTGCTGATGAGTCCAGGTTGGTATGAACGGGAGTTCAAAAGAAACCTGTCTTTCCATCCTTTCCAATATATTGTTTCGTGAAATAATAGCTAATCTAAAGTTAAAGAAATATTAATAAAACTAATCAGAGTTTATTGTAATAGTCTGATTCTGAGATAGTCATTCTTTAACCATCCTAACCCCTTCATTGGTACAGATCCCATGTTTAGCTATGAAAACAATAATTCAGAAATGGGATTGTTGAATTATGCAAAAGCTCATTAACCTGGAGTAGCTATCCACTCCTGGCTAATACCAGCTACCTCCCTGTTCGGATCTTCTTCTGGATGCCTTGGTGGGTCATCTTCTCTCCTAGCAAAAAGGACATTCCTCTTGGCCCCTACCTCCCGTACTAGGACTTCAATATCTCACAGAGTAAAACTGGGGGCTCTCATCCTCTACCTCTTTCCTCCAAGACAGTCACTATGTGTGTTGTTACTGACCAGCGGTCATGGGGAGTGTGTCTTTAAGAGCCCGTACTCATCTGTCATTGGAGGCCAAAAAAGTATTGTCAACTGTGCCAAATTGAATGTGGTAACATCCAGAAATATGTAGTCCTACTTCAGTGCATGTGTCTCTGTGTAAACCATCCTAACATCAGATTAAATGCCTCTCAACAATTTCATGATTTTTTTTGCAGGGGACTGAATTCAGCATTAGGATGAAACATAACTGTAGTTCTACTGCTTCAAAAAATGGTGAAATATAATATCTAGGCTGATGTATTATCTTGCTGCTGTGAAGGCTTCAATGACATTTTATAAAGTCAGAATCACAATGCAAATGGATTATTGTGACAATAGAGTTTCTAACATCTGTCAACTTCAATGTTTTGTCCAATCATTGCTAATTCACACCCAAAGGGTTCTGGGAATGGGGGATTCCAGAACTAGATCCATTGAAATTTGGCAATTCCTAATAAATAGGTAAATTGGTAAGTTGGTTTATATTGTCACATGCACCAAGGTACAGCGAAAGACTTTGTTTTGCATGTCATCCATACAAATCATTTCATTACAACGGTGCATTGAGGTCGTGCAAGGGAAAACAATAACAGAATGCAGAATGAAGTGCTGCAGTTACAGAGTAGTGCAGGCAGACAATAAGTTCCAAGCCCATAACAAGGTAGATTGTGAGGTCAAGAGTCCATTTTATCATATTAGGAGTCTGCTCAATAGTCTTATAACAGTGGGATAGAAGCTGTCCTTGAGCCTGGTGGTACGAGCTTTCAGGCTTTTGTACCTTCTGCCCGATGGGAGGGGGTAAAAGAGAGAATGTTCCATGTGGGTGGGGTCTTTAACTATGCTGGCTGCTTTACCGATGCAGCGA
>JARFYF010000094.1:28324247-28340456 GCA_030265395.1 Rhina ancylostomus | reverse complement strand
TTTCCCAATACCAAATCAAGCACAGCCTCTCCTCTTGTAGGCCTATCTACATATTGTGTCAAGAATCCTTCCTGAACTCACTTAACAAACTCCACCCCATCTAAACTCCTTGCTGGTTGGAGAAACTTGGATTTTTTTTTCTGTAGCTTCAGAGGCCAAGGAGTGGCCTGGTAGAAGTATCTAAAATTCATAGAATCGTACAGCATGGAAACAGGCCATTTGGCCCAACGTGTTACGCCAATCAGTGGGCATCCTTCCTTGTTACTCCCATCGCACAGCACTTGGTCCAAAGCTCATCTAAACTTCAACCACTCTCAGGCAGTGCCTTGTGTAGGTACTTGCCACTTTCTGGCTGAAGAAACTCCCCCTCATATCCACTCTAAGTTTCTTCTTCACCCACCCCCAACCCTAAACCTATGTCCTCTAGTTTAATCTACCTCTGATTTAGGGAAAAGTTACCTGCAGTCTACCCTATTCATACTCATGATTTTGGATACCTCAATCATGTCCCCTCTTAACCTCCTCTGCTCCAGGGAGAACAAACTTAGCTTCTCTAGTTCCTCCTCATAACTGAACTGCTGCAGCCCAGGTAACATCCTGGTGAATATTTTATGCACCTTTTTTCAGTGGTGTCACATCCTTCCTAGAACTTGGTGACCAGAAGTGCATGTAATATTCCAGATGAGGTCTGATCAAGGTTTTATTAATCTTTCTACCTCTGTATTCAGTGCATTGACTAATTAAGGCTATTATCCCATATGCATTGCCAACCATTTTGTCTTCATGTTGCCACCTTCAAGGATCTATGGACTTGTACTCCAAGGTCCCTCTGTTCCTCAGTGCTCCCTAAAACATGCCGTTGATGGTGTATGTCATCGGCTCATTAGTGCTCCCATAAAGCATTACCTCATGTTTGTCTGCATGAAACTCCCATCTGTGTCATTTTTCAGCCCATTTCACCAACACATCGGTATCTTTGTACAGCCTAAGATTACCTTCCACACCGTCGACAACTCATCCAATCTTTGTGTCATCTGCAAAATTACTGATTTTTTTTTTGTCTGATATCCAAATCATTCATTCATATTACAAATGACGAGGGTCCCAGCACTGATTGTTGTGGGACACCTCTAGTCACAGATATCCAATCACAAAAACTCTCTACTGTCACCCTCTGTCTTTGAATCCAGTTTGCCAACTTGTCCTGGATTCCAGTGAGCTCGAACCTTTTGAACCAGTATCCCATGTGGGACCTTATCAAAGGCGTGGCTAAAATCCACATAAATCACATCTACTGCCCTGCCCTCTGATACACTTTGTTACCTCTTCAGAGAATTCATTGAAATTGGTCAGCCAGGATCTGCCCTAGACAAAGCCACGTTGACTATCTCTGATTTAGTCCCTGCCTTTCCAAGAATCCTCTCACTCAGATTTTTTTTCTCTTATTATCTTCCCTACCATTGATAATAGGATCACAGGTCTATAGTTACCAGGCCTTTCCTTGCTGCCTTTCTTGAAAAGGGAGACCATATTTACATCCAGTCATCCGGTATAATACTTGTGTCCAGTGAAGATTTCAGCTTGATTCCTTGCTAAAATTATGAGAGACATAGATAGGCTAGATAGTCAATGTGTTTTTCCCCAGGAGAGAAACCCGTATCTGTGTGGGTTTCCTCCCACATTCCAAAGATGTACAGGTTAGGAGTTTGTGGGCATGCTATGTTGGTGCCGGAAGCATGGCGATGCTTGCGGGCTGCCCCCAGAACACTACGCAGAAAGATGTATTTCACTATGTGTTTCGATGTACATGTGGCTAATAAAGATATCATAAATATTAGAGTGCAGAGGTTTAAGGTGAAAGGGGGAATATTTAAAGGAGATTTGTGAGGCAAGTTGTTTTTAAACATAGATAGTGGTAGGTGCCTGGAGTGCACTGCCAGAGGTGGTGATGAAAGCTGATACGATAGGGATATTTAAATGGCATTTGAACAGGCAGGGAATAGAGGGAAATGGACCATGTGCAAGCATATGGGATGAGTTTAGATTGGGATCGTGGTCTGCATAAGGTGTGGTCAGCTGAAGTGCCTGTTCCTGTGCTGTAATACTATGTTCATACCTTCTATCTTCAGTGGAGTTTCTTTTTTCCTGCCATTTCATCTCCCTCCACCCAGAGCTAGAATGTGCAGTTCCTGATGTGTGTTAATTAAGGTGAGCATTTTATTTTTGATGTACTGAAATTTCCAGGTTATTGAGTAAATGTTAGCCATTTGCAGATAATACAAAAGATTGGTAGAGTTACGGACAGTGAAGAAGGTTGTCAAAGGATACAGCAGGGTATAGATCAGTTACAGATATGGGTGAAATTTGAAGAGCAGCACAGTATTAATCTGGTTTTCTAGCAAACAATTTGCCCTTGGTGCTACAAAACAAAATCATTCTGCATTATTTACTTAGTATTTGTGACCACCTTGCTCTGTTCAAATTAGTTGCCGCACTTTCCCGTAGAAGGGACTATATAGGCAACCCCTGTGTGTCTTGGGGGACTTGCATTCTAGAAATCAGTCAGTGTTGCGATTTTCAGTAACGTAAAGCCATGTCATCTGTGCATGAGTCAAGAAACACCAGTTGAAAAAATAACTTTACTCTGTATCACAAATTTTTGGGTAGTGATTTGTGAATTATGTAAGAACAAATTTCTACTACCCAAATAGAGGTTGCCTGTATTTTGAAAAGTAATCCATTAATTATGAAGTAGTTTGGGATATCATGATGTAAAAAGTTATTTAAATGTAAATCATTTTTTTCCTATTTTGGCCTTGCAACAATTTTAAAATCTTGTTTCTCCTCCAAATATTGATGGAAAGGAATTGCTGTGAGGAAAGTACTGCTAATTGTAGATAGTTAGCATATATGTATCAAAATAAGAACAAGTACAGAAAATGGTTGGCATTGTGGGTTTAAATCTAGTACAGACTGAGGTCTAACTTTGACGGAGGGTCTTATGAGAAATGGTGTGTAATCTTAATCCAATTACTAATAATATATAATGGTACCTCTAATTTGGATGACTGGTGTGGGAAATGGGAGATGAAATACTATGCTAATTCAGTTGGGTTGGTACTTGTTTAAGACTGAGATATTATTATGACACAGTGAAAAGTATCTTGCTATTCACCTGCTTGTAATCTACTGGGAGTGCCTTCAGGTCGTACTGGAAAATTGTCCCTCCGTTAGCACTCATCCCTTACCTTGAGTAGACAAAAATCCAGAAATCTAATCCTTTTGCTGATGGCTAAGATGTCAGGACATACTTTGAAAAGCCCGTTGTTGTACATTATACCCTGAAGCAACAAAATTCTGCTCAACGACAAAGTTTTCTCAGTGAGGAGTATTAACTGCTGGATCATCAGTCAGATTGCTAACAATGTAATGCCCTGGCTGATGATCCAGTGGACAATTAAAGAGCTAATGTGTTCAAAGTAGCCTGTCCAAAGAAATCAGTGCCTTAATACCAAGTAAGCACGTCCCTGTTTAGTAGAGTGGTCAATGCTATACCATTAAATCAAGTCCAACTTGGCCAGTTCAATCTGTTATTCATCCTTGAGCCTACACTAAAATATCTTGCTGTTGCCAAATGGTGACATCTGAATGTTTGCCTTCTACATGTTCAATCTTTGCAGCAGCCTGTGGTCATTTATCCAGAACTTGTTTCTGTTCGATTTGTGTATCAATCCTCTTCTGCTCCTTCCATAGTAATCTTTGTACAGACCCGCATCCTTATCTCCTCTGTATTCTTGTGCATACTTAATGGAACTCTTTCCCCAGACTCTTCCATCTACCTTTTTAATGATTGGCTCGAAATACATCTTCTATTTTTTTTTTGTTTACCTTATTATCTCCTGACATGATTTAGCAATCACTCCTCCATCTCCTTGTGGTTGATACCTAAATTTATCTTGCTTTTTTGCTGCAGACCATTTTACACATTTCCTGTTGACTGGACAAAGGGGATCTGTCACAGTGGCAATATCCACCTCCTCTGTAATCTTCATCTAATGGTCCTGTGCAAACTGAGCACTCTTCTTATCCCTTTAGTAATGTAAATTAACTAGGTTTGGGGTCTTCTGGTACCAAAGGAAAAACTGCTGGTAGAACTTAGCAGGTCGAGCAGCATCTGTGGGAAGGAGTTGTTGACATTTCTAGTGGAGACCCAGCATCAGGAGTGAGGGAAGATAGCTGGTGTAAAGAGAAGAGGGGAAGGGATGATGGGCAGAAGAAGCCATCTGGGGGAGGGGTGGAGTTGGGAGACAGGCAGGTGGGTGATGGGTGGAAGCAGACCTGGCAGGTGGGGGGAGGCGAAGGTGGAGACAGACTGCAGAGTGATCAGGAAAATAAAGGCTACAGGTATTGGAATCTGATAAGTAAGGGAGGTGATAATGGGAATCATTTAAGAGAGGGATGAAGGGCAGATGGAAACAGGTGGGGAAGGGGATCTGGTGGGTGAAACGTGGGAGCAGGTGAATAGAACCAGGAGGGAGTGTATAGGAAAGGGAACAAAAATAGGAGGACTGGAGGTAGATCACAAGGAGAGGGAGAGAGGGGAACATGGGAGGTGTTACGTACCAGCAACAACAGAAATATACCGAGACATGTATAAGTGTTAAAAACTACTTTATTAATAACTACTTATGATAATAAGAAAAATAAAAGTAAAAATGTTAGAATGTTAAACCCCGAACATTAACTCGACAGAGAAAACAAGCAGGCTGGTCTCCTCTCTCTCCCTCTCTCCCTCTCCCTCTCCCTCTCCCTCTCCCTCTCTCTCTCATTCTTCTGTCTCTTTCTCCTCCCTCTCCTTCACACTGACTCTGACTGGTTGTCTCAACAACAATGTCATGATGTTCTTATCTTCTGCTGACGTAAGCACGCCACACACACACACACACACAATCTTAAAGGAACCTCACTAATTGTAACCTAGTCTGTAACAGAGGTAAGGGTTATCTGAAATTGGAAAATTCAATGTTCATACCAGTGGGTCATAGACTATGAAGGCAGAATAGTGGTGGTCTTCTAGTTTTCATTGGGCCTCACCCTGGCTGCGGAGAAAGCTGTGGACAGACAGGTTGCCGTGGGAATGGGGAGCTGAAATTGCATGCAACCAGGAGCTTGGAATGGCCATTGCAAATAGAGTGCAGGTGCTCTGCAAACCATTCGAGTAGTCTGCGCTTAGTGTTGCTGATGTAGAGGAAGCCACAGTGGGAGCACCGAATGTTGTAGATGAAGTGGGAGGAGGTTCATGTGAACCTCTGCCTCACCAAGAAAGGGTTATTTAGGTCCCTGAATGGTGGAGAAAGAAGAGAAATAGGAACAGTGTTGCACCTCCTATAGTTGCAGAGTAAAGTGCCAATGGTCAGGGAGGGACAAATGGACTAGAAATCATGGAGAGAATGGTCCCTGCGGAGGGTGGAAAGTGGTCTTCTATTAGATTGAAGAGAGAGAATTTCAGATCATTATTCTGACCAACAGTTTCTTTTGATGAATATTCCTCCATCAGATAGGATGGTCTAATCTTGAGGTGGAATGAGCTCAAGACAGTTTGTAACTGATGCAGGTAATAATAGTTGATTGTCTGCAACTGGCTCATGGTTCATCTCTGAATAGAGTTTTCACATACTATATTAGGAGAATGGGGAGTTTTGAAGATATTTGTGGAGTTAGGTGGGAGGATGGGTGAACAGCAAACCAGGGGAATGGTGTACATGCATCTTGAACACGACTGCATGTTGAGAAGACATGGATTAAAAAGTCAAATGTATCCTTAATTTCAAACCTTAGGCCTGAATTGAAGACTTCTGTTTTGGGTACTATTCTTTAGAAAGTATGTTTAAAGGCCGATGTGGTTCAGTGAGGAATAAAAGCAAGAAGATATTTCTCTAGAGTGATAACAGGAAACCAGGATTAGGCACACTTTAGTTATCTGGAGAGATTGTAAAATCTGAGGTGGTTCATCTTGAAGTAGCAAAGGTGAAAAGTTCATTTGAGAGAAGTGTTTAAAAGTTTAAATAAATTTGATTCCAGTAGCACAGGGGATGGTAACCGATAAGCAAACATTCATGACGATTGACAGTAGAGCCAAAGGTGACTTGTCTTACAATGGTTGTAATCTGGTGTCTGCTGCCTCAGAGGGTTTGTGGAAGCAGATAGTAAAATTGAAGAAATTAGATAATTTGAAGGGGGGGTGGTGCAAGGAGCAGGGCAGTAGAGTTAATTGTATAGTTCTTTATAGAGTTCGCATGGACACCTTCATTCTACAATTCTATCAGCATATTTTTAACCAAATGATAACATCATCTGCTGTGAGAGGCCCAGTAATAGTTCATTCTCAAGCAGCATGATAGAGCACTCCCCAACTATTTACCAATAATCAAGTAAAGAATTTAAGAACACTTTCAAAACTTTTGAGTGAAAAATTAGAAGTGGGGAGAGCCTGTCAATAAAACATTTGTTAATTTATTTTCTGTTTAGGAGTTCCGCTCACAATCTCTCCCAAAGCCCGTGACAAAATGTGGTAGATTTTGTTTGGTTAACAACTCTGTAACATTAGACATTGAACAGTTTTGGATGACAGTAGGACTGTGAGTGGCCATATCCATTCTTTGTAATGTTTTACATAAATTGCTTACCATGTAGCTTCCCAGAACTAGGAGACAAGGCTAGGTGTCCTTCATTCCTGGAAAAGCCATTAGTTCTGAAGGTTGAAGTAGCATTGTTTTATAGCAAAGTAAGTACCCATTGCATAACAAAAATTCTTTATCCATCAATAAACCTATATCATACTTGAAAACTTGATTTTGTAAGTGGCTATTTGCTCTACCAACCTGGCAATCTTGTTCTGTATTAATATGTACAATAATCAATATGAATTTGTAAGCATTTTCTTTTTAGCAAGTTTGCATTTTGATCAGTGTTTAAATTTAATGAAGGTAAGAATGGTGCTTCTCACCCTGTTCAACTAATTTCAATGCAGTGGAAGTTGAGGATTTGTTTTTTTAATTAACCAATAGCTAAAATAAAGGAAATTGTTTCATTTGTACAGAACCTTGGTGGCACCCCATCTCCAGTATAGTGTTGATTCATTAGTATGATCAAGATTTTAAATTAGGAGAATAATTTTCCATAAATGGCTTGTATTTGAAATCAGAAGATTAGATGTATTTAAATGTATTGGTGAGGTACTTGAGTAATGAAATTATTTGAAAGTGTAGATAAAATCTGTCCTGGGCATAAAACATTTAGAGCGCACAACATGTTCTGAATTACTTCTGGACTGTTGATAAACATGTATATTCTTTCCATAGAGGATAATGGAGTTCAGAGGTACAGATCAGCCATGATTGGATTGAATGTCCTATTTCTGTATGAAGCTCACCATATTCTGCTTGATGCAAACTTAAAAAATCTGATTAATGAGACTACTTATTTTAAAATTAGGTCATCAAAGGTGCAGAGATTCTTGAAGTACTGCATAGTCTTCCAGCAGTCAGACAGTATCTGTTTTCACTGTACGAGTGTCGATATGGTGTTTTCTTCCAGTCTCTTGGTGAGTGTTTATTATATCTTCTGATTCTCCACTGAAGGATGAATTTATAAACTGTGGCTTTGGTATAGAATGTCAGTATTCACCAGGATCAAAATAACTTCACAAGCAAATCATAATGAAAGACTATTCTTTTCATAGGGATGTACCATGTGTTTATATAAATAAAAACATGTTTGTCCCAAACTTCTAATACCGCTCCTCTCTCTTTAGCCACAGTAGAACAAGAATTAAAAAAAGACTGGCTCTTTGCTGCTCACTATCGCTACTATGTACGTGAAATGAGAATCTTAGCATACAGTCAGCTCTTGGAATCATATCGTTCATTAACGCTTACTTACATGGCAGAAGCCTTTGGTGTTGGTGTTGAGTTCATTGATCAGTAAGTAGGTTTATATATCTCAAGTATATTGAAGTTTTTTTATATATATATATTTAAGCTTTACTCTAAATACCCAAGTGGTTTTTAATAGTTTGTACATTTAAACTTCAATTTTGCTTTGCCTTTACATGTAACCTTTACCTAACTCTCACATGGTAACATTCATGAGAATATTGATAGTAGCAAGGGGGCTGTAAAGTTGCTGAGTGAGGTAAGGTCTTAGCTATTCTTGCTGTCATGAGAAATCTCCTTTCCATACATACTGTATGGAACAAAGTTTTTGACCTATTATTCCTGCTTTCTCAATGTTTATATTGATAATCTGATTAACTTCACAATTTATGAAAATTCTCTCAACATATCACTGTTTTCCCACTCCATTTATTGAAGTTAAAACTTCCGTTTGATTCACAGGGAACTGTCTCGTTTCATTGCTGCTGGTAGATTACATTGTAAAATAGATAAAGTGAATGAAATAGTAGAAACCAACAGGTATGTATTATTGACAAACTTCTACCAAATGTTTTTAGTTATAATATTGTAATCTCAGGATAAACCAAATGTTAATTTTTAACTATTACAGGCCTGACAGTAAGAACTGGCAGTACCAGGAAACCATAAAGAAAGGCGATCTGCTATTGAACAGAGTCCAAAAGCTGTCACGAGTAATAAATATGTAATCAGTTTAATGGATGATAACTGTCTGCAATGGCCATTTAGTTTTTGAGTTGTTCTAGTTATTTCTCATACTATTTACAAATCATGGGTTTAGTTTGTGCCATTGTTAAACCGTTTGTGTATTACCAACTTTTATAGTTTACTTGGCTGTGTAAACAATTTGAGCAAATGTATATAAAATAAACACCCAATGCACGTTTTCAAAATCATCTCAAGTATTTGGAATTCCAGTTTTAAGATGAAGTGTTTTTGAACTTTGCGCTAGGAAATTAAATGTCTTCAACTGCCTTAGTTTTCTTCCTACTCAAATTTAAGTCTGAGTTATTTATACCTTATCACTAAATGTCGTTAAAACATTAGTGTTTGAGGCAAAACCTAGAACTCAATCCAGAGGGTAAGCAGCTTTTCAGTTAACTTCCTCCCCTCCTCAATCATGGTTATTGAAGGAGAATTAAAAGAACCTTAAATTAGGTTATGGGCAGCAACTAGAAAACTTCCATTAAATACTAGTTAAAGTTAGAGACCAGTAGCTAATAGGATACATTTCAGATAACTGTTCTTGCAACAATAAGATGGTAAAAGACAGATGTGGTTTAATATTTTGAGCCTGGGATTAAGTCCAAATTCAATCAGCATTACCTCGAATTGAAGACTAACAAAGATATTAATTGCAGAATGGATGATATTTGACAGTGCTATTTTACAAAAAGCTTAGCGAGGCACATTTTTGGCAAAGAAGTTCAGCTGAAGTGTTTTCACTTTAAGTTTGAGTTGAATGTTTAACCCAAATATCACAAAAGTTTCCTTATGAGGAATAATTTCTCAACCATTCAGCATGTCTAAAATAGTTCCTGTGGCTGTTGCAATGTAGTGTACTCTGGAATCACAATCATCTCTCTAGCTGATATCAAACCAAAACTACACAACAGAATTCTTAACATTAATGTAATAACATTTTGCACTTTGAAATTAATTAACAGGATTTTAAAGGTAGAAAGAAGGACATGGCAGAAATTTTATATGCAGCTTTAACTATCAATCATATTTCAACTCAACAATAGTATCCCAATTTAAAGAAAATTACATTAATTGCAAAACGTGTTCTAAAATCTGAGCTTGTACCAGACAATGATCCATCACATTTCCTACCCAAGCCAAACCAACCATCTCTTTAAAACCAACATGTTCAGGCTTTAGCACATTTTGTACTCCAGAATTCATGAAATAGAATTTTGTATTTTAATTCCCAAATAGTAGACAATCAGAGACTAGATTTGTTATAAATAACAGTATAAATTATTTTTATTTACAGACCTTGTTACAAAACAAATAGACTATACATTTTCAAATATCGAAAGATTCTGACCCATGACATTTGTTCATGAATTATACAGCAGGCAACACGAAGTCCAGCTGATAACATAGTGACCCAGTGCGCTTAATTATGCGTACTTCTGAAACTATTCACACTATTACACAGGAGGTTGCTTTTAGAACCAAGCTCAGAACAGGAGCAAGATGCTTTGCTATCAGGCTTACATTCACATTTGAGATGTGTAGTGTTAAACTCTTCACATGTCTCTATTGCTTTTGTCATTGCAATTGTTTTATTCCTTACATAAACCTGAATCATTTCAGGTTTGAGTGCCTATTAAGACAAGAATACTTGTGTTCTGAATGTTCAACTCAGCATTTTAAAATGAATTTTCAGTACGAGTATAGGTTCTGCTGAGGAACAATTTTATGGGAAGACATACTCTTGACACATTGTATTTTCTGGAACATTGCATTTTCTAACCCTATTTAATCAACAAAGAATTTTAGGAGATACTCAGTGAAATCCAAGTTATTTCCTTTTGAAAAGGCACCATCACCTTCAAAATTGTCAGGATGAGAATATTTACATTCCAGTAGTATTAGATACTATGGGTAAATCTCAAAAGTACAATTGTTTTAAATGAGCCAAGTTGAACAGCAATAGTGCTTTAGACCTCTTTCATAGTCAAAATTATTTAAAACATGGTATTTCAACAAAGGTACAGAAATGTAAAGGCCTTTTTGTTTTGCTCTTGGCTGGTGGTATAACCACATACAAATATACATACAAATCAAAAATTGGTTTCATTTCATAATTGAAAGATTTATTGATTCCAAATTATTTCAAGGTTCAAGCATAATAAGAAATATTAGGAACTCAAGGTGGAAAAAGCTCCTAATCAAGTATGAACATTTAATATTTTTTAAATGCTCAATTTAAACAGTCATTTTGAAGCAACTATCAGGCACTTTAAATTTTGACTAAAAGCTCCAAAAATGTTCAAGTGGTTTTTCAGATGGGTCTGGGATGATTTTTGTTTTAATGAATTTGTTACACTGGGAGTTAGACAACAAATGAATATATTAGTGAAATAGTTTTGAGGCTCTCTTCTCTTCCCCGCCCCCACTTCCAAAAAATAAATCATTTCACTCCCAAATTCCAAAATGGACGAAAGTTTTTTTTTTATAAAAAGTGCCCCAAAAATCTTATACTGTAGGTATTTTGCATCATTAGCTGGGCAGTGAATATCTAAACAATAAGGTACTTTTACCTGTTATTTATTAATTCCTAAATAAATAAATACCAGATGATTTCAAAATTGTACCAAAACTGGATATAAGAAAATGACCTGTGCAAAAATACATATTTAATATGTACAATTTTAACAAAATATGCATTCTGAAATAGGGATATTTCCATACTTTTGTATAATCCATTAAACAAGAAAATTCAAAATAAAAAGGTACAAAAATTGTGACATACTTTATCTCTTAGCTCATTGAAAATTGGGGTAAGAAAACAGTTACAATTGGTAACTGTCCCAAAACAACAAGCTAGCTTCAGTATAAGCCAGTTTTAAAAATATCTACTTGGATGCGAAAGGTGTGCCATTTATTACAGCAGAGAGGGGCATTTTTCTTTCCTTTAAGAATTTCCTTAGTAGCCTTTAGGAAATGGCCAAAAGGAAATGGCATTATTACTTGGTCACCAGCACAAACTATTCTCCAGATAACTATTTGCAATATGTAGCTCTTTTAAATTGTTTTCCTGCCTTTTATCCAACAATTATTCTAACAGTATTTTAGCTGTACACTATTTTATATTTCTTAAATTTATATAGAATTCACTACACTGTCCACAAAAATCTTGTCAAGATTAATTGGGTAGACTGTGTTAGTGTATGCTCACATTCTCCATATTGTGCACACATTGTCCTAACATCTAGGTTTGGGAGAAAAGACACAACACTAAGCTGATATTGCAAAAATTTGCTTTCATCTGATATGCTCCCCAATTTATAGACCAATAGGGAAAATGTTGAAAGGTGTGCAAATATTAACTAAAGTGGTCACTTTAAACATTTTTGTGGAATTTTCATTTTGAAATCCCTGATTTAACACATACTTTGTTTATTTGACAAACTTGCAACACCATCCCTTTTAAGTAAAATCTATTCCAGAGTAGTTGGGAGTATGGATATAATCTATTAGTGCAAAAATTATGTGGACTACTGATAGACCATTAGGGGAGGAAGCAGCATACACTAAAATTTTATTTTCTTACCTTATTTTCAAAACAGGCAAGACCAAGCTGCAAATGCCACTGAACCCCAGTAGTTTGTACTAGTTTCATGGTACAAAATTTAATCATAGATCCATTTAAGGAACACGAATGTCTTATTCATGAAGATAAAATTGTTGCATCTATACTCCATACATGATGCAACCTTTTCAGCTCTCCAGTCTGCTGTATTTCTAACCAGGGACTAGTTAGAATTAACAATTTTTTTTTTAAGTACTCACTATAAACAAATCATTTGCTGGACTAACTTCCCGTTGTTATCTTAGTTCCACAATTTTTCTGCTCAAAAAAAGCCAAGATTTGTGGATTTAACAAAAATAAATTTCAAAATAATTACCTGACACAAGTCAGTATACTTGGCAACTGTTTTACTGTAGACAAAGTACACGTGCCTCTTGGGAAAAAAATAAATACAACATATCTGCTTTGTGTTATAAATTTCCAGTAGATGTCAAGGGGCTATAGAACTCCCATTAAACTTGTAATTATGCTTATGCTTATGCTTAAACATTTGGCAGTTCAACATCCAAAACTGTTTAGCAAGTGCACCCATCAGCAGTAAATAGTTTAAAAACTGCACCTTTGAATAAATTTCAGATCAGTAGTCATTCTTCTATCTACGTACCTAATACTTAATACTGATTTGAAGAATTGAAAGCCCAATTTTATCCAGAATGTCCATTGTCAATTCAATTTAAAATGTGCCACCATGCAAAGTGACATTTCCACAAACTTGGCTTCTGAACCTGTATACAATTTTGATTCTACTATCCACAGACCTGAGGAACAAGGGAAGTTGAGAAAACTCCAAGGCTTCTTGCAGTTCAGAGTGCCTATTTTTAATTTCCAAAAAAGATGTCCAGTTTCTTCCAGATGAAAGTTGGTTATCACGGTCGAGCCTTTGGCTGCAAAACATAGAACAGTTTAACCATGAAATTCACAATGGAACCTCAAAAAGATTGTTTACTTCATTTAGTTTTCAACAATCCCTATTCGTAAAGAATACAAACTGAAAATGAATTAATAAATGTGCATCTTGCTGGCAAAGCCAGCATTAACTGCCCTTTTATGGTGAGACACCCCAAAGCAGTTGGGTGGAGAATTCCAGAATTTAGACCCAGTAACAGAGAAGACATGGATTTTATTTCTAATTCAGGATGGTGTGTGATTTGGAGAGATCTAGAGATAGTGCTGTTCATAATGGTGGTAGAAGTTAGAGCCATGCAACACAGAAACAGGCTCTTCAGCCCATCACTTCCATGCCGACCATCAATTACCCATCAACCCTAATCCCATTTACCAGAACTTGTTCTGTAGTTTTATATATGCCTTGACAATTCAAGTGCTAGTCTAGATACTCCTAAATGTGAGAGTACCTGTTACCCACTCAGGTACCACATTTCAGATTTTAACCACCTACTTTAAAAAAAAATTTCATCTTTCTTACCCTAACCATATGTCCAATGGTTATTGACACTTCTGCTATGGTGAAAACTAAATGGCTGTCTGATAATAGCCACTGACAAAACAGACAGGAAGATTATTCAGGCATAAAAGTCTCATTTACCCTGTCAATACATGATGGATCAAGTTGTTAAGGTAGCCCTGGCAAATAATATAGTGCACACTGCAGTCACGGTGTGCCCAAGGTGAGAAGAGTGAATATTTAGAGTGGTGAATGACGTGCCAATAGAGCAGACTGTCGTGTACTGGATGGTGTCAAGCTTGTTGGATATTGTTGGAGCTGCATTCAGACAGGCAAGTAAGAGTAACTTGTCACATTCCAGACTGGCAAACCACTTGCTACAGGATGTCCAGCCTCTGACCTGCTCTTGAGGCTAAGTCTCTCGGGTCTCTGGCTAATGGTGACTTCAGACTGATGCTGGAGATGCAAATGCCACTGAATGTCAAGAGTGGGTTGTCAGACACTCACATTGGAGAATGTCACTGCCTTAAACTTGAGGGTACATATGTTGCTTGCCATTTATCAGCCCATGACTGAAATATGTTTTACATTGTGCTGGCGTGGACCACTATTTCTGTGGAGTTGCAAATGGGTTGAACATTGTGCAATCATCAAAGAACAACTCGCTTCTAACTACCTGACAAAGGAAGATCTTCCATGAAACAACTGAAAATGGTTGGGCCTATGACACTGCTCTAAGGAACTCTTGCACTGATGTCTTGCTGAGATGATCAAACTCCAACAACTACAATCGTCATTTTTGCAACATTACAAATAGTGATTTTAACAATTCTAAACAGAAGCAGCAACAAAACTCACTCCTTTCCTTGCACAGCCCAATTAGCCTGTTACCTGGTTTAAAAAATTTGTTGCAATGGAAACTGTTAAAAGTCATTTTTGCTCTGTAATACTGTAAATAAAAAGACAAGAATCATTTAACAATAATGGGCAACAGTAATCACTACTAGCCAAACATTTTGTCTATAGGAAGGGAATTGGCATTGAAATGCAATAGTTTAACTTTTCACATAACCAAATGAGTTGCAAAATTTTCCTATCATCACTGAGGCACTGGTTTTCAAGCTATCTTTAATTGAATGGATTTTATTTATATCACCATAGAAAAGTTTGCTGAGATTGTTGTAGAAAAAAAAAATCACTTCTGTAAGACACTACATTTGGATAGAATAGACACATTTGTGGACTACAAATCCTGCTTGTCAGAGCCAAATGAGTTTGTAAAACTCATCAGTCAACTCTTTCCGTACAAAATGACGAGTTGATAATAGCCATTGAAAACTAGAAAACAAACCATTAGATTATTCAGATATAAAAAGTCCTTTAACCTCCAACTATTCTGAGCAACTTGTGAATTTCAACAGTCAGTCAAGGGGAAGGTAAATAGATATTGCCACAGAGATTCTAGCTGACAAATTAAGATCTCTGCTAAATCCTGACATCCCAACTTTGAGGTTGAATACAAGTTCAAAGCATATAAATTGTTAACAATCTTCACAATATTTAAGCATCATTTGTTATGTTTGCCAGATAATATCAACAGTCTTACAACTAGACAAGAATAAATTCACTTGAAATGCTTTAGAGGTATAATTTTGGTGCAAAGACCTGGAAGATATTCAAGAATTTGTAGGTTGTTGTGGAAACAAATGGGTTAAATAGGACAACATCAGAATAGTAACATAAGCAGTACAATTTAATTTTTGCTAAATTCCAAGCCTAACCAACATCACATGTGGGAACAGGACAGCGAGAAATTCTAGTTCATACCTGATGGAGGAGAGTGTTGTTGGAAAGCCCTGGTGTTCCTGGGATCCCACTAGGATGCTTCGAATGAACATTGTTTACCACAGGCGATTTGGCAATCTTGTTCGATTTGTTACCACTGTTTATGGTGCTTGAACCCGGTGAGCTTTTCCGTTTTTTCCCTTCCAGCTTGTCCAGTGGAGTATGTGGATGTGAAAAGCCACCATGCAAATTTGCAGACTGCTCATTTGACTGATGGACAAATGGCCCTAGTGAAAGAGTGGAATCACTACTGTTCATAACCACACTCATCCGTTTAATTGATTCTGCAGGGATCCCCATTTGAAGCCCTTTTCCTGACTGTTCATGTTTGAGGCCTAAAGAATTCATTTTGTTTGTACAATTGAGGCCAATGTGTGTACTACTGTAAGATGAGGAGACAGGTGAGTAATTAGAAGTCCCCAGATTCCCAGAATTCACACAATTTTTCTTCAGA
Organism: Rhina ancylostomus; assembly: GCA_030265395.1. NCBI lineage: Eukaryota > Metazoa > Chordata > Chondrichthyes > Rhinopristiformes > Rhinidae > Rhina > Rhina ancylostomus. The sequence goes on along the minus strand of JARFYF010000094.1, from coordinate 28,324,452 downwards.
GATTCTGTGGAATGAGTGGAAGAATGCAATGGCAGTGCAGAAATAATTTTTCTCTTCTTTCCAGAACTGCTGCTGTTATTGTTGCTACTGGAGTTACTATTACTGTTACTGCTGGTAGATGAAGGATCTTTAGGTTTAAAAGACTTGCTGGGTTTCATTTTTTGAGGTTTATTAAACACATGTGAAGGAACCGAAGAAAGCCCAG
>JARFYF010000094.1:28227344-28245583 GCA_030265395.1 Rhina ancylostomus | reverse complement strand
CATACTGGTTATCTCCCCTCTATCTTTCAGTCCAAATGATGAGTCTCCACCCAAAGCATGACTGTCCATTTCCCTCCATTGATGCTACCTGACCCATATTGTGTGCTGCTCTATATTTCAGCACCTGCAGTGTTGTGTCCAAAATTTCATGTCAACAATCCTTCACCAGGGCTGTCCAAATATATTTCCTGGCAATATCCCTCTGATAACATTTAAGATTTGAGATCTTTTAACTGTTTCTATTTTCACAGATGCTGCATGATATTTCTAACATAGTTTTTTTTATTTGATTTCTAGCATCTGCAGTTTTACAATTTCTGTTGTATAGTACTTTTGTGTTTGATAATTATGGATCAAGAAAACTTAATAACCATACATTAATGCATTATTAGTTCAATTGCCCCATTCCTCTGAAGTTTTCTTCTTGAAACTCCAATAATTTCAACGGCTGACAAAATTTCAACTCTTAAAAACAAAATGTAAGCTGTAAAAGTGTACAAAGAAAAAATATCAGCAACTTTTCACATTTCAAATAAGTCCACTCCTATCCAAGCCATTGCAATTTGGTACCACGAAGACTGCCAAAGGAAAGAAGCCACCAGAGGAATACAATAGTGGGTCATGTCATCACTGGCTACGGGAAAGTATTACAGAAAAAGAATGCACAAGATTTCAGGAATATTCAGGAAACAATTAATAGAATAGAAACCAACATTGATAGTTCATAATACACCAGGTGAATAATAGATGGCCATCTCCCCAATACCTCATCTGACCGTAAGCTTTAAGCTATTGATTTCATGCTTATAAGACTTGTTCCCATTAGAAACTCAATTTGATAAAAATCAAGGAAACATGCATCTGAAAGATAACGTGCACTGATCATCCTCCACACCATCCCACCCCTTCCCAATATCACTGTAAAGAAAAATCATTCTGCCATTAGTATTTACAAACAAGTTTTAAACCTCCCAATTTACCTAACAGCATCCATTGGCTTTTTTTAAATAATGTTCTACTTTATGTCTTCAAGTGCTTTATGACAAAGCATTTAACTTCCAAGCATAACAAATTTTAACTCCTTTACTACTTGTAATTATAATTGCATCAATGTCCTTTGGTTACTAATTTGCCAAAGTAACAAACATAAAAAAATTAGATTTCACTTTAATCTTCGCAGATGCAATAAGAAATGTTCCAATGATTATTTTTTCCTAATAAATCTTTGATGTACACTATGTATCTATACCTATCTACACTACTCCAGCTGTGCCCTAACCAATATCTGATTTTTTTTTTAAAAAGCATGAATGTTGAAATGATCTTTCCGCACACAGTCATCTGCAAGGATCTACATGAGGGCTTTAATTCCTTTAATTTTTTTCCCCCACCCCAAACATTTTTTCATCATTTATTTGTTCACTGGAATAATTTTTTTTTTACGCATTTCTCCTTCCTTGTACAACAATATTCAGAATGAATTTTTTTTGTTATTGATTTTTTTAAACAACAAAAACCATGGCTAAACATGAACCCCTGAAACACAACAGTTCCTATAACCTGTTAATCTCCAGATGACCCTACTCCATTCTGAACCCCAGCTGACACTACTCAAGAAGCTGCATCCACTGGATGTACCCTAATGTGTTCTGCAAAACTTTAGGAACTCCTTTTCTGATGAAAGTAAACAGACCTTCCCCATCAAATTATAATATTTGATTGTTATGATGGAATTGCTGCATTGAAAAAGTTTTTAGTAATGCTTTTAAGAGAACATGCATTTAAAATACAAGCGGCATGCACCTACTTCTCATTGCAGTGTCTATCTTCATTTTAATTATTAACAATGACATCAGTAAATCATTCAACACTTCCAAAAAAGATATCCTTTAAATCTTCATTACTGACATTACAGGAATTATTGCTTCACAATTGTAACGTTGTTAGAAAATGTAGCAACCCTTTCTTTGCATCCTGTACAAATACAAATGGCTAATAATGAGAAGGCATTTGTTCCTGAAACTTGAATTTCAGTGCGTGGTCACAGGATAGTTCCTCTTCTGTGTTCTACTCATGTAACAAAATGACAGCAAACATTGAAAATGGATTTTAAACTCAATTATATTCATCTGCTCAGGTTTTCAAAATAAACTCTGAAGTACTCTGTCAAAATTGCAAGATGATCAACAATTCTTTCACGCGCTCAGCTGTTTGTCTTTGCACCCAAGAACTCAATCACTAGCAAAAACATAACAGAAATTCCATTGCTCCATCTTTCATCTAGTTTTTTCCAAATTAGAATTTTCTTAAATTAATTTTCAGCAAAATTATCATTCACCACAGCTGCATTATACTGCTACTTCTACTGCCCATCAGTGCCAAAGCTTCTGTCCAAACAACAAATTCCCCTGAAGTATTGATTCCAATTCCTTGAAACTATTCAATAATTTGAATATTTCTTCTGCTGTTCTAGATTGTCAGAAGTTACCAGAATAAAATTTCTTCAGCATAACATAATGAGCATAAATTCATGATTACATCATTGGTCAGAATTAGTAGCTGCTCACATTCACAATGCCAATCAACTAGAAGTTAACATCTCTTGAAAATTCTACTCCTTAAGTCATTCTTCTAAGTGGACAGCCAATGGAAGGCCCCGTCAGAGACCTCCAAACTGCACCTCTAATCTGGTGTCTGCTCCTAGTCCAAATACCATTAATGGATTCCAATGAGATCAGGGGCAATGTAAAGGGAGCAGAAATCTTATCCCTTTTTTTGCGCTACAGGATATTCTGTGCAGCAACTGGTTCAAATGACATACGAGAGGAAATAGCAAAATGCTTGTTAAGTGCACTCACACACACAGCATTCATTGTGATACACATTTTTCATCATCTAGTATTCTGCATTGATAAATAGGACTTGAATACTTCAAAATAGCTATAGTTGCAGTCGTTTATAAAGGAGTTGCTTTGTTTACTATAGAGCACCTTATAAATCACCTTGTGTATTGTATCAAACCAAACCACTGTTCTCATGTTCCATGGGGGCAACCAAGATCAGTTTGCCTTCATTCCATACACTTTGAGATTGAAGCATTATGGGAGACATCCAGGCAAAGGAAAAGTTATATACAGCAAGTATGTAAATATGTCAGGAGGATTTTGTCCATCAAATTATTTCTGACTCCCCCCACCCCCAGAAGAGTCTCCGAGGAACACAGTTTGAGAGTCACTACTTTAACCTTCAAATGCAAGTCCTTTACATAATACATTATCAATCAATATACAACAGTTGCAACATTCATCTATAAACTCTGACCCACATTTTATAAATCCATGCTGAATATTCCTGTGCTCACAAATGTTCCTTTCTAATTTCATATCTCTACTAACAACAGACTTACACTAAAAATATCCAATTACAACTGTCATTTATTTCTGAGCCAAGTGCATTACATCTTTCACCCAATTTAGATTTCTACTGAAGCAATATCCACAAACAAAGTTCACCAGTCAAAAGACATTTCTCCCTACAAATCCAATGTTTACACTGATGCAGGGGAAGCTTATACTTAGTAACAACATAGATGTGCAGAGAATCTTATTCAGACATATTATTTGATAGACTTCCTCAAAATGACTTCATGGAACTCCATTGTGGAGCAAGCAGCCACCATTTGGAGAATTAAATGTGGTAAACTCGCAAGTTCTGCTTCACCAATGCGGTGGCATTTACACAGTGTTACTTTAGAATCAGAATGGCCTAGCACAGGAACTGGCAAGGAAGTCTACAGGTCTTTTCCTCCATGAACTGTTCAGCCTAATCCAACATTCTTGCTGGCTCTCCATTTATTAAAATTTGTTAAACACATCTTAATTATTGCCAATTAAATAATCTGTAGCACACATTAAAGAATTTTCTCAGTATCAGCCCTCTCAAGTTCAGCAACAACACTGACCAAAGAACCCCTGCACTGGACTTCCAGAATCTCTTTTACCATTTCCTGCTTAATGAGAAATTCCTCATTCACTAAATCCTGTTCCGTTTGGCCTCCAATTCCTCAATTTTTTCCAATTCAGGCCTCCAGATCCAAAGTGTTCTTGACCAATATGACTTCCACATTATAAAAGTTCTGAAATCACATCCAAAAATCATACATCTTCTAATCTTACTTAATTGGCCCCTTCCTCACAGTACTACTCCAATTAAAATCCCTAAAGTCTTCTTTTTCAGTAAATAACCAAGATTAAGCAAACCTAAAATGATTTTAAAGATTTAATTTACTTTGCATATTTTTAAATTTACATTAAACTGTAACTTAAAATTGCTCATTCTGCATGCTTCATTTCCATCACTTTACAAAGTAGAGTTTTAAAACCTAGCCAAAAAAAGGGAGCATTATGGGCAATTTGTACTACATTAGCATCACACAAGATTCAATATAGGATATAGCAACATTTTCAAAAACTCCCATGAAGCAATTTATTTATTCAGTTATTCAATTTGCCTTGAAGAGCATCCTGCAATCTTGGAGATTTCTTTTCTCTTACTGACTAACTCACTACATGCAACTTGGTCTAACACCTTCTAGTTCCCTGTATTAATCCTCTCTCCCTATAAGTACCTATTTTAAAAGAGCTTTAAAATAACCTCGTATTTATATAGCACCTTCAATGACCTCAGGACATTTCAAAGTGCTTCAGGGACTCTCCAGGTTACGAATGACCCGAATTACAGAAATCTGACTTTACGCAAATTCTCCCATACATTTTAAAGTACTATCAAACTAGTGATAATCATAAGTTTCCTGGCATTCATTAATGACTAGATACGGTATACAATTTCTTAGTTTAATTATGGGTAGTGTTAGTGCAATTATTCATGAAATGAAATTGTAGCAAGTGTTTTGTAGAGTAACATGGACATCTCTGACTTGCAGAGAAAATTGACTTATGACAATTCTCAGATATGGAACTCTTACCTAATCCAGGGACTGCCTTAAGTGCTGTTATCATTGTAATAAAGTGGAAGATTGCAATTGCATGCTGGTTTTTAAAGGTTTTGGTAAATATTCTATATTATAACTAATATCAATATTTTTAGCATCCAACTTATGATTTAAATCTGTGTCAAGCTTTGTTTAAAAAAAATACTTAAGTGTTAGAGGTCTTCAACATTCTTAATTCTGCAATGAATCAGCTAGTTATTTGTACTGAAGCAGAACATGGAGAAACAAGCCTTGAGATTGTATTTATGGGATTACAGATAGGAACTCAAATGTTAATTTAAAAATTCCTTTCTCCCATTTTTCAATTAAGTGTTAACTATTAGCTCCTCAAAACAATAGACGAAGTTCAGACAAGTTAAATATTTATACTCAAGGACCAAATTATACTGGTCCCCCCAGGCCTATGCTTACTTGGTTCAGATGCAAAACACCTATTCTGCTGGCCCCAAAGTGTCCCAGATTCCAGCAGAAGAATGGCACTCCAAGCAGGTCCCATCCCCAAAAGCACTGACAGCTGGCAAAGCCCCACCCCCAGCTTTTCCAGCTGTTGATGCTGAACTGTCATTTCATTATGTAAATATCAATGACCTACAGAGACAAGAAAAATTAAAATGTGATGTTCTAATCTAGAAGTGGATTTGAGAGACTATACCCCTGCATAATTGCTGATAATGGCAGAGAAATGACAAATTGGTCACATCAAATCTTAGGTTTGAGACGTCTACCTTTGACAATGGATGTGTCCACTTAAAAGGGTAAGTGTCAACAGCTCCCTTCAAATCAACCAATTAAGGCGGAAAGTTGTATGTTGGACTTTATTGCAAGAGGATCCAAGTGAAAGTAGATGCAGCTTGCTCCAATTGTATAGGGCCCTGCTGAGAACACATTAGAATATTGTGTACAGATCTGTTCTCCCTACCCAAGGACATACTTGCAACAGAGGGAGTATAGCAAATCCTCACTCAATTCCTGGGATGGCAAGTTAGACATACATACGAGGAAAGATTAAAACAGGCTAAGCCTGCAATGTCCTGAGTTTGGAAGAAAGATAACCTCATTGAAATGCACAAAATTCTTATTAGCCATAATGCAGTTAGTATTCCCAATGAATGGAGTCAGGTATCAGGGATCATAGTTTCAAAATAAGAGATCAGTTGTTAAGTGTAGAGATAAGAAAAAGGGGAAATGAAACTTTGACATCCAAGAGGTTATGAAATCTTAGTTGGTCAGTATTTCAGGACAGATTGATTTTTTTTAAAAGAGATATTACAGGGATATGGGGTTTATGCAGGACTGAGGAAAAAGGCTCAGCTAAGATTTTAACGAATAACAGATCAAGCACAAGACACCAAATAACCTACCTGCAGAGAGCACAGTGAAAAGCACAGTTAGTAAAGCTGCTGCCTCACAGCTCCAGAGATTTTGACATTGGGTGATCTGTGCAGTTTGCACATTCTTTCTGTGACAGTTCCTTCCCACATCCCAAAAATGTGCAAATTGGTAGGTTAATTAGCAACCGAAAATTGCCCCTCATGTCTAGGTGGTTGGTAGAATCTGGGCTGGCAGGGGGGGGGGGGGGGAGAAGAGAATTAAATGGGAATGTGGGGAGAATAGGTTAAAGAGAAAATTAATGGGGGAAATGGGATTGCTCTGTGAGGAGTCATAAACCCAATGGGCCAAAACAGCCTATGTCATCCGGAAACATAGACCTGTGTGTTAAAACTATTGGCACTTACTGGCAAATTCCAGGCCATTATTCTATCAATTTCAGAGTCACAGTTCTTTCTTTATCATGAAACAGAAACTTACATTTGCACAATATTCTCTGCCCAAAAATGTGAAACAGCTATGTTAGTACTAAAATGCAGGAAATACTGTCAGTACCAAATATAATTATATACTTAAAGAAAGATAGTGAGCTTTCATTTTCTATCTAGAGTCATTTATGATTATTTTAATTCTTAAACACAAAATATATGCAAAACATTGAACACAAGAAATTTGAGCAGCAATAGGTCACTCTGCCATTTGATGTCAAGGTTGATCTTTACCTCTCTGCCATTTTCCTGCACTAATCCAAATCCCCCACAATTCTGTAAATAACTAAAATTGAACCGCTTGAATACACTCAGCAACTCGACCTCCAAGCCCTGTGAGGTTGCAATTTTCCAAGTTTTAGGACCCTTTGATTAGTGTAAATTCTTCTCTATCCTTAATGGATAACGCCCTGCATGAGATTGTTACCCATGGTTCCAGAAACTCTAGCCAGGGGAAATAATCAATTCTACCTTTCACCATCAAGCCCCTTTTCTACATTGCCAAATAAGATTACCTTTCATTCTTCTAGAGATGAAAAAGAGTACAAGCCTAGTCTGCTTATTCTCTCTTCATGTAGCAACCCCACCATTTTAGAAATCATTCTGGTGAATCTTTGATGCACTCCCTCTATTGAAAGTGTTTTCTTTGTTAGGCAGGGAAATCACACACATATACAATCACACACATATACAATATCCCAGAAGTGGTTTCACCAAGGCACTATAATGTTATGTTTTGGGAAACAAAAAAGCACAGGCACAAAAAAAAACTTGTATGTATACAGGAGCAACTGTAAAACAGTCTTCAAAAAAAAAAACCAAGTTACATAAAGTTAATTATTGTCATACTTATTGAAAACAATGTCTGAAAAGCCTATTCATAGAACATAAGCTGGACTTTCATTTAGTTCAAAAATTAATTACTATGGTTTGGAGAAAAGTTCCAGATTCAGAGGTAGTAATACACAGAACGTTGGAGGAACTCAGGAATGATGAAGGGTCTCGACCCGAAACATCAACTGTCCATCTCCCTCCACAGGTGCTGCCTGACCCGCTGAGTTCCTCCAGCATTGTGTGTGATGTTCCAGATTTCCAGCACCTGCAGTCTCTCGTGTCTCCAGAATCAGAGGTCAAGGTTATACAGAATTCTGCAATATACAAAAGGAAAATTTAACCAAGAACAAAATACTGTACTTCGAAAAATGTAAAAAAAATTGGATCTCCAATTTGCTCCGTTACTATCCCACCAGCATCTGGCATCAGGCCAACAAGGAGCTGGGCATTCGTAGTTTTTTTTTGGGGGGGGGGGTGGAAATATCTTTTTGGCTGCACTGCCCAAATCCAGGCCATAGCTTATGGCCACCACAAGAAAAAAATCACGTTTTTTTTTAATATGTAAAGTCTGGTGTGATCTCTATATAGACACATATATAAAGATATTAGAGCTTTTAAAAGCTGTTTCAACTATTTTGTTTCAGAATCTGATGAAGAATGATTAAATTGAAAGCACGTAATAGTGAGTAAAAACAGAATAAATTTTCTCTTCCTGATGGAGCAAATCCATTTTCCACTGTAGTTAACTAAAGATACATAGTTCTGGAGATTTAAAGTAGTTACACAAATTTTTTTTAAGGACAAAAATTAGATTGTACAAGCTGGCTTCACCCAGGGATTCATATGGTTGGCCAGAAAGCCAAAAAAAAGTAACAATGATTTAAACCAAGTAGTTTTTTTAAGAAAGCTAACAGCCTCCAGAAAGAAAATCTGTCATCTACACCCATATGTATAAAGGTAACTCCAGATCAAAACCTATACACACACTGGCCTATGAAACTGCCTTCTGGAACAGTCCAGCATGCCACTCACTTCAAGCAATAATGAGGGATGAACAATAAATGCTGGTCTTTCCAACAACATCCATGTACTATGAATAAGTAGGAAAAAAAGAGTATTGAAGGTAGAATTTTTTAAAAAAGAGCACCAACGATGGATCTGCTGGTAACAACTGCCCCTTAGCAACTCATTTAAATGTTTCTCTTACAAATGGAAGAAACAAGGAAAATAAAATTTAAACAGATTATACAAGAGAATAACTAATTTTCTTTCCAGTAATGGATAAGAATTTCTCTCTTAGTATTTATATCTGCTATCTTCAAAGTTGTCAAAGTCTTGAAAGAACAAACAATAAAAGTTCCGAACTAAATGCCAAGTTTTATTATGCCAAGATGCGATTTAGAAAGTGAACAGCAAACAGCTACATTAGGGTGAGGATTCAGAGCAAATACAATTCCACAAAAAGGTGGGAGGAGGTTGGAGCTGCACGGGAGGACTACCAAATCTAAATGTCAAGCCGCATACATGGCTATCCTGGATGAAATGCAAAAGATAAATTAGGGTAGCAAACAGAGGACATGAAAAAAAATGCAGCAACGAAAATCAAGAAAAACCCCAAAAAAATGTTACATATTTAAAAGATAACAGGATTAATGCTGAGAGATATGTGAGTGTGTACAGAAGGCACAAATATGGTCCTTAATAAACAATGTCTGTCTTTACATGCAAGCAGGCTGTGAATTGTGACATGAGATAAACATAACAAGGAAGAAAATATTAAAAGGTTTAACATCTTTGGAAAGTAGATAAATTGCCAGGTCTAAATAGACACCATACTAGTAAGGAAGTTAAGGGAATGAATAGAATCTCTTATTTTCCAATTCTTTCTGGCTACAGTAATGGTGCCAACCACAAAATGATTAGTGACATTGCAGGATTTAAAAAGGGTTAAGAGATGGGGTAATTACAGGACAATTACTTGAACCCTAGTGGTAGGTAAATAATTGTACATGAAAATCCTGAAAAAAGTGTCATCTTTCAGAAATGCACAAATCAATTAAGAACATTCGGCATGGAATCTTTGACCTGTAATGCCAACTGTTTCCCTTTCCACAGATGTTGTCTGACCTGCCAAATGTTTCCAGCATTTTCTGGGGTTGTTTCAGATTTCTAATATTTGCATTTTAAAAAAATTACAAGAATAGCACATTTGTCCAATGTGGATATTTTTTTGATAAGATCCCACATGGCAGGCCCTTCAATTAAACAAAAAAAAACCCATAAGATCAAACAGAAAAATGACACTGGATCCAAAACTGGCTCAATACAAAGGAAAAAAAAATAAACAGCCAACAGATGTTTTGATGACCAAACAGTTAAATCCAATAGGGCCCTCAGAACTGAGTGCTATTAGCATGAGTTGATTATTTTTAAAAAGATAGGGGTCACAACTGAAAAGTCTGCAGATACTGTGAAAGCTTACAGCAACAATGGAAGGTGCAAAAGAAATCAGTGGACTAATGAAATAAAGATGGAAAAGTGATAAGCTGAATCAAGCATAGAGGTGCAAGGCCTTGCACTTAAAGAGAATATGCAATAAGTGGAAAATAGCAAGTTTTGTTCAGATAATGTCAGAAAAGTGATAGGATAGCAGAAAGAGAAAGAACATAAGTGCCTTGGAATGCATATCCACACACCCCCGAATGGAATCAGACAAAAAAAGTTTGCAAGATATTTTCCTTTATGAGCTAAATCACAAAATACAAGATTAAGGTGGTTATATTAGAACTGGTAAAAACACTACTTGGGTCAGAGCTGGAATATGATATACACTTCTAGTCTGATATTACAGGAAGGATGTGATTGCACTGGAGGAAACTTATAATGACGTTGGGAAGATTGGAGAATTTCTAACCATGAGAAAAGACAAGACAAGCTGGGGTTCTTTTCTTTGGAACAGAAGAGCCTAAATGGAGATTCAATTCTGAATAGGAAGACTAATTTCCCTTGTCAGAGGAGGTCAATGCTGGAGGACATCCTCAGATTATTGGTAAAAGGATTAGAAACAGATAAGGAAAACTTTTAAACCCGAGGGTGGTAGGATTCTGAAATTTACTACCTCAAGCAAGATAGTTTAGACAAATGCCCATTGATTTTGGAAATGACATAAATGTGCACTTGAAGTGCCCTACCAACAAAAACCACATACCAGAAGTTGGAAAGTAGCATTAGGATAGTTAGCTCTTTAACCATGAAGGGCTGAAGGGCAAATTTCTAGCATTCAGTTAGTGTTCAATATATTGCACGGTCAACTTGGACAGATAAATATTAGTAAAGCTGGTATTTTCCATTGCTCTGCACATTATTAAAAGGTTCAGTGCATAGAGACACGTTTGGTTTTTGTCATCAGTGAATAATGCTTTGAACAGGTAACCCCTTACTATTCCTAAAGTAATTGTAACTTTTTCACTCCTGCCATTGCATCGCCTAGGCTTCATAAATATTTTTACGTTTTAAAACACATTGGGATAGACTAAAAGGTACAAATTAAGTCCATATCCTATCAGAAATAGGTGTCAATAACACATGGTGATCATAAAGAATGCATGTTAACAGTGACAATATCAAGGCAAGGAAGGTAACAAACAGGGAATGTTACATTAATCGCATGAAGCAAGTGTAGTGACTGTTGTTAGTAAATGCTGCAGAAACACTGGCACAAGGGATACAAAGAAAAGGAATCCAGGGAACTTCAGAAAATAAAATTCCCAATCAGAATTCAATTAAAGTTTACTGTGTTTAATGACTATCCACCCTGGGTCAGATTGCAAATTGCAAAGAGGATGTAAAGAAGCTCCAAGGTGATTAAGACAAGTTGAGTTAGTGGGCAAATAAACAGCATGTACATTAAATGGATAAGTATGAAGTTATCCACTTCAACAGGAAAAGCAGAAAAGGGAGAGTTGTACTTACATTATGATAGACTGGGAGATGTTGATGTACGAAGAGGCTTGGGTGCTCTTGTACACAAGTCACTGAAGACAAACACGTAGGTACAGCAGCAACTGTGATAGATAGTGTTTTGCCCGTTCCAAAAGGATTTCACATTCAGGAACAAGGATTTCTTACTATGAATTTACAAAGCCTTGGTGAGACTGAACTTGAAGTACTGTGTGGTTCTGGTTTCCTTTCTAAAGTATATACTTATCACAGATGCAGTTCAGTGAAGATACACAATACTTGCGATGGTAGTACAGTCGAATGAGTCAATCAGGCCTACAGTCACTGGATTTTAGAAGAATGAGATGTGATCTCACTGAAGAGTCCAAAGTTCTGACTGAGCTTGAGAGACTGGATGAAGAAAGATTATTCCCTTGGCCTTTGGGGAGTGGGGATAGGGCTAGGTAGAGGTGGAATAAGGAATCGGCCTCTGAATACAGTACAAGATGGTTTACAACTGAAGTGTGGAGAAATTCTCTCACTGAGGGATGGTGAATCTGTTAAATTTTCTACCAAATTTATGGTCAGCCAAGTTCTGACTATATTTGAGGGGCAGGGTGACGGACAAGGCTCCAAAGAACTGAACAGCTACTTCCTCTCCTATTTTCTATGTTTTTTTTTCAAAAAAAAACTCAGTCATTACAGTGTTCTTATCCACATAAAAATCAGAGACCAGACACAGGCCCTTCAGCACACCATATCCACACTGACCATCATTTATCGATCTGCACTACTCCCATTTACCAGCACTTGGTCTGTAGCCTTCTAAGCCTTGGCAATCCAGTTAGGTTTCAGTGCCCACTAAAGAGCATACTCAACCAGCCAAGACCGTTGCTGGTTTCAGCATTCAAAAGCGTCAGAAGTTGATCAGGGCATATCAGTGTTGTCATCAAACATACAAATTAGGAACGGGGTAGGCCACTTGAGCCTGCTCCATCATTTAATAAGATCATTGCTGATCTGACTGTAACCACAACTCTGCATCCCATCCATCTGTAATAACCTTTCACTCCCTTGCTTATCACAAAGCAATCTCTGCCTCAAAAATTTTCAAAGGTTCTGCTTCCACTACCTCAGAGGAAGATTTTTAAAAGACACTGATCTGCCTCCAGTGAGAAAAAAAAAATTGCACCTCATGCAGGGATGCACAGATAATCAAGGTAGGGTAAGTTATTGGGGAAAAAATTCTGAGGGACAGGATTAATCTACACTTGTAAAGGCAGGGATTGATAAAAGATAGCACAGGTTTGTTTGAAGGAGACTCTGTCAAAATCAAGTTTATTGTCATTTGCATGGGTGAAATGAAAAACGTACAGCAGCATTGCAGACACAGCATAAAGGGACACAATCTGAGCAATTTGACTGAATTTTTTGAAATAAAATATTTTGATGAAAACAGTGCAGTTGCTGTGGTCTACATTGACTTTGGTAAGGCGTCTGACAAAATCCCACATAAGAAACTGTTCAAATGATTAGAATTCATGGGATCCAATGCAAGTGTGATCCAAAATTGGTGTGGTACTAACAGACAAAGGGTGATGGTAGAGGGCTGTTTTGTGACTGAAGGCCTCTGACCAGTGGATCAATACTGAGACCCTTGCTGTTTGTTATAAATATTAAATGATTTGAATACGAATGTAGGAGATATGATTAGTAGGTCTACAGACATTATGAAAACTAGTGGCGCTGCTGATAGTGGGGAGGATAGAAATGGGCTCCAGTTGGCAAGATGGGCAGAGCAATGGCAGATGAAATTTAATCCTTATAAGTGTACGGCAATGCACTTTAGTTGAATAATGAGAAGACCTACGCAATGAATGACAAGGAGCTAGGGAGTACCGAAGATCAGAGGGACCATGGTGTACAGGTCCAAGATCACTGAAGATACTAACACTGATAGAGGAAATGCTGAAGGCATAAGCAACATTTGCCTTCATAAGCTGAGGTACAGAATACAAAAGCAGGAAAGTTGTGATATAGTGTTATGAAACATTGGTTAGGCCACAGCTGAAGTGAAGAGTACAGTTCTGATCACCACACTATAGGAAGGACACAATTGCACTGGAGAGGATGCAGACAAGATACACCAGATGTTGCCTAGGATGGAGTATTTCAGTTACGAGAAGTTAGATTGGCTGGTTTTGTTTTCCTAAAAGTGAAGGAGGCTGAGGGGGCCATGATAGAGGTAACCAAAATTCTGTGGGAAGAAACTATTTCCCCCCATAGCAGAGGTGTATGGTGACACAGGTCTAAGGTAAAAAAAGTTTTTCCCCCCACCAAGAGACTGATTGGAATCTGGAAAGCATAGCCTCATTGGGTGGTGGAAGCAAGTACTTCACAATACTTAAGGATCAAAACAAGAACTCAAATCACCAAGAGAGAGAAGACTACAATCCAAGTGTGGCAAATAGGATAAGTACAGCTGGTTGGCATGAACAAAGTGGGCTAAAGAGCCCATTTCTTAGCTGCATGACTATTTTAAATGGATGATCATTTTTAAACTGACACCTACCAGTTCTAGATTTTCTCACAAGTGGAACCAACTCTCCACACCCACCCTTTCAAAACCCCCAAGATTTTGTTTCCATCGCATCCTGATCATTCTTCTAAATTCCAGCAGGTAACAAGCCTAGCTTGTCCAAACTTTCCTCCTATGTCAACCCACCCATTTCAGCTACCAGTCTTGTAAATCTTCCCTAAACTACTTCCACACAAAACACCCTTCCTTAAAGGGGGAGATCAATGCTGTACATAGTGCTCCAGAAGTGGTCCCACCATTGCCCTGTTTAACCTCACAATTTTTGTATTCAATTTCCCTAGCAATAAGTAACAACATTGCTAACAGCTTTTCCAATTTATTGCTTTAAGCTGCTACTTTGTGATACATGCACTAGGGAACACCTAGTTCCTTCTACAATTTCTATTTAGATATTTTTTTCAGGTTTTCCTGCAAAATGGACAATTTCACATTTTCCCTCATTATACTCCATTTGTCACATCTACCCATTTATAAAACCTCTCATTTCTTTTTATCTTCTATATCCTCTTTATTACTTACTCTTCAACCAATCTTCCTGTCATCTGCAAATTTAGCAATCCTATGTTTGGTGCCTTCATCCCCGTCATTATATTAATTGTAAAAGCTTGAGATCCTGACACTGACCCCTGTGGAGCATTACTTGCTATATTTTGCTAATCAAAAAACTCATTGAAGTTTATTTCCCTGCTAGCCAGCTAATCTTCTATCCACATCAATGTTACCTCCTACATCATAAGCTTGTATTTTGTTCAATAACTTTTGATGTAACACTTTATCAAATACCATCTAGCAACTTCAGTACACCTACTGACTCATTTGTATCCACACCATGTTACTTTTTCCAAGGAACTCCAAATTGGTTAAACACGATTTCAAAACCATGCTGACTTTGCCTGATGACTATTTTTTTTTAAAAAGTGCTCTGCTATAACATCTTTAAGAATAACTTTAATGTTTTCCCTCTGAGGTTGTTAAACTAACTGGCTTTTAGTTTCCTGCTTTCTACCTCCCTTCCATTTTGAATAGTTACATTTGTTTTCCTCCTATTTAATAGAATCTTCTCAGTATCTAGGGAAGTTTAGAAAATTAAACCCAACCCATCAGATATCTCAAACAAAAAAAATGCTTTTGAGAACTCAGGTCAGCCAGAATCCACAAAGTGAGAAATAAAGTCAATGCTTCAACTCAATGGCTCTTCATCAGAGCTGGACAAATTTGGAAAACATGCCTTAAGATCATGGCTGATCAGATTTCAACCTCAACTTGTATTCTTACACACAAATAAGTTTTAGAATGTCATAAAAGTTATGAGCTTGTCCAGTTCTGATGAAGGGTTATTGATCAAAAATACTGACCGTTTCTCTATGGGTGGTACCTCATCTGTTAAATTCTTATAGCATTTTCATTTAAGATTTCCATTGTCAGCATTTTTCTGCTCCAATTATTGCATCATCCATCTCACTAGCCAGTTAGGACCATAGAATGAAATTCATCAGGACCCAGACTTGTCATCCCACAGGACCAACAATTTGCTGAGTACCACTTCCCTGATGACTGTAGTTCACCACCCTCACCAAGTTCCTCCCTTATCTCCATTTACCAATGTATTCCTGGACGTATTTGTTTCCTCTCTAGTAAAAACTGAACACATTTAGTATTCATGGCTCCTGATTAAGCAACTTGAAGCCAGTGAATGAAATCATACATCGATGCTTACTTAAAAGTCAAAACCCCAAGGACAGGGCAAAGACCATCTAAAACTATTGTTGAAATTAGAAGTTATTTTGCCACTTCCCCAACCCATGACCACTACTATCCAAAGAGCAAAAGGACAGAAGGCAAATGAAGCATGATATTTCCCTCCAAGTCATCCTCTGTCCTACCTCGGAAATAAATTGCCATTCCCTCACTGTTCTGTCAACGTCCTGGAAGTCCTTACCCAATAGTAGTGCAGATATGGTGAAGGTACAAAGGCTACAATAGTTCAAGGCATGAGCTCGCCATGACTTTCTCAAATCCAGTTAAGGATGGGCATTAACTGCAGTCCATACTAAGGACATACACTTAATGTGAATGAATAAATTACCTTGTAAGCTAGTGTTGCTAATAATATCTCACATCCATGCACCCAATATTGTGTGGTAATAAAAAATGGAATACTCGTTATCAAAAATAAACACCAACAATAGGTATGAAATTCCATCCATTATCCCTAAAAGTACTTTAATCCTAACTCAAAAGCAAACTTATTGCACTCATGCACAGTACAATTCTTATGGCAGCATGACCTCTTTCAAAAATCAAATTAGTGCAGAACTATGGAGAGTTTTGTACCCCAATCTAATTCTGAGTTTAAAATAATAAAAGATCAAATTAATTTTACTCTAAACTTTTACAGATAGTAAAGGAACCTTGTATTGGCTTGGATGAAATAAAACTTCTTTCAAAATGTAGAACACGCTTGAGGATAAATATGGCTGAACAGTGGCAAGAACCACGAGTCAGCAGCACATTTCTACCTGATTTTAAAAGACAACTTGCAAGAACTGTTTTATATTTAAAATGGAAGATTTCAGAAGAACTGAAGTCTAAGTCTTTGTCCAGTTTCATTCCCTTCAAAAGGTAAAATGGCTGAAGCTAAATTCAACCTCAGTACTTCATCTGTGGCCCATACACGTACTGGAAAATTCCTAAACTATAGAATGTTTTAAGAAAGAGCATACAAGGTAACAGAAGTCACAGATTTACCCCAGAGCTCATTCCTAGCTACCAATCAGTGGATTGTTACCCAAATAATATGCAGAATTTTAAATTTATTTAACAGTACAACTTACAAATGATAAATTTAAATCAATAACTTTTGTGCATCTGAAATATAAATTAAGTTCATTACCCCAACACCATAACAAAAATAAACTGGGGAACAAATGAGTAAGTGCATTACTCATTCGCATTTGACATAAATGAAACCAAGAGTAGCTAACCTTAATCTCTTGAAATAGATCAATTGTGATCAGCTTCTGTAGAATCACCAAAACACAGTAGAATGTCCAATTACAGTGATTCATTATTGCTGATTTAAAGTTCCAATTGCTCCAAAATACTATCTTGAACCACTCCCTCGCTACCTGACAAACAAGATAGCAATTCAACCCTAAACACGTAGATCAAGGAAAGCAACTTTTCAAAAAAAAACAAGACTAGGAAATCGTTATCTGGGTGGGAGAAAACGGAACTCTGAACGATTTTTTAAAAATGAGTCAACCTTGCCCCCAGAAATATTTGGGGGAAACCATGAGTGTAGAATGCATCCATGTAACAGGCCCCCCCTGTTAGTCTAGTTGCCAGTGCCTGCGAAGCAGAGTCGCCAGCCCGCCAGTGTGCGGTAAAGAGCCTATACAACAGACAGCCAGCCATGCAGGAGCAAAAACAGCAAAGTTTGAAGCCAACGCTCACCTTCCCTACTCAGCCGCATGACCTCACGGTTTTTCCCGCACTCCTTAAAAGTTTCTTCCAATTCGGTGCCTGTGTAACAATTGGATACATCAGTCAGTCAGTCACATAGTTACTACACTTGCCTGGCTGCCTGCGCCAAGTAGGCGCACAAACATTCCCAGCCCCGCTCGGCACACGCAGCAAAAAGTGTTTTTTCGGGTTAAACGGCGCTTTGGGCTCACCGTCGGCCCCTTGATGTTTGGCGGCATCGATCCAATGGGTCCAAGGCTGTCCCACCAGCGCCTCGGGACTGGGTAGTCTCCGCTCCACAGTCGCCATTGCTGATCCTTCTTGCTGCCCGGCCGCTCTTCGGGCCGCGCTGACGTCATCCTCGGCCGTTTCCGCCATCTTTTCGCTACATTGTGCAAGGAGTTCCCTTTCCTTTAAGGAGGAGGCGGAGGTGCTGGTGCTCTGCTATTGCCAGGGTTCGGCAACATTGTGGCAAGTCCCCTACTCTGTCGCAACTCTGCATTTTTTCCAACAGTAGCAATGTATTGTACTTGCACAAACAAACTCATAGATATATAAATATGCTGCCTGAAAT
>JARFYF010000094.1:28210526-28223745 GCA_030265395.1 Rhina ancylostomus | reverse complement strand
ATCACTTTGTCTCTGAAGTACTTCATAGCCACCTTCTCCTTCCCCTCTACCTCCCAACTGCACATTTCCCTTACTGCCAACTGTGCATCATTATTGGGATTCACTGAGCACTGTTCTTGCTAGTAAGCAGCATGTTTATTAATTGGTCCAACCCTTCATTATGAACTGGTAATCTTCAATAGTACATGTATCTGAATTTATCCAAGCAATTATTCCTGCCCAAAGCTAGGAAAACAAAATGGGAGAAGCAAGAGAGAACAGAATTTGGGAATATGTATAAGTTGTGTTGGTGGTTCAAAGGAAAAAAAGAGGGCAGGGATGAATCCTCCTCCAGAGGTCAGTAATGAGTAATCCTCTTCATTCCTCCTGTTCTTCCCTTTCCCTCTCCTCCTCATCATCATTTCCTCTTATTTTCCCTTTCACACTCCCATACTTCATTCCTTTCTTTCCCATATTTATTTCTTCCTCCCATCTAACCTCACCACTTCGATTCCTGCGGACTCTCTGGTCATCACAATCTTCCATTATCCATCTCCCATTTTCCTTTATTTTGTATCTGCTCCTGTTGTGAGTATTGTAATTGCTCAAATGGTCACAGAAACTAGATTCGGCTGCATGGCTTTAATATTTGAAATCAATTGTGTCGATATATCTTGAGCCCAATTTTCTCTCACCTTTTCGCCCTGCTGCAGATGAAATCCATGCTTACTTTACACTTTAAGTCTGTATATTAAAAGTGCTTCTGGATGGATCTCAACATTCTGTTCCAAACTGTAAAATCTGTTGGTTGTCTTCATGACTTTCTTTAACATTAATTGTAACTGATACCCTGTGATGCTTGCAAGGTAAAATTTTAGCCTAAATTTACAAATTGTATAAATATAAATGGTATAAATATAAGCACAATGATATCAATATTCCAAGTCCACACTTTTATACTAAGAGTTTTATTCTGCATTCAATTTCATGGTTTGGCCACAAAGGATCATTGCAATTCCTGGTTCTAAGTGTTCAGTGGGGCAAGCTATGGCAGTAGACAGTTAAGGTAAGGGAGTTGTAACTTTAAATTTAAATCAATTCTCCATGGTCCCTTACAGACACCTAAACCTTCCTTCCCATCAGGCCAATTTCCTGCCCCACTACACATCATTAAAAAATGATATTAGAATTTGAGTAAAGTTTATCAAATAAGTGGGCTAAAAGTTTCAACATTTAGGTCGGAATAATAAGGTGGTCATTTATTACTTGGAAGTTGCAAGTCTAGATGGGGTAGGGTAACCAAGAGATTTTGGAGTACAAAAACACTAATCATGAAAAGTTGAGTTAGGCAATAAAGAAAGTAAATCAGGTACAAGAGCTTATTTCAAGATGGATAGGATTGAAAAAATTATGGTAAATTTGTACTGACCTTGATTAGATCAAAGCTTGAGTAATTCACACTGTTCTGGTCACCATATTGTAAAAGCGATGGAGAGAGTAAAGAGAAGATTAACAAGGATAATAACTGAAATACAATGATATGTATGCATATGAGGAAAGAATGAAAAGACTGGGATATTTTTCTCTTGAGAAAATAAGGTTGAAAATTGACCTAACAGATGTCTTTGAAGGGTGAAAGGTTTTCATCAAATGGATTCAATGGGAATATTTTCCATTTGCGGGGAAGAGCATAACCAAAGGCCAGCAATATAATATGGTCAACAGGAATTCAGAAGAAATTCCTTACCCCAATAAGTGATAAGAATGTGGAGGATGTGGGAGTGGTTGAGCAAATAGTATAGATGCATTTAAGAACACATGTAAGAGAGAGGAGAATGGAGGATTACAGTGATAAATTTGGATGAGGAATCATAGAAAGATGCTTGGCTGGAGTATAATTGCCAGCATGGACAAGTTGGGCTGAATGACATGTTTACATATCATATATCTGATGTAATCTATGAGCTTATAGCAACGTAAGCAGCTGGCTTTGTCTAGGACTTCTTGATGGACATCCTGCTCATCCCCTGTGCAGTTGATTCCCCAGCAATCTCTCATGTGCTCTCAAATTTCACACCCTGCCCTCTGCCTTCCAACACTCACATTCTGTGTTGTAGTTTTTGTACCTTACAGCTATCCCTTGGTAGCTCATTCCTCCTTTGAGCCTGTTTTCTGCCCTTTGCCAGCCTCTTGCTCTGCGTCATTCAAGCTACATCTATGTAGCATATGTGACTTTCGAACTTTGATACAGCGATTCCTTCAAATCACATGATTATACCACATAAATTATTTTCCTGTGCAACCACTCCTCTTGCCTTGTGATATATAATTATCAAAATTCACATCCTCAGTATATTCCAAAGTGCTTTAGAGCCAATGAAACATGCATAAATTGAAGTAATCTTTTTTGACATATTTCATCAAGAAAACAGAAGAGGCCTTTGATATTGATCTCAGGTTTATGGAATGGGAATTAAGCAACCAATCTTTGGACTCCTAGGAAAGAGTACTGACACTCAGCCAAGTCTTAGGCTACCAGATGAGGAACAGTTAAACAAGCAAGTCTTGAAGGAAACCCTGTACACGTTAAATAACCCCCTAATGACAGTAAGTACCTTTTAGATCGGGATTGAAGTTTGTCAAAATGAGTTTGTATTTCACAGTCAATAATTTTAAAATCAATTTATTCTTGCCATTGAAGGGATTCTTTGGTAACTTAATTGTGAAGTGAGTTTTCTTGTGAATCATTTATTCATCATGAAACATACATGTGGAAATATATAATTTGTGTATTGTGCTTTTAGTGGGCAAAACAACAACTACTGCACAAAAATGGAACAGTTTTATTCAAAGACTATTATTAATATTGTTTTGGTACTGGTATTAGTTTATTATTGTCACCTGTACTGAGGTACAGTGAAAAACTTGTCTTGCGTACGGATCATACAGGTCTATTCTTTACACAATGCAATTATATTGAGTTAGTAGAGTCCATTGATGTAGTACAGGTAAAAACAATAACAGTACAGAGTAAAGTGGCACAGCTACAAAGAAATGCTTGAGTATGTTTGAAAACACAGTACATTAATATACTTTGTATTTTACCATATCTTGTGTTATAGATAATGTGTTATAGATAGAATTCCCTATGAACTACACTAACAGGTGGTCTTGCAAATGTAACATAATGTGACAGATTGTAAACTATGCTGTACCACCTAACATTATGTAACAGCATAACTGGAATCCTGAACAACCCTCTATTATATTTAATTCTTTAACGTGATCATGATTTTGTCATTTCCAAATCGATCAGAGAATTTTGCAAATTAGAATATGTTGCATGAATTTGACTTGCACATTTAAATTAAACCTGAAGGCCAGATGTGGTTATACCTCGTCAGATCATGATTGGGACGCATTTGAAGATGCCCGCAGAGATCTAGTAATGGAATAGTGAAACTTTTCATAGGAAGAGAAAATAGGTGTCATTTGAACATAAATGAAAATCAACAAAATTGCAGATGTCAGAAATGTAAAGTAAAAACAGACATGCTGGTAATACTCAGTAAATCAGGCTGCATTTGTGGGAAGAGAAACAGAATTAATGTTTCAGGTCAAAGATCCTTCATCAGAACTGAGTAGGGGAGAAAAGAAGCGTGTTAAGCTATGGGGAGGGTGTTGAATATCTCTGACAGGTTAAAACCAAGGTAACTATAAGGGAAAAGCTGTAAGCAAGATTATGAGTGAATGGGAGCAGTTAGAGAGTGAGAACATAGACAATAGAACATTGACAAAAGATGCAAAATGCAGAGCAGGAAGACAAAACCTGCAGGCTGATAAGTCAGAGAGAGAGTGGGATGGAGAATGGGGGGCAAAAAGCAAGACCATAGATTGGTAACTGATGCAGCAGGAGAAATCTTTCAGTCCACAGGGCAACCCCGTTACCTGCTGCTTTAATTCTCCATCCCACTCCCACTCTGACCTATCAGTCTGTGGCCTCCTACACTGTTACGATGAGACACAATGCAAGCTTGAGGAATAACTCCTCATCTACAGTCTGGGCACTTTGCAACCTTCTGGACTCAATATTGAAGTCTACAACTTCTGGTGGATGAAAAGATTCCCATTGCTGTAATTGGAAGAAAAGTAGGGGAGTTCTTCCTCATCTCCTAACCAACACTTATCATTAAACAGATTATTTAGTGACGGGTGGCTCAAATTGGCTGCCTTGTTTAACAGATGTGGCCTGACCTGCTGAATATTTCCAGCATTTTCTGTTTTTATTTACTTGAACATAAACTGACACGTGTCAGGGCACTACTGGAAGCGTTGGGATAGAAGAACCGTGGCAGTACTGACAACAAACATGTGGAATAGTAATGGGAAAAGGTGCAGCATGGATCTAAACCAGGCAGCTCCCTCTTCTACTGGACTTGTACTACTTAGTTCAGCAAGAATGCTACTCTTATTCATCATCCAATTGAGATTATGTCCACTGGGAAACACTTGTAATGGAGCACTGATAGTGAAGGAAGGGGAGAAATATAGCCATTTCATTGGAACATGTTTTCCTATGTCCACATCAACTGCAAAGCAACAAATAGAGAGTTTTACTGAATTAAGCCTGGATTGAGTAGAGCATGTTCTTCTGAAAAATATTTCCTACCTGAAGCTGAATTGGGTTCTGGTGTCACTCCAATCTAGGCTGATATTCCAGTCCAGCACTGGGGGGAATGCTGCATTTTTGGAAGTATTGCCTTTCAGCTGAGTCATTATATCAAAACTTGTCTGCTTTCTCAGGAAGATGAAAAGATTCCCATTGCGCTAATCTGAAGAGAAGCAGGGAGTTGTAAAATAGGAATCTTGGCAGCTAATTTGCACAAGTTCCCACATCAGAAACTTGATGCCCACATAACCTGTTTTGAGGCTGAGGATTGAGGAGAAAAGTAGTGCAAGTGGAATTAATTCTGAAATTAAACAGAACTGGTGAAAGGTCATCAACCTGAAGCACTAACTGTTTCTGTCTCCACTAATGTTGCATAAGCTGTTGAGTATTTCCAGTATTTACTGTTTTATTTCTCTATTTACTTTTCTAATAGGTGATGAGTGAAAGAACACCTGCAAGTTGTTGTGGGAGTGGCAAGGTTCTTGCTTTCATTTCAAGTAAATGCTCAACATGGGGAGTGCAAGATGGATAAAACATGGTTATAGGATTGCATTCATACAATTTATAATTGCTTTCCCTTACCTTAGATGGCAAACAATTTCTACCAATGAGCTGTTGTCCAGGCGCTCTTGGAGGAAGCATTTACTTCCAAGGAATCATCCTCCCCAGAGGATTTGGCCATGCTTTTAGTTGGTCTCTATCCCTCCAATCCAGACTTACACAGTGTCCTCTTCCTTATTTTGGCTAATATACTATTTATAGTAGAGAAAGAAACCCATCTGCACTTTGCCACATTCTCAGACGTGGCTCTCTGCTCTTCAGTTTCTGTCCTTATTTCTAAGTAGCCATTTAGCCTTTCCTTCCAGCTGCTTCAATACAAATAAGCATTAGGTTTTCCTCTTCTTGCTCAGGAGTAAGCATAGTGGAATCAACTTGAGTGGGTGTATGACTGAAATATTGAAAATAACCTGGCACAGGAAATAGGAGACAGTCACAAGGGGTCAGGAGTCTAGGAGAAGGCCCAACATATTTCTAGTACAATGATGTGGTAATAGAGAAAAGCTGTGGCTGATGTACTGGAAATCTGAAAACATGAGGATCAGCTGCTATAGGGGCCTAAAGCCATGTCCAGGCTGATACATGAATGAAGCCCAGCCAGCACAGGAAAGAAAAGAGGAAATCTGAATGGCTAGATTTCCAGGAAAAGGGTAGTTTACATGATGCAAAATACACAAGGCTCTGAATTTCATATCCAAATAAAGTAAACCAAAGGCTTTTTAATGTTTTCCAGAGAAAGGAATTCTTGGTGTAATATTCTGCCAAGATAACTCATAGTAAAGTAGTTTCCTGTTAGTTGAGAAAAATCAAGAAAAAAATAACATGAGAACAAGAACATCAAATTTAAATTGGTCTTTAGAGATACACCGGACAACATTGATCTAAAGCAAGGAATTTGCAAACAAGATATCTTTCTTTTAACCACCAGTTAAATCTCAAACAAGGCTATTGATCTAATACTATGATTGAAGCCTGTAATTTGCAGATGGTGATCCTTCTACCAATCAGATGGTACTGAACTTCCTGCCTCAAAAGACCTTCGGTAACATGTGGAGAAGTAAACTGCCAATAAATATACACCTTCTTGTCTTAATGAGTTGATGTCAAAATTGAAACAGTCAAGCGACTGCAGTGGTACAGCTAAGAAATGACTGCAATCCATTTCGATCTTAGTTTGAGTTTTGAGTGAGTATTTTTACTAAATGCATTGATGGTATGATGAGGACTAAGCCATGCATCCTTTCCTTCAACCACCCCTGTTCCCATCACTCTCTCCTCCAACACTCCACAGGATAACCATTGGATGAAGTGTCCTAAGTGATTTTGGAAGCTTTGGGATATTATGTACAATGACAACATATGCTGTATGTGATGATTACACTAACGATGAGCCGGTTGCTGAGAAAAATAAGGTGACCATTGTCATCAAATAATGTCGATATTTAGCTGGTCCAAATGAAACTTCAGTCTAAATGTAATAGATTTAAGCTGCAGGGCTTGCCAACAAAATATAAGCTGGTACTTTGGTGAACACTAAAAAAGTATGGAATCGATAAAGATATTTTCTTTTAGATGAGATGTTAAACCTATACAATTTTGTGTAAAGATTCCATGCATTGCTTCAAAAAGAGCAGAAAATTTATCCTAATATTATCATCCAACATTCAGCTCTCCACCCAAAGCAGTATTCGTCTCATTGTTGTTGGTTGGACCTTGCAAAGTCACTGCCGTATTTCCATGTAATGCAACAGAGACTACACTTAAAATAATAAGTTATTAACTATTGACTGGTTGAGGTGAAAGGAAGGATGAAAGGTAAAATACCCTTCACAATTGAATACTTCATATGATAATTTTTTGAAACTTCAGGACTTCTCAAAGAAATTTGTGTCCATTTCACTAAGACCTTTCAACAATGTGAAGAGAACAATTCCCTGTGGAATCCAGCAACTTCCTGTGATACCTCTAATACCACCTATCAAGCAAGTATTCCAACATCCTATGTAAATGAAAACTGTGCAAAATATGTCCATATTACATCAGCTTAAACTGGATTTAAATCCAGACACTTAAAGTGAAAGAATATTGTTTCAATCTCTACAATTATTGGGTATAATGAAAAATAATTTCCAAAATGGGTCACTGAATGATAATACATAGCAATCTAAACTTGTCTGCAATTTGTTTGTAGGTTCCTTGGCACTGAATATATTAGTACAAAAATGATATGAAGTAGTTCTGCTTCCTGTACAAATCTGATACATTGTTTTTATTTGAAATGTCAAATTGAAGGTTAGAATGCGCATATGATGGCATTAAAATCAAATTGATCCAACAGAAATAAAATATATCTTTGGTTAATGTACAGGATTCAAATATGTGTAAATAATGCTATTTATTCCAAGTCAGATTTTGGAATAAAATCTCTTATCTTTTCTCCTTGAATTGTTCCATTTTTGCAAAGCTAGATGTTCTGATCAAAACTAATTAAAAAATACTAGATACTATTTTTTTGTGAAACTACCATGTCAAGCATGTAATGCGATATGTCTTTCAGGGACAAATCTGCAAAACTCTGTGGAACTGTATTCCTTTTGGGTCATCTTGACAGGAACTCAGTTTGTCGGAACCATTCACTTGGTGAAAGAAACCCTGTGGTCTTCCAGAAATGTACTGGTCTTCCATTTGAAGAAACAGTTCATGAATTAGTGTTTCCAACAGGGAAAGGGCAAGGTTCAGGAGTCCTTTCTGCGGGACACATGCAAATGAGGTATGAACTATGCAAAGATCTTATGGGGAAACAATACTGTGTATCATCTCCACCCAACCACCACACTCCCTGCTGGCCCCAGCCTTTTCTTTGCATAGGACGGGCAGGACCTTGTGAGGAAATGCAGCAGCTCCACATGTAACTAACGACATTTCCTCAAATAAGTGCCAGTAAGTTTGGGATTTCTGCACACGTGTGCATGAATGTGGAATTCCCAATCTTACTGGTGGTTGTTCTCCACTGATTTCACAACAGCAGAATTCTGTGGAATTGCTGCAACTTTTCACTGCCTTGTTGGACACTATAAAATGTCAGGAAAATGTTGGAATTTATGTAAGTAAATGCCAACATTTCTCTGACAATCAAGCCCGGCATTTTTTATGGTGCTGAATTCTATATATTTATTTTATTTTGCAGTGCAGTTACAACTTTCCTTTTAGATTCAATTCCACTTTAAAATTGGCAACTTCACTTGTTTGAGCCAGACAGCAAAATGGTTTCAAAGTTAAATAAATCCATAATGATCCAAATAAATACTAAAATCATCCAATTCATTTTCATGAATTGACATGAATTCATGCCAATTAAAAAAAAACTCTAAATAGCACTTTGTGCAATAGAAATTTAAAAAAGTAAATCTGGAAATGAATCATTAAGACATAAACTATGTAAAATATTGCTAATCAATAAGCCAGTAATGTAAAACAAAGTACAGGCTTCCCTGGGTTATGAACACCGGACATAAGGACACCCCTACGATCAAGCTCCCATAATATTATTAAATTCAAAAGTATGACGTACATACATACATTCATTTCTATGGACAGCAGAACTAACTTCCTCTCTCTCTACTTTTAGTAATTCTTCTTTCTTATCAGTTATGTGCTTTTGATGCCATTCATTAAAATACTGTGGCTGTATAGTTAATATATTGAGTGTTTTTTGTGTATTTTCCGACTTACAAACTCAAATTATGAATGTCTATAAAAGCAGAACCCGGGGATGGCCTATATGGTGTAAAATCATATCACTATTTTACAATATCAAAAGATCTAAATCATTTCAAATGTGTTAAATTTTCAGATCCCATATCCAGACATGTAAAATAATTTATAGGCAGAGCAACAGATTTTTTATTATTGCAGTTATTTTTATGATAGTATTATAAGTACAAATAAATATATCAACAAAGCCACATAGTTTTTAATAACCAACAAGCAACCATAAATTAATTCACAGTTAATCACACTTTCAGGAAAGCTTATCCTGTCCAATTGTGTAGCTGCCTTGTTGTTGGCACAATATATTTAAGAGTACCTAAATTCATATAGTAATTAAAATGACAAGAGGTTGTACTTTGACGAAAATCTGGATTTCAAAGTCCTATTAGTAATATATCCAGGTTTTCCATGATATCAATAAAAAAGCCTGATGTTTTTGAGGTTGTTCAGCTGTTCTGATAAATGTAAGCAGGATGTTAATAAAGTCATACAGAATAGAAACAGGCCCTTTGGCTCAGCGAGTCTACATTGATCTTCAGCCACCTATTTTATCCTGCATTAATCACAATTTTTATTCTTCTGACATTCTCTTCAACTTCCCCCAGATTCTACTACTTATCTACACAATAGGGCCAATATCCAGTGGACAATTAACCTACCAACCCACATGTCTATGGGATGTAGAAGGAAATTGGATTGCCCAGAAGAAACCCACACAGTCACAGGGAGAACCTGCATTCTCCACATGGACAGCACCTGAGGTCAGGATTGAACCCAGGTCTCTGGCACTGGGAGACAGTGGCTCTACTAGTTGCTCCACTGTGTTAACTAATCAGTTTGCCTTTGACTGTATGATAATAGAACATGGAGAAGGACAATAAAAGCATGTTTTATGAAACACTGGTTACTTTTACTCAGACATAATTTTTACGGTGTTCAATTTAATGCCTTCCAGGTATTAAATTCTTGCTTTCTCTAAGAACGTTGCTTTGGTGATAGCTTTGAAAACCATTAAAATCTTGCATGTATTTAAAGATAAATCCTTGTGAAAATTAGCTGTTACTTTATTAATAGTAGTAATCACACTGAAAAATATGTATATTAAACAATGCAGCGCTATTCTGGCAGTAGCATATTATATCTCAAGAAATTTCCATCTATAATAGGAAGTTAATTTTTCACTTCTATATAATTATTCTAAAACTCAACTTCCTTTGATTTATATTTCACAAATACATCTATAAGTGCCATGATAATATTACAGTTTCTTTTTGCTTAGTTACCCTGACCTCTATCTTTACACATTCCCAAATATATCATTCACATCTTTGGCCAACTTAATGAACTACTCTATAATCAGAAGGAATTTTACATTTAAGGCCAGTAAAAAAAAACATGACATTTCATGTGATTAAAACAATAGAAGAGTAACTGTTAAATTCTAGTGACTAATACATTTCACACTGACCTTGCTGATCTTGTTGGCACAACTAATAATCTGAACCTAATGTTTTCATCTCGAGTCAATCAGCCTTTGGTCATATGTCGCTGTGTAACATGCGTCACTAGATGAAGAACTACAAGCTCTCTGACCAGCTTTCATATTAAGTGGTTTCCTGGAGAGCCTGGCAATATGCCATTCAACTCTGAAGTAGTTTCACATTCCCCATTTACATTCAGATTAGCCACAAGGGAAGGAGTGGAGAGTGTGTCAGGCTGCATAGAGATATAAAATCAGCAGTGTATGCAACACATTCTCTCCACAAGAAGGCAGTGTCCATTCATCAAACCTTGAACAGATGGCTACAGTTGTCTCAACACCATTACTCTTCTGCATTAAAGTGAAACTGTGTCTGAACTAGTTTAATGCTGTTAACATCAGAAATAACATTGAAATCAACTTGAATATGGTTTACTTGTATTGGCCAGCAGGCCCACTGACAAATTATGATTTGCTTATATGTGAAATGTAACACATTCCTCAAACTAGAGAGAACACAAAGTTAATGAAGTTGAAAGAACCTGTACAATTACAACACCATCATCTATCCATTATATGGAAAATTGTCCAGGTATGTCCTGTCCAGAAAAAACAGTACAAATATAAACTGGCTAATTACTACCCTATTGATCTACACTCAATCATCAGTAAAGTGATGGAAGCTATTTTCAACTGTGCTGTCAAGTGGCATATATTCAACAATAACCTGCTCACCAGTGCCCAAAATGGATTTTGCTAAATTACTTGTCTCCAGCTCTCATCACAGTCTTGGTCTAGAGTGTTGAATTCCTGGGTGAGGTGAGAATGACTGTAAAAGCAGAACGTGACCGAGTGTGGCATCAAGGAACACTGGTGAGACTACAGTCAGTGGGAACACAGGGGGAAACACTCCAATGGGTGGAGTCATACCTCACTCAAGGGAAGATGATTCTATTGACTGGAGGTCACTGATAATTGCACTATGATTAATTTCATTCAGAACTCCTCAGCATATAAAGCAACCCACGTCTACATGCAGCAAGACCTAGATACTATTCAGGTATGGATTGATAAATAGCAAGTAACAGTCGAGTAACACAAGTGCCAGGCATTGAGTATCTCCAACAAGAGAGAGTCTAACCACCTACCCTTGACATCTAATAGCATGATGATTGCCATGGCCTTCCATCAGCAAAATCCTGGGATCAACATTGACCAGAAACTCAATTGGACCAGCTACATAAATACTATAGCTACAAGAAAAGGTCAGAGGCTCAGTATTCTGTGGTGAGGGACTCAGCTCCTGACACCCCAAGGCCTTTTTGCCATCTATAAATCATGAGCATGATAGTAATACTCTCCATTTGTCTGCTTAGTGCAATACCAACAACTCTCAAGAAGCTTGACCCCATCCAGGACAGAGCAGCCCACTTGATTGGCACCTCATCAATTACTCTAAACATTCATTTTCTCTATCTGAGCACATTGGCTGTAGTGTGTACCATCTACAAAATGCACTGCAGTTACTTGCCCAGGCTTCTCCAAAGCAGCTCCCAAGCCAACAACCTCTACCACCTCCCAGCTGGTGCATGGGAGTACATTGATAGGGTGTTAATTAACTGGATTTATCCTGCTATTTATATACAGGACACAGCTTGGTAAGTTTCCACATTGTTGGAAATGCTGGTGTTGTTACTGTGCTGGAACAACTCAGAATGCAGCTCAAGTAGTTCTGAAGTGCAATTCTTCAGGATAATAGCAGGGATGTTGTCTGATCCCATAGCTTTTTGCTGTATCCAATATTTTCAGTTGCTTCTTGATATCATGTGGAGTGACTCAAGTTGGTTGCTTACTGACTTCTCATACAGCTGGGAGCCCAGGAAGATGCTTAGATATACAGAATCATTACCTCAGTATTCTAGTCATAAGTGCCTCAGCCTTATCCCTGATGTTCATGTGCTGAGTTCTGCCATCATTAAATATAGGTGTGTCCTTGGAACCTCTTCCTCCCGAGATCATTTTGATTACCTACCACAAGTCATTACTGGAAATGGCAGAACTTTTATTTGATCTGTTGGTTGTAGGATTGCTAAACTGTTTATTGGATAGTGCTTTTGCCTGTTCTGTTCAGTGCCACAAAAGAGAATGGAAGGAATCCTTGGAGTAAATACAGGACATTTTCTTCCCAAGAACTTTATGTTGATCATCCCTACAAGTATCTCATGAACAGCTGAATTTGGAAGAGGTACAGTGGTGAAGATGAGGTAAAGTAAGTTTATCCATTGTGTATGTTTGCTTACTACCTGCTGCAGACAAAGTCTAGTAAGGATGACTTTTAAGACCAGGCCAGCTTGGTGAGTAGACTTGTTAGTGTTCCATAAATATTTGCTAGTGAACATCAGTGTTCCAGAACCTGTATATAGTCTGTGTCCTTGCTATTCAGTTTTTCTAGGTGTTGCTCAGCATGGAACAGTACTGAGTTATCAGCTAACAAAGGAAAGGTTGTCCATGTTTTCTTGTCTGTGATTGCCTAAATCCATGAGGCTTAATTCTGTTTAATGTCAAAGTCAAATTTATCATCATATGCGCAAGTACATGTAAGCACAGGTGCAATGAAAAACTTACTTGCCGCAGCATCACAGGTGCATAGCATTAGAGGCACAACATTCACAAGAAAAACATAATTTAAACATAAATTATACAAAATTATACAAGAAAGAACACCATTAGAACAAAAAAAAACAAAGTCCATTGCAGTGCAA
>JARFYF010000094.1:28196163-28208898 GCA_030265395.1 Rhina ancylostomus | reverse complement strand
CTCGGAATCGGTCGGCAGCTCCCGCGCCACGACCGTCTCCAGCGTGGACGGCAGTGTCGGACGGCGGCCCTCCCGTCCCCTCCCCTCCCCTCCCCTCCCCTCCCCGCTCTGTGCCGCGCTGCATTCTGGGCCGCCATCATGTCGGTGACGGACGGTAAGGACCTGCCTCCCCCCGCGGCCCAGACCACCGAGCGCTGGTCTCCGCGCCTCTCCCCTCCCCTCACTTATTTTCTCCGGTCAGGTGCTGGCCATTTGCTGCCACTCTAAATGCTGTTTCAGGCCTGGCTCGGGTGCAGCCTTGGGCTCGTTGTGTCTGGAGGTGCTGGTGGGCCCATTGCCTCCGCCGTGTGAGTGGGGCCGGGCCGCTCCGAGCCGGGTCCCTCCGGCTTTCGGAGCTCCGCATCTCGGGAGGGGGTTCCACACAGTGACTCCCGGTTTTCGTTGGTCGCTGGGGGCTGGTGTTTCTTTGAACAGATCTGCCTGTCGCTGACCTTTAACACTCGGGTTGCGTGTGCTCAAACGGTGTCATTAAACACAAAGTTGTTTGAACAAACGGAGGGAAACGAGGATAATTTGTCCAAACGGGCAGGTTTCTGAAAGTGAAGAAGCAGAGTTCCCAAAAAACAAGACTGAAGTGGTTGCAAACTCTCCCGAGATTGGTGGCTGGAAGGAACAGGATGGGTGGGATTGTGAGCAAAAGGGCTTTCTGAAAGAGTGGTGGATTCTATTAGCAGATCAAGAGGCAAGATCATTTTAGTGATGAATATTTTAATTGTTTAGATTTAATGTTTTGGGAGATCTGGTATTGATATCAGTCAGAGAATGCAGGATTAATGGATAGAAAAAAACACAATCCAGTACTGCTCTACTCTCTATATACTCTTGACTGTGTGGCCAGATTTTGCTCTCACTCCATCTACAAGTTTGCAGATGATATCACTGTAGTGGGCCATATCTCAAATAATGATGAGTTGGAGTACAGGAAGGAGATGGAGAGCTTAGTGACATGGTGTCATTGACAACCTTTCCCTCAATGTCAGCAAAACAAAAGAGCTGGACATTGACTTCAGGAAGGGGGGGGGGGGGTGGTGTACCACAAGCCTGTCTACATCAATGGTGCCGAGGTCGAGAGGGTTGAGAGCTTCGAGTTCCTAGGAGTGAACGTCACCAACAGCCTGTCCTGGTCCAACTATGTAGACGCCAAGGCCAAGAAAGCTCACCAGCACCCGTACTTCCTCAGGGGGCGAAAGAAATTTGGCATGTCCCTTTGACACTTAACAAGTTTAATTGATGCACCATAGAAAGCATCCTATCTGGATGCATCATGGCTTGGTATGGCAACTGCTCTGCCTGGGACTGCAGAGAGTTGTGGACACAGCCCAGCAAATCACGGAAACCAGCATCCCCTCCATGGACTCTGCCTTTACTTCTCGCTGCCTCAGTGAAGCAGTCAGCATAATCAAAGACCCCACACAGCTGGGACATTCTCTCTTCTCCCCTCTCCCATCAGGCAGAAGACATAGGAGCCTGAGGGCACATACCACCAGACTCAAGAACAGCTTCTATCCTGCTGTTATAAGACTATTGATACGATAAGATGGACTCTTGACCTCACAATCTACCTTGTTATGACCTTGCACCTTATTGTCTACCTGCATTGCACTTTCTCTGTATCTCTGACACTTTACTCTATATTCTGTTACTGTTTTACCCTGTACTACCTCAATGCACTGTGTAATGAATTGATCTGTATGAACGATATGCAAGACAAGTTTTTCACTTTACCTCAGTATAAGTGACAATAATAAACCAATACCAATACTTGAGCAGAAATTCTGCCCATTCCCAAGCCACAGACTCCACTCCTCTCCCTGAAGCTGAATCATACTGTTCACAGCTTAGATGTCATAACTTTTTTCAGCTCTCATTCAACCAGTACTCCTGTTTTAATGGATTTACCATGGCTGTTAATTAAAGTCACACCTTCATTATAAAATATTTTTGATTAAAATCTCTCAGTGTTGCCTCTCCTTCTGTAATTTCCTCCAGTCCTATTTTCCCTTTCAGTCATTTTGCCTAAGACCAAATTTAATCACTTCAGCAATGCCAGCTGACAAAGCCCAAATTTTGGAGTTCGCTCCCTGAGACTGTCTTTTTTCATTTAAGGTGTTTCCACTCTATTAGGCTTGAGCACAAAGATCCAGATTGACACTGATGCAGATCTGAATGAACACCGTGTTGAAGAAAGCTCCTTACAATGAAGATGATGTTAAACTATAACTTGTGTGTGTTGCATAACAGACCATATGACACTACTTTGAGGTAGAGCAGTGGAATTATCTCTATTTTCATGAAAAGTCTTCACTTCTCTCTCCTGGGTGGTTCCTCAGGTTCTTTAAGGATCTGTTTTTAGCCCACTTCATTTACCAGGTGCTATCTGGTCCTCATCATTGCTGTCTGGAAGCAAGTTGGGTGCAGTGTTTTGAAATAACAATAGCTTCAATTTATATGGTGATTTTAATGTGGTAAAAGTGTCCTAATGCACCCAGCATGAGAATTATCAAAGAAAAACTGGCTTTAGGTGACATAAAGAGATACCAAGTGAGATGACCAAAAGCATAGTCAAAACGGTTTGTTTTAGAATGCGTCTCAAAGGAGCCAGATGAAGTCAGAGGAGAATAGTGGAGGGATTTAAGGAGAGAATTCCTGACTTTTGCCCATTAACATTGCTGGGCCAGATTCTAATATAGGTTAGCAATCAAATGGGTGAGAGTTCGTCCAAATATCATTAATATTGATTAACTGTCTATAACTACCTTCTTTTGTTAAAATAAATATAAAATACATTTGATGTTGTAGACTTTAGTAGTTTATCAGAAACTAAATAAATGGTTAGTAATTTTCTAGCTTATACCTTGCTATTATTGCCATTCTTTTCAACTTCACTGCAGTTTCTTCTCTTCTGTCACTGAGGCACAAGTCACAAGAGACACACAAATGTCTATCTTCATTTGACAGTTCTCAGAGTGGTATTGGAAATTGTTTTCCTTGCTCTTTGTCTTTTGCTAATTTTTCCCTCTTAGTCTTTTTAATATTTATTTTGTAGCTTTCTCACATACCTCTCATTTTATCTTGCATGGGCAACAAGTATTGAATACTTTTTTTTACTACATTGCGGGTTGATAGTTCCGGATTTGACCTGATCTTCCTCTTCATGCTTAAGGCTTCTGTATGTCATGTATTTTTTTTTGTTTGTTTACATTACCATGTAATGATTCTATTGCAAATATTTTTCATTGCTGGTTGACGGTTCCAATTGTCATTTTTCCATCTACTTAGTCTGAATAGAGTATTTTTAATGGACCTTTATATCTTGTATTTTCAAAGTTACAGCTGAAATTACACAAACTGAGTTTTGTAAGGTATTGGATAAGGAAATACTAAAAGTAATTGTCCTACTTAGAAACATATTCATGTCAACTGTAGATAAAATCTTTGCTTCTGACCAAATTTCATTTTTTTAAAAGCTTGAATATTGTACTTGAACTGTAAGATTGTGTCTTTCCCTTGGTTAAAGAAGAAATGGATATTCAACATCTTCCAAAATTTATCCTCTTTGTTAGATTACGGTCCTTTATTTTTGCACATATATGTAACTTATCGATGCATGAGTTGCTTTGTTTAACATACTGCCCAGAAAGATTTCCTTTTTTTTAAAGTACATGTATCTGCTATAAATAAGAATATATTTTGTTTAATGTTTCTCTTTTGTAAAGAAAATGCAATAAATTTCTTGTAAAATAACATCAGGATTTTTGTACTTGAATAATTGATGTCATACATATGTATTGATGAGCAATTGCTTTAATAAAGAAAAGTTACTATTGATTGTAAATACATTAAGTGAATTTAATCCTATTAAATTGAGTAATGCATTAAACTCAACATTAAATGGAACCAATGTGATTAGAAAACAAGTGAATGTTATCACCTCTCATAAAATTATTCTATTTCAGATGAAGTTATTCGTAAGCGGCTTCTGATTGATGGAGATGGTGCTGGTGATGATCGACGCATTAACCTGCTTCTGAAAAGCTTCATTAAATGGTGTAATTCTGGATCTCAGGAGGAAGGGTAAGTCATTAGTTTTAATTAAGTTGAACATCGCTATCTGTCGTTAGTGAAAGGATTACATAGGAAAAGTTTATATTTTAGTATGTTAGATGCAATTTGTATACATTTTTGCTTAATATAGAGTGTAATCATATTTATTATAGATAATGAACTGTATCCTTTCAATTGCAATTCTAGATTGTTTTATGTCTACTGAATAAGATTAACAAATGGACTTATTTTACATAATGGAGTAATATACTTACAAATATTTTTATCCTGAAGTATGTAGAACCAAACCATAATTCCTGCATCATTTCTTATTTTATTGATCCAATCTATTGTTGATCCAAATGGGATTGGACCTATTTTTGGTACATAGAAATGTTTCATTTGGCACTAGTTCCAAATTTGTTCAAAATCATGAAATTGATCAAAGGCAAGTGTGCAACAGTGTTACAAAGCCTTAATACATGACTGGCATGGTCTCAATGTGGCCAGGCTAAATTCAGCTGCTAATACTTTGCTGTCCCAATGGTAGACAGACAGCAGCAACACACATTATAGCTGTAGTAGAGAAGAGAGAGGCTGCAGGGGAGTGGGAAAAATTCCCCAGATTTTCTGAAATGGGTGTTGAAGTGCTGATGAGTGAGAAACATACATCATGGATCCATTATACATCACGGATAAAGGCCCTTTGGCCCGACTTGTCTTTGCCATCCAAGATGCCTATCTAAACTAATCCCATTTGCCTGTTTTAGGCCCAAATCCCTTCAAACCTATATATGTACCTGTCCAAATGCTTTTTATGACTTTGTAATTGTACCTGTCTCTACCATCTCCTCTGGCAGCTCATTCCATATACACACCACACTCTGTGTGGAAAAATTTGCCCCTCAGACCCCCTTTAATCATTCCCTTAAATGTATGCCATCCAATTTTAGACCCTGTCTATCTATCCTATCTATGCTCTGCATAATTTTAAAAGACCTCTATAAGGTCATCCTTCAGTCTCTTTTGTTCCAGGGGAAAATGTCCCAACCTATCCAATCTCTCCTTATACCTCAAGTCCTCCAGACAAGGTAACATCTTCATAAATCTTTCCTGCACCCTCTCAAGTTTAATCACACCCTTCCCTTAGCATGGTGACTAGAACTTCACACAATATGCTAAATGCTGTCTAACCATCGTTTTGTGCAACTGCAATATGACATTCCAACTCTTGTACTCAGTGCCATGGCTGATGAAGGTAAGTGTGCCAGACACCTTCTATACCACCCTGTTTAACTGTGTCACTACTTTCAGGGAGCTATGTACTTGTTCCCCTTGGTCTCTCTGTTCAATAACAGTTTCCAGGATCCTGATAATCATTGTGTATGTCCTGGCCTGGTTTAATGTTCCAGAAAGCATCTCTTTTCACTTGTCTGAATTAAATTCCATCTGCCATTCCTTTGCCCAGTTTCTCATTTGATCAATATCCTGATGTGACCTAAGACAACTTTCTTCACTATCCACTATACTGTCAATTTTGGTGTCATCTGCAAACCTACTAATGATGCCACCTACATTCTCATCCAAATTGTTAATATATAAAACAACAGGGGACCAGCACCGATCCCTATGGCACACCACTGGTCACAGGCCTTAAATCTAAATCACAGGTCTCTGCCCCATAGCACCAAGCCATTTTTGTATCCATTTGACTAGCTCACCCTGGATCCCATGTGTTCTACCCTCCCAGACCAGCCCACCATGGTACCATAAGAAACTTCAATGTCAAGGTGAGCTGCAGACCACTGAAAGCACTGCTCTCTCATCTTGACACCCTTCATCTCCCTTTAGGCTAAAAACTGAAGATGAGGAGGGGGCCTCTCTAATAGTGTGCCTTGCATCTTGCCAGGCTAGACAAGTTGATCCTCCTCTTCCTCATGGGCAGTGGAGCTACTTAAACACAAAAGAGCAATATACCAGGCACCAGTGGGCTGTGGTCTGGCATGAGGGGTGGGGAATCTGCTTTGGGACTCAGCAGTTGGATAATGTGTGGAACCTGGGATGTTGTAAAGTGCCTAAGTGAAAGATAAGAGAAAGTTCTTGGATCTTCAGTTGAGCTCTACTGGAACAGTATAAGAAGAGGGAGGTAGATTGGGTGAATAATTAGTCACTCAAAGCTCACAGTCATGCTTGCCAGACTATGCCAGACCTAATCTAAATTTAGTGTATTTTTTTGAAATTTAAGGTTTATTCAAGAGTAACATGTCTGCTTTGGTGATTGACTTTAAGCAATGTATCAATCTAATGGGATTCTGTTAAATGTTTTCCAAAGAATCTATTATCATGTAATGTATGAGATCAATCTTGAAACAGTGGGTCAGATCGCATTGGCTTTGGCTTGTGTATTGTGATCCTTTCCGTGCTGGACCTCCAGATGAACTGAATTTTTGTGGCTACATGGTTCCCAACACACAATTGGCATCTTAGATGTATCTCATCAACAAGGCACAGCAGGCCATGAACGGCAACTATGAAACAGATCACAGAAAGCAAGGCCCTGTTCATTACTGCCCTAATGGGCTCATAGTTCATGCTGTCAGACATTTTCACTACTGTCTCTAATGATTGCAGACATGTGGAAATATTGGGGGATAAACATTTAAGTTAAAATACAAATTATTAAAAGAAATGTATTTTTTTTAAAAGTAGATGAAGCTGGATAAACAAATAACTATACTTTTAAAGAAAGGTTGGCACCCATTCAAATGAGTAGGGCTGTGCTACATATGCTATTGCTGCTGGTGTAAAATTGAAGAGCCAGTTAAATTGTTACAGAGTGTAACTGACCCCTTGTCTCAGGACTTACAGACACTCCTGAATTCAATGATGAGTCTTGGAGCAAAGTGAGAAGTCAGCATGTTCGTGTCTTCCATGCCACAGGGCAGAGCCATGAAAACCCAGTATGTCTGCTATATATTTTACAGCTAGCTGGTAATTCCCAATGGACCTCTTACAAGTTGCTAGTGGATTTCAAGCCGTAGATGTAAATGAAGTCCAACCAAGTCCTGTACAAGAAAATTTGGCATTGTTTTGTACTTAATGCAAATTTTGAAGGTCATGGAAATGAACAAATGAACTAAGTATTCCTTCATTTTCCCCCAACCCCAGCTTCTAGCTTACAATATCAAAGAATTGCAATAAACTAATTAAACATTTTTTTTGTAAATATGATTTTGGCTTAGATTTATTGGCTTTTATTCATTAAATCATTTTGAATTGCTTTTTTTACAATGGATTCCAATATTTGCTCACTTAATACCAAGTTCTGATTCTTGCTTTTACTAAATTAGATTTAAACTACTTTCGCCCTTGAACATTCTTGTTTGAAATGGGCTTTACAATAATTTTTGTATCTCATTCCACGACTACTATATATATTTTTTGAGATATATTGTACTTAGACCTTGTATTCTGAGTATCTTAATTCCATAATTTAGAACTAATCATTAAAATTAGGCTTCAGGGATTCAACATAATGTCAGTAAAGGCTATTTCTTTGTATTGGTCACAGTTACATAACTGAAGTGACTATGTCAACAATATAACATACTGATGTTGTGACTGGGAAATAAGTACTTGGAAATAATTGTGTAGAATTACATAGAATTACAGGATATTCAGTCCATCCAGTCCACGTAAGTGTTTATGATTCATTTGAGCCACCTACTGTCTTTCTTCATCAATGCTAATTTATTTGTGATTTTGACATAGATTTTGGTATTTTTTATTCCTTTTTTCCTCAAGAGTTTAAACTTATTTCCTGCTTATGTGGTGGGTTCTTTTTAATAGATTGCTCAAGGGGGAATTACTTAGGTATGCAGTTGTACAAGATGTTGACGAGGCTGCATTTGGAAGATTGTGTTCAGTTTTGGTTGTCCTGCTATAGACAAGATGTCATTAAGCTAGAAAGAGTGCAGAGGAGATTTACAAGGGACTGAGTTGTGGAGAGAAGTTGAGCAGGTTGGGAACTTTTTTCATTGGAGCGTAGGAGAATGAGGGGATGATCTTATAGAGGGGTATAAAATCATGAGGGGCACAAATAAGGTCAAAGCATACCATCTTTTTTGAGGCAGGTACATTAGCAACATTTAAAAGACAGGTACATGGGTGGGAACGGTTTAGAGCGATATGGGCCAAACACAGGCAAATGGAATTACCTTAGATGGGAATCTTGGTTAGCATGGACCAGTTGGGTGAAGGGCCTGTTTCCGTGCTGTATGATTTTGAACTGTAGTACTGTGTATCAGCAGTCAAATCTGTTGTAGTCAACATCACAGTTTTACATAGTTACATCCTCGCTTTACTTCCACTTAGCAGGTTTCACCATAGAAGAGCACAAGTTCTTGCCTTTTTCTCCCCTTTCCAGACAGGCCAACTAACAAACTTTACAGCATCACTGCAATTGTTGGCTAACTCTATACAGGCTAAGCCTCGGTTCTTTTTCAGTTTGTTGGTTCAGCTGCTTCAGTAAATGAACTTACTGAGCAATAGAGGGAACTTTGCTTTTATTGTTGGATATTCTGCTTAGAGTGAAATGTGCATAGTGTGCCTTTGGGATCTCCAGTGACAATAGCTGCCATGAGTTTTGATGAAGCATATTTTACAGTAGCTGATTATGATTTAAAATTTTTACTCTCTTCTGTTTTTTAGGTATAGTCAGCATCAGCGGATGCTTGGCACATTGGGCCAGTGTGAATTTTCTATGGGAAAAACGTTGCTTGTGTATGATATGAACTTGAGGGAAATGCTCAATTATGAGAAAATATCTAAAGACATAGGTAAGAAG
Source organism: Rhina ancylostomus (assembly GCA_030265395.1). Classification (NCBI taxonomy): domain Eukaryota; kingdom Metazoa; phylum Chordata; class Chondrichthyes; order Rhinopristiformes; family Rhinidae; genus Rhina; species Rhina ancylostomus. The sequence goes on along the minus strand of JARFYF010000094.1, from coordinate 28,199,948 downwards.
AAAAGACAATTAAAGTGGTAAAGTATATTTGTGGTAAATGTGCTGATCAATTTTTAGTTGCTGCTTGGATATACAAGTTTGTGGTGGTTTAAACTAATTCTTTCATTCTGTAAACAGTTTTTGTGAAACATGACAGCTGTTACTTATGGAAGAAATCTTTAGAGCAATATTTTAGAGCAGTGGAATTTTTTTTGCTTTGATTTAAATCATTTTAAAACAGGATCAGTATTCAAGCAGTAAGTCAGCAATAATACAGAACTGGGAAGGTTACAGATTTTAGATTTGAGGTGTTAAGGATCCAGTAACCAGTGTCGGTCAGCAGGGATGTATGGACTTGATACAGAACTGAATATGACAAAAGAGCATGGGATGAATTGAAATTTATGGAGGATTATGGATTGGAAGGTGGGGTGGCAAGTTTTGTAGCCCTGTCTGGACTGAGAGAGACGTAAATAAGGGCTTTAGTAGTATTAAGTCTTTTGCGAAAGAAGGAGCTAGGGTTCGAAGCTTGGCTTGATGCTGAAAATTAAGCTGAAGCTGCAAAAAGGCTGGTTCAATGTGAGACAATCTGGAACAAGAGAAATGCAAGAGAAAAGAAGAAATTTGAGCAGCACAGTAGTGTAGCAGTTAGTGTAACTCTTTTACATTGCCAGTGATTGGTGTTCAATTCCTGCCTCTGTCTGTAAGGAGTTTGCACATTCCCCCCATGACTGTGTGGGTTTCCTCCAGGTGCTCCTGTTTCCTTCCACATTCCAAAAACGTACAGGTTAGTAGGTTAACTATATATCTATATATCTATATCTATATATATATATATATATATATATATATATATATATAGTTTTAAAGTTTTTAAACATTTTAAATAATTAGTGCCGTGGGTACTGAAATTGCAACAGGATTAAGAGATAGCTTTTCTTAGTTTTAGCTGGAGGAAGTGGTCAGCTCATCCAAGGCTGAATGTCCGGTGAAGTTGATTCTCCTTATAGGTGTGGAAGTTTTGTTAATGCCATCTGTGTATACCAGGAACAGCATATAAAAAGTGATGACTGAGATGAGAATGTGTTGGTGGGAGGAAGTACCCTCCATATATAGTAGTTTGGTAGACTGGATGTTTAAAGGTAGATAAAGGCAACATTTTTGATCTGAATAATAGAAGATTAGTGTTGGATAAAGACAGCATAAGTTTTGATGTCAAAAACTGCAGAGATAATGGCACTTTGCTCGCAGAAATTGTTGTTTGTGACTTTTGGTAGAGCCATTTGTGTGTTGCAGAAGGATGCCATTGGAGGCACATCAACATAGTTTTAACAATGTTGTAGGATAAATACACAGAGATCGAGATATAGTAATACTTTCAAGAACTTGGAAAGGATTGTGAGGTTGGGAGAAAAAGTTTGTTCAGGAAACTGAGGTCTGTCTGTAAGTACCAAAACATAACATTCATGGCTTGCTAACATTCACTGTCAGCTCACACATAAAGCAGAGCTACTTGTGCAAAATATCAAAAGACCACCAAAAGCCCTGGAAACATATCCATGGTGATGAAATTTAATTTGTTTTGATGTTTACCAAGGAAATTGTGCCCAATTTTTGAGGTATGAGTGACGACTTTGTAGGAGTATTAGGAAGGAAGAGAATAGGTGTTGGCACATAATAGTTGTTTATTCTGTAAATTCAAAGTGGAACTTTCCTGGCATCTATCTATACTTACGATTATCAGTATTGTCCATTATTCATTACAACATTAAAACTTTCCCCTGTAAAATCTGATCTTGCATGCATCAGGGGTTGTATAGTTAGTGAAAGTTCAAAGGAAGTGCCAAGAATTTTTAAGAAAATACCCTGCCAACAAGTACACCATGACCTAATACTTTATAGTTAAGGAGTAACCATTTTCATTTTATTATAGCCTTGACTGTCATAGAAGCACTTCTTTTGTGAGCAAAATAATTCATGCCGATGAAATTTAATTTGTTTTGATGTTTACCAAGGAAATTGTGTCAATTTCAGAAAGTAACATTTCAGCTGCTCATGACAAGATTTCAGAATGTAAAAAGCAGATTCAACAAGCAAAGCGAATTCGGAAGAATCGCCAAGGTAATATTTGTTAAATGATTCAGAATAAATGTTCTAACTGAACAAAATGGCCTGATGTTACCAAATGAGAGTACGCACAATGACAACATAACGAAGTGTCAATTTAATAGTAACTTTTCAGAATGGGTTGGATCTTGCTGAAAAAATATGGCAAAACTGGTATTGACATGTAGGAGCCATAGGGAGTTACAGCATGGAAGCAGGCCCTTCGGCACATCAAGTCTGCACTGATCAAGTACACATTTCAGCATATTTAAAAGAATCAATAGTTTCAGGAATAGTGCAGAAAAATGGTGCTGAGGTAGAAAATCAGCCATGATCTTAATGAATGGAAGACCAGTCTCACAAGACTGTGTCTGTTTTTACAGTCATCCATTAGTCAATTTTGTCCATACATTGAAAAATACACAAAAATCATTCAATATTGTTAACCATACCTCCACAGTGTTGTAACGTATGGCATCAAAAGCACACAAGACTGATAAGAAAGAGCAATTACTAAAGAGGGAGGAAACTAGTTCTGCTGTTTGTAAGAATGAACATATCTATGAATGTCAGACTTCTGAATTTAATAATATTATGGGAGCTCATTTGTATGTACATGTCCATAAGTTGGGCGTTCTTAACCTGAGTATGTCCTGTATTAAAATGTTACATTTAGTTAATCAGAAGCACAGCACAGAAATTTATGTGGTGGAAGCACATTTTAGGAATTGCATTATTGAAGCACACGTAATTTTCCAGGTGTTGACATGGATGCACAAGAAATTCTGTTTTCTGGAAATTGATCATGTGCATGAATTCGTGACATCTGTCCCAGGAGTACTACCTCAAAAAATGGTGCACTGCCTGATTTTGTTAAATAATATTGTAGCATCATACAGACAACTTCCTTAGCTGACATTAGGATTCTGTGGTTGCACTATTTGCACTCTGTCGGAAGTTGTACTTGAGCTGAAACTTATGCCATGTTTTCAGAAGTTTTTTTGTATGAAATGTACCACAGTTCTGTCTACCAACTTAGATATAAAAGAACATAAGCCATTTTGTTGTATTTAGCAGCATTCGTTCTTCAGCTAACACCACAAAAATAAACAGGTTATTTATCGCTCTGTAGTTTGTTTGTCAATGTGTTTATCAGATATTTTCCCAAATGATCTTGTTATCATAAAGTAAAAGTAATACCTTAATAAACACTTTAATCAGAATTTGTAAGGTATAAAAAGCAACTTTTACATTTTAGGCCGTTTTGTATAACAATCTAAACTTCATTGAATGTCTCAGTTTAAAAACATTTTCCTCCATTTTTAAAAATAATTACATAATTAGAAAATGTAGGAGTGAAAAGTAATGGGAAGAAAGCCTCTGTTGTAACACTGAGAGAAATGATTCCAATTCTTTTGCTGATGTCCTTACTTTGAAGGTACTTCACCATCTTCTCAAAACTAAGTGGGCTGTTATACATTATCACAGAACAATATAGCACAATACAGGCCCTTTGGCCCACAATGTTGTGCCAACTTTTAAACCTTGCCTAAGACTATCTAACCCCTTCCTCCTACATATCCCTTTATTTTAAATTCCTTCATATGCTTATCTAGTAACCTCTTGAATTTGACCAATGTGCCTGCCTCCACCACTACCCCAGGCCGTGCATTCCATGCCCCAACCACTCTGGGTAAAAA
>JARFYF010000094.1:28170257-28180269 GCA_030265395.1 Rhina ancylostomus | reverse complement strand
AAAATGTTGCGTAAGAAGTCTAACAAATATTTTATAATTTATTTACCATGCTACATTATTTGTTTATGCCAATCAAAAGAAAGTCAATTATGTTCACATGTTCAGTGCAGCCTTTATTAGTTGAGGGCTCCAACGACCATACTTTGGAGACGCAAGAGATTGCAGAGGCTGTAACAAACAAAATGCTGGAGGATCTCAGCAGGTCAGACAGCATCTGTGGGGCGTACTGGACAGTGGAATTTTCAGGTCAAGACCCTTCATCTGGACTGTCATACTTTGTCCATTAGCTCCAGGGAGGATCTATCTACCCTTTGGACTTCAACAGTCATGTCAATTCCCCTGTATAATCAAAGTGCTAGAATGCAATTCTGTGGAGTTTGGTGGTTTTGCTAATCTTTCGTCGTTCTGAATTTCCAACCACTTGCTATTGTGCTTTGCCTTTGACTCAAAGGAAAGACTTGTTTTGACATGGACAAAGCTGCCGTCACTACAATAGAGTCCTGAAGAGATTTGGCACATGTTGCAATTTTACAAGTAGAGGCTAGATGTGCCACACCTTCTTTCTGAGATAGATTCCTTAATTGCAATCTTCCGTTCTGCGGTAGAATTGCAACTGGTGGAAGTTCTTTCAAGAAGAGAAGGACCTTCACATGGCATGTATTGTTGGTGTTTGAACTTCCATTACTTTGTGGCACCAACATAAGTACAGCAAAATTCTGATAATCTGGCATAGTCAGGACTTTGGTGGTGCCAGACTAGCAGTTTTTCCAGACTATTGGATGTCATTCCTATTAGTACACCAAAACTTCTTAAAAATATCACACACTATTACAATATATTTTCCAGTGAACCCAGTACGTCTAAAGGGAGTGTGGGAAATGAGACCCCATTGAGATTCAAGAGAGCTTAGGAAATGGAGATGAGTGAGTTTAAAGTGAGCCTAGGATCTGGGGCTGGTGTGAGCTTCAAGGGATTGCGGTGAGCCACCTCCCAAACTATCAGGATTTCTGAATAGTCAGAGAGCAGATAATCAGAATTTTACTGTATCAAGTTGTCCAACAAGACTCTAGTATTTAAAAAGGAAAGCTTTACACTTTACAGCTTCAATGCAAATTCTGGGACATCTGAATATTTAAGGGAAATTAATTTACAGTTTGCACACGATAGAGCAATGGCATAACTGATGAGTTAATTTGTTTTTGGTTGTTTTTGCTTGAAATATGACAAAGTCTCCCTTCAAGGTATGCCTTGTGATAAACCCATCTTAACATGCAAATAGCCACCATTCAATGTCAACCTCACAATGTAGCCACCCTCCTCAGATTGTTCACTCAAATTTTGACTTTAGTGAATAAGAAAAGCCTAGCAAATAGTCTTATTCTTAGTGTAACTGCTGATTATCAAGGTGATTTAATGATTCCATATTCCCAGTAGCGTGCTTTGATTGCAGCAGGCATAGGTAGAACAAGGCCAATGATATTTTAACCCTTTTTCTGGCCTGCCCTTTCAGCAAATATAACTTTCAACTGAAGCTATGGATTCATGGAATTCTGCCTTGTAGACCATGTTGGTCCTAAAATTCTATTTGGTATATATTAATGATTTTAAATTATGTAACATGAAAATGGCTTGATTTGATATTTGATGTCCAGATTGCAATCTGTACATTCAGAAGTCTTCTAATAAATGTATGCTGAATGATACAGAATATCTTATTTTCAGTGTTTTTCTGGGATTGGGTCTACATTCTTTCCAGATGTCAGTTCTGTCATGACTCCTTTTCCATTCCATGCATTTCTCTTTCTAAGTTGAAATAAGGTGTACTTTTATACATTTCACTCTGGTTAACTAGAATCAATTACAAAGTCACCAGTCTGCATAGAGTTTTGATACACAGTTCAGAGAAGTCGTGGTTTGCACAGAAATCTGAGATGATATTCCTCAAATTATATTCTGTGTTATATTCATGGTATGAAATATATTTCTATTTCTATTTTTTCAATTTTCTTCTTTTTCTATTATTTTATTATTCTATTATTTTTCCCACCATTGATAGTAAGGTACCTGTTCTATGTCTGCCTGGACACATCCTTAAATGTAGCTTTTAAGAAACATAGTCCCTTTTAAGAAACAGTGATTAAACATACTACTGGTTCTTTTAAGAAGTGTGTGCAATTTCACTAGATTAATGGTTTGATCCTCTCTGAGATTGATTAGTTTATCTAATTTATGATTCTAATATACTGTATATCATTTGCAACCCTTCTTCTAAAGTCATGTCCACTTGAGCTTACTCCGTAGTAAATGTTCAAGGAAAATAATTGTTATTTCTGTTTTTACTCTCTTGATACATTTGATTATATCTCAAGTATCTCTTAAGTGGCCTTTTCCCATTTGATTTTAACACTTCTATTTATGTAACTGTGGAATATTTTATATTGTTTTACATTTGTTGATAATTGAGTTTCATATTTCCACTTTGCTTCTCTAACTGTTATTTCACTTCTCTTTTAATTTCTCCATATTCTTCCTTACTGCCCTGTTCCAGATGGTCATATACTTAATGTGTGGCTCCTTCCTTTCCTTCCATGTTGATCCTTAGGTCTTTATTCATCCACAATATCTCATTTCTGTCTAATCTGATCTGAACACCACTTTGAATGTTTTAAATTTTAACTTGCTATTCTATACCATTGCTTGCCGGTATTGTCCACTTTATTTTTGTAGGCTGTACTTTGGCCATTTTCTCAGATTTATAAATCTATTCTTTGTTGTACTTATAGCTTCCTCAATTATTTCCATAAAATATTGAACTCATTCTCTAGATATTCCCTTACTTTTACTTATCATAACCATACTAGTTTATTCTCTGTTAATAAGTCTAATTATGAATCCTTCTTTCTTGGGAGGCATACGTTGTTGTTTGAAAGGAATCATTTAGTCCCTTTACCTGACTCTTCTGTGCATTTACTTCATAGGTTGTTGAAAATTTTTATGGTATTTCTTCTATGTTTCGCTATTTGGTTGACCTTATCCCTATTGGTGTTATTGATCCTTTATTACTTTTCTAACTTGTAGTGAGTATCCAACTTTTTTTATACTGCTACGCTACCTGTAATATGCACATTTACTTCAACCATTTTCCCTTCAATTTATTTCCCTGATTTACAGACCATACTAAGATGCATGATTTCGATCAAGCAACATCAAAGGCTTGCTATTGGTCTCAGCATACTAGTGACTCTGTTTGTGGATGGTTGTTACCCAAGGATAAGATCAAACTAGCTGTGAGGACCATTGTTCGGACAATCAGCAATATTTCCCCAGTCAAACCAGGAGAATGGTCAGGTTATGATTAGGCTTTGGAACTGTGTACCAGCTTAATTCAGAAGGAGAGGGAGGATTTTTTTATGTAGGACAGAATGTGAGAAATGGTAGAGGAATTAGTGGAACAGGAAATGGTTTGAGAGGTGGTTGAGGAAGTGCTGAAAGGTGAGGTGGCCAGGAAGAGTAGTGTATTTAATTATGATGTAGTTTGATTTATTTTCAATGGAAATTTGTTATTACCTGAGATTTATTTTTTTAACAGCAGATGGCAGTAAAGACTGAATATCTTAAAATACTGTCACAATAATATATTACACATCATAAGGTATCAACAATTACAATTCATGAAAAGATTATACTAGATATAATTTATGGTCTGCATTTTATCTAACAATTGTGTAAATTTCTCTCGTGGGATTGCCAAGTACTTGGTATTACTGAATTATGCCACTTCTTGTTAGGCATCATGTTGACTTAACCCCTTTTTATTCGGTGGGAACTACGAATGTTTCTAATGCTGCTGTTCCTGATTTTGTTAACATATAGTTCAAGGATTAGATAGATTAAAAGAAAAGATTTTCAAAAATTGGCTAAGCATGAAGGAGAAAGGAAGAGCAAGGTACACTGGTAGGTTAGATGAACAGGAGCTGGACCATAAATTCTGGCACAGAACAACTGGGCCAAGTAGTCCATTTCTGAGTTATTGACTCAAAATATATCTTTGCAAATGAGCTAAAGATCTAGATATTCAATAAACTGACCCAGCCCACAAGGTTTACAGACAAAAGCTTAGTTTCTTTGTCTACTGACATCTGGAACCTACAGAAAGACCTGCTTTCAGCTGGACCTGGTGGCCATTTTCAGCTCCAGACTCATTAGCATCCATGGTTAACATAGCTATGTGGAGCTATTTGAAGGCCTGGGTGATGTACCATGGAGCTAGCCTCTCTCTCACTGTTCCCTGCTCCACTAATTCATCAGCAATTGAGTTGAGTTCATCCATCTTCTCCACTAATGTGGACACTGTGTGTGGTAGATCCGTCAGCTCCTGCGTAACCTGGTGATGTATCTCTAATATTCTTCTTTTTAATCAAGGCCCTGTGGTTTGGCGTCTACATCCAGCTGAGCAAAGATTGCCACCCCCAATTCTGACAACCCCTCATCCCCCATTGTGAACTTTCTAGTACCATCAGTATCAGTTTTTATTCAAGAGACGCAAAATGCTGCAGATGCTGAAATCTGGAGCAGCAAACAATCCGCTGGAGGAACTCAGCAGGTCGAGCAGCATCTGTGGGGGGTGGGGGTGAAAGGAATTGTTGATTTTTCAGATTGAAGCCCTGTATCAGGACTGCATTCTTCCTGATGCAGGGTTTCTTTCCTTTCCCTCCACAGATGTTACTCAACCCGCTGAATTTCTCCAGCATACTGTTAGTTGCTTCAGTTTTATTTTCACCTTTAATAAATCATTGGGTAAAATTCCAGATAACTCACTGATTGGATAACCAATGCTTGAGTATCAGCACTGGTGCATGACTGAAAGGATCACAGCTGTACATTTAATTCCAGGGCACTGTCCTTTTCATCTGTGAGCTGTACAATTTGTTGTGAAGAATAAGTGCAGAGATACAAATCACCTGATGGGTGAAAGGTAAACATGCAGCTCCTTGTGTGTGGATTGGAGAGTGTGTCAGCATCAGAGAGACAAACTGCAAAGAAAGTTAAGGCCGGATGCTACTCAGAACTGAAGGTACGTGAACACTCAGCAAGATGGAGTGAAATGTTCACTTAAAGGCAGAAAGTTGTTGAATCAGCATAAGTTCATCTGTTCTTTCCAGGTTTCTTTTTACATCACATCAGTGACCTGTGCATAACACCCATTCTAGGTGGGAGCTCTAAACTTCTCCCCTTTGCTGGGGGAAATGCAAGGCCTTCCTCCTCTGTATCCTTTGGTAATTGTAGTGAAGCTCATTAAATCTGGGCTTAACCCTGGATGTAAGCCCAGTGCCCATCCCGAACACTTCCATTTATGGATTTTAAGTACCACTGAGCTCATATCATGTGATGATACATCGTGCCTGCTGCAGATGTTGAACACCCAAAACCTGGAATTGAAATTTAGTTGGTACAATTGAACTGAGATCACAGATGTTGACCCATTCAACTGATTTTTAGATTTCCTCCATGCAATTCCAGTCCATCTCAGAAAGCCATCCAGAGCAATATTGGGACTGTAGGTTATGTTGACAGAAGTGTCTTATAAAGATGGGACATTAATCTGAAGCTCTATTTGATTCTTAAGCTAGACAGTGACAATCTTGGTCACAATTTCAAGAAAAGGAGCAAGTTATTCTGCCTCCTGGGCAATATTCTTTCCCCACCCATTGCCCCCTCCCCTCACTGTTTGTTCATCTAATTACAATCATGGGATATTGAGGACTAATATGAAAAGAACATGACTAATGATGGGTCAGTTACCACAGCCTGGATTTTTTGGTCAACATCAATCTGCTCATGCTCATTGTTGATCTATGAAAACATCTGCTCTAATATGGTCTCCTTTGGTGTGTAATTTTCTATGATTCTATTACTCTGCCCAGGACTGGCTTCCCTCCTTGTTGCATGAACACTTTGATTCCTGCCTGTTTCTTATCCCTTAATCAATCCTGATTTCATGCTAGTATATTATCCCTGACACTGTGGGCCCCCATGTTACACAACAGTCTTCTATATGGTGCCTCATTAAATGCCGATTGCAAATACAAATATCCTGCATCCACTGATTCCACCTTACCCAACCTGCTCAGCACATTCTCAAATAGTACATTCCCTTCATAAAACCACACAGATGCTGTCTATTATGATTTTTCTCAGTGTCCTGTCGTCATTGCCTTAATAATAGACTCCAGCATCTTACGACAACTGGTGCCAGGCTAATTAGTCTTTAGTTCTCTATTTTGTCTTTCTTGCTCTCCTTTGCAAGGGGTGAGGTTACATTTGCTACCTTACAATCTCTTGGTGCCATTCCAAGCAATTTTAGAAGATCATCATTATTGAATTCATTATCTCTGCAGCCACATCTTCTGGAACCCTGGGATGCCATCTGTCAAGTGCAAAGGGTTTTCTAGTGTTTTACTCTTCTTATTTTCTTCAGTACTTTCTCTTTAATGATATTAATTACCTTAAGATTCTCATTGGACCCTTGGGTTCTATCTTTGCTACATTTATTATATCCTCTTCAGTGAAGACTGATACAAAAGATGTATTTACTGTCTCCACTACTTCTTTAATCTGCATAATAATTGCTTCTGCCTTTGAATCCAAGGGACCTGCAGTTATTCTTGCTGTCTCTTGCTTTATACTGAAACTCTTATAATCTTGCTTTTTATATGTTTTTTTCTAATTGACTCACAATATATCTTCTCATCCTCTATCAATGTTTTGGTTAATTGATGGTTCTTCCAATAATGCTCTCAGTCCTTTGGCTTCCTACTTCTTTTGACATCAGAATCAGAATCAGGTTTATTATTACTGACTTATAAGACATGAAATTTGTTGTTTTGCACCAGTAGTACAGTGCAAAGACATAAAATTATTAAATATTACAAAAATAAATGAATAATGCAGAAAAAAAACCAGAATATCGAGGTAGTGTTCATGGGTGTATGGACTGTTTAGAAATCTGATGGTGGATGGGAAGAAGCTTTCCTGAAGCATTGAGTGTAGATCTTCAGGCTCCTGTACCTCCTCCCCGATGGTAGTAATGTGAAGAAGGCATGTCCCTGATGGAGAGGGTCCCTAGTGATGGATGCCACATTCTTGTAAAGCAATACTTCTAATCTAATGTTATTCTTAATCTCTTCAGCCACGTATGAATTATTTTTCTCTTAGGTGTTTATATTCCTTAGTGGAATGTTGAAAGATTTGATCTATTTTTTAAATGCTTGCTATTTTTGCCTACTAGCTTTAAATCAATAGTAAATTAAACTAGCTTTAAATCAATATTCCCAACTTTAGTCAGTTCAGCCTTCATATCCACATAATTAGCTTTATTTAAGTTTAAGACTGACTGCATTGTTCTTTGACCTCACAATAAATTCTACCGTATTGTGAACTTTTATCATCAGACTATGTGCTGGAGAGTTTCTGCAATGTTATACTGTGGCACTGACTCCATGAGGAGCTGCAGTTGGGAAACTGTTGGCAAAAATATGTAACAAATTGCATTTTGCACACAATGGTGCAGGAATCCCAAAATGGAAATTTATACTTATAAAGGGAAAAGGACAGTGGTTCCATATGGAGCTGCTGATGTTTTCCCAGAAAATTTGGCCCACTAGTCACGGCAGTTTAAAGTTACGTGCATGTGAATTGATGTATAAATGTAAGTTGTTTTCTCTAGTCCGATTATAGCAGCCGAAAAGGGTATAAAATAAAGAATTATGGAATCCATTTACTCTAATATATTGAATTAATTATAGCATGAACCACTTTAGTAGTAGAGAAATATTTTAATGTCCTAACACATGATATTTTATTGATTCAAATGACATGTTTTTGGGCATTAAAATATTGCTTGACTAATCTTTTTAAACAAACATAGTGGTTAATTTTTCACAGGTGAGCTTCCTTTTGTAATCATGGTCAATGTGTTCAATTGAAATGATTCTATTCAGATAAACGGTCACACTACCTCAGAATGATTTAAAAATTACCATTGAAATACTTAGTTCATCTTTCAAGTTTCAAGCAGTGGTGGTATGACCTCTTGTAGTACATTAGCAGTGTATGTGCATCAGAATGTAAACCTGGTAAACAAGGACAACAACTGGATTATATCGGCACTTGGGGTAAAGCTAATTATTATTTTATGATGAGATGTTACATTGATATGCAACTAGTGAAGAGGAATGGTAGAATATAATTTTGGTTTTGTGTCAAGAGTTTCTGCGAGCAATTGTTCAGGGACAAGAATGATTGATGCAAGTAATTTCCTTTTGTCAGAGGCGTTTTTGCAGCACATGGGGAGCTCTTTTGGGACAGTGCATGTATTTGAAATTTGCCAAGTCAATTGGAACCTGCCACTGGATGATCAACTTCTGACAACTAATTTTCACTATGGATTTGCTGACTCTATTTAATCCACTTCTGAAATTTACAGTGCCGATCAAAGTGAGGTTAGAGAAACTGCAGCAGTGCACAACATATTGCTGAGCTGAAGTGATATTATTTCATTTGCAAATTAAGGCTAGCTTTACATTCCCTGTAGTATTGTTTTACTTAACTATTGTCAGTACTCCTCCTAACGTGCCCCTTATATTAATTTTACCTCTCAAAGCAAAAGCACACATACTCTTTTACAGCATCACAGAACCACGGATCATAACTTTGCTCAGACTCTGTATCTGACTTTCTCTTTCCCCTTCTTTTGAAACCCATATTTAGATATAACTCTATGAACCCTTGGTTTCTCTAATCACTCCAGCCCTGGACTTGGGTAATTCCCTGTTCAATCTTTATTTCTGCATAAAATAGTGAACCATTAAACTGTATGAACCTTTAGATCACCATAAAGTTTCTTCTTTTCAGGGTGTAATTAGTAGATTTTCACTCAACTGGACTTTGGATGTCAGTCTGCTTGGGTTGAAAATTAACCCATCAATGAACTCTTGATCGGGCATTCAGCTGATGAGTAGAGTCTGCTCTTGACTACTTTGTGCTATACTCTCATAATCTCAAGAACATCTGTTGTATCATCAGGCAATCTATGTTGTTTTAATGCAAAACAATTCCAATTCTTTCATCGTGCTTTTTTTTTACAGATATTCTAATAAGTAGCTGTGTACCTCTCTAAAGCTTTGATATACTTCCCATGGTGCTGAGCATTCCACCTTCTGCCTATCTTCCATAAATCTGAGGTTTGCATGGTCACATGGCAGTGTCCCACTTCTCCACAAGTCCTATTTACTTGCCACCCAGTGCTTGCTGGCGCACAATGGTTCCAGCTTAAGCAACACCTTGATTTTAAAATTCTCATTCTTGGTTACAGATCCATCCATGGTTTTACTCACTCACTGCCTGTCATCCTCTCCAGTGCTACTGCTTTGCGAGGCATCTCTGCTCCACAAATCCTGGTGTTTTGCATATCTCTGCTTTACAGGATCCACCATTACAGGCCAAATCTTCAGTTGGCAAAGCCTTAAACTGTGGATCTTCCTTCTTAAACATTCTGCCTCTCGATCTCATTTTTATCCTTTATGACATTTGTTAAAAATTACTAATTTGACCAATCATTTTATCATCAGCTCTAATTTCTCCTATGTGGCTAGTTGTCAAATTTTGTGTAATAACTCTCCTATGATGCATCTTAGGGTATGTTACTTTCATACATTATAGACTTCAGCTCTGCCTTCAACACTATCATCCCACAGAACCTCATAAGGAAACTAAACCTACTGAGTATTAGCACCTCCACCTGCAATTGGATATGGACTTCCTCTCTGAAAGGCCACAGTTAGTTCATATTGGAAATACCATTTCAAGTATCACCAGGCTGAGCAGTAGAGCCCACGCTGCTGACCCATGACTGTTCTGCCAACTCAAGCTCCAATCATATCATCAAGTTTGCTGATGATACAACAGTGGTGGGCCTCATCAGCAGGAATGATGAAACAGCTTACAGAGAGGA
>JARFYF010000094.1:28145954-28161069 GCA_030265395.1 Rhina ancylostomus | reverse complement strand
TTTATGCTACAGAGGGATATGAGTAAAATGTAGGCCAGTTTCCTACAATTTGCTCATATCCCTCTATTCGTTTCCTGTCCACGTCACTGCCCAAATGTTTTTTTACCCACCTTTGCCATCTCCTCTGGCAACTTGTTCCATATACCCACACCCTCTGTGTGAAAAAACTAGCCCCTCAGATCTCCTCTAAATATTTCCACTCACACCTTAAACCTATGTCCTCTAGTTATAGACCCTCCTAACCTTGAAAAAGTGTGACCATCTACCCTATCTTTACCCCTGTTCTGTAAGGAGAAAAATGGAATTTGACATAAGTTTACTTCAAATTTGCATCAACATATTTGAATGCAGTTCTTATATGGTCATTTTTGCATATTTCTGTGCTTTTACTTCCTTAACAGCTGGTGACAACAAGTATTCCAAAGCTTGATTTTGAGAGCACTCCACGCTTCACACTTCAACTGTTTGTGAAAGACCAGAAGGATAGTTCTGCTTCTCAAACCATCATAATAAAGATTCTTGATGTAAATGAGCCACCCATCTTTCTGGGAACTTTGGCTAATCAAGGTATGTATTTATTTCCGGCTAATCAAGGTATGTATTTATTTCCAGCAAATCTTTCCAGATAAAAAAGGCACCCAGTTTAAATAAATACTTATCTAGAAATCATTGATATATAGGTGAGTACCATAAATTAAATCACTTTACCATCCAATTTCTTAATGGCAAATACACACCACAAATTGCCAAAGTACACTAGACAGTCCAGATAAGATTTGATATACATTAAGAATCACAGCCTGACTCATTGAAATAGATCATTCAACATGGAATATATTTATAGGATAAATAGCTCTAATCTGATAACCTGAGATGGGTTGAAGTCTATACAAAAAAAAAATTCAACACTTTAATGTTTTGGCAAAGATCTCTGTGTAACAATACACAAAAAATAGGGCACAATGGTTACTAAAAGTATTAGCATAAATCATTTGCATCATTATGATGAGTACTAAAATGTGTGATTATTATGGGGCAAATTGAAGTCCTTCTGTCAGGGAACTTTGGCTAATCAAGGTGTGTATTTACTTCTAGAAAATCTTTCCAGAGTTTATATATTGACTCATGATGATAATTTTTCAATAGTAAATATTGTCTTTGTTACAGACGCACTAATCCTTAGGAGTCCATCCCATTAAAAAAATCAGCATTTCTGTAATTTTGCACTAATTTGAGTGCAAGGACCACTGTCACCTTTCTGATGTAATGGCCATCACTATATGCACATTTCAACCTTTTAGCACCCAAGATTTTGGATCACAATTGTAGCTGTAAAGAGAAGGGAACACAGTGACCTAAACTACGACTCAAAGAGAGGGTGTTGTTATCTTTCTCTGGGTTGATCTGTATCATTTTGAATGGGGCTATCTGGAACTCTGATTTCCTATATTTGCTCAGTATACTGAATCAGTAAGTCATTTTGTTTTACTTTCATTATTGATTTTGCTACAGACATTGATTTAACTGAATAACTGATTTGATTAAATTAACTGAGTAAATGTTCTCACTCAAGGCTATTGTACAAGTGTAAGAATAAGTTAATATACAGGTAAGGGATAATTTTTAGGACTTTTTTCACTGAGTGTGGCCCTGGCTAAAGAAAAGTTTGAATTGAGTCTGCTAGGGTAGTTCTTGATTCCATAACTAAAATGAATGCAAGGATCATTGTCACTATTTTAGTGATGTTTGATTCTGTCATTAATTAAACAAAATGACTTTCGTTCTGCTTTTCAAAGCTACAAACCATAATTGTACATTCATAAAAATTATCAGAAAAGAATGAAGATACAAAAATATGTCTTAATCAGATTATTAGGCAAGTTATTAACTGCAAGGTATGTACAACACACAGGGGAGTGATTACTCCAGGAGATTTCTGTGCATCTCCTAGCAACACTTTGCAGAATGATTTTGACAGCAAGTGGGAGCACTCATCTGTCCATTAACTTAGCCAGAGAATGAGACTTTCTTGAAAATATAAACACTTTTTTTTACTAATCAGTTAAATACATATTATATAACACCATTTAAAATCAAAAATATCCTTTGGGATCAAAATAATAGAACAATCATCAACATACAGCACAAAGTGTATGTAAAATCTTGCTCTTGATTGTTTATCCAAATCAATGCTTCCTGTTCACACGTCAAATTCTTTAGTCCATTATTGTATTAGAGGCATGAACCTGCTTTACATAAGTGGGCTGACATCATACACAGAACAGCAATCAGAAGAATCAGATGCAAGCATTTTAAACACTTGCCTATTAATATCTCTCCAGTTTCCAGGTCCTTTTCACACAATTATAATTTTTAATTGATCATTAAGATGCATTATTTCCTTGGGCTAAATTTACGGAAATTATAAACAATTGTAAAGAGACAGCTTTTAATCTTTTAATTAAACTTTGAAACCAATCCGATTTTGCAGATGCTGAAGTTTATATTGCAGAAGATACTCCTGTCAACACAATAATATACAAAATTTCAGCAAAAGATCCAGACAAAAATGATGCTCTAGAGGTACAAGCAATTTATCCATTTAAAAGTGTTTTTATTTCTCAAGATTACCTGCACCGAGCAAGAAGACAACACTGCATCATTCGTACCCAGATCCCTTGCCCTGACTGGACAATTTGTCTATACTAACTGCAGAGGATAAGCTCCTAATGCACCTATATAGGAGCATCACTCTCACAGGCTCTCTGAATTCCTCCTGTAGTCTATTTGAGCGAGTTTGTTAATTTTGAGCCACATTAGCAATATGCTGTAAACATATATCCACCGAAGCTGTCATGCTACTGCATGTCTTTCAAGCCACAGAGGAGAAACTTCCTGCCTGTTGTCCAAGCTTGATCCTAACGCAAGTCCCAGAGGTGATGCAATGGGCTCGTGTCCTGTAGCATAAAGTCCCTTCATTTAATAACCATTCCTTTCTTCCCTGACTGGTGATTAAAAATGAAAGTTTAAAAGGGCTGTTCTCAACAGTGCTTAATTTCTTGCATATTTTAAATTGTGTAGCTTAACATGAATGTAGAAATTGGGCAATGCATGTAAACCAAAAGTTTTGTCTTAGTTAATATCATCATATCACCTGCAAATGAAATATGGAGTCAGAGCAGAATCCAAATAAGATCATGGGCACTTTGCATAGAAACATGGATTATTTAATTTTATGTTAGATTGTAAGAGTTCTTGGGAAGTCAAACTGATGGGTCCTTTCAATACAACTGTACACATTGAAAAGACCAAACCTGGAGAACCACATTTTGTTCTGCCCCCTTATTTAAGGAAATATGCACTTGCTTTGAATGCAGGCTTTGATTCTAGGTAAGAAGAGGATTTAGATTATAAGGAAAGGTTAAGCAGATTGGGCTTGTAGTGTCTCAGGATAAAGGTTTGCCCATTTGAGAAAGAGATGAGGGGGAATTTCTTCTCTCAAAGGATTGTGAATCTTTTGAACTCTCAATTTTTGGACTGTAGGGGAAACTAGAGTTATTGGGATTGGGCAGAAAAGTGGAGCTGAGTTCAAGATCAGATCAGCTGTTATGGAATGGTAGGGCTGAACATCCACGCCTGCTATTATTTCTCATGTTTTTATGTCTTGACTATAGAAATCATGGTCCATAATTAACCTGTTTTACTTGAGAGGGAACTCAAAAACAGGAGTTAAAATTACAAACCTCTATTCATAGTGTTATTTTGTGAGGATATTCTTGCATTAGATTTTGTTTTAAACAGAATGGGAAATTTTAAACTAGAACTGATCTGAAGCCAAGAGGACACAATGGTCAATGAGCAACATTTCAATATTGTCTCGATATAATATCTATTATATATGTAATATATATTATACATCTTAAGCAATCTAATATTCGGCAAAGCTTTTGTTTATGAATATACTGGCTGTCAAACTTAATATATGCCACACTGAAATCATGCCTGTTAAATTGTTTTATTTGCAAGGAAATAAGAGGTATTCATCCTCTAGATGAGTTATTTAAGGTCAGAGTGAACACATAATGAAATGTCTTGTTTTTGTACCCAGGATGAAATTTATGATAAAATAACCAAGAACAAATTTCATCCAGACAAATGTGCATACAGACATATTTTAATTATGAACCTTCGGAGATTTGTGGGCAATAAAGAAGCTGCAATGAAATTAAATGGGATAATAGAGATTTGTGCAAGATCTGAGTTAACAATACCTTATATGTTGGAAACATGAAATGTACTCTGTTTCATCTTTACTGAAGAAATTTGGTGTATGTTCTTCAAAATCTTTTTATTCAAGCATTTTAACTGGTGTCATTGTTTTCAACAGTATTCATTATCAGGCACCACAGACTTCCAGATAGGTGCCACTGGTTCAATATCTGTAGGGAGGACTCTTGATTATGAAAGTGCAACAAAGAGGTAAATCAAACATAATTCAGCATATTTGCTTTTATTTGTTTTTCTAATAAAGAATAAAAGAGGCTTGCATTCATGAAGTGTCTTATCATATCCTTTTTAGGACATCACAAAGGGCTTCAAAGGCTATTATTTACTTCTGAAATGCAGTCTCAGTTGTTGGCAAACAAACAAAATTCACTAACTTCAAGACAAATTTGTCTATAGTCAACTTTGTTTTAGTTGAGGACAAGTGCCAGTTCAGGAAAAAACAAGTTCTCTCCTTTGATTGCAAATTTTTACATCGACCACAACAGACTGCAATACCTCTGAATGATGTCGTTTTATTAAGCTACATATTTAACAATACAGCACTTCCAGAATACTAGACTGAAATGTAGACCTGGGTTACGTCTCAGGTTCTGAAGGGGGTCTTGAACCCGCAACATTCTAAATTCAAAGAGATGCTGTTTTTAACTGACCCAAACTAACAGTTTAGGGTTAAAACATCTTTTTAGTCTTACCATGCTGATAACTGAGACAATCATGAGCAGTGTCAGGATGGTCCTTAGAAGTTAACTATACCTTCAGAAACCCCAGAGAGAGCAACAAAATTTGAAGTCATGCAGTGATCTTAGTGCCAAGAACTAAGCCTTGGGATTACATTCTAAGGGCAGCATGTGAATATAGTTCCCACGTTTCTGCACTTCTGTTTACATTTCCCCATTTATGCAAAATATTGAAAATTGTAACTATTAAACTGCCATGTTTTCACGTACTTCTGTTATGATGTCAAATCAGCGCTGACATAAATTCAATTAGTTCCGTCTAATGTGAACTGACCAAGGATTAGATGCAAGCTTTAGTTTTTATCATACAAAATTGAACAAGGTTAATAAAAAACAGGAGCTTCATAGTAGTAAAGCAGATTTAAATATAGATTAAAAAGACCAATTTCTGATGTTCCAGTTCAATCATATGTAAAAATCATGGAATCATAGAATGGTTGCAGCACAGGGCGGCACAGTGCAACATCTAGTAAAACAACTGCCTCACAGTACCAGAAACCCAGGTTCACTCCTGACCTCTGGTGTTGTTTTCATGGACTTTACCTGTTCTCCCTGTGACTGCATGGTTTCCTCCCACATCCCAATGATGTGTGCATTGGTAGGTTAATTGGCCATTGTAAGTTGCCCTGAATATGTAGGTGAGTGGTAGAATTTGGGGTGGTGGGTTGATGCGAATGTAGGGAGAATAAAACATGGGATTAATGTGGGATTAGTGTAACAGGGTGGTTGATGGTTGGTATGGACTCAGTAGGAGGAGTTTCCATGGTGTATGTCTCTGACCCTATGACATAAGAGGAGGCCATTCAGCCCATCATGACTGCTCTAGCTCCCTACCAGAGCAACTCAATGGTTCCACCCATTACTCTTTCTCTCCATTACATATTTATCCAATTCCCTTTTGAAGGCCACAGTAACACCTTCCTCTGCCACATCCGTAGGCAGTGCATACCAGATTCCAACCACTTGCTGTGTAAGAATGTTTCTCCTCATGTCATGGAGTTAGAGGGTTATACAGCATGGAAACAGGCCCTTTGGCCCAACTCGTCCATGCCGAACAAGATGCCTACCTGACCTCATCCCATTTGCCTGCATTTGGCCCAAAGCTCTTTAAACTTTTACTACCCATGTGCATATCTAAATGTATTTTAAATGTTGCATTTGTACCCACCTCTACTTCTTCCTCTGGCAACTCATTCCATATACCCACCACCCTCCGCATGAAAAACTTGCTTCTCAGGTCCCTTTTAAAACTTTCCCCCTCACCATAAACCTACACCATCTAGTTTTAGACATGATTAGCAAGTTCGCTGATGATACTAAATTAGGGGGTCTTGTTGATAGTGAAGCAGGTTACAATGAATTGCAAAGAGATCTCGATTGGTTAGGGAGATGGGCTGAGGAATGGCAAATGGATTTCATCTTAGATAAGTGTGAGGTGATGCATTTTGGGCAGTTGAACCAAGGCAGGACTTATATAGTGAATAGCAGGGCACTGACGAATGTTGTCGAACAGAGACACCTGGGAGTACAAGTGCAGAGTTCACTGAAAGTGGCCACGCAAGTAGACAGGGTGGTGAAGAAGGCGTTTAGCATGCTGGCCTTCATCAGTCAGAGCATCAAGTTTAGGAGTAGGGACATTATCTTGCAGTTATATAAGTTGTTGGTGAGGCCGCACTTGGAGTATTGTGTACAGTTTTGGTCACCCTGTTATAGGAAAGACATTGTCAAGTGGAGAGGGTGCAGAAGAGATTTACGAGGATTCTGCCTGCACAAGAAAGCCTGAGTTATCGGGAGAGGTTGGCCACGCTGGATCTTTACTCCTTAGAGTGTAGGCGAATGAGGGGTGACATAGAAGTTTATAAGATCATGGGGGGTATGGATAAGGTGGACGGTCATTGTCTTTTCCTCAGGGTGGGGAGTCCAAAACTAGAGGGCACAGATACAAGATAAGAGGGGAGAGATTTAAAAGAGACTTGAGAGGTAACTTCTGTACACAGAGGGTGGTGAGTACCTAGAATGAGCTGCCAGAGGAAGTGGTTGAGGCGGGTACAATTGCAACATTTAAGGGGCATTTGGATAGTTACATGGAGGGGTGGGGCTTGGAGGGTTCTGGGCTGAATCTGGGTATCTGGGGCTCACAGGGACGATGCTGCGGTCGGCATGGACCAGTTGGGCCAAAGGACCTGTTTCCGTGCTGTATTACTCTATGATCCCCTACTCTGGGAAAAAGTGTGACCATTCACCTTATTTATGCCCATCATGATTTTATATATGTCTATAAGGTCACACCTCAGCCTCTTACACTCCAGAAAAATCAGCCCCATCCTAGCCAGTCTCTCGTTATCAACTGTCCAGTCAGAGCAACATCCTTGTAAATCTTTTCTGCAGCCTTTCCAGCTTAATGACATCCTTCTTATAGCTAGGTGACCAGAACTGCACACTCTGAACATGTCACTCTGAATTCCCTTCCTTTATTCGTACCAATAGACCTTGACACTTCCATCAAAGTGAACAGCCTCCCACCGTTCACTCTATCCAGACCTCTCATCATTTTATATACTTCTATCAAGTCTCCCCTTGGCCTTCTCTTCAAAGAAAACAGTCCCAGCCTTTCTAATCTATCATTGTTACAGGTTTTAAGTTATAGTTGAGTTATCTTGAAATTTTGGGATTTAATCTGCTCTGTACACTAATTGATCATTAAACAAGAATTCAGATGTTTTGACAAAGTATAAACATTTCAAATATGAAAAGTTAAAAAGGAAAATGCATAAGATCTTCAGGAGGTCCATTAGTTTCTGTCCAAAGAAAAAATGAGTTCCACGTCTAAGTTATTCATCATCAGAATGGGCTTCATTGAAGGAGAACACTGAGACTGTGGTGTCTGGTGAAGCAGATCATAGTGCAAAGTTTGAAGGTCTTGCACTGATTGTATGCCAGAATAATGGATGGTTATGGATAGTGTAACTCACTCTATGTTTTGTAACCTCCATGAGAAAGGGAACATTGTTAGGTTGTTAGATGATAATATTGAGGTTGTGTGGACTCTGTTACCTGCTTGGAATAAGGTACCAAAAAAATGTTCCATTTGAGGAGATTAGTAACAAAAATGGTTGTTAGCTGCAGCAGCCTAATGTCCCTATGATATGACCTGAAGCTGGCACAAAGCTCATTATCTGCTGGGCAGCTAGGATCCCTGTCCTCCTGTACACTTTTGAGTCATGGATTACACCTCATGAGAGAGACACCACCAATCTTGTCTTTGCAAAATCTTCCAAATCCACTGGAAGGACAATGAACCAATATCGTCTTCATCTCCCATGTAACATCCCCAGCATTCAGGCCCCAATTCCTCGCATCAGTTTCAATGAGCAAGTTATGTTATCTACACACCAAACACCAGACTACAGAAAGAACGTTTCATGCTCCATCTCACATATGACTACCAGGTTGTTTTCAAAGCCTCCTTGAAAAAGTGTAATAACCCCACTGAGTTATGGGAGCCCCTGGCCCATGACTGCTCAAAATGGAGAAAGAACATTCAAACAGCTTTGAGAATCTCAAGTCCATACACCTGGAGCAAGCAGAAGCCCTATGTAAATGGTGGGAGGAATGCACACCTTCCAAACCATCCACCTGCCCTGCCATAGGGGTTTTGATGTTCCACGACATCAAAACCCACAGAACCAGAATGGAAGCAAATCAGCCTCAACCCCAAGGGAATGGCTAAGTCAAGGAAGGCTGAAGGAATGGGATATGCTAATTTAATTATGTCGGCCAAAATATCCATTGAGGTAGCTGTTAGCCATATGTGCTTGAATATTTTTATGGAAAAGTTATTGTTAGCTTCTTTCTGATAGCACCTTCCTGAAATTAAAACGTGAAAGAGAGAATGATCTTTGAAAACTGGAACATAAATGGTAGACTTCTCTTTTGATTATTTTTGGCATTTGTGAACTATTATTAAGTGAACTCTTATCTGCTCCTGCACAGTCTATGGTGTCTTACCATCAGGAAAGTATTGATTTGGATTTTTCGGGCAGTGATAGAGCAACAGGGCTAACCTTGATCTATAAACTGCCCACATTCCTTCAAGGATCTTCCTGATAGCTGAATGGTGAAGAGCTGAGAAAATTTTCTGGAAATCCTCATGCCCCCTTCTGGGTCATTACTTTGTTCAGCATTATGACTAGACTTTTTAACACAATTAGAGAAAAACTGAGAGAAGGATAACCATGTCCCTAAACTCAGGAGTAAGACATGGTTAAATATTCCCACATACATTAAAAACCTAATGCAACTTTTGGAAACTTTTAAAATGATCTGTTAACAATTCATCGGAGAGATTTTATAAGATCTCGATTTTTTTAGACTAGATTAAAATCTATCACTGCATCTCTTTTCTGTCATTAAAAGGGAAGGGTCAATAACTTCAGGTGAGTTAGCTTTGTAAATAGCAGTCAATTTAGTCCAAATAACCATTGCTTCATTGATCTCCATATTAAATTCAGCACTGTAGACATCATCAACGTAAGATTGCTGACAAGTTTAGGATTTTCACATTAAACTATACATGTGCAGAATTCCTGCAGTTTCTCTTATCTCCATGGAGTGGAGATAAGAGAAACTGCAGCTTTGGCATTTATACCACTTTCAAAAAATGAGACCATACTTAGATTCAAAGTGGGTGACTTTACACTTTCATGCATTGTAATCCATCTGCTCTATTTTTGCACACTCAATCTCCCCATCTATGCCCTTTTGCAAATTTTTATTCCACACAACTTGATTAATCTCCTTGTAAACTTGGATTTATGACTCTCAATTCCTTTATCCAAGTCATTGCGATGCATTGTGTAAAGCTGAGGGATCCCCAGGAACACTACATGTGGACATATATATTCACACGTATCTTGGTATTCTTCTATGATATCAATTACTATATACAGCTTTTTAACAGCATTTCTTTCTAATATATGTCTTTGTAATTTGAAGCTATTCATTGGCAGTGAAGGTAAATGATACAAGTGGTCTCTTCATTACTGGAACCGTGAAAGTATTCATCACTGATGTCAATGATAACAGTCCAATATTATCTTGCACGTAAGTCTTGATAATTATTTAATGAGCTGTAAGGTATATTAGGGCTGTTCTTGCTAGTTTGGGCTGCTGCCAACGGCCTCATTTACTGCCAGTGCTTTCCACAAATTCAAGTACTTACAATGTTCTATCTGATGAAATTAATAATTGGAAAACATTATGTGGTTTCCAGCAATATTTCTGAGTTGATATGGAAGGTCTCTTTGATAGAATGGATGCCATGCAAAATTGGCCTTTTATTTCCTCAGCTGAAACAAGAATAAGTGGCTTTAGTTAAGAACTATTGATTCAAAACTTTAACAATTTCACAAGTGAATGTACTTCAATATTGAAATCTCTGCTGTAAAGTCTCAATCTTGAAAATTCCCAGTTTGTTACATTTTAAAGTGAGTGCAATTTTTTTGCGTGCTGGTTTAAGTGAGGGGATCTCTGTATTGGGCATCAAAACATCAACTTTGTTACACCCAGGCTCATTGTTCACAGGTTAGAAAAGCAAGATAGAGATCCATCTAAACCAATTTAAAGATACATAAGACATAATCTCAAATGGTGAACCAGCAAATCAAAACCCAGTCTGTGCATCAGGTATCATTGCTAGGTTTTCTGAATATAATATAAATAGCAATTATCCTTGGGTGTCTGGAGACTTTATGTTGAACAGGAACTGAATTGAACAAACCAAACTTATAGTTTGTGCTCATTAGATTATTGTTGAATGCTGGTTGAGAGGCCTGTGTCCCAATCCACTATGTCAGTCAAACCATGTGAAAGCATTTATCACATCTTTTACATGTTTGATCATTTAGATTGGTAGATTTCTCATAACCATAGGGGATGGTGGCCAATTCTCTTTTGCAACAAATATTATCATGCTCCTCAATATGATGCCAACCAAGTGGTACCCAAAATATGGGTCTTTCTCTTGTAAGTTCCCATACTAGAGCAACTGTGAAATTCTTCCTTCTGAGAGATGCACACATGTTTTCTCATTGCTATTTTGCCCTTAGAATAGCACCATGATTAGAACTCTTCACTTCACTGCTTGCAAAGGAATCATACAGTACAAATGCCCCTGCACATTACTGGTGATCACTGATGAATTGGCTGTTACGTTGTGAGAGANNNNTTTTGTTTTCACCATTCTAGAATTGCAGTCAAGGAAATCATAATTCTGTTAAATGCTTTTTATTATTGAAATCACTGTCACAAATGCAATATTGATCCATCATTCTTTATTAAGAATCCAATGGTGGGATGGCCATGTGTAAATGGCACCTCTGTGGATATGTAAACAGTGATATTGAATTGGATAAAATTGAATTATTTATAAATTGGCCTAATTCATACCTCTTCAGGTTTTATTTATGCTTTGGTATATTAAAAACTGTCAGTTCATCTCCAACTGGGACATCTCTTCTGCAGAACCACATCAGAGTGGATTTTAATTCTACTCACACAGATGAAACTGGGTGCGCAAGTAGTTAAAATCCCTTCGCATGAGTGGGTAGTTGTGGTGAATAAACTCTTAATATTAACTATTTATAATTCTGACTGACACTTGGGACAAGAAACTAAGCCATCCATTCAAAGCTACTAAGACCCTTTATTAAATATGCACTACAGGGGCCTGCTGCCTATCCTCCTAGGTGAAGTCTTTTAGATTCAAAGAAATCATTAAAAGTAAGTTTTTCACTTTTGTTTGTAGGATACAAGGAACAGATCTCAAAGGGAAAGTTTAGGTCTGCCCTCATCTGAATTCAAACTTCCCTTTCCTACTTCAGGATTCTTCCATAACCCCCATCTCTACAGCCACTGGCGTGCTCATGCATGTCATCAGCTGCCCAATTTTCCAGATGCTGTCAGCTTTCAGGACAGAAGTTGATAGGCCACAGTCAATAGGGAACAATGAGTTAATATTAGTGGCAATTGCCAGGCAGAAATTAACTTGCCAGTATGGTTTCTCACCCGTGCTCCTGTCACACTACTTAAGCAAATCCTTCATTGAAGAAATTTATCAAAACAAATTTAAATATTAGCAGTGATGTCATGTTAAACTGTTGCTCTGAATGCACAAATGAAATTTAGTGCTTTTTGCATATGTTCCTTAATTAGCATACGGATATAATATTTCATCTCATTGTTTTAATTTATATCATTGACAACCTTTGTTATGTTTTTAAACTTTCAAAAATTTTATCCAAAATTCATTACATGTTCTTGCTGATTGTAGACCTAGGGTTAGTTTAACTTCATCTTAGTTTAAATTACTGAAAACATGCTGACAAGATACAGTACACCTAATTTCTGATAAATTTTCAAAATGTTAGTTGTATTCAGCATGGAAACAATTAGTCCACATACAATTTCATCTGAAAATGTTTTCCAGATAGTGCCTATTAGCTTTTAGAAATACTTTATCTATTAAAACAATAAAATGAGTATGTAGTATAAAGGACTGGCATAATCATAATGTTTTTTTGAAGCAGAATAAAGTTAAAAGTTTTTTTAGGAATTTATTGAAAACTGAGCAGTGTTTTGCTCTATTTCAGTCTAACTAAGATTGTTTTGTGTAGTTTCAAAAGCATAACTAATGGCAAAGAAACTGAGTTGAAAGAAAATTCTAACTCAGGGAAGACAGCAATTATAGACTTAGATGAAGAGCTTGCAGTAGGAACAGTTGTTGCCACCTGCATTGCCACAGATGCTGATACTAAGAGTGACATCACCTACGAGCTTGATCCTGCAAATACTTATTTCACCATTGACAGAGGTAAGCTTCTCAATACTTCTACAGTGTCTTAAATATTAATGATCTACAGGGTTTGGGCTTGCAGCTCACGGCTCTTCAGGTACACATCCAAGCACTGTTTACATGTATGGGGTTTCTGCTTCTTTGGGGCAGTGAATTCCAGACCCTTACCACTCTGAGTGAACAGCTGTTTTTTCTTCTCTCTAATCCTTGTACCAATAACTTCAAATCTATGCCTCCTACATTTTGATGCTTCTGCTAACAGAAAATAAGTCCTTCATATTTATTATTTTATATACCTCATTTAAGTCTTCCCTCAACCTCTGCTATTCTGAAGATAACAGCACTAGCTTACTCAGTGTTTGACCATAGCTGCAATTTTCCAGTCCTTGTGGTCCTGCCATCATTTTTGTAAATTTCCCCTGCACCACCTCCAGTGCAATCGCATCTCTACCAAAATGCGGTGACCAGAACTGTATACGCTACTCAAGCTGTGGACTAGCTAGTATGGTATACCGTTCTAATTTCACCCCTTGCTTACAATCAATGGCTCAGTTAATACTCATAAGGAAACACACTCTATATGCCTGCTTAACTATTTATTGATCTGTCCTGATATCTTTAAATTTCTGATCAAATCTGAAAAGTTAATTCTCTTTCTTTCTCCACAGATGCTAACCGACCTGTTGAGTATTTCCAGAATTTTCAGTTTTTATTTCAGATTTCTATTTTTTTGCCTTTTGATTACCTTTACTGATCTGTTGACATATAGACTCATGGATTCATTGATGTCCTTGATGACCTTTTTGCCCACCTACATGAATCCTGTTTGCCCTCATTATGTCCATAGCCTTCTTTGCCTTGCCTGGCATTATATTTTACCTGGGCAGGTGACTATCCATTTTTCCTGAATATTTCCTCTTTTACCAAGTTTATCCCTTCCAACATTTCACACATTCACCTTAATTACAACGTAAGAATCTCCTAGTTTTTTTGTGAAGACAATCGCAAAATATTAATTAAAGATGTTACTTACACCCTTCACTTTTGTTTGCTTTCCAAATTTCTCTTAGATTTTCACTCCTACACTCCCTGTTGCATTGAGAACCCACTTTATTTCTGAATTACTAAGAGAAGATGGTGAGAATACTGCAGATTGTTAGTATTATTATCGTGTTTCAAATGGTTACATGTCAATGTTTGGATGATTACTCTTTAGTGTTTTAAATGGTTACACTTCAGTGATTTAAATGATCGATTGCACTTCCCTACTGTGAATGGTTGCATTTACATTATTTGGATGATTATGTTTCCATTA
The DNA here is from genome assembly GCA_030265395.1 of Rhina ancylostomus. NCBI lineage: Eukaryota > Metazoa > Chordata > Chondrichthyes > Rhinopristiformes > Rhinidae > Rhina > Rhina ancylostomus. The sequence continues at coordinate 28,146,878 of JARFYF010000094.1, read as the reverse complement.
TTTCTGTAGCTTCTTCCCCACATTTTAAATGGTTATGTTTATTTTATTTGAATGGTTCACTTACAAAGGTGCAACTGAAGAGAATATATAAAGAGTAGTAAACTAGCAACCTGTGAGAGGCAAGTAGAATAAACTATCAGTTCATCCATGTGTTGTCTTAAAGAAGTGGCTCAGGAGGAAAGAGAAAGGCAGAGAGGCAGAGACTTTTAGGTGCGGATTTGCACAGCTTACACAGCTGAAGGCATTGACCCAGTTGATGGCATGAAGGGAATCAAAAATGTCCAAAAGACCAGGTGTGGAGAGAGGTAGAGATTTTCAGGTGGAGGAGAGTAAAGAATTGGAAGTGTGGAAGTTCGAACACAAGGGTAAGAATGTAGAAATAGAGCATTGTTTGTCTGGAAACCAATTGTAGTCAACAAGTAGAGGGCAAAACTGAATTCAGACTTTTGAGACACTTTTCTGAAGGGTGGCTTTATAGACTAAAAATGAATTAACTTTAGATTGTTGTCTCTACTTTCTTTGTGTGACTCAAATATTTTCTCTATAAACAACATAAGTAAAAACTGACAGTTTAATTAGACCACAGCAGAAGAATGAGGCTGTTTTCAATATATGCTTTACTTCCTGCTCCTATTTACTTACTATAGCATATAAAACACAGTTGGAGATTATTTATTAAACTGACCTATTTCACAGTCTTACAGTTCATTATCATGACCTAAATCAGATTGGATTGATCACTGGTCCCATATGCATAAACAATCTATTCATAGACTATTTGAAATATTGTAATGAATACTTCTTATACATTAACTTCTTCAGTGGGGGAATAAGGGTGGTGTAGCGACTAGCTACACTGAATAAAGACATGGGACACTTGTTTGGAGTCCAAGAGTCGAATGAACGACTGGGGTGCGCTGCCCC
>JARFYF010000094.1:28090666-28101833 GCA_030265395.1 Rhina ancylostomus | reverse complement strand
AAACATTGACCACCTGCTTTTCTCCACGGATGCTGCCTGGCCTGCTGAGTTCCTCCAGCATCATCATGTTTTTCATCAATATACAAAACATTCTGCATTCTAGTTCTACCCAGATCCCCTCCCTTAACTCATATTCTAACACTTTAATGAAATATTCTTATTGTTTCCTTCCCTCCTTCCAATCTGGATAATGTCACTGTTTCCTTCTAATGCCCACCATTCCTTCACCTTCACATGCTCCATATCTAACTCCCAATATTTCTGGATGTAAACTATCAATTCACCTCCACTCAAGGGCTCCTACACCTGCATTTACTTCCATCCTGCTTTCTGTTAGGACTCCATTCCTGGAAGAACAGTACTTCACCTTTGATTCTATAGGGCACAAATCTCAAAAGCAAGTTCAGTAATTTTAGGTAATGATTTTCCCATTCCCACACAAACCTCCTCGGGGTCCCACTTTTGTTTCCTCACTTGCCTCATGATCACTCCCTTTTGCCTTGCATTACCTGCTCTGTCATTTAAATCTCTCCACCCTATCACAGAATTTCCCTTTGTTCTTTCCTTTTCCCCACCTAACCATTTCCCTGCCTTTTTCCTTACTTGAAACCTGATTTACCTCAAACATTTTCCTAGTTCTGATGAAAGGTCATTGACCCAAATCATTCTCTCTGTCCTTCACTCCACAGCTACTATCTGACATAATCTTTATTTTATTCCATCTTCTTCCCCATTGACTTCCATGGAATGGTATTGCTATTGGTTTATTATTGTCACTTGTACTGAGGTACAGTGAAAAACTTGTCTTGCATGTGGATCATACAAGTCAATTAATTACACAGTGCAGTTACATTGAGTTAGTACAGAGTGCATTGAGGTAGTACATAGTGCATTGATGTAATACAGCTAAAAACAGCAAAGGTACACAGTGAAGTGTCACAGCTACAGAGAAAGTGCAGTACAATAAAGTGCAAGGTCACAACAAGGTAAATCATGAGGTCTGTTTCATTGTATAAGAGAACAGTTCAATAGTCTTATCACAGTGGAGTAGAAGCTGTACTTAAGTCTGGTGGTACATGCCTTCAGGCTCCTGTATCTTCTACCCGATGGAAGAGGAGAGAAGAGAGGATGACCCGGGTGGGTTGGGTCTTTGATTATTCTGGCTGCTTCACCAAGACAATGAGAGGTAAAGACAGAGTCCAAGGAGGTGAGGCTGGTGTCCGTGATGCGCTGGGTTGTGTCCACAACTTTGCAGTTTCTTGCGGTCGGTTCAATTTGTCCATTTCCCTTTCATGGGGATATGTTTCCTGACCCTGCCAAATGTTTTACCTCTGTCAGGTGTTATTCTCTTCTAAAAGAAAATCATTGTTATCTCACCTGCATTCCTTAGAAAATGCAGTGCAGACTTTGATCTATTATCACCATTGCTCTGTCCCTTACAAGCTCTTTACTTTCAAAGCCTTTGCATGTACGTCTTCCCTTCACTCTCTGAATTCCTCCAGCAAGCTCACAGAATTATGTCTCTAAAGGTCAATATCATGAATAACATTCCATGTGTCTGTCACGGTGACTTCAGCTCCCCATCCCTCTGCTATCTTCAATACTCCATCCTCCATCATTTTTATTTTTCCACAGTTATGTTCATTTCTCATTTTTCTGTTTATAACATTTCCCAAATCAGTCATTACATTTTCTAAACAATTTTTCTATTGGGCTTAAATGGCAATTTCTGAAATACCTCAGGGTATATCCTTCCTTCTCTCCCATTTATCTTTTACATTCTACAATGCGGCAACGTAATTGTTCAGCATGAGTTTAGTTTACACATATATGCTGATATCAACAACTCCACTTTTCTGTTATTGCAATTAACTCCAGGGGCTGATTAACATTTCATTGACCTGGGAGCAGGACTGTAGGTGATGTGTTCCTGGGGTGTTACTAGGTAGGGAAATACAGACCCTTCTGTAAAAGTTAGTGGCTTTTTAACTCAGACTGTGCATTAACATCTTATATGAAGGTTTCCTGATTTATTGGGTTCAGTAGGTTGACAGTGATAAGCATAACTCAGCTGCAGCTTCACTGTTTGAAGGGACATAGCAAATATGACATTTGATGGATTCTGGAGTTGAAATTGGCAACTTGCCTCTCCCAAGGGACTTGCTTCCATGCAACCTGGCTCATTCACTTTAAATGTCAACATTGATGATTTGGAAGCACCCTTCCATTCACTTCCAAATCCAGTTGTTCGCAGGAGTTAGCATTCAACTTCAGGATGTTGCAATGTTACTGGCTTAAACATCCAATGTGGAGTCCTATATGAGTTATGACTTTCTGTAGCTCATTAACCAAAAGATCTCAGAATCCACACTAAACATCTTCATTAGTGTTTATGTAACTTTGCAGTTAACTCCACCTATGGGAGTTCTCAGAATAAGGGCTGGAATCCACTATCTTGGAATCCTTTTCAACATATGTTTAACTAGTCTTTGCCAATATTGCATACTTTTTCATCTTGAATGTTTTCCTTGGCCAACATCCTAAGATAATAATTTCAGTTCAGCAGCTGTAAACCCACAAGTTTGATGGCCTGGAACTACTTCAATCCTTGTGCTCTGGAAAAGATATCCCAAATTCTGGGGGAAAGATAATTTTCATCAAGGGGCAAAAACTCTCAGTATAGCAAATGGCAAGATACTTCAGATGTTGAAAACTGGAGATGCTGAAAACCTTTGATGCTTTGCCTGAAATGTTAACTCTGTTCCTATCTCTCCAGAGACACTGTCTGACTTGCAGAATATTTCCAATGTTTTATTGTTTTTATTTCATTTAACAAAATACATCTGTTTAATTCTGTTTGGAGATGTGGTTAAGAAATTTCACATCTTTCCTTGTGTAACTTTATAGTGTGAAGGTCTGCAAGTGACTCATTCATCCAGAAGTCATTTATCAAGGTATGTAAGAAATGCGAGTAAAGCTATATTTCAACCTTGGGTGAAATACTTCCAGCTTTTTGATGTAATATCATGTTTTCTATAACAAATGTCCTGTTTGTCAGCTTGTGATTTTGCTCTGCTGTTCACTTTAATGGTCAGAAAAAAAAGACATCATATTTTATGACTTTTTTTACTGCTCCTCCTGTGCACCAAGTCTTTCACTGTTGGATAACCTGTGCAGCCTCCATTGGATAAATTCATAATACACTGCAATTTTATAATCCTGTGCAGGCTCATTTAGTGGCAGCACCTACCAGAGTATAGGTGTTGGTTATCGGCAGATTTGTCATACTTTCAGATATTGTAACATTAGTTATAATATTTTTCCCTTAATTTTCTTTGGTCCCTGAACAGTGTTTACTTCTTCCCCAAGTCTCTCTGAGACTTTCTATTACAGGAGGAAGGATTACAGTTAGTTGTTGATCATAGTATTACTTTGTGTGTGAAAGCTTCCTTGCAACCTGCAAATAAATATTCTTGCTGATCTTGATCAGCAGCTTTTCAGTTGAGAGCTTTGGGTAGGTTTGATGACATCATGAGGTGCAAACAACAAAAATAAATGATGATATTGAAAGTCATTGTTCATATACTGCCATTTATCACCAGGAAACAGCTTTTAACGAAGTACATTCATGTTATTTGTTTTCTCTTAATAACTATGGTGAGCTGCTAGAAGCCTATGGCATACTTTGCTGTTGTATATTTGAACAAAAGAAGGCACCTCCTATTTTGGCAGTTGTGTAAGTTAATGAAGGTTCAGTGTGAAGATGCCCTCTTTGCTGACAGAATAATTGGAGAAGACTTGAAGCAGATGCAATGTTGTTAGTTCTGTGCAGCTGTCTGAAATGAACATTTGTGCATTAACATACCCACATGATATTCCTGGTTTCTGGTATGAAGAAAATCTAAGATAGTATGTGTATTAATAAGGCAATCAAGAAGTATGGGAAGTACAGAAGACTGAAGAGATTTTAGAAAATAAATTATAATCACAGCATGCTCTGTTGATAGATCTGGCATATGTCACTGGACAGGTTGTACCCATATTTTCGGTCTTGCTACAGGAGCTCTGTGGCTCTCGGTTACTCACAGTGATTGGACCATTTACACATAACCACTCCAAAGAGCAATAAATAGTAACATAGATTAAACTTCTACTGGAACTGTTGTAAAGCTGGCAGTTACCAAGTAGGCTCTTGCATTTTTCAATCCAAGACAATGGGACTTACGGCCAAGTATATTAGAAAATGACCATTTGGCAGTTAAGAAACAAAAAATAAATCTGAAACTTAAAGTCTGTTTCTCTCTCCACAGATGCTACCTGACCTGCTGAGTATTTCAAATATTTTCTGTTTTTTATTAGATTTTGAGCCATTACAATATTTTCCTTTTGTATTAGTACTCAGCTGTAACTGTTCATGAATATATTATTAAAGTATAACCTGTGCAAACATTGGATGACTGATACTATTTCATATTTTCTTTTAAGTACTTCAGCTGCCAATCTGGGCTTGTGATCATTATCCTGCAGCAGTCCTTCAGGAAACATGGAGATTGGGTTTCAACAGCTTGACAGCTAATTATGAGATTCTTTAACCTAGGTGCACGTTATGAGTATAATAGAAAAGTTCAAACTTCCAAAAATGTGATATACTTTCCTAAAGTATGTTCTGATTTGCCGCTGGCACATCAAGCCCACAACTATTATTCGTACTAACATTCAAAGTGCTGGTTTCCAGCATCAAGGTTAAGTACACATTTATCAGGCCATATTAATAAATAATTAGTGAAGTGACTATCAAGTGGATATTGTTAGACCGTGCAAAAAGAACAGTAAAGGGTATAAATGCAATCTCCAGTATTGTAATTTAGCTAAATCTGTTAGCTGAATTTCTGCCAACAAATTGTCTTTTGCACAAGGAACTTTTATCCCTGCGATTGTGCAGAAGTTTGGGACAATTGCACATGCAGGATGGATGGTGTAAACCATGGATTTCCTCACAGAGAATTGCCCGTGTCATCCTGATGACACCAGACTCCTGGATCAGACACCCTGTTCTGAGCTCTCTTGTGGGAAGAGGCCAGGTGGACAGAAAAAAAGGTTCAAGGATGTGCTGAAAGCCCCTCTGAAGAACTGACTTCTGGGAATCTCTGACCATTCAAAGTGGAGAAAGAACATTCAGAATGGTGTTGAGAAATCTGAGTCCATCATCAGGAGCACACAGAGGCCCTGAGTAAGTTGCAGAAGGAATGGACTATCCCACAAACTACCCACCAACTGCCCCATCTATTCCCACATTGGTCTCTTTCATCACCTCAGAGTCCACAAAACAGGACTGGATGTAAGTCACCTTGAATCCCAAGGGATTGCCTAAGAAAAAAAAGCTCCTCATGGCGTTCAGTAATGGAAGACTTTGTGGAAATTCCAGGCCTTCGAATATTTAACCACACTACTGATTTTGTATAAGTATCGCATCCAAAGATGGTCATCTATCAGCCACCTTTTCTGAATGTTGGTAAAATAACATGACACGGGCTTTTCTTTAAAAATTATCAATGCCACCAAAATGAACCATAAAGGATCTTTCAGTGTTTCTGTACCAAAGTCTTTATGGAAACATTGCAATTTTTTTTTAGGAACATTCAATGTTATCCGCCTGTCTGTCTGTCTGCCTATCTGCCTATTAGAACAGCATAACACTTGCCAGTTCTCTGGGCCATCCAATAATTGGCATTACATGTTTGTGACATATACAAGTGATCTGGATGAAAACATAGTTGAGCTGATTAGTAAGTTTGCAGACGATACAGAAAATGGCAGAGCTGTGAATAATGAGGAAAGTTGTCAAAGGATTCAGCAGGATCTGTTGGAAATTAGGCAGAGAAATGGGAGATGGAGCTTAATCCAAACAAGTGTGTGAAATATTGCATTTTGGGAGGTCAAATGCAAGAGGAAAATATATAGTAAGAAGCAGGATTCTCTGGAGCATTGATATTCAGAGGGTTCTTCGAGTGCAGGCCCACGCTCCTTGAAAGTGGCAACACGAGTAGATAAGGTGGTAAAGAAGGCGAATGGCATATTTTCCTTCAATGATTGTAATGCTTAGTGCAAAAGTCAGGAAGTCATGTTGTAACTGTGTAAAACTTTGGTTAGGCCACATTTGCAGTATTGTGTACAGTTCTGGTTGCCGCATTGCAGGAAGGATGTGAAAACTTTCTCTAAAGCCTGATATTATCTGTCTTAAAAGATATTCTGCTGATCCTGTTGATTAATCACAGATCAATATCGACCAGTAACCATAGAGATAGTCATTCCTTAACTAATCCTTCTTTCTCAGCATTGAGGAAGCAATGAACAGTGCGACCTCAATCAAACGTGGCATGTTACGTTGCGGTTTTGCATATATCACATGTATTACCATATCCCCCTAGGGGGTCTGCAATTTATTCTATGGTCATCAAAGCAGTAATATTGGTCGCAGCATGTAATGGACCTCTGTTTGTGAAACTCCACTTGACAATGGAGGGAGCAATAGATTCTAGAGAAGGACTGGCAGTCCAGCACTGGGGATCTACTCCACAAATTGTATCTGTGGGTTACAGCAATGGAGAGAATGGGGATGGACATTCAGGAAATCTTTTCAAATTATCTGTGATACTGAACTATGTTAAAAAACAAAGGCATTCCAAAAGTAGATAACCATTAATTTCACATTACATGGGTAGTTTATAATGCAGTAGTTAAAGTTGTCCCTCAATACTTGATTATATTGAGGTTGCAATGCTTGGATTTTTTTTTGGTCCTTTAAAAATTAAACAGCGGTCAAGGAAAATGTGGAGTCAGTTACCACTGATATTTCTTCACCCCTGATACTGGGTTTAACGGAGAGGATGTATAGACATTCTCAGCTCCATTTCTAATGTTTATGAAGCCACAGTAAAAAAAGCATCACAAATTTCAAATTAAATATCACAATTACTTCTAGGGTTACAAAAATATTTGGCAGAGAAATTGTAAAAAAAACAATTGCATAGATTAGGTTTTACCTTTTTGCAGTTAGAGTTCAGATGTGTCGTTTGATTAGTCAAGAGCAAACCTCATTTGATTTGTTTTGTGGGTGACCTAGTGTGCATTTATACTGATGATGCATTGAAACAGTTCTGTTCTTCAGTACTGACAGCCCTCATTTTTCATTTCTATTGGTCAATGAGAAGAGAATTCTTTTGTGACTGTCTGAATGGATGTCAGATGCACTGGGCGTAGTCTAAATTTCCCCAAAGAGTTTAAGATACATCTTTGGATCAGGTGTTCTTAGTTTTATTCAACTGGTATAGTTTGAACATCTAATTTAAATTTCTTCTGCATCTTTTTTCTTTCATGCATTGTTCATTTTCAATTTTCCTTGTATTTGTGGTTTGCGTTCCTTATTTCTGACAGTAGTTACCTATACTCAGTACTGAGAGCTTCAGCTTCAGGTATAAAATATGAAATTTCTGCATATATTTATTGCTTTTCTATTACATTTTACTAATCCTCATCAGATGTTCCAGTGTGAGCTATCCAGCCTGCCCTAAATCTTTTATCCACTAACACTGATATGTTCTATTGAGGATAAATCTAAACTAGCTGATGGATGTGCAGCTTCTACTTTTGTGGAATTTCATTTATTTTAAATAGAATCTTTTCCTGTTGCATTTGCAACTAGTTCAACATTTCTTCACTAATAAAGAGAATCATTTCCCAACAACCTCCAACTGAATAACAGTTTAGAAAGAATGTTAATCATTTTAAAACAGAACAGTTGTCTACAACTAATTAATGATGAATGAAGAGCAATTATTACTTCAAAGAAGAATGTTACTGCCCTGGGCAGTGCAGCCAATGAAGCCAATCATGGCAAAGAATAGCAATTTCCTCAAGGCTGTTTAGTGAGTTCTATAAACCATGAAGAAGAAATACAAATGTTCGCCACTGATCCCCCACCCCTCCCCCCACAGTCCTCTTCCCCACCTATATATTGGGCTTTGGTAAATTGTTCTTGTCAGTCAGGTTTTAGAAGATATAGGAAATTTTAGATGTCGATAATGGAGCTGAGCAAATCAGTACATTCAGTTATTAAGTATTTTGTTTTTCATTTTTATTTTCCTGTTTCCATTGATAACATCAGGAATTTCCTTATCATCCTCCCCCTTGCTTAACCCATCATCTCTCCTCCAAATCCTGGTTCTTCTTCTTTCATTTTCATCCATTTTCAGTGCTCAGCTCATATGGACCTTTTTTATTTATCTCTTTTCTATCGCTTCTTATCTCTTTTCTTCTGTAGTGTTTTGTTTTTCTCTTATTACACTCTGACCTCTGATACTTTGTGGGGCTCTCTTCTCAGTCTCTTCAGTGCTTTTCAGGATATGTATCCAGAAATTTGACTTCCCTCTTTTAATTTGATGCACTAAACATGTGAACAAGTGCTTCACATGGCATGAATTTCCAGAAGGATTCCCCCCTGCAACATTTTGTGAGATTGGGGAAAAATATTACAAAGAGTACCTTGAATCATGGGCTAAAACAAAATTTGTGCAATTCTGTTTGGACACTGCTTGAAAAGCTTCCACATCACAGTTGTGAAGACTGTCAGACAGTAAATCTACTCTTCCCATGGCAACCATGGACCTGCTGCATAAGAGGCTACCATGGAGCTGAGGGAAAACATGGGGAAGGAAGTATAGTGATCTCCCAAGGGATGGTCTCCTCTGATCGTGTCCTATGCTGTGAGTGGCTCCACACCACTTTAAGATGCAGGATGATGATGGGGGCAAAGATCACCATGTGCAGCCCTGAAAAAGACTATGAACACTGAAGGGACAGCTAGCGCTGAGGTTTCCATGATTCTGAGCAATGCTGCAGAGCAGACACTTTCATTGATACCTTGTTGTTCATCTCAGCATGGTGTGCCTAGTTTTTTGTGAACATCCAATGAAGATTGTAGATTGCATCTAAATGGTCTAATTTCTGTCAGTAATTAGGTGCCCAATTTATGCCAGAAAATGACAGTCTTACTAAGGTGAGTTACATGTGGAAATGCCCAGGCCAGTTTCTGATGGATAAGATTTGTGCCAGAAATGATTGCTAGTGAAATCCAACCTCTGTAAAATTGTTCTTATCTGTAATTTGCTCTTAAAAGCCAAGTATAAATGGATGTAATTTCAAGTGACTTCTCCAAAACTAGTTCCAAAGACACTCAGTGGCAGGATGACCATAAGTACATAAATGCAAACACAAAATAAATGTTGACATATTCCTTTGCATGAAGAAAATGATTTTGACCAGCTTGAAATGTTTGATTTTCAAAACAAACAGGTATATTTTATTACATTGTAATGTTGAGCAGTTTAAAAATATTAAAACACTTCCTCAACAGACATACTGCAGAACCAACATGCTTCTGCTGTTGGGGTTGCAGAATTCTTTTAAGACTGATTGTACATGTGTTATTCAGAGGAACTCTTGCTCATTGAGGTTCTTTGCAAGCCTCAGTAACTGGCTTTGCCACTTAACCATTGAACTTCCTTCTGAAGAAACATCTCTTTTTGTTACTCCTTCATTCATGTGCTGTTAGATCATCTTTATGTTCTTAATGGTGTTTCAATTCTATTTTCTTTTGGAAACAGTGTGTTCCAACACATGATTAAATAATGTTAATTTTATTAAAAGCAAAGTTTTTCAACTTATTTAACTTCATGTTTTTGAAAAAAAAAATCAGGCATAAAATGACACAAAAATAACTACTTCATGCTTCATTCTTGTTGATTCTTCTGGGTAACAGATGTGCTCCTTATATAACCTTGACAAAATATCACATTGAATTAGAAGTAAATTGAATTAAAGTAGTGTCATTTTTTCACAGTTACAGATCGTAACTCCTGCATCAGATCTGACATGATTGTTAGGCTTGTCAAAAGAATCATGAAATCTTCAAAGTCCATTCTTCTGTCTTTGTCTTCATCAAGATCAGACATAATTTCTTTGTATTTTGGTTTCAGCTCCTGTCCCTGGAGAAAAAAATAGAATCAGGCAACTTATAGTTATAGTTATTTGGCTTTTCTATTTGCAGACGTATTTTTGTGATGTTCCCTTTTATCACCATCCACTAAGAATGTATACAACATTTAAGAAGCCTGAGCAATCAGACTTGGAATTGCTGGGGATTGACTCTTAGTCTTGTTCTAGGCACCAAGGAGATTGCCATCCATTTGGCCATAACTGCATGTCCAAGTGGCACCACATTACCAGACACTGGTCAACTGATGAATATCCACCTGCGATGGCAAATCTCAGCTGCAATTTAAAGTGCATTATATATCATTTAACAATTGTTCTTCAATGACTCAGTATTGCTTTACTTTTAAAATAACACTAATTTAATTTCAATAAATTACATGGACCATAAAACAGTGATGAATGCCATTTGGTCTGTGCCCATGTTAATGCTCCATCTGAGCATCATCCAGTCTGCCTCAATAAAACCTTTCAGCATAATCTATTGCTTTCTCCAAACCTGTATGTATGGGTGTATTACTCATCTACTTTCTACTTTAAACCATCTATGGCTTTCACTTCAGCTTCTCCATGTGTTAGCAGCTTTCACATTCTCAATACACTTCAGATAAACAAGTCTGTTCTGAATTTTATATTACATTAGGTTAAATATTAATTTCAAATTGTTCAAATTATTTTTAAATTAAATCTTGATTTGCCCACATTTTAATTCAGCTACAATCCACTTTGGTGGTGCCCTGCCTGTGCTGACTGCTCATTCAAATAATTGCTATATGTGGTTGGTCTTAATCAGGCCATTCATTGGCCTATTACCTCAGCAAGGATCCATTTACTGTCAGCAGCTACTTCTAGGTAAAGTCTGACCTGGGGCATCAATTATAGCAAATGAAATTCCAGGTGAGGGTTAGTGAAATTTGTCTTTTAAAGTTCATTCAACAATATGTTTGAACTTATGAAAGTGAATACAACAAACATCACCTTAGGTTCTTCCAACATCAATGAAGATAAATTGGATTGGGCACAGTGATTGTCAAGCATTCACCTATGGTATTGCCTCTTTGTCAACATATCAACAGCAAAGTCACTCTGTGATATAGTCAATAACTAGCACCAGGTA
>JARFYF010000094.1:28050935-28062899 GCA_030265395.1 Rhina ancylostomus | reverse complement strand
TATGACAAAGAGAAATCAGGTTAGCTTTCAAAATTCAAGGTGAGCATTGGAATCCAGGAATATCACAGGCTTGATTGTTACCAGAGAATCATGGAGTTATTGCTGCATGGGAGGGCGCCATTCAGCCCATCGAGTATCTGCTGTTTCCTGGTAAAGCAATCCCATCAGTCTCACTCTTTTGCTCTTTCCCTCAAGTTATTTTTTCTCAAGTGTTTATCCAAGTAATTTTGAAGATAGTAATTACTTCTGTTTCCTTGACTGTTACAGCCTCTGAGATTCTAATCATTTCTACCTTCTGCATAAATACTTCATTCCCCACATAGGGAAAAAAGGTGGAGTAATTTTAGATGGTGAGAGATTGAAAGATATTGGTGTTCTCAAGGACCCTAGGTGCCCTTGTACACAAATCACTGGAAATTAATACAGCCAGCAATTACGAATACAAATAATACGTTGGTCTTTACTGCAGGGTAATTTGACTTCAAGAGTACAGACTTCTTGGTCCNNNATACATAGCACTGCTGAGAATAATATTTGGAATATTGTGTTCCAGTCTGATCTCTCCATCTAAGGAAGGATATACTTGAGATAGAGCAAGTGGAATAAAGGTTCAACAGACCCGTTAACATCTTATATGTTTCAATCCCACTGTCACATCAACAAGAGTCCAGTAGAACCAATGATAAAAATAAAGGGACCTGGCTATCCAGGTCCTGGTTTGTCCCATTAAAAGCTCCTGCTCTTCATAAATACTGAGACTCCAAGGTATTAGAGCTGATGTCTAGAGCATCTTCATTGAAAATGTCATTGCATTGGTCACTCCTAATATAGCTAAGGGACAGTGGTTGGGGTTGGAGAGTGGGGAGTAGCACATGGAGGGGAATTGATCATTAGGGAGGGTCTAATAATGTCCTGTCACAGGGAGTCAGTGCTGATAAGTTCTGAAGAAGGATCTTTAACTATTTCTCTTTCTACAGATGCTGCTTAACTTGCTAAATTTCTCCAGCACTTACTGTTTTTATTGGAGATTTCCAACATCTCCTGTTTTGTTTAGACCACAACATTTCCAGCACAATTTTACAATTATTTTTCATAACAGCCAGTGCAAATAACAAACTGAATACCTTCACTTGAATGCAGTACCGTACTTTAATTTGATAATTTAAAGTGGAAATCACAATGTACTGTACTTGTAACAAACAAAGGAATCATATCCAGATACAATGAACATCAAACAATAATATTGTTGCTATATACCGATATTAAGCATTAGACGAGTACACAGTTCAGCTTTTTTATAGAACTGTATCCAGAGGCTTTGATGAGAGCAACACAAAAATTGTCATTTAAGTTTAAAATTTTGTCTGAAACTGTAAATTAATTAAATAAACATTTTCAGCCAAATAATTTGTATTTTTGTTGGATTTCTAAAGTGTTATAATGGTGCAAACTAAATAATGTAACTGGTAAAAATTCTGATTAATTTCAGGCAACTTTGGTCTGGGTAGAGTATAATACCATCCTTTAGAAGAAGGTTCAATATTCTGCTCATGATGAAACAAATGGAACAAAATCAAAGCATTGAGATCATGGAAAACCTGTAACGCAAGAGGCTGTTCAACCCATTTTGGTGGAGCCAATTGGAAAAAGAAAACCAGTGTGATCCCACCTTCCAAATTCTAATCTGTCACCCTGTAGATTTCTGCCTCGACCACCTTTTCAGATGACGAATTCCACACTCCTACCTGAGGTGACAAATACTTTCCTCATCATTCCTCTGATCCTTCTGCTCTTTATGTCTATGCCTCCTGATTTGTAACCCCTCTAATAAAGGATACGGGTCTTTTTTATTTACTCTATGTAAGGTTTATTTTGCTGTAGAGAGTGGATTTACTCTCTAAATCCTTCAATTTTATGTGTGGCAAATCACTTAAAGTCTGAACAGATATGATTGTAAAAAGTGATATACGGTATCTGGGACCTGAGTGAACAGGGAAAGCAAGATGGATCTCCTGAACCAATCAGGTTTAAGGATTCTACAGTTAATTACATGAAGACTGAGAAGGAAGTGATTGAATTCAACCAAAACCAGGTACAAAAATAGAATGAAAAATTAGCTTGAAAAAAAATTATAATGATCTCTAACAATTAAAACCTGAATAAATTACAGTCTAGAGTTGGGGTGGGGAATGGGATGGAGGTGGTGGGGTGATCGTGAGATTAATTAATACCTTATTGTTAAAGGGGAACTTAGAGTGAAATGGTCATGATGTAACTTCTGACAGTAAGTTTAGCATAAATACACCAATGTTCAATGTATTTCAATTGTGTGCTTTTTTCAGGGTTAACTTTGAAATCAGTTTGAAATATTTTTGTTTCAAATATAAATTTGCCCCTCATTTAAAGTTGCTGTACCATTTTTGTGTAAATAATTTTGAGCACCATTAGTAACTCTACTATTGTTTTGACAGCAAACATGGCCCATTAGGATCTGGTAAGAAACACACTATGCAGGTTGTTATAACATAAGGATTATTAAAATTGTACTGTGTAAATCATGCAACTGATTTTGAGGTTTATCAACTGGTTTACATTGTCAGGTCAATGGTTTTGGTCACATATGCTAGAGATTACTTTGAATACATTAACACACCTACTTTGCAATCATTAGCACAATACCACAGTACTAAATGTTAGAAAGACAGGAATGAGCAATAGTTGCTTTGTGCTTTAACATCTGTAGCTAATGCCAAAAGATCTAGCATAATATATTAACTGTTTTACACAGATATAAATCCAGTATTTCTACAACCACTGTTTCATTAGTGTGCGGACACAGTGACACAACATTGCAGGCAGCTACATAACTGACTGTACCGAGGATTAACTGGGAGAAATAGCTGTGGCAAGTTGCAGAAGCTGGTTGTACTTCCATTCATAAAAATTAAGCATTTTCCATAGTAAAGATCTTTTCAATAATTTAGGATTGTCTGATGCAGTTATTTTAACTACTGCAGTGAAATAGATATAAATACACACTTGCATGCTGAAAATAAGCGCATTTACAAATCTTTACTGATACATAAACAAAATATCTTTTACATTCAAACATGTAAAGACTTTTGAACAAAATGCATTCATTAAAAGTGAACTTACAAAGGTAAATTTCATTCTAGTGTAAACATATTGGTTCTACTAACATCACATAAGGTGCTCTTAAGTATCACCACATCAAAGTAGGCCACGTAGTGTAAAAGGTACAATAACTTCATGCACAAGCTATTTTTAAATACAATACAGTATTTTAACAGTCAGCAAGGGACACTTACTTCTCACTCAAATGCAAAAAGTTTAATTCAATCTTACATCTGTTTGCTTAGGGAGAATCTACCACAGATGGCAGGAATAAACAGTGTACAAGCAAAGCACACTTTGTGCATTTCAACAATTTAACAGATTTTACTATTTCAGTACAACATATAAAAGACAATCACCACAGAGGTATTTTATAAAGCAGAATTTACTTATGGTAACCATCAATACTTAAATCACCATATTAATATTTGAACACCTGGACACCATTATTAACAAACATTTGAAATTACTGCCACTTTCTACTGATATTTCTCATTACCGATATCACAGCAATACTCAATGCCATTTTGTGAATCAACTCTAACTGAATACTTGGCACTATGAAGATCTCAGACAAAAACACACAAATGTTGCACCCGGAGCAGGTTACATTTGATTGGTAAAAGAAGTTGGAGGATGCTGGTTATAGCCACCCTGACTGTATCCTCCAATCTGGCCATAGGAAGCTTGTTGGCCAAAACCTGGCTGCTGTCCATAGCTCTGTTGGTTGTATCCACCAGTTTGACCATAGCTTTCTTGATCGGATGAACCCTGGCTGTAAGGTTGGTTGAATCCACTTGGGGCTGGCTGCTTTTCCATGGCGCTCTGAAAGTGTCGTTGACCTGATGTGTGCCAACCAGTCTCCTTGAACACAAACCAAATATTGCCAGCCCACAGAATAAAGTTAAGAAATCCAAACACCTATGGAAATGACAGAACATTCAGTTTCTATGTTTCACTTTCCATGATGAATTTTTTAATATCTTAAGCTAATGATTATTGCAGTTTTGAAGAAGCTTGAATTAAACAGGAGGAATAAAGTGCTTAGAAGATTTCAGCGCTGACACTACCTGATAGGGATGAGTTGCCACTATGTTTGTGATGCAAACAAAATTACAATTGTAAATCATCAGTGATGGAATTGTGAGAAAGATGTTTTAAAGTCCTCTAACTGGTACCGTCTCACTCTGCTACACCTGATGAAATCCCCAAAGTGTCAACACTGTAAAGATGAAAGTGGTGAATTTGTATTTTGACCATCAAGCTTATCCTGATTGCTGGTTAATTCATTAAGAACTTCATGCACAGCAGAAAAAATGTAAATAGGAGTGAAATTTGTCTTTGCTGAAGGGAAATAAGTGTCAGAGCATTTGTACTCCCCTCCTGGTATCTGGTTCCATTGCAGTGACTTGAATTGAATATTGGGAAGGAAGTACAATGGACAGCCATCACTCCAGCATTTGTTTAGTACTAGTGTCCAAAAAAAATTTTCAAAGAACTTTAAAAATTGATGTCACTTGAACTTACCTAAACTGCAACACTATATAATTTAGTTTCAAAACATATTTACATAAATAGGTAGTTTCTGTTCTTGTATTATTATTTTAATTTAGTAAAATTAAATCTTTCTTAGCACTCTAAAACATACCTCTGGAGAAGAAGGTCTATAAAGCAAACATAATTATTAGGAGAAACAGAACCAGTCATCGTTTACTGTGTACATTCGTAATTTCCAAGCAAGTCTGAAGAGCTCCACCACCTGTAATTGTTATTATTATGCCATCAACAAAATCAGACCTTGCAAGACAACCAAAAAAATGCAGATCAGCAGGAAAACAGTTATGTCTTTAGAAATTACTCCTGGTATGTACATACTGTAGGTGTTATGTGACCTTTAAAACAATTTATCAAACTACTTAACAAGTTGAAATGACAAATATAATTTTAGTTCCTAGCATAATTATCTTTAGGAACTGAACCAACAAGTAATTACTTATTATCATTTTCACCACATCCCAGCATTGCATTCTAGTTGTCTTGTTATTCAGTCAAAAATGCAAGCTTAATTTTGGGTCCCTAATGTAGAAGTTTGGGAACTATTGAAATGAATATTTCTGAGAAGAGGATATATATTATACTACTGGTGATCTTTTTCCCTTAGCGAAAGAATCATAATTCACAAATCCCATCAACAAGAGTCTAGCTTTGTCATGTTGAATAAACCTAGAAATGAGTGCTGTCATCTGATAAGGATTAATTTTACATACATTAATGGTTGAAATTATTATAACAAAAATATACAGCATTGAGAATGCCATAGTCTGATTATTTAATCTCCAAGGAGAAGGTCCTGAGTCATTTCTTTGAAAATATTGTTTTTTTTCCTGATTTTTTTTAATGTGCAAGATATAATAATTATTTTAAAGAATGTGATCTTGGAGTATAATAAATTAGCATGTAACAATCACAAACTGAGTGGAACCAGAACTAAGGTCCAGTGGCATTATTTGTTGTTGTCCTTTCAATCCCAACAATAAGTTAAAGCCTGGGAGTATCCTGATGATGGGTAAGGTATCTGCCCGAGTCAGATGGATACCTTACTAACTGACTAACAGATGAAGAAGGGCAGAAATTTCTTCTATGTAAATATTAAGAAGATCAATCCTCTTTTGTGTCTGTCAGAAACTTGGTTCCCTAGCTACTGACTCCATTCTTTTCCTTGCTCACAGTCTGATATTCTTACAGATAAATTAATGCCTTAAATGAGCTTCTGATCTGGTCTTTCACTGAGACCACTTACTTCTATCTCCACATTATCACAGATCTCTATCACTGCTTCAATTTATCTAATGTTGACACCTTCAACTACATACTTGACTGTTACAATATTCTCCTAGCTGGCCTAAATTTCAACATTTTTATAGCACTTCCTAAGTAGAGCAACTCCCATTCACCCATCGCCCCTGTTCCTGGAGATCACCCTGAGTCCTGGCCTAGCTACAGCTCAGTTTTAAAATTCTCATCTTTGTTTTCAAACCTGTCCATGATTATTTCCATAGCCACCCAACTACAATCTGCCCAACAAGTATTATCAAGTGAAAATGACTCTCAGTAATTTGCTTCTTTGGGTTTCACCAGGTGCATTCAGCTCCAGACCACACATGGACCAAAGAGCTGAATACCAGGGGTGAAGTAACGGTGACTGTCCTCAGTTACAAGGCCACATTTGGCAGCATGGCTTCAAAGTGTCTTTGGTGAAAATGAAGAAGGGGAAAACACTCTTATGGCTGGAGTCATACTTTGCATTAAATAAGATGGCTTGATTGTCAGAAGTAAACTGCTCCAGCCCAGGGACATCATTGAAGGAGTTGCTCAGAGCAGTGCCTGTCCCAATCACCTTCACTGGATTCATCAGTACCTTCCTTCCACCATGTCAGAAGTGAATATGTTCACTGATGATCACACCAGAGTCAATTTTATTTGCAAATCCCTTCCACTTCTCCATACATATCTTTAAGTGAGCTTTTGTGTGCCAATGCTATTATCTCCTCATTTGGCTACTGTCAAATCATGATTTGATGAAATGCCTTGGAATGTCATATTATGTTAAATGTGCTTTATAAATGCATGTGTCTATAGTCATCAGAAGCACACAGATCAGTACAGCCAAGAAGGAAATAAACAAAGAGCACTAGAGTTTGTGGGACCAGGAGGAACAGTAATAAATGTGTGGAAGCTTACTGCCTGAGGCTCTTCTCCCCCCTTATCCCACTACCAACCCCCACCTGCAAGTCTCTGTCAAGCCACTCCTCTTATGACATATCTGAGTGCCCACATGTAAGCAGTTGCCACTTAACTCTAGCAGAGGAGAAAGGAGGCTCAGCAATAATAAGAGCAAGGCTTCCCACCCAAAAGATCACTACCCTTGTGCATCTCAGTGGGTCCATTCTGTTCCTTTTACTTTCATAACTTGAAACCATAGGTGGTAAGGGAAAGCAAACTTCATAGAATCACACAATGTATCTGAAGTCTATTTATTAACAAGTGCAAGTTCATGTTGTCTCTTTTGGCTTCTTCTTTGCTTCCTGATCTTTGTATTTTTTTCATCAATTTTTCCTTGAGTTGTGTTCTCTCTCTATTTTCCAGCTTGCTATTTGATATTACCTATCACCGCAAACCAGTAATGCCATTTATTTCAAAATAAAACAAATAGATTATGCGGGTATATTGCAACAGGAGAGGACTGTTTATGATTGATGCAGCATATTATGGAGCTAGCTAATCTTTTGCACATAAAAGGAATTTTGCAGGTCCATTGTACTGTAATATGAACTACATATTTCTTTGGTGAATATCCTAGTTTTGACAGCAATTAAAAAGTAATTTTATCTATAATTTGCAACTATATACTTTAGAAGCTGAGTGAATTTGAAATAAATGCATTGCAGCTGCTCCTACCAATGCCCTTTAAACAAATCCATGTGAATTAGTCTTCCAATTTAACAATGATATCAATGGTACTCAAACACAGCAAACATGTGCTACGCAAGTCGCATTAATTCAATATTCTGATCTGTTCTGAGCTTTTCAGCATATTGGATATTAGCTGTGTTCATAATTGGAGCAAGCAATGATTTTACTCCAATATTATTCCATCACATATCTGACCAATGTAGTGCTGTTAGAATTCAAATAAATAAAGTGATGTCCAATGATTTTTAAAACTGCACCATTTTGTGATGTTATCAAAGCTGATACGGAGTTTCTTGAAAATGTATCCAAGATTGTCACCAACAGGACAAGTATTTCTCTTTCAAGAAAGCAGTTGTTTGATCAGACTGAACAAGACACAGTGCTTGACATTTCTACTCCTCATTTCTCTGACTACTGAACAGACTGACTTGCCATTGTCTGGGATGGGGAGAAAGCTGGGTTTTCTCCTTGAATAAGGAGAAAATAGAGGTATAGACATACTTCTCCCCTCTAGGAAAGGGCATTGGGTGAGAGTTTCATGTCCAGGAAACTTAAGGAACTGAGCTCACTTGGTCCTTGCTCTAGCAATGTTCTCCTACTGATGATCATGATATTACTAGTACAATGGGACACCATTGGACACTATCCCAGAAAAATTCCCTGCAATTACATACTGCAGAATTTAGAGTCTTTTCAGTTTATGAACAATTTTACCATATGAGAAATGATTTATGTTCAATTGCAGTTCCATTTTTTAAAAGTGTTTTCAATTTAAATCCATTATCCACCCACCTTACAATTTATTGTTCTTCTCTTTCCTAACTGACTGCACACACATATGAAAATTCTTGACCTTTGCTCCCAGGATTTTGCTAGTATTGTTCTCTGCACAGCCACAAAGAGTTGTGCAAAAATCACAGCTTGTTACATTCTGTTCAGCCTCTCGAATGCTACACCAGAGATTGGGAGGTTACAGGCATGGGCATTCACCTTACCTCTGGGCACTGACACACCATTAAGTTACCTCATTAATATAGCCTCCTCTTAGCATAAATATTAATATCAATATTAATACCAGTGTTCTACTCACAACAGATGTGTTTAATCCTGACATTGCAGGGTCTCTAACAGGTAAGCATTTATTGCCTTGCTGTTTGCAAGCTGACATTAGCAAAAGCACTTCATCAGGATCCGTAGCAACCTTGACGTCAGAGAGTCCTTTTGCCCAAGCTGATGACCCCACAAGCCACAAGAATGAGAAGACCACAGTCACAATGAAGTCCTGAAAGAGATTTTTAAAAATCTTATAAGTTGCTTATAACTTTAAATATATATATACTTATATAACTTTAAATCACTTATAAGTTGCATACTTCTGTTGTAAAGATGCACAATAGTTGCACATTACCAATTGAGGTTCCTTATATAAAAATTTATTCATTCTGAAGGTTATGTTTTAAATACTTGCACATTCACATGGAGATCAATTCGATCCAGAACCTCCTCCAGTCACTTGATTCTCTATTTTTCAGTGAATTTTTCCCCCCATTGGCTAGGATGAATGTGGGAGATTAAAATTTGACCATGAAAACTGTGACTGCAGAATATGTGGATCCAAAGAGGAAAAAAGAACTTGGAGCTGGTTGGAGAAGTGAGGTATTGAAACAGCACTAACAGTGAAAGAAACCTTAATGATATGTGCATATCACAAGCCTATAATGTAGTCAGAGGACTGGCAATAGTTTGGTGCTGGAAGTGTGGTGACACTTGTGGGCTGCCCCCAGAACACTCTACGCAAAAGATGCATTTCACTGTTTGTTTCGATGTACATGTGACTAATAAATATATCTTGTATCTTATCTTATCAGAACTGCTTCCTGTTCTCACACAGAACAAGAAGGTTTCACTTTTGTTGCCCATTTCCACTTAGCTTTCACTTTCACATGGTCAATCTCTGACTCTTCCCATCACCTCTATTTCTTCATTTCAAGGGATAGGCTTGTGACCAGTATGCACCACAAGGCCTTGATTTCCCAGAGAAAGCTTAATTACCTTTTCTCCCCTCCTGATTTCTGAAAGGACTCTATTCCATGCTCCCAGTCTCCATTGCATGTATTTTGATGATGCCATTCATCATACCAGTTCTTTTTAAAAAATCTTTTCTCCCCTCATAGATTCCCAGATTCTATGACTGAATCGGACCTCAAACATCTCTACCCTGTTTCCTGCACCGGTCCTTTCACCCTATCTCCTCCAATCAAGAACAAAGATAAGGTTCCTCAAGTCACTCCACTCCATCATTCTCCACATTCAGCAGATCATCTGCTATCATTTCAGACACCTCCATAGTGATGCCACCATTAGACATGTCCTCCCCTCCCTTTTCTGTATTCTGAAAGGATAGTTCCCTCCTGAACACTCTGGCTCACTCTGTTATCTCCAAGGCAACGATACCTTCCCAAGCAACCACAGGGGAAGAAACACCTACTTTTTTAAACTCTTCCCTTCTCACAATCCATGGCCCAAAGCACTCTCAGCAGGCAAGGCAGTGACTTACTTGTACTTCTTATCATCAGTATACTGCATTAAATGCTTTCAGTGTGTCTCCTCTGCATCTGGGGAAATTAAATGCAGTATCTACCATTCAGCCTGCAACATTGGCCCTAAGCTTTCACTTTCACTAGTGGCCTATCACTTTAAATCTCTATCTCACTCCAACTTTGACTTCTCTGTCTTCAGCCTTTTATGCTGTTCCAATGAAGTCCAAAGTATTTCTGAGGAACAACATAATCATGTTCTGACTAGGCACATTAGAGTCCTCGAGGCTCAACACTGAATTCAACAATTCCAGATAATCAGCTATCCTAAACTGTATCTCACATTTTACCCTCTGTTCTTTTAGTAACTGCAGATTTCTTTCACTGTCTCCCACTTACATTTTCCCCAGGCACATTTTTTGTTATTCTTTAGCATGTACTAGCTAGTTCCATCACAACTTTACTTAAAAATAATCACTCTTAGCCTTTACCTTTTCACAAACCTTCCCTCTTGTTCTCTTAGCTCTCCTCATCCTGTTTCTTTCCTACTGAGCGCTTTTATTTCCAGCTCTAGTGAAATTGAAATGTTTAATCTGTTTCTTTCTCCACAGATACAATCTGACCTGATGAGTGTTGGCAGCATTTTCTGTTTTATTTGAAATTTCCAGTATCCGCAGTAGTTTGTTTGAACTATGCTTGTGGATGATGACACCAGATTTATAGTTAACTTTGGAAGAAAATGGCTATGGCTGAAGTATCCATAAACTTTCACTCCAACTCTGACAGAATGTGTAAATAGCTAAATATGGAAATTAAGGCCTTATCTGAGCAAATAATTTAATTTTAAAATTGTATTCACACTTCAATTGCAATTTGTCAGAAGTTGCGAAATAGATATCTTTATTTTAATCACAAACTAAAATCGTTTAGGATATAAAAGATCAACAGTAAACCAGCAGAATAAATCAGAGTCTTCTAACTGTTATTATCGTCCAACTTCCAACCCTTCTTTTCTTTCCAAAACCTTTGAAAAGGTTTTCTTAATCCATGGCCAACTTTCCCATAGCTCTGTGTTGAACCCTTTCCAACAGATTTCGACTCCTTTCACAGCACTAAATGGCCAGTGTCCCTGCAGTAACCTATTCCTCATTAGCCTTTGTGACCTGCCTGCAGCTTTTGACATAGTTAACCCCATCATCTTCCGTCAGCACCTCTCTCTGACACCTAGTTAGGTGGGATTCTTTTGCTTGTAAATGAAAATCAAACAAAATACCTGCAGATGCTGAAAGTCTGAAATAGTAACAGGAAATGATAGAAACACTCAGCAGGTCAAACAGCATCTGTGGAAAGAGAAAGAGAGTTAATGTTTCAGGTTGAAGTTCTGAGAAGGGTCTCCAACCTGAAATGTTAACTCTGTTTCTCTTTCCACAGATGCTGCTTGATCTGCTGAGTGTTTCCAGTATTTTCTGTGTTTAAGTTTTCTGCCTGGTTTATTTTAATCTGTTCATTTTAGCCAGAAAATCACCTGGAGTAGCTCCTCTTTCTGCTGCTATGCCTTTACCTTTACTCCCCTGTCCTTGGCTTCTGCCAACTTTTCATTGACCTTAGTGATATCCAAAACCTTTTCATATGTCTGCTGATGTCTTCCAGCACTCTCTATTGACCTCTCAAACCCTCAGCCACACAACAATCTACCACGTAGTTTGTCTGCCATCCAGAAATTTCTTCCAATTAAGTATTGGTAAGAGAAATCCCATGTACTTGGACCCTGCCACAAACTTCACTACATAAGACTAACTCCATTCTTATTCCTGTTTGA
>JARFYF010000094.1:27978548-27990136 GCA_030265395.1 Rhina ancylostomus | reverse complement strand
GTAATGAATGGATTCCATTTTTACAAACATACACAAGTCGATTTTGTCTACAAGATAGGAAATACACTGAAATCACTCAACATGGTAAACAGACCTTCACAGTATTGTAATGAATGGCATCAAAAGCACATAAGACTGATGAGAAAGGACAATCACTAAAAATGGAGAGAGAGATGAAACTTGTTCTGCTCTTCACAGGCATAAATGTATGTATGTACATCAGACTTTTGAATTAATTAATATTATGGGATCTTGTTCATATGTAGGGATCTCCATAAGTCAGGCATTCATAACCCAAGGACATCTGTATCAGTTTTAACCATAAGCAAATGCAAATTCATATAAAAAGAAATGTTAGGACAGAATAATTGCTGAACTAGCTTCCAAACATAATTCAGAAAAGCAATCTCAGAAAATTTTAAAGCATAATAAAATTACATTGACAAGTTCAGACACATATCTGACTGATGAAAGATTAAATAGTTCCTGCAGTGAATTATGATACTCAACGTAGTAAGAACACAAAAAAAACATACCTGAAAGGATAAGAAAATCCAATCTCTATGTTCAGGTTACTTTCTGATTTGTTTGCACAATCCACACTGACTTTCAGTGCTCCTGAATAACCACCACATGTTGCAAATGCAAAGATTGCAAAAATCTGCCAAGAGAGAGAAAGAAATAGATATTTAACCTATTGTGGCAAGTTCTTGTAGTTTTTTTTAACCATCAAGGCAGAATGAAAAGCTTTTAGTCTAAAAAAGCTATTTGTAATATGACTCATTAATCAAAATGGATTAAATTCATTAAACAGAGATGAACTAGAGATCAATGCATTTGACCTCCTTTTCTGCAACAGGACTTACACACAAATAGAGCACTAATCTGTTGAGCCGAGAGACCTGATGCACTTCATATCCATCTATTCAGCAAGCCATGACTGGTGAACATTGCACAACATCAAGCACTGACCATTACTTTATCTTATTGCTTCTAATTAATTCCTAGCATTTGTTTGAATTAAATTTTTAAAATTTAATCATTTTAAAAATTACTTAATAGTTTTAATACATCAATTATCCATTCAAACTGGTCAAAGGTCTTCATTTTTCCCTTTGCTATTCTCGTGCCTATTTTATGTTTTGTTTTCAATAAATGTAATGGCCCACAGTTTGCCATCGGAGGGAAAGTGGTGGTGCTTGCCTCTGACCTTAAAGAAAGTTGTCCATAAATGGGTATCGCATTTCCCAAATGCATTTACTGTCAGCAATTAGCAGCCATTAATTACAGGGAACATTTGGTGTCAAGCAAGCCGAGTTCTTCAAAGAGCAAATCAGGAGGTAAAGCCCACAATCTTAAACTAGCATTTAAAATATTTTATAGATTGGAATATACACACAACATTAATGTAGATGTTCAAATGTCATAAACAAAAATGAAAAAAAATCTTTTTGTTTTAAATGTAAGAAATAATCTGAAACAATCAACCAAGAGAATCACAATCCCTATATAAGTAGTTGTATTTTGCTAGAGATTATGCTAAGCAATAATTATGATTTAGAAAGTTTAGAATCCCCAGTGAATGATCACATACATTTCTTTCTGTGAGAGTGATTTGTAACTACTTTGGTTTCTCACTGATTCACTTACCAGCAAGCAAGGATTCGAAACAATATGACCTGTGGAGGCTCAGGGAATCTCAGAGAGCAACTTCAGAATTTCAGTATTTAATGAACAATTACAGTCCATAACAAACATAAAATCCAGGCCAAAATATATTTCACAGACAAGATTATTGATTGTGATTATTGCAGTGCAATATAATTGAAAACATAACCTAAAAATTATGAGATTTGGCTTTTTTTGAAATAGTGAAATGTTTAAAAATTTTACATAATAAAATGGATACCAGACTGAGCTGATACATGTGGAATAATAAAAACAGAAGAATTATGGTTTGGTCTTTACCCCATGATCCTGCACTTGGGTTTTAAATAAAAGACCATTATTAAAACAGACATATCTCCAATAATCTAAAATGGGATACTGTTCTAAAAAATTAATAATTATCCTTTAATCCTGATGTAAAGCACCAGAAAATAAATGCCCAGCATACACTGTTTTAAAGCAAGGAAAGCAACTCAGTACTTGATTTACTCAATAATTTAAACTATTTGGGGAATAATTAAAAGCCTATAATCTTATACCTAGAAATTAGAGTTCAGTCTCTTTTGATGTGCTACGCATAAAAAGCACTACCAGTCACTTGGATCTCCCTAAAAATTGTGAAATTGGATAAAATATGGTCAATGAATCACTATGGTGTCTTGCACACTAGATCATGCATTAACACATACATACCCTTGCAGTTCCTGTTGGAACCTATAGGCAGAGTTGACAGCTATCATGTCTTTGCTATACTGACTGTTGAGAAGTGAGAAAGAACTCTTCACGTACTGACAAAACATCAGTTCAAGTGGAGATGAATGGGTTAAAAACTGATGGGGAGGATGGACCGAGAAGGATAAGTTGCCTGGCCCAGATGTCTTGCATTTCAGGTTGCTGAAGAAAGTGGGAGTTGGAGATATGGAAATGCTTTTTATAATCTTCTAATCTTCCCCAGATATGAAGGGAGGTGCCAAAGGATTGAAATGTACCTAATGTGACAGCTGTGTTCAAGAAAGGGTATAAGAATGTCTTTAGTAACTATAGCTCAGTTGTTGCTGGTTGGTAAGTTTTTAGAAATGAAAATCAAGGAACATATTATCAGGGACATAGAGAGGTCTGAGCCAATTAAGGAGAGTCAGCAAGGACATGTAAAAAACTGATCTTGTCTTACTAAACTAACAGAATTTTCTGATGAAGTAATGGAAAAAAAGTTGATGAAGGGAACACATTGGCTGTTGTCTTTGCTAAATGTTTTCAGAAAATCCACAAAGTCCCACGTAAAAGCTAAATAACAAAATCGAGGCTCATAGAATAGAAAGATTAGTGTCATCATAGGAAAATAAATGGTTCAAGGCTAAAAACAGCAAGATATGGTAAATGTTTGTTTCTCAGGATAGAGAATGAGACAGTGGTGTTCCCAAAAAGTCAGTCTTCGGACACTATTTTCCCATGAATATTGGAAAACAGATTGAAATTAAAACATTTGCAAATTATATCAAACTTGAAGGTGTGACAAGCAGTGACATCAACAAGATAGGCTAGAAAAATGGGAAGACAAGTGACAAATGCAATTTAATGCAGGCTACTGTGGGTTAATACATTTTGACATAAGGCTGGAGACTGACAATATAGACAATGGTATAATGCTAAAGAGTGTACAGGAGAAAAGGGACTTAGTGGTTCATGTGCATGGATCTTCGAAGGTGGCAGGAAAATTTGGAAGAATTGATTAATAAAACATCAGAATGTTATAAATGGAGGCATTGATTACAAAGCAGAGAAAATATGCTGAACCTTTATAAAGCTCTGGTTAAGCCACAATTAGAGTATGGGGTCCAGACCTAGTCACCACCCTTCAGAAGTGTGTAAAAATCCTTAAGGGGGAACAAAGGAGATTTATCAGAATGTTTTCATGGAAGAGGGATTTTATCTCCGTAGTTAGCATAGAGAAGCTGGGCTTGTTCTTCTTGGGGCAGAAAAGATTGAGGGGGAATTTGATAGAGATATATAAGAGTGTGACAGGTTCAGATAAGATATATAGAGAAATGTTGTTCTTCTTTACCTAAGGTACAAGGACTAGGGGACACAGATTTTGGGTTTTTGGCAAGGGTTATGGGGGTGGGGGGCTTTATGAGGAAGAATTTTTTTTAATTATCTAGCAAACAGTAATGACCTGGAACTCATAGTCTATGACCGTGGTGGAAGCAGAGATGATTAATGATTTCATGGGGAAATTAGATTGCCAGCTGAAGGATAAAAACTTGCAGGCTAGTGGGATAGAGTGGGAGAATAGGAAGTGACTGGATTGTCCTGCAGAGAGCCAGCATGGACAATATAGTAATTGTAGTACAACGGCAGAAAAAGCTCTCACCAATGTCCACCCCCACCACCACCAGTAGGCAAAAAGCCGATTGGCTCCTGTGTCACAAGTCCAGGCCAGTTCCCTGTGAGTCCCTAATTGACCCAGAATTAATTGCTAGCAAAATCTTGCATAACCTCAATAGCTTTTATACTGTATTTTTCCTTTAAAAATATGGAAATGGAAGCAATTTCTAATCATTAATATTTGCTTAATTGATAAATCTGACAATTGCCATGTGATTTATCTGCAGCATATCCTATGTACCTCCAATCTCTTTACTTGTTACCTCTAACCTCCCATTTTCTCTCCCTGATCATTGAAACAATCAAGCAAGTAGAAGCTGAGAATGGGAAAAATCAACAGCACTTGTATGATGCTAATAAAGGCTACAATGACCAAGATGAAAGGCATCTTTTCTTAATAGGCACACAGACAGGTAGACAGTATAGGAAAAGCAGGCTCTGATGTAATTAATTTTGATACTTGATCAGCATATCAAACAGTTTAACTCTGAGAATCACAGTATCTGTGCCTTCATCTTCATATACGTTGAAGAAGTTCAAAGGTAACTTCTAATGCAATTAACTTTTTACTTTATGTAATGATTTGCTCTTGGAACATCAGCAAACCCAGATGGAAATAAAGATGACCTTATTAAGTATTTATTGGTATAGAGTGGAAGAACAGGAGTGACTGTGGCTAATTTTTCAGAAGCAACATAGGTGCAAAATATCCAATATAGCTCACATTGCCTTATTTCAAAATGTAAGTGTGTCACACACCTCAATGCATTCATCTCCTCCAGAGCATGGAGCTGAAGCATTAAAGACACACTATATTCAATTTAACAATGTGTCCCCATCACAGGAGCTTTGACAATCTTGGTCTGAGCCAAAGTTCAACTTGCAACACTTAAGGCAGGAAGATAGGAACAGAAGTGGGCCACTCAATCTCTCAGGCCTATTCACAATTTAATTAAATAAATGTCTGATCTGTATGAGAACTCACTTACCTGCCCTGATTCCATATTGTCTAATATACTTATATAAGAAAAATCTGTTGGTCAATCTTAGTTCTATTGCAAAGTATGTTCTGATGAAGTGTCACTGTCCCAAAACATTAACTCTGTATCTCTTTCCACAGATGCTGTCTGACCTGCTGAGTGTTTTCCACATTTTGTGTTTATATTTCAATTTTGTTTCAATTTTCTAGTCTCAGTCACTTTTGGATTGTGGGACTACCATGTTTCCAAAATCCATTTTGTGAAATTCTCCTGATATGTTATCACTTCAAAATTAGACACAGCCTAAGAACATACCAAATATGAAAAGGAGCACATCATCTGGCTGTTCGAGCCTGCACTGCCATTCATCAAGAACATGGCTGATCCATTACCTCAGCTTCAATTTCCTCCACTATCTCCATATCCTTTGATTCTCTTAATGTCAGAAATCCCAGTATTAAGTAAATTCAATGATTGAGCTATTACAACTGTCCAATGCAGAGAATTTCAAGGATTCACCAATCTCTGAGTTAAGACATTTCTTCTCATCTTAATCCGGTGACCTATACTTTATTCTTGTACTCTGATACCTGGTTCTAGTCTTCCCAGGCAGGAGAAACATCCTCCCTGCATTCACCCTGTCGAGCCCTGTAAGAATTTTATAATTTTCAATGAGATCACACCTCATTCTTGTAAAGTTAGAGAATACAGGCCTAGTCTGGTTAACCTCCCATTGTTTGACAAACCCACCATCCCAGACACCAGTCTGGTGAATCTCCAATGGAAGTGCTAAAACAACATGGAGATGCTCTTTTCAAGGGGCTGGTATGCTTGTGATTTTTCTATTAAAGGGAGTTGTCAGGTTTGGTAGTGAAATAGCATGTTTATAGGTTTAAGCACATACTACTCAAGTCACCTATAACAATATTGTATACCTTTCAGCACCTAGAAACATAGCTGCAACCTTGGGATCCAGCCCTTAAAGGGGCACATACACCGCACAAGCACTGCTGCAACAATTTGCAAAAGATAGCTTACAGAGAGGTAGGAGGGGGAGGGAATGTGATCCATGTTTATTGACAGGGACTCTGAGCTTCCAATAGAGGAGATCACCTCCAGAAGAGAAGTTCTGTGTGCATGCTGATGTTCCAATGTCATGGCAGATCTTTGTCGTGAGATCTTTGTCTGGAGTAAACCTTTGGGGAGCTATACTTTGGGAAAGACTGAAATACAAGCAAATCCTCATGCATGGTCTGCCTCATCATCTGGGCTGAAAAGAATAGATTAAACCTTGACACAAAAAATTCTGCAGATACGAGAATCTGGAGCAAAAAGTGCTGGTCGGGTAGCATCCAGGGAGGGAAATAATCAGTCAAAGTTTCGGGCTGAGACCCTTCATCAGGACTGGAAAGGAAGAGGGCAGAAGACAGAAAAAGGTGGGGGGGGGAGGGGGAAGAGCACACGCAGGCAGGGGATAGGTAAGTTCAAGTGATAGGCCTTTTTAAACCTTCTTCTCTTGTGTATGATGGCTAGATGACCTCCTGTATGGAGCAGTGAGCAGCAAACTATTGGGGGAGGAGGGGGAATAAATCAGGGGCCATGGTTAGGAAATTGAGAGTGACAGTGACCTTGTCTTTGACTGCAAGATTGATCAAAGCATGTGTGCAAGGCCCTATTTGTCATTGCAGCAGATGGCAGATCACCGGTCTCAGATTATAGCAAGGACTGCCTTGGTGAAGCACAGTCTGCATAGACATTGTATCACATGCCAGCAACAAAAGAAACACACAGAGTCATGTATAAATGCCAAAAACTATTTTATTAATAACTACTTATGATAATAAGAAAAATAAAAGTAAAAATGTTAGAATGTTAGAAGTGAAAATGTTAGATCTTAAACATTAACCCCAAAAACTAAACTCGAAGTGTGTGTGTGGCAAATTCACAAACTCCAAGTCCAGGAATAGTTCTCAATGTTCATTTCAGCAAGCCATAAGGTGAGATGTGAGCAAAGGCTTCTGCAAAACCATCGTTGACCGAAGGGGAAATGTAGAGAGAAAATAGAGAGTGATTACGAAATCCACATGTTCCATAATGGAACTCATATGACACCTCAATCACTGATGATCTCTATTCCTTTGTTCCAAAGTATCTGCCACCCCGAAAGGCATTCGAGATGTGGCCGTCCACACAAATACCTGTTTCCTTCTACAGGTTAACGACAAAGTGGACTCCACTGGATTATTCCAAAAATCCATATGTGGATTGTAGTGACAGACACAGTTATTATTTTTCATCCATCGATACAGAGACCAGCAGGCAGGGTATCTCTCTCCCTCTCTCTCTCTCCTGACTCTTCTCTCTGAATGACTGCTCCAAAAACGTCATCATTTCCTTATCTCCTATTGCTGTTGTAATCACGCCACACACACACTACTGTGCAATGTCTTAAAGGGACATTCACCAATAGTAGCCTAACCCGTAACACTGTTCTGTCTTGGGGGAGGTGGGATGAGAGCAAAAGTCCGGGAAATGAGAAAATGCAAGTGATGTCTCCATCAACCACAGAGCAGAAGTCACGCTTCTCGAAAAATGACATTTCAGATATCCTGGAAAGGAAAACCTCATCTTGAGAACAGATGCAGCAAACTTAGAGAAACAAATGAGAGAAAGATATAGCAACCTTACAAGAGACCAAGTGGGAAGAGATGTAGCCAAGGTAGCTGTGGGAACTAATGAGTTTATAGTAATTGTCAGTAGATAGTTTGTCTCCTGAGATGAAGACAGAAAGATTCAGGAGAGGGAGAGAGGTGTCAAATTGCCAGTGATGCTCAGCAGGATTAGACAACAAGTTTAGAGAGAGAAATAAAGTTAATGTTTCAAATCAATGCATTTTCATCAGAACTTTCTGTCACCTATGCCTTTAACATGCAAGGCCCCAAGCTCTGGTGGAAAGATTAACATCTGGCATTCCAAAGAAACAAAATTACAGGAGCAAAGCTATCTCAGAGGGTTGTAAAATGAGAGGAGTTAACAATGGTAAGGAGAAGCAAGGCCAAGATGATATGAAAACAAAGGATAAAAATCTTATTTTCAGCACTTTGTTTCATATAAGGATTTTAAAATCAATGTTACTTAAGTTGGAGCCGTTGAAGGTCAGTGAATGCAGAGATGAAGAGTCAACAGATCAACAACCATAATGGGTGTTTTCCACATGGGAACTTCTTTAACATGCCTTTTATAAATTGAGCTGCACTAATGGAGTTTTCTGCAATCCACTCAGACTGTCACCTCCTCAGTGGCTGGTTTGACAGGATCCTCCCTTCCTGAGACCATCACTGACTGCTGTTTATTATGCCCTTCTTTATTAGTTGACATTGAATGTCAGAACATACTGAGTCAAAGTTAAAAATGGAAAATGCTGGAAATACTCAGCGTGTCAGGCAACATCGGTAGAGAGAGAAACAGTTACTGTTTCTGATGAAAGATCTTTAACATTTTGTATTTTTGTTTCAGACTTCCAGCATCTGCAACATTTTATTGTTTGGATATGGCATATCAGAAGATGCAGTGCTGGCTCTCTTACCTGGCAGTTGTCTTTGTATTGCTGTTGCTTTTCTGTTTCTGCACAGTTGTGGTTCTGTGTTTTCCTTTGCATTTGTTATTACCAGTCTCTTCTTGTTTTTCTCACCTGTTTCTCTTTGCCTGCATTGGTTTTCTTTGTGGGTGGGTAGTATGGTGTGATAGGGAAGGGAACTGGAATTGGTTAATTATCAAGGTACAGTGAAAAACCTGTCTTGTATACCGTTCATACAGATCAATTCATTACACAGTGCATTGAGGTAGTACAAGGTAAAACAATACAGAATGCAGAATAAGGTGTCACAGCTGCAGAGAAAGTGCAGTGCAGGTAGACAATAATGTGCAAGGTCATAGTGAGGTAGATTGTGAGGTCAAGAGTCCATCTTATTGTACTAGGAAACTGTTCCATAGTCTTGTAACAGCGGGATAGAGCTCGTGGTACTGCTTTCATGGAACGATTGTTTTCATGGCAAACATGAAAATAATGAGGACAGACAGCTGAAGAATGACATTTCTCTTTCCACCTGTCTAGGTTCCTATTCTTTGCCCACCTGTTGTGCACTCATGTGCTGCACTCCTCTCAACCCAGTTACTGCCACCATTGTCTTCAAGGCTTTGTCACCTTTGACTCATTTCCTGAACTGTTCTCATCTATTTTACTTGCTTCTCTTTTTAATCCACATGCTCTGCTGTTCATTACTTCAGTATACCCTGCACACCCAATTACACCTCCCTATACTACTGCCTGACTAATCCCTTTTTAACCTCTTCTTCCCCAAGTTTCCTTGAGTAGCTGTATATTTCTCTTACTCCTCTGACCCTGCTACACTTATTTTAATGCAATCTGCTCCTTTCACCTCAGCAGTGAAACCAGAAACTTCAGATTAAGCACATGATATTGGAAAGACTTGAAAATATTTTGCATCTTGCTCCTTTGTCAAAATGGCTTAAAGACATGCGCCAAATGGTTTGTTGTAGTAGAACTCCTGTTACCGTATATGGTTCTCCGATGAGTGTAACCTGATCATGACAGGAAGAAATCAAAACCGTTTTGCTTTTCATTGGTTATACATTCAAAACAGGTAAATATAATGGAAAGAATAGGTATGAATTTATTTTGCATGCAAAGTAACTTAACACTTAAAAAAATATAGTTGAACACAAATATTGTCAGAAACCTCATCGATTTAATACTGGTTATTCTGTGAAATCTGCTGTTTAAGATCCAAGTTCTTGTCTGGTTATGAGCAACAAGTGGCTGTTCTCCTTCAACTTCAGATAACAGGAAAATCACAAAGGTAAAAGTTTATGAATATTCAATGACATCGACTTTAATTATAGGGTATTACTCATGTGCTTTAAAGTTTTCTTCCCAAGACTTTATTGACTCTGAAGCTGTGTAAGGGTTTGTAGGTCGATGGGAGGGTGATGCTAGCACTCCTACTCTCATCTTCACAATACTGTCCATTAGGATAGCTAGTTAAACACACACCAAATTATAAGGTGGGGACTGCATTTCTCAGCCCCCACAAACAGACTCATAGTCAAAACTTCCCCAGCTGGACCGTCACCCTGGACGCAGAGCTGGAACTGCTTCTGGAGTGTATGGACTAATGTTCAAACCATGCACCTTCGGACTCGGGTAAAACCTGATTTGTTTTACCTTTAGCATATTTGTCATTGGCATGGGGAGAACTTGCTTCTCTTCATCCTTAGATAATCTGAAAAATTTATTCTGCATTAAAACTGCTATTGTTTCACCTGCTTTTTTGATGCACAAGGACAGCCATTCATGATGAAAGCATGAGCGGCTGCTGTAAGGAAACCCAACAATATAATAAATAATGAAATGAAGGATGAAATCCATCAACTATTATGTAGTTGCTTGATGCATGTCGTAAACAAATTCCCATTCAATAAATAGAATCCAATATGTTAAATGGGTGTTAAACTTAGGTACTGATTATATTACGGGGCCAATGTTTTATTTACAGTGATCCCGAGTGCCACAGGTCCTTCCACACTTCATTGTATCATATGATGTGCAGGAATACAACAGGCTCCGAGGCTCCAGCAGCAGAAAATACAGATTATCAGGGTGTCGCATATTAAGCAACATGAATGAATATTGTTGTTATTATTTAAAGCCTGGATGCAGAAGTATGGATATTATTGTGGGTTACTTCTCAGTGAATTAATCCATAATGCTTAAGGTAGCACATATACTGTGTAGTTCTGTTCCATTTTCAACATTAATTTATGATAGAGGTTATGACATTAGTGAACTACTAATAATATGATTGGCAATTATTAGCCATAGCAGGTTATTTCATTGAGGTAAACGATGTTGTAGATTTGTCAGGAAATATGGTATGGTTCACTGGTGTTGCTGAATTGCAACACTGAATTATGTGCACGCTGTCTCTGACCTTTAGCTATTGAACGTCTCTTCAATGTGACATGAGAGCACATCAATGTATTATGGGAGTCTTTCATAAGGCTCAAAAGAAAATTGCACTAACTTTTTTTATGTTGATCTTTGCTAAATAAAACTTATCTGTCAAAAGATTGAAAATATAGTAAATATTGTGTTGTAAATATAGATATCTGTTATCTGAACTAACATATAATTTATGTAGCTATGAAACCTGATCTTTCTAAAATAAGATGTGTCATGGAAAACACAGAATATTTTGGTTACCCTTGAATAGCAAAGCTCTGTACCCACCCCTTTGGCCTGTGCAATAGCAAGTGGAGAATACTGTCCTGCCCCCTTGCATATTGGCTGTCATTCAGTGTCAGTAATTTAAACCAAGGAAAACTAACGGTGGTGAACACTGTGTGAATGAAGCTAAAATATCTTGCATTATAGCACACTGAATTATTTCTCCACACAAACTGTGACAAGTAATAGTTGAGAAATTGAATGCAAATTTGTCTTTAAAGCCTTAAGGATCTGAATTCTGATTTCCC
>JARFYF010000094.1:27887120-27899817 GCA_030265395.1 Rhina ancylostomus | reverse complement strand
AAAGAGAAGACTGATTATCCATCACATTTAATCAGTCCAAATATAAAATCCCAGAACCTAATGTTAAGACGGTATCAAATTCTGTCACATGGTAATTATAATTACAGTCATTATATTGGATAAGGAAATGTTGCTGGAGACAACTGTGTCCTGAACTGACAGGGATGATCATAATGACACCAACCTTTTCAAAAAAAATTGTAGAAATATGAACACTTCTCTAACAGTATTACAACAGATAAATTACACAATTCATCACAGTCCCAAATACATTAGACATAACACTATAGTAATAAACTATGGCAAATAAACTATAACTTTCTCCAAGAAAGGATTAGATCATAGATCTATGCAATCTTTTCTTTCTCAGCACTAAATGAGCTTGCTGGTCATTTTTCTTCCAGCATCAGTTCTTTCTCTGGTCACTATTACCCAGGGGACTGGTGAGCCCAACACAGTGCACTGCAGTACAGGGCAGGGACACTGAGTACAAGCAGCTGGACTCCACTTTCGGAAAGATCTCGGTTACCTGACTCACTGGTTGTCGAAGTTGTCATTTAAATTAATATGTGTGAGAACTTTGATAACATTCAAAACACCTACAAAGTATTAAAACATAAATTTAATTTTTAAAACATTACTTTAAAATAAGCCTTGAATATAATCCACACTTAAATACACCTATACTAACTGAATTAAGACCAATTTGAATAAGTGCCCAGTATCACTTTTTCCTATTCATTTCGAAGAGATCGCTGGTGCCTGTTCAGATGAATGGTTGGGAAAGTTGTGGACGTCAGTCATGTCCTGTTAGATTCTATGTGGAGTCCACCAGTGCAGTGCAGGAATCCTTCCAGGAAAAGAAGTTCTGAAATAAATCTGATGGCTTTTAAGTGGAAATCCTACCAAATTAACCATCATTTGTTTTGGGAATTAGATTGCCAAAGATACTACAGGTTAACTAATTACTTGACACAAAATACAAGATATCTTTATTAGTCACATGCACATCGAAACACACAGTGAAATGCATCTTTGCATGGAGTGTTCTGGGGGCAGCCTGCAAGTGTCGCCACGCTTCCGGTGTCAACGTAGCATGCTCACAACTTCCTAACCCGTACGTCTTTGGAATGTGGGAGGAAACCGGAGCACCCGGAGGAAACCCACGCAGACACGGGGAGAACGTACAAACTCCTTACAGACTACGGCGGGAATTGCACCTGGGTTGCTGGCGCTGTAATAGCGTTACATTAACCGCTACACTACTGTACATTTTGAAACAATTATATGTAACCCTATTTTTGATCATTATTCTGTGCATTGTCAGCTTTTCCTATTCAACTGGTTTTAATCCTCCTACTATTTTATCTGATGTCAATCATACTACTGGTGAAAGGTGACAATAATAAACCAATACCAATACCAAAGATTTTACATTTCTGGTTTACATACTGAGCATTCACCAAAATGTAACAGCTTCTTCTGCATGGACAATATGATGAAGGTTTTGAAAAAAATTAAATAAGGTTAGTGGCAGCTGGAAAAACAAGTGACAGATGTTTATTATACAGGCTATTGCAAAATGACTCATCTCAATATTGCTCTGAGGAATTTCATGATGGTCATATAAAGCCCTGCTATTGCCATTTTTGGCAGGCAAATTGACAGCATTTGGAT
Organism: Rhina ancylostomus; assembly: GCA_030265395.1. Taxonomy (NCBI): domain Eukaryota; kingdom Metazoa; phylum Chordata; class Chondrichthyes; order Rhinopristiformes; family Rhinidae; genus Rhina; species Rhina ancylostomus. The sequence goes on along the minus strand of JARFYF010000094.1, from coordinate 27,898,140 downwards.
TCAGCTATAGAATTTTCCAAGCTCTGAAGATATCATCACTAAAGATTCAGGATATTTCATGTCTTAGCAAGGGATGCACGATTTTCCTCTGATTCACGGTACAATTTTGGTGGGGTGGGTTGTCACCCAATACTGCAGCAGGGATTTGCCATTGACCATGAAATCAGATGTATAATAGGTTTAACAAAAAAAAGCCAGAATGTGAAGCCAGGAGGAGAATGTCAGGATGACATTATTGTCTGCTGTGCACCTTTTGTGCACTAGTAGCACTCTTGCAAAGGTTGCAGAGTGACCTACTGCATTTAGCAAACAGTGATGCTGAAAAGATGCCATCCACCACTTCTGCAAGACCTGGTACACCTCGCTATCTATTATATTGAGGCCTACTGGCCAGTGCCAAAAGGGATTCCTTTCCATTAATTATCACTTATTTCTTCTTAATCCATCTTCCTTCGGTCATTGAAAAGACTAAAAATAAATACAGATGCCTTTTGAGACTAATATTTTCAGGACCACCATCCTACCAAGGTGCATCCCTTTAAACTTCCATAACACTCCGTTGTCCACTTTACTCGTGCTCTCTTTCTCTTTCTCTCTATACTGTCAAATAGTCAGAAATTCAAATGCACAGTACCAGCCAATCATTAAATGAAAGAAAGCTTATGTTGTCAGGACAGCATTATTCTTACTCCTGCTTCGTCCATTCAGACTGTCTGAAAAACTCCATACTAAGTGCAGCAAGTTTAAACAGAGTTTTTAAAGTGGCATTAACCAATTGTACATGTGACACAAATGTTACTGTGTGCTTGCAGCAGCTGGCCAAAGCTGCTCTTGAGCTTGTGAGCATGAGTTCACCACAGAAAAGTGATCATTATTATGATCATTATAAGCAGTAGTTTTCTATTCAGAGGCATTTGAGTCACATTGTATATTGTTCAAACCTTTAAAAAAAATGCCAAAATTAGAAACACAGGACACAGAATCTAAAGCAGTAATGAAGAAAATCTTCACTTCTATCCGGGCATCTTGCGTGCTTCTTTTACACTCTATTGGCAGGCCTCATAAACTTCAGTTATGTTTTAAACTGCTTCTATTACAGCCACATGATTGAAATATTTAAGAGTGAAAAGTACATTGCATAGAATTGATTAAATGATATGACTAGCATGATGCTTTTTATAGCTCAAAGAAAAGTTGCAATCTCCAGATGAAGACCAAAATACAGCATCTACTTGCCTTAATAAATTAAACAATGCACAACACTAACAACTTATATTGTAAATTGCCTTTAATTCAGCAAAATACCCCAAGGTGCTTCACAAAATAATTATAAATGTGGAGCCAAAGAATAGATATTAGGACTATTGACCAAAGATTTACCAAAATAAATGGTTTCTTAGGAAAACATTTTCTATTAAAGATCCAGGGTAAATACAGTGAAAGGTTTTGGGGAGAGAATTCTTAAATGTCAGTTCAGGGTGGTTTCAGGTATTCAACTTTACTGGAGGGACAGAGAACCAATGGAGATTACCAAAAGGAAGCAGAAAGCAAAGGGGGAATTAAACCACAAGAAAAGGCATGGGAATGCAGCCATAGATAAATGGAATAGTCAAATATGAAAGTAGATTTTAAGCAGCAGACAAGCTAAAACAGGCGTGAAAGCAGACAATGCTCTAACAACTATTGAGTCTTTAAAATAACCTTGTATTGTTCAGAGTTATTTCATAAAAAGAAAGGGGAATAATCTTCTTGAATGGTAATTTCTGGATATGTCTGTTCAAAAATAAATATTTTAATGTTATCTGTGGCTGGTTCTGACCATTGCAGCATTAGTTAATTTGGTATCATCTGCCTCATCATAGAGTCAGACATCATGTGAACAAGATGCTTGAATACTTAAGCCGGGGACCTTCTCTGTTTCTGTGGAAACCTTTAAGAGAATTTTCAGACAAGTGCCAGAGTTCCTCTGTGGAGAGAACTGGTAATGTTTAACTCGAACCTGTACTTGAAATTGGTTACCAGGCAACTATGGGTCCCTGTGACTTCAAACAATTTAATCATGTAACCAATACCATCTTTTCAGATGAAAAAAAACCTCTGCAGTTCATATACTACATTCACTTTAAACATTGCAGGCTTTCGGTAGTCTCTCCTGAGAGGAATTTGTATGCGAATCAAAGGGAAATTATAATATGAGTCTGATCTAGACTGTTGTGTCAATGAAAGTGTTCTTGCCAACAGGAGACAGTATTACACTCTGTATTAATCAGCAGGAAATGGATGGTCATGGAGCTGGATGGGGGATGGTATGGTGTTGGATTGTAAGGAGCTGGACGGCATGGTGTTGGATTGTAAGGAGCAGTAACAATCACTTTCATTTCTAAAGCTGGAATGTCCCACTTAATGGTTTAACTATAACACAAATATTAATATTTCTGCTCATTATCATACTGATTAGAGTGTCCCAGCATTCAAAATACTTGTCAAAGATAGAGAAAACAAGTAGGATTTATGGGAACAAATCAAAGATGATGACATTAACATAATAGACTGGCTTCTTTTACAGACGATAACCCTTTGTGTAAAAATTAACTTAAGTGCAAAGGCACCCTCTACTGAGGAGAGTTGGAATTACAACACAGACAGCTTTATTACATGACTGAACACAATCATTATTTTAAATCTCTGCTACAATAACTGGGATGCTTTAGGTAAACAATAATTTCAATTCACTTATTTTTACACAACATCCATAAAGAATTCTGTCAGCTTGTTTTATATAGTAACAGCATATAGACCATTACAATTTTGTTCAGGTAAGGGCAACACAGATTTCACCCTCCTGGCAGGGAGATGCATGCAATTGGAGTACACTTTGGTGACTTGGACATAAGGGTGCATGCTTTTCCAAACCATCATTTATCTGGTCAGAAAATGTGTGCTGTACATACCCAGAATTCTCATGCTGCTGGACCCCTCACCAATGCCTTTACTTTCTCCTGACTTGATTATTATTACCATAATCTCCCAATCAGCCTCATACCATGTACCCACATTAAGCTTAACCTTATTCAAAACTACACTGCCCATATCTACAGCAGGGCATTGCAGTAAGTACACAGCAGATGTCCAATGTGATTTCTGATGTTAAAGATGGCAATAATAACTGAACAATGGCCCCAAATCAAATCCATACATGTTGCAAAAATGTGAGAGACATTAAGACCAATCAGTTCCCAGGGTTCATTCTTTCATATGGACAATTTTCATAATTATATATTCTACCTAACCTATTTGAAGTATATAAAAACTGGCTTGAAGATGAATTAATGGGGACTTCTTTCAGAGCTTGTCAATTAAAGTTGCAGAACAGAAATCTAACTTTATGACTGATATTATTCAAAAATCAGCCTTGATACTGATATTCCACAATAATGGCAAGCATCCTAGTCTGTAAGGAATTTCTCTTGGAGTACATCCCAAACATTAAATCTTTCAATGTGATTTCTGAATAAATTTTGTTAATATTTTCATGGAATTAAGCCACATATTCAAACTTTCCCAAATATCTGCTACATTGTGGTCTCATTGGATTGCAAAATGTTAAAGGAAATTATTTCCATCACACCAGTTTAGTTTCTGCCTCAGAAAATTTAGTAAGGGGTATAGACCATGGTTCATATTCTGAGCTGCCATGGGTAACAAGTGACAAAATCAGTCAAAATTTATTAAAAATCCATTATGAAGGGCACAAGGCTTGGCTTTTGGTCATGCATGAGAATCATGTCGATTGGTGGTGCCACAAGCTCAAGTTTCCTGTGTTAAATGGACATTGAATATAACACAAGGGCACACTTAAAGAAAAAAGATAATTTGCAATTTCAAAAAATGGTGTGAATATTTCATTTCAAGTAGAGCCCAGTGCAAGGTAACAGGAACTTAACCAGGAAATATTTGCAACATATTGAGGATAGCTGAGCTTAATTATTCTGTGCCATCTGGTGATCCATATCTTTTGTGTATATCTGACAAACCATTGACATTGAATCAAAATCTTGCATGAATTGCTCCACCACTATCCACACAGCCAATATTTTTGTAATATAGGGAATTCAGACTAGTCTGTATCAAAACAGTTGAAAATAAATTGAACTGAGATAACATTCTAGTAGAATAGGAAAACATTTTCAGAAATGAAAGTGCATTTTATTTTGTTCCCTTTTGTATATCTAAAAATGGTAGCAAAGCCTAATTAAAATCGATCAATATGATATGAGCTAACAAACTGAGATTAAAAGCAACAATTTACAATGAGAAGCGGAACAGAAAATCACAATTGTCTGGCTTCTAGGATCCCATCCAAACTGCAGAGCAATGGTCACCTGAACATTTGGGCCAGGCTCTTGGCCACCTCCCTGACCCAGCAGGATTTTATAATCCCGAGCAAGCTGCATTAGATGGTGTGAGTCAGCGAATGAGTTGGGTTGAACAGTTGTTGATTTGGCCTGAGGAAATTTAACAGAAAGAAATTTCTCCAACAGCATGTCATCATCTATTTCACCATATCCAAATGATAAATGGTCACTTTTGGGCAGGCTGCTATTAAAGCCAAACAACATGCAGTTTTGTTCATCAAGTATATGTGTCAATTCACACCACTGTATACAATATTATTCATACACATAGAATAAGCACAAACGGCATCTTCTTTATTTCCATAACTGTTCTCCAGACAAAGAAATTTCAAACATAAGAATAATTTTGTTCCAATAATGTCAATACCTCTTTGAGTCACCAGAGGGCGCTGCCCACTTTGCTTTAGTATTAAAATCATCAAGACATAAATCAGTCTTGTTTTGGAGCACCAGTTAAATATACATTCTTTAAGGGAAGCTTCTGTAAATGGGAATTTGCAGAATATAAACAATCTACTTTATGCAAACTATTGAACTTTACCTTGAATTGAACTTCTTGCTCATCCACATAATTGGATATAGTGCACCCTGAAGCAGTCAGAAGATGCAAATAAATGTCTTCTCAAGAAATAATCAACAGAGATGAAGGCTACAGCCCTGAGATGATTGCACTTTTACCTAGGGAGACTGGGTGACAGTGCATGGTGGGTGAATGTTCTCCTTGTTTCTTCCACTCAGTTACACCATTTCAGAATCAGAATCAGGTTTATTATCACTGACATGTTGTGAAATATGTTGTTTTGTGGCAGCAGTACAGTGCAAGGTGTAAAGGCATAAAAATAAAAATTACTTTTTAATTTTTAAAAATTAAAAATAAAATCATTTTCCCATGGTCTCTGTGCACAAACTGCACACACCTCCTGATACTGAGGTAAAACTGTGCAAGAGTAAGAGCTTTTTATATATATGTAGAGATCTTTTTGGTGCATGGCCAGTGATGGTAATAGTCAATATAGGAATAAAATGAAGGAGCATGGTGATAGTATACTTGGATAATGCTGGCTGTTCACTGGGCTAGAAGTTGTGGTGCCCAATAGTGCATTGGGATATATGGTTGTTTTTGTGTGTCAACGACTGTAGCAAACTTCAAGGCCTCAAGGACCCAAGGTCTTGTGTGTTACTGAAATGGAAATGCACTTAATCTTTTGAGTGCTGAGCATGTGAAAGAAAATGTGGCCTCTGGCACTGTTGCTGCTTATGGGTAAGTTAGGGGGCTGAAAGGGTGGCTGTTGGATAGCCAGTTAGGATCAAGGAAGTCATGTCAGCTATCAGAGTATCTTAGTGTGGGGTTTCAGTACCAGGGGCAAGTGGTTAAGTGGTCTTTGGGAGGCAATAGCAGGGCACAGGGTGTGATAACATAAATGATAGAAGTTATCCAACTTACCACACTGGGAGCTTGATCTGTCACTGTACTAATGAAAGCTTGGTTGTCAATGGGTTGACTACTGTTGTTCACAAGACAAAGCCTTCAATTTCTCCTGCAACACTCCAAAAGGAATTATTATGCCGAAGAAACATCACTTTTTTTTAAACGATTGTTTGAGAGAAGTAATAAAGGGGAGCAAAATAATTTTGGTAAAAGTGCAAAATATTATGGAGGTGGATCGTTCCTATATGTTACACTATGTTCAATGCTGTTTTCCAGTTAGTGAAAAGGAATCTTGGGTGGGTGTGAAATGGTGGTGGCTGAAGCTGAATTTCACTGAATCTCCCACAGTTAGGAAGGTAAACCAGGATATTGCAGACTAAGGCCAACTTCATTGAGGGCTAGGTCTAGGGTTGGGTGGAGATGGGGAAGGAAAATGTCTATAGTTAAGCACAGTTCTGGAGACCAGATCTTACATAATTTTTTTTTAGCTTTTATTTCACAGGATAGAAGCAGAATCCAAGAATAGAAATAGTTCACTTGCCCCTGAATAGGAGTAATCTTCCCATTTCACACAAATATTCTCAGATGTTTCCATACTCCTTAAATCCTAATCGGCATTCATTCAGCCAATGGTTTTTAATATTGTGTTCATTGACGCTCACTGTAAGGGCATTAACTAATGTCTTAGATTGTACATTCTTGACCTACTTACCCACCAGTCATTCTCTTCATGGTGTTTTGCTATTTAAGTACAATGAGTGGATGATTTAATAAAGGTATGTAGGAGGCAGGGAAACTGTGCAAGGTATTAGCCAAGTGGGTCTTATTTCAGGCTTTACAGCTCAGAGCAGAGAGTTTTTGGAGAAGGGAAAAGGAAGGTTATAACTGGGAGCAGATGCTTCAGTAGTCATATGTAGTCCACGCAACAGGAATGGGTCAGAGGCACAGTGGGTCCCTGAGAGGAAGTTGTGTTCTTGCCAACATTAGTAACTGGCTCAATGAACAGTGGAGGGGAGGGGAGACCGATTACCTTCAGGCCATCCATTACCTACAGATGTCCTTATTTAAAAATTGAAAGTTCACCTCAGCATTTCTCAGACTCCTTCAGCCAACTCAGAGGACGTCTGGAAAATTAATTAATCTCAGGAAAGCACCAGTGATCTAAATAGATGCAGTAAATCTGAATCAATAAGGGAAAATGCAGAAAACAACATCTGAAGGGGGAGAAACAGTTCAACGATTCAGATCATTTACCTTCCATCAAGACTGGGCACTGACAGGGATAAACCGAGTTTTATAATGAAAAGAGAAAGGAAGAGAGAACAGAGGGCAGGTCTCTGATTGGGCAAAAGGCAGGAGATATAAAGTGACAAAAGGGGTGATAACGCAAGATGAAAGAAAATGGTAATGGGAAACAAAAGGTCAACATGTAAAAGAGGAATTCAAAGTGAATGCTGGATATCTGACATAAAAATGCCAGAAATGCTAATTACCTTCAGTGTTAAATCCAAAAGCCTGTGCTTGGTTGGAAGGTCAACTGAGATTAAATGGCTGTAGGTTTGCAATTAAGGAAGCACCCCAGGTTGAAAAAACTGAAATTATAACACCACCAATCAACAAGGAACCCAGCTTCTCCCACCTCTGGTTCTGCAGCCATAGCCTTGCTCTACACAAGTAACCCTGGTGTAGAGCTCCTGAGTTTACCACAAACTGCATGGTTACATCATTAGATGCTAAGTTCATGGTGTTTGGGTTGGCATAGGGATTTCCAGTCCCACTCACCAGCCTCTATTTGATCCAATAATTCACAGCCTTATTGACTCTGTGGGAAAATTGCTGCCTTGTATTAAATGTATAAAGATCAGCCATCCTTCCTCTTAAATGATCTGAATCCCACACAGTGACTATTGGCAACCTTACCAAGGGTAGTGAAGTCAATGTGGGAGTGACATGGAAAATCCAATTGACCAGAAGCTCAGGGTCACACTTGAAAACTGGATGGAGATGATCTGCACACCAATTATCCAATATGCATTTGGTCTCCACGCAGAGGAGATCACAGAAAAATATGCAATTATATCACTGGTTCCAATAATTCATAGCTTTTGGTGGTAGTTGGCTAAAATAATTGTTTTAAAAATGAACTAAGAGAAAGCAGGCCATAATAAAGCAATTAGCAATCAGTATAGGCACCAGACTCCAGTGGTAGCAGGTTATACATGTATTAGAACAGAAAAAGATAAAAACATTTGCATTTATATATTTCATGCCCTTTCAAAAAGTCCTAAACATGCAATGAAGTACTTTTGTAGTGAAGTCACTGATGGAAAGTAGAAAACATGGCAGCCAACATGCCCAGCAAGAACCCACAAAAGCAGCAATGTGATCATGAACAAATCACCTGTTTTTATATGCTTGTTGAGGAATATGCATTGACAAGGTCAACTGGAGTTATTAATGTCAGTGGACCTCAGACTCTCGGTTTAACATCACTTCGAACGCTACCTCTGCCAGTGCTACGCTAGCATTTCTATCAAGATCCCGGTGCCCAAATCTCTGCACTGAAACTAAGTGCAGAATCCTCAGAATCAGAAATGAATGTGCTTCCATTCCTTATAGCAATGAAGTGCTATGACAATAAATGTGTACCATTGCAATACCAGCATTTTACCCTCCATATGCAATGCATATCAGTCTGGTTCAATGTAACAGATTGGTGAAGATTACAATCTGAGAAGCAGTCACTTATATCAAAGTTATTTTGATCTTATAGTTTATCACTAAAAGGTTATAAGTCACAACTGTAAATAGCAAGTATAATTTCTATAGGCAAAAGAATTGCATTTCACTGTGTGTTTTGATGTACATGTGACTAATAAAGATATCTTAATTTACTTTTCATAATTTTAAAAAATGATTTATGCTCTTCCCTTGAACAATTTGGTTATTTAGATTAATTCTTACCACAGGTATATTTCAATTAAAAGATTTTACATCAGAGAGAAAGATAAATGAACCCCTAAAAACTACTAAAGCGATACTTATGGCACAGCTTAAAGAGGTAAGAAGATGAATTAATTTCAAGGCGTCAAAACATTGTACATTTCAACAGGTCAAAGGTTTTGTATTTTCCAGTCTTCCATATTCCAGCTTAAGTGTTGTGAAAAGGTAGTGCATGAAAAATTGTTATAAAAATTACAAGAGTTTGATCATTTTGGTAATTTACTGCCTGGGAGGCAAAACAAAGATTTCTACTTATTAAAGGACTAGTTGGGATACAGAACTCAAATAGCTGGTAAAGTAATTCTGGAGACAAGAAATGGATTCAGTGGGTCAGTGGCTGCACAGGATGAAAATATGGAAGTGTTGCTGCATGAAGAGGGCTCCCCTTGGCGAGGCATTTCTGCAGCCTACCTCCTGAGGGTAGTAGAGCAGGGAGGTAGAAAGTCTAAGAGACTTTGACAATTACTTGCTTTAATGATTGCTTATCATTTGAAGGGGTGGTTAGAATATTTCTTGGTCTCTGCATGAACAAATTCTAAGGAAGCTCAATTGACCTTGAAAGCTAAAACAGAGATGTCTCATTAATCTTATGAGTACTTTTACTAATTATCTCATTTCTCAAATTTGCTAGCAATTAGCCAGTTTCTTTGAGATTTTCTGCAACATATGGATTACACTTAAATGAATATGCTAATCAATGCCGACACAAAATCCTTGAACATCTAATATTAGCATTTTCTGCAATCTCTAGAAAACTTTCTATAATAAGATTTTTTAATTTAAATGATTTTTGATTAGTTGAATTCAATGAGACACATTAGAAGACAAATTAAAACAAAAATCCTTAAAATTATTTAAAGATTGTACTGAGATCCATTGATAAAGTGCAAACTTGGATTTTTACAGCCTGGCCTCATCGTATCTCTATGACCCACAATACTCCAAAACCCTTTAGCCTAAAAATTGTACATAAAAAACAATGTTATGCTTGTTGTGCCCATCTGGAATCTGGACTAGAAACTTTCTGTCATAATTCACCCCAATTCTAAAGTAATTTCCCTGTCAAATTTCCCTCATATGAAGACACCATCAATACGTGTGGCACCCAATATTTGCTTAATGATAGAAATTGAATCAAGGTGTCATGATTTACAATTGTCATTAATTCAGTTCAGCAGGAGTATATCACACTAAAAGTAACAAATTTTAAGGTGTTCCCTGGCATATGATTTCTGCGTGTTGAAAACCATCCAAGCAGCCTTCAAGGACAGATCTAGCTGATCTTCACTGATCCTTTGATCCAAGCCCCATTGCTTCATGCCAGAGACAACCACTGAATGATTTTCCATTTCCTGTGAATCAGTGTGGAAATTGCTGTTGTTTGCCTAATAAGAAGCAGTACCTATGAAAAGCACAGGTCAGGCCTTAATGCCTTTTGAAGCATTAAAACCCAAAACCAATTTCTTAAAGCACAATGGTGCAGCGAATAGAGCTGCTGCCTCACAGTTCCAGTGACCTGGTTCAATTCTGGTCTCTGGAGCTGTTTATATGGAGATTGCATGCTCCCCCTGTAACATGGGGGTTTCTTTCATGTCCCAAAGATGTTTGGGTTGGTCGGTTAATTGATCAGTGTAAATTGTCCCTAGTATGTAAGTAAGTGATAGAGTCTGGGGGTCGGGAGAGGGTGGTGGGGAGTTGATGGGAGAGTAAAACAGGATTAGTGTAAATGAATGCTGAACAGTAGGCTGCAGGGATCTCTCCATTCTCTTGAATTCTATGGATGTCCCAATTTGGCAATTTCTTAGTGACTTCCAGTTTGGCTTTAGGGCAAAATATAGCACCCATTTAGCACACCAAAATCAGGTACCATCTAATTGCTACTAATTTATCTGCAAAATTTGTCTGTTTAGCACTCGTGTACACGAGGAGTGGCAAATTAGTTCCCTTATAGCTGTCCCAGCTAATGCCTGCCTGATGTCTGCAGAATGGATAGAATATGTTATCAATACTTGTACAACATGAATACAATACCGGTGTTGCCAAATGACCCCAATTAAGCCACTAACACCATATGCTAATTTAAGAGAGTTTAACAGCCATTCAGGAATGCAAAGCACCTTGGGCTCGAGCTGCTTAAAGGAGCAAATACCTGCAGGTTAATTAGTGCTTCATT
>JARFYF010000094.1:27848598-27864145 GCA_030265395.1 Rhina ancylostomus | reverse complement strand
AAACATTCAATCATTTTCTATTAAAGTTAGAAATGTAACTGGCTTCTGTTAATAATCACTTACAACGTTACAAAGAAATGGATGAGATACTACAGTGATTAAGTCAACATACAGGTGCAGCAAGCAGTTAAGAAGCGAAAGGTATGTGACCTTCATTACAAGTGGGTTTGAGTACAGGAAGAAAGATGTGTTACTGCAATTAGATAGAATCTGAGTGAGGTCGCACCTGAGGTATTGTGTGCAGTTTTAGCCTCCTTATTAAGAAAAGGATATATTTACAATAGGGGGAATACAACCAAGATTTAGCAGTCTGACTCCTGGGACAGCAGGTTTGCAGTACGGGGAGCAAATGAGTAAACATGGCCAATATTCTCCAGAATTTGGTAGAAACAGAGGTGATCAAATTGACACCTCCAAAACTCTTACAGAGCTCGAAGGGCGGATGCAGGGTGAATGGATGACTACCTTGGCTAAAGAGACCAGAATGAGGGAACGCAGTCTCAGATTAAGGGGTAGGACCATTGGCTCAGAGGATGGTAAATATTTGATATTTTCTAACTGAACTATGGAGGCCAGTTATTGGGTCCTCTCAAAACAAATATTGATAGATTTCTGGAAATTAAGGGAATCAAAGTTGATGGGTACAGTGCAGGAAAATGGCATGGTGATAGAATCTCAGGCATGGACACAGCTCTCCCCACCACTGAAAGCACCTAGATGAGACACTGCCTCAAGAAAGCAGACTCTATTATCAAGGATCCCCACCATCCAGTTCATGCCGTCTATTTGCTGTTACTGTCAGGCAGGAGATACAGAAGTGTGAAGTCCCACACCATCAGGTTCAGGAACAGCTACTTTCCTACATCCATTAGGTTCTTGAAATGATCTGCACAATCCTAATCCTACTTCAGCAATGGAACACTACAGACTACCTCTTGCACTACCATAGACTTGTCTCTGATTTTGTTTTTATTTTGCTCTAATGTCTTGTTTTGCACAGTCCTTTTTCTTCACTGTCTTGTATAATTTATGTACTCTGTATTGTCTGAATCTATGTGCCTGTGATGCTGCTGCAAGCAAGTATTTCATTGTACCTGTACCTGACTGTACTTGTACATATGATAATAAATTCAACTTGACGACTAATTCTTGATATGTTTGGCCTCTGCACATTTCCTTCCAATGAGTCAATGCTTTTAGAAAAGAGAAGTGGACTTTTTCTGGTGCATTTAAAATAATAAATCTTCCCAATGTACTCTAATCTTGTTTATAGCTCTTGTATGGCACCTTATGAAAGGCCTTCTGAAAATCCAAATAAACTGGATCTTATTAAGATGCATTATCTAACAAAATTTGACATTGAATCATGGCTGAGAGTTCAAAAAAAATGCCCAGTGGGAAATTGTTAGAATCTATTATTACAGAAACAGTAACAGGGCACTTAGAAAATAATAACAGGATTTGGCAGGGTCAACATGGATTTTTGCAAGGAAATCATATTAAAAATTCTGTTGTGGCTTTTTGAGGTTTCAGCTTGCAGAACAGATAAGAGAGAACCATGGATCTGGTCTACTTTGTCTTTCAGAAGGGCTTTGATAAGGTTAGCAAATGAAATCAGCATACATGGGTTTGGAATAATATACTGGATTGAGGTTTGGATTAGAGACATAAAATAGTAGAAATAAATGGGTCATTTTCAATTTAATGGCTTGTGACGAGTGGGGCCCCACAGGGATCAGTGCTGGGACTAGCTGTTCACAATCTATATCAATGATTTATATCCAAGTTTGCTGTGGATACAAAGCTGGGTCGTAGTATTGGTTGTGAGGAGGATACAGAGGGATTTCAGTGGGATATAAGATTAAATAGAAGGGCAATGACATGGCAGAGGAAATACATATTTTGGAAAAATATGAGAGAAAAATAGAAAGTCAGAGATATTTTTAAATGGGGATAGCTTAAAAGGTGTTGGTGTTCAGAGGAACCTGGGTGTTGTACAATTATTGCTGGAAGTTAATGAGTAGTTACTGAAGCAATTAGAAAGGCAACCGTAAGTTGACATTAATTGCAAAAAGATTTGAGTACAAGAGTAGAGATATCTTGCTCCAATTGTATAGAGTACTGGAGAGCATCTGCAATATTGTGTGGAAAGCTGCTCTCACATCCTAAGGTGGGATGTATTTGTAATTTAGGGAATGGAGCAAAAGTTCACTACATTGTGATAGTGGGCAGGGGGGGGGGGTGCAGTGGAGTGGTTTGAAGGTGAGGAGAGATAAAGTATATTGAGAGGTAATCTTGTGAAAACAATTTCTTACAGGGATTGACAGGCTAGATGCAAGGATAACGTTTCCCCTGGTTGAGGATTCCAGAGCCAGGGGTCATTGTCTCAAAATCAGGGACTGGCCATTCAGGACTGAGATGAAAGAAATTTTTTCATCCAGAGGCAATGAGTCATTGGAATTCCTTACATAATGATGGACTGGAGGTTCAATTGCTCAGAAAAACAAGACAAACTGACATTTGGATATTAAAGAAATCATGTAATATGGGATTCGGGCAGGACAGTGACACAGAGGTTCAAAAAAACAGCCATGATCTTACTGAGCAGTAGAATGGTCACCAGGGGTCAAATGGCCTGTTCCTGCTTCTATTTCTTATGTTAAAGGAAAACCAGATTCACCTTGCTTCTTTTGGCTAAACTGGACATTGGTTGTTAGAACTAAAGAGACTGAGGTGGATGTCCAGATTGTGAGATGGTATAAAGTGTTTTCTAAATCAAATTTTTCAGAAAGACAGACATTCTAAAAAAAAACAAGTGTTCATTTCTGTAATGATAAACTCTTTGCCTGCCCAAAGGAACATATTATTGGCTAATGACTTCCCTTTGAACGTCCACGTAGATTCTTTAACAATGGTATCTACCTGGGTTTGGTTATCGTATAAAAAAGGTTGGAACCAAATAACAGCAACAACCCTAACAATAGTCTTAGCTCTGAATTGTGCTTTCCTACTTTATGAAGCAATTGGAGAATTCAGATAAGAAGAAACCATTTCCTCTAAGATTTATCATGATTTCTTTAAGGCAAGGAGTAGCAGAAATGCCTAACAGCCCTTCTCCTCCACCCATTTTCCCTTCCCCACAATGTTTCTGAAACTTCACTCCCATGACATATCTTCTTGGTTGTAAATGCCTTTGATTTTCTACTTCCCACCTGAACAGTCCTCCCTGTAAAAATATTAGCTTATTTGTATTTATATTTCTGCTATTTTTAATCTACAGAACAGAATACATTAAGAGGAAAAATATGGGCTTTCAAAGTGCAAGCTAAATATCAGCCTTTTGCAGGTTAGTCTCAAAAATGACAGCCAAATAAATGCAAGTTATTGTGGATGTGTGAATTTTAAAGATAACATGTGAAGATCAACATTGAGTACACCAGCAGGATTTCCCAAGTCAATTACTCAAAGATGCCATCAGCATATCAGTTCATGAGCAGTCTTTCAGTTTGCCTTTGAACTATTGGTTTTCCATTAAATCTAATGGCTGAAGACAATCCGTGCATAAATAAAAGAAAGGCTAACATCCTCTCTCTTGGAAGTTGGAGGCCAATCTTAATTTTATGTGCTGTAAAGAGGTCCATGATAAGGAAGCCAGTTGAGTATTTGTAAATTTAACAGGGATTACTTCTCAGGATATGCGCAATGACTTAGTTCACTCATCACACACCAACTCAAATAGGCTGCTTCTTCCCATATGCCCTCAGAAATGTTCTTCTGAGGCCTTCTGGCTGTCAGTCAAACTGATTGCTGTTGCCTCACTATAAACCACCCCCCTCCCCAAAGAAGAAATTGGAGTACAGAATTGGAGTTGGCTTGGCAATGAATCATTTGCCCAATGCAGCGCCAATAGCAGGCAAAGCAATGCCACTTAGTCTGGCTGCAGGTCAAAATATAATTATTTTTTAGCTATCTGCCAGTTAGCACGGAGACAGCCTGATTGTTAACAATGTGAAGTAAAAGGTATCTGGCTCCTTGAGCGTGCTGCACCATTCAATAAGATCATAGCTATCTGAGCTTGCCCAAAGTTCACTTGTTTGTTCCCCCCACATCCATCTTGTCAACCCCCTTCAGAAACTTGTTTCAATACTATCACTTCATTCTTTTCTAAGTTCCATCTTCTCGTTGTTGCCCAACAAGACAATCCTTTCATCGCAACTTAGTGAACTATCTCTGAACTGCCTTCAAAGCAAATAAGGAGACCAAGATGGTACATGATACTCCAGATGTGTTCTCACCAATGCCCTACACAGTTATAGCAACACTTCTTCATTCCTTTTGCAATAAAGAACATTACATTTGCCTTCCTAATTATTAGATGTACTTGCATGCTTACTATGTGTTTCATGTACAAGGAGGTCCAGAAATCTCTATACCACAAGCATGTCTATTCATAGAACAAAGAACAGTACAGCACAGTACAGCCCCTTTGGCCCACGATGTTGGCATTATCAATATAATCCTTCACTCCTACACAGCCCATAACCCTCTATTTTTTTTTACATCTATGTGCCTACCTAAGACTCCATTGTATCAGCCCTGGCAGTGCATTCTAGGCACCTACCACTCTCTGTGCAAAAAAATCTGCCTCTGACATTTCCCCTAAGCTTTCCTCTCTGACCTTAAGCTGATGTCCTCTGGTATTGGTGCCCTAGGGAAAAGATGTTGGCTGTCCACTCTCTCTATGCCCCTCATAATCTTATACACCTTTATCAAGTCGCCTCTCATCCTGTGTCGCTCCAAAGAGAAAAGCCCTAGCTTGCTCAGCCTTTCCTCATAAAACATATTTTCTAATCCAGGCAGCATCCTGGTAAATCTCCTCTGCACCCTCTCTAAAGCTTCTACATCTTTCCTATAATGAGGCAATCAGAACCGAACACAATACTCCAAGTGTGGTCTAACCAGAGCTTTATAGAGCTGCAACATTACCTTGCAGCTCTTGAACTCAGTCCCCCAACTAATGAAGACTAGCACACCATATGCCTTCTTAACCATCCTATCAACTTGCGTAGCAACTTTGAGGGATCTATGTACTTGGAACCTAAGATCTCTCTGTCCCTTTACACTGCTAAGAATCCTGCCATTAACCTTGTGCTCTGCCTTCAAGTTCATTCTTCCAAACTGTATCACTTCAGACTTTTCCAGATTGAACTCTATCTGCTACTTCTCCAACTAACTCTGCATTCTGCCCACATCCTTTTGTAATTTATGACAACCTAATAATACTATCCACCACATTCATTTAAACAATGTTCTATTTTTCTATACTTTCAATATGATACATCATCATTATTCCTATGAATCATACATTATAAAAGCTGATAGGTTTAATTGATCACCACCTCTCATCATGGGGAAGGAATGGTAGGTTTCACCCCTTCTATAAAGAGCATCAGTCTACTGGCTAAGGTATCTACTGAGAGCAAATTAGTTCTTACTACATTTGTACCACATGATAAACAGGAGAGAGCCAGAGGAAAAGAAATATATGAGATGATTATCCTAATTTGAGCTTGGTTGCAAATCTTTATGAAGGAGATATTAAGTTATCACCAGTTTGCTGTGGCTAAACTGTTATAGTTAATGAATACAATAGTGATAGATCTGAACAATATAGCCTCAAAATAACTGGTATTCTTGTGAAATGTGCAGGTGTTGTGCCCGTCATTCCAGCAGTCTAGGTGTACTGACTCAAGTCAGTGCTGCCTGGATCGCTGGTACTGGAGACTATCCACCAATGTAAGGTCCCAGGAAAGTCCAGCAGGATGCTGAGCTCCATGGACAAGCCAGCATTATAGCCCAGGCCATGCTGGATCAATCAAATATGGATCAAAGGACAGGCAGAGGAATAACTGAGCCAATCTGGCTATTGTTTAACAAAAAAAAGCCTGTAGGTGTTGGCCATTGGAAGATATGTCCCATTGTTGGTCAAAAGAAAAGTGATATTAGTATAGTACTTAAATATGATTGACCAAATTTAGGGTGTCCTGTTTTGAAGGGATTGAAAGGCTGCATGGCACTGAAATGTATTTACTTAATAAATGACTTAGGAAGGGAAAAGTGCTGGCAATGCACATTATAATTCAACCATATTTAAGTTACAATAGATTTTAGATACATGAATATTATGTGTGAACTTATTGGTCATCCAGTGATTCACATTATTAGTTGAAAGTTTGTACATTTCATTTGCTCATATCACAAATGCAAAATAGCCAACTCTGAAGTTCTGTGAGATGCTTGTTGAATTGTTGCAAGCAAGCGTAGTAAATGGAGTGAACAGATAATCTCACAAAATATAGTTGGATCAGCTCATTGCCATAACTTATATGAAGTCTCACAATGTTTATCGTGAGCTTGGATGCTCATTTCCAGCATGGGGGTGAGAAGTAGGGTATTGGGGTCTAGGTAAGCTTGCAGTAAGAACACACTTAACTAAGCTGACAATGAAGGCATTAGGCAGCAGTACCATGAAGGCTACATAAAAATTGATTAAGCTCAACATTCCACCACACCATGAGTAACTAAGGGACTCCATAACAAATTGCTAAAAGCAGGCTGTATGCTGAGGAATTGCTGGAGGGATTGGCATGTATTTGTTGAAGATTTAATTGTTTCTGCATCTTGTGCTCTGGCTGTCCACAGCATTTACAAATCCATAGACAAGTAGCAATACGGTCTCCACCAAGTCTGTATTAGTCCCCAAAAGCCTTTGGAGTGATCATTGCTGGACTGAAGACTATTCACTAACATCAAAAATCTGATAAAGCTGTAACCTTTCCCTTCAAAACATATTTGCATCGTGATGATTGATATCCAATATAATGATAGCTCCTGAAAGGCAATGCATTGGTTAACTCATGCGGATAAAGTACAATCAAAGGAGGGGCTATGGTGTCAATATCAACTATGAGCAGACAGGTATTCAGAGTCATCTTATGTATTTCTCACATGAGGTGTAACTTAGTTATGGATCAGTGATATATTGAATTTTACTGAGAGAAATCAAAGCTGATTCAGATAAATGATAACACAGTTTCAGATAAGTCCTTGTATTGTCATGTACAGGTGATCCAGAGTCCAACACTGGGGAGAGGAGGCGGGGTGGAGGCAGGTGATATAAACCTTGCAGCAAATTGGGGAGAGAGATAACTGAGTAAAAGTATTCTCACATTCATTGTGAGAAATGAAGATGGGAAAGATGGGGGAAGGGTTTCAAGGTGAGGTTTCCTATAGTTTGCAAACTCAAATCAAGTCTGTGCAAACTATATGTATTGAATTACCAACATAACGTGAAACTTATGCAATGTTGTCACAACTCTTCACAGTTTGTACAACCACTATTTCAAAAATGTAATGGTTTATTTTGTACTTCACATCTGTCAAAGAGAAAGTCTTAAAATGTTTGATATAACTTGTATATTGAGGAACTAAATCAAAATGTGATCTCCTACCATAGTAGTTTAAGACTGCAGTCGTCTATTCAAACATCAGGGATGTAAGCAGAGCATGCCATGTTACATAACTCTCCCAGAACTAATTTCCGTTCTATCAAATCAATTAGTGCCAGATTTTCTGTAATTAAGACTTGGGCAACCACTTACACAAGTCATTGAATTAATGCTAGAGAGTGAGAATGCCATCCATCGCTTGGTCCTCTAAGCTGCTGTGTATCCTGTCCCAATGGTTGCAAGTTGTTCACAACAGAGAATCAAAGGAATCCATGAAGGCTTTTTACTCCTCCATTTTAAAGTCTAAATGCAGCAATGTATCAATATCTTTTCAACATAGCAGAGAAGGCCTTTTGTTCACAGTATAACCTGCTCTTTCTCCATATCAAACCCAAGAAAACAGAGCTATTTTGAATTGGTCAGGATTGCTTCCTCAAATTTCAAAGGGTAGCTTAATGTGAGTAGCTGCTGTGTATCCTAATCCTCAGTGTATCCCAGTCATCCCGACGTAAATCCAGTTCATTTCCAAAATAATAGAAACTATATGAACATCCTGGGTAATACAGATTTACTCAGTCCGCTTCAATTATTGTGCGAAAGCCATTGCAAATTAGCATCTTGATATTTCTTTGGAATTCACTGGCCATTTTTTACAATTAATCATGAGTTTAACAGGACCAACAAAACCAAATGTTTTTCCCACTGCACATCTTGTCATTGGTGTGTTGTTACAATTTAACAGCCCTTGCAAAACTGCAATTGATATGCTTTACTCTGGTATACATCTGGTACAGGTGTGATGGATCTGGTACATGTCTTTTACTTCCCAACTTATCCAGTATGAGGAATATTTAAACAGTATAATGAATGTCAATAGATATTAGCCATTCATAGATTCGTACCAATACTAAAGAATTCATAATGTTTGGACAGATAAATGCAAATAAGTCATCTCTACTTGGAATTATCTCACAATAAGAGACCTGTATCCAAATGTTAAAATGTTCTATAAACCAGTAACTATTGACACCGTCTCAAGCTAACAGATATGTCATCAAAAACATTAACATCAATGCAACTTTTTTTTATATACACATCTGAAAACATTGATAGAATGATGGTATGTTTTATCAGATCATTTCCTTTATGCTATTATTGCCCGAAGAAGAACACTTTCTAAGCATCACAGTCTTATGAAACATCAACAAATCCATTGGACTGTTCATCTTCAAAACTCACTATGTCGTCTGCTACATGCTGCATTGGATATATCCTTGCCCAGACTGCTAAATATGTAAGTCTCTTGAGCTAGAGAGCTTTTATGAAAAGAACCTCACAATAGATATATGCTTCATTCCATTTTGTCTGAATCTAAATAAGAAAAGTATCTTTTCTCTGCAATATATAAACAAATGGCTGAGAAATTAATTTACAAACAGAAAAGGCAGACAGTTGAATACATCATTGAAGATTTGCTGATTAAAGGCTTGAGTTTACAATATGCATTTTATGATAATGATGCCTTACTGTTGTTCTTGATCATAAAATTAGTCATACATATGCAGTTCTTTAATATGTTTAGTTCAAATTTCAGTCACTACTATTTTACTGAGCTAAATCTTGCTGGGAACTACCAGCAGTTCCATTTAATTCTGTAAATAACCAGCAAGTCAGGGACTCTGGCATGTGACCCTAAGGGCAGAAAACACAAACTTACTGACATATTTCAGCCAGTTAATCCATAAGTATGCTCAACCATGCAGACTCTGAAAGGAGCACAGACATGTTAAGATTCTTTGGCACTTATTCTGGGATATCTGCATGTGTCCTATGCCAGGTTAGCTGTGGCACTGAGAAAAAAAAGTGCTGGTTACTGGGTCAAGCAGCATCTGTGGCTGGTAGATGGCGGGTAGAACCAGTAGAGGGGAGGACAATTGGCAGATGGAGCATTGCATCCCTCGCATTTCCTCCATTTCCTGCACATCTGCTCTCAACCCCTCCTCCCCAGACAGAACGAGGATGAAGTTCCCTTCATCCACACCTTTCACCCATTAGCCTTGATGTCCTTCGCCATTTCTGACAGCTCCAACAGGATCTCACCACCAGTCATATCCCCCCACCTCCCCACTTTGCGCTTTCCACAAGGACCAGTCTTTGTGACTTTATGATCTGCTCATCCCTTCCCACCCACCTACACTTTCTCCTACAAGGATAAGAAGTGCAACACTTGTTCCTTCACCTCCTCCCTCACCACCATTAAGGGATCTAAATAACCCTTCCAGTTGAGGCAGGGATTCACATGCACCTCCCCCAACCTCATCCACTGCATTCAATGCTCATAGTTTGGCTGCCTCTAAATTGGTGAGACCAAGTGTAGAGTAGGCAATTATTTTGCAGAGCCCCTGTATTATGTCCCCAATGGTTATCTTGAGCTTCCGGTTCTGTGTCATTTCAACTCCCTTCACATTCCCAAACCAATCTGTCTATCCTCAGCCTTCTCCAATGCCAGAATGAGGCCAAATGCAAACGAGAAGAACAACACCAAACAACACCTCATATTTCTTTTTTGGTAGCCTACAACCCGATACTATGAACAATAAATTTTCCAGTTTTTAAGGTAACCCACAACCCCTGTGTTTCTTTCCCACTCCCACCATTCCACCCAGGCTCTCTTTCCCTTTGTTCACTTTTTCCATCTCTCCCTACCTCCTCATTACCAGGACTTGTTACCCTCCCACACCTGATTTTATCGGCTCAAAACCTATATGCTACTCCATCTGGGGTTTTTTCCCTTGGTTCACCTTTTCTATCCCCTCCCTCTTCCCTACCTGGTTCCATTTGCCCATTATCCATCCCTTATCTAGTTCAACCTATCACCTACCGGCCTCTGTCTCTACCCTCCCTCTCACTTCTATACACTGGCAATCTTCCATTTACACTCAGTCCAGCTGCAGAGTCTCGACCTGAAACATCAACCATCCCTTTGCCTCCACAGAAGCTGCTTGACCTGCTGAGTTCTTCCAGCAGTTTATTCTTTGCTTCAAGTTCCAGCATCTGCATTGTCGTGTCTCCATAGTTCTGGTACGGGATACACAATCCCATTCAGTTCAAAGATTTTACCATTGTGAAAGAAGTTAAGAATAAACACAAATCACCTGCTTTAATCAATTGTGTTTTTGTCATGTTCTTAATTATTCAAAATGATTTTAAACTTCCTTCAGGTATGTTACATATTTTTAAAATTCTTTATTTTTAGAAGTTGTTGAATATTTTTGAATGTTCGATACATTTAGAAGCATTCCAAAAATTTGACAGTTTTGATAAATAGCAAAGCTGCTAGTGTGGAAATTACAGCAACAGAGCAGGCCCAGTTTCAAGGACAATGGTGCTTAATTTTTATACACTGAACAAATAGGGTTATTAAAACTAGATTCTCTTGGTCTGAATGGATTAGGAATTTGTTGAAAAGGTCTGGGGGGAGTTTTCAGCAGCTGTGTTATTATTTTTAAGATAGTTTAGATTTCCAGAAGTGATAAAGTACAAGTTTTCCCTTGCAGTTTAACAAGCGTGAATGCCATCTTAGCTTGGCTCTGGACCTCTTGAATAAAAGAACAAGGACTCACTAGAAAATTAGTCATCCCACACACTCTCACACTAACCTTAGGTTCAAATTAATTGCTGAGTCACCTGGAACCTTGGAAAAATATCAAACATTAATTACCTCGGGCAGCAAAGAGGTGCAGCTAGTAAACCTGCTGCAGGTGTGTGGAGCTTACACGTATCCCATGGGGCCACATAAGTTTTCTTCTGCATTCCAAAAATACCCAAGTTGGTAGGTTAATTTCCCCTAGTGTGTAGGTGAGTGGTAGCATCTAGGGGGAGATGATGAGATTATTGGCAGTGTAAAAATGGGATTAACGTAAGATTAGTGTAAATGGGTGGTTGATGGTTGGCGTGAACTCGGAATGGGTCAAAGGGCCTGTCTCTATGCTGTGTCTCTCTATGACTATTAATTAGAGAATATTTTCAAACCAGTGTAACAAACAATACAATTGTGCATTTGACTTACCAGGAATACTAAATCAGCGTGTCATACCTGCAATATGAACTTAACTAAATGTATTTTAAATTTCTGTATTAAACTGGAGAGATCTGCTTTTCTAACACAAATATGTCACAACCTTTGTGTGTGTGTGTGTGTGTGTGTGTGTGTGTGTTGCCTTTTTTTCTAATGATAGTATTAACCTCGACTCAGTTTTTACAATATTACAAATAATGCTGGATACATATCACATCACCATGGCATGTTATTCCCCAAATAAAGGATTCTATTTGAAATCCACACAAAATATGCTTTGCATTATGACTGGCAAGTGGGAAGGGAAATAGCTCTGTGTACCACCGTCAGTCAGTCCTCCGAGAAAACTAGAGCATACTGGCAACAAGAAATCAAGCCTACAGAATATCTAAATGATGACTTAGTCATTAGACTGTGCTTAGCCACTGTGTGGCAGTGCTGAATATATTCCCTTTTAAAGGAAATAATAACCTAGATTTTAAAGACCTTTCATAATTTCAAAAGTTCTAAAACATGTTTACACCTAATGAATTACTTTTGAGGTGTAGTCACTTTTGATTTCTTCATTCACAGAATGCTTTTGAAAGATGCATCTTCTAGCTCTAATTGCCCTTAAACTGAGTGGCTTCCTCAGTTATTTCAGAGGGTAGTTAAAAGTCAATCGCATTGCTATCAGTCTAAGAGTTATGCAGAGGCTGGACTAAGCAAGGATGGCACAGTTTTTACCCTTAAGGCCATTAGCATTTTTTATATCAACCCAATAGCTTCACAATAAACATTCCAGATTTGAATTTAAATTTCTCAACTGCTCCAATGGGATTAATGTATAATGCAGGAAATGGATCTGTTTGCACACAGCAAGCTCCCACAAAAAGCAGTGAAATAAATGACTAAATCATTTATGTTATTGAATGTCAGTCAGGATGTTAGGAGGTCTCCTCTGGTTTTGTTTGAAGAGCATTTTAACTGTACTTTAGAAGGTAGATGGGGACTCAGTTTTATACCTTATCCAGAAGATGCTGGACAAAAGATAGCAACTAAATAGTCCATCACTCATATATTACACAAATCCATTCAAAATTATATACTTCAGCCTCTCAAGTAGGATTTAACCTGCGAACCTTGGGCTGAGATGTCAGTTTGGTCCCAAAAAGACATGGCGGAAATGGACCAGAATTTTCTGAAATGATAAACCACCCACGCTTGCACCTTGCAAGTCTACCAGGCTCTCACTTACCTTCTGAAGATCTTCAGTGGCAATTTGGTCCACAAAACTAGCTCGGTAAAGAGATGAGCAATAGACCTTTGTCACAGTTTGTAATGAGACCTATACAAGCCCCTCCCACAGAAATAAGTTAGAAGGCTAGTTAAGTCCTATTCCCAAAGTAAACTTGTAGTCAAAGCATCAGAATATGTTTTAGATGCACAAAAATTCCAACATTTAAAAATTAATCTCATTAAAAAATGTTAAAGATTATTGAAAATATTTTAAAATAGATGTCAAAAAGGAAAGCACTGAAAAGCCACATTAATTTATTAAAAATGAGGTAAATTATTGAAATCTACCCCTTTCCCTCACAACCAACCATCTCCATTCTAAAATGGCATAAGTTCAATTGGTGAACTTCCCAGCATCAATGCTGTGAGGAAGTCTGGCACTTTCATGTGCGAGCACATTTACATGGAAGTCCTGAGCTTCCAAAAAGCAAAATTTGAGCTAATGTCTTACTGAGATTTGTTATTCTTAAAGCCTTTAAACAAATTGTTTTGCCTACTTTTCTTCAAAAAATATCCATTTCTATTATATATTTTTACAAGTAAGCCAGTCAGTATTTTCCATTAAGTTTTTTTAGAATATGCACTATTTGAAATAAATGAATTTATTTTTCCACACTAATAGATTATTTCTATTATGAAAATAAATTCATATTGATGCAGTTGTGCAAGCTTCAGTGTGTTGTGCAAGTACATATTATTCTTGAGTACTGAATATTTACATAACTGTGTTTTCATATGTCCTTTAACAACATTTTTTTCTATGGAAGGATAATCCCCAACCAGCTCATTAGCTGAAAGGATAATAAATTTGGCCTGTGACTAACTCTCTGAATTGCTATCAACATAAGCACCAGATATGATTACCATGCTAGTCCAGTTCCTGCCTCCTCAAGATCTACCATTCTGAGCATAGAGTTGAAGAGAATGAAATCCAAGATCCTCCTTTCCACAACTGCCTCCAACTATTGTGTGGGCAAGTCTGGATGCCAACAGTAGGCCTCCCCTGGAGATATCACTGCTGTCGCCATATATACTGTGCTAGTGTGCAAACAATCATTCCTCAAGGTCAGCCCATAATTTAGATACTGGAGTCCTCTACGAGTTTTTAAAAAGGTACAGATATCCCTCTCCACTACCAGATCTTCTGGGAGTAAAGCATAATAAACCATTGCTGTCTGCAAAATTACTTGTTAATTAAAATCATAGTAATTCATTTAAAAAGTAAATAAAACACCAGAGTCACTGTGATTCCAGTCTCTCACCCGGCAGCTTCTGTAATACTGGATAATTAACACCAGGACACATTCAGCAATCAGCATGACTGAACAGCCCTTCTGTCATTTTATATACGTCTCACTGGCCCGATTTTTCTGCAGGATTGGGGCGGTGACAAATCCAAATATAAGCTCACCACTGACACCTTTCTGGAGGCCTGCCTGTTGCTATTGTCAGACAGGCAATTATTTAGGGAGCTACCACTCCCACCGGAAACAGACAAATTATTCAATGCAAACCAAGGTCCTGTGGCATTTTAGTATCCAATGTTATACTTGTGCAGTTAGGAATGGTGCATGGCAAATGATAAATCTGTCTCTACACACACTGAAACATGGCCAGAACCAGAATCTCTTAAAGGGACGACTAGTAATAGTTGTGGGAACAATAAGCAATCATTCCTTTGGCATTTTTGAGGTTGCAGAATAAGCATAAATATTCTTCCCATTCCTCATTACTAATCATCTTCCTATTTCAACAAAGCTCCATTCATTCCGCTACCACTAGAATTTTCTCTTAATCATTGCTGCTTATAGCCTCTGGGAGTTGATTACGAATGGTTCTACTGCTCTTGTTAACTGTATTGATCATGTAACAATGGGACATAAGATGTTAGATTTCAGTAAATCTACAGAAGGGAAACCAGAAGTTGGAGAGAAACTAGCTGATGTTTCTCCCATTACATAGTGTTACACACTTGTACTGCCAGCCCATCTCTGCATGACTGTCACCTGGAGCTAGGCTAATTTGACCCATCTCAGAAAAAAGAATGGCATCAGGATTAGGCAGAATTAATCCATCTTTGATTTTTTTTCCTATAAGTATTTTAGGGGATAAATTGTATGTAAGAAGATATGTATGCAAAAGTAAGAAGCAATGGGCAGAAATTTGTCTTAAAATGTGGCCAAGTCATGACCAGATCAACTGCAAGTCAAATGTAGTGCAAGAGGATTTGCTCAGAAGAGCAGAGACATCTTGCTCACCTTGTGTATGACCCTATTGAGACTGCATTTGGAATTTCTGTATGGGTCTGATCTCCCTACCCAAGGAAGGACACATTTGTGATAGAGTGCAGTGAAAGTTCACCCGATTGATTTCTGGGATGGGAGGTTTGTCAAAGGAGGAGAGTTTAACTAGACTGGGCATTAACACTCAGGTTTAGAAGAATAAATTAAATGTTTCAAATTCTTAGCAGCCTTTATAGGGTAAATCTGGATTCAATGTTTCTCTTGGCTGGGGTAGCTAAAACAAGGGCAGAGAGTCTTAAAATATTAAGGGCAGAGATAAGAAGAAACTTTTATTCCCCAGAGAGCAGTGAACCTTCGGAATTCTCTGTGCAAAAGAGTTAATGTGGCTCAGTCATTGAATATATTCAAAACACAGATTATTAGAATTTTAAGTATTCAGA
>JARFYF010000094.1:27818510-27830938 GCA_030265395.1 Rhina ancylostomus | reverse complement strand
AATTTATGTTGTCATGTTTGTAATGTACTGTCCTGCTGCTGCAAAAAGCTAATTTTCATGGCATTTATACCCTGGATATGTATGCCCATAACAATAAAATTGAAACTTGAAACTAGTATAGAACCTCAGAAACATTTAACCTATTATCAGCTTCTTATTGTGGATAATTAAAGCAAAATTTATAAAATGAGTTGGAAGTTTATTGGCCACTCTATAGCCTTTTCAGGAGGTATCACTAGGATGCAATGTGACAATATGATTCATTGTTTATTCCAAGTCATCATATTACCTGTTGGGCTAGCGAAAGCTATAAGGCAGAACAACACTTAAATGGAGAATCAGGACTAAAATTGTCAAATCAGTGACAAAATATCAAGAAATGTCCTCCCAGTAAACAGAGTAATTTTCAAAGGCTAATACAGGCCAGACTATGAACAGAGCTAAATCTACCTATTAACCTTAAAATCCACATCTGTGGAATCTTTAATTCAAATGTTATCTTTAGTCTTGCAATTTGAACCATGCTTGAACCATGTACCGTGATATCTAAGGATATTTGACCTTAACCAGAATCAAATTTAATGTCATCATCCATGACTCCCAACAAATATGAACTTCTCCGCCTACCCACAGAGAAAAATGACAGACAAACCGTCCTCCAAATGGAACGTGTTTATTGTTAGATATTCTCAAATGTTTTACTTTATAATTTTAACAAGCTTAATTAAGACACAAATCTATTGCTCATCATAGAAAGGCATTTAATGATCTTTGCAATCAATTAAACATTCAAAGATATGTTATGTTTCCTTGCCATCTTAATTCATAGCTTTTTTCTAATAAAATAAATATTTCCTTTGATACAAAAGAATGATTTGCAAAATTTTCATGAAATTCACAATGACTATCACAAATTGTTGACTACTTACCTGAATAAATAGTGAGTTGTAAACATTCAAAAATTACATATAGGTCCCCTTTTCTTAATTTTTATAACAACCTTTGAGCTCTTTCAGTATAATTGATACCCCAAAATGCTTCACATTTATGAAATGTAAATATCAAATCAAACCAAAATACCTTTCCTAATCTCAACTCTGGAGTTTAAACAGGGAAAGTTCAAAGATAAAGTTCCTCATTGAAGACTCTTTTCAGTCATCAGTGAAGCAAGCATACATAAATGCTATTTATACAATTCAAATACATTTACTTGATTACATTTAAAACCTTGCACTCATACTGCATTTGAATTTGTAGATTCTTGATTGAAATAGACTGAAAAAAATTGACAGAAATTAACAAAATGAATGTATAGGAGACTGTGGAAATCTCTGAATGCATAACTAAGCACTAGATTTTTCAGACCTTGAATGCTAACTATCCACTAACAACTGATGCAAATTGACAGTTTTCAATTGCATCACTGTACAAGCAGCAAAGACTTTACCAACAAACAAGGTTCAACAGATACAGTAGTATTCATAAACAAGTTCATTTTTAAATATGATGTTTTATGTTTTCCGCAAGACATACATCAGCGTAAGTCCAGTGGAATCAAGCAGCATTTCTTGGAAGATTCTTTAGGAGACAGATTCTGGCTCCTGAGTGATCCCAGTTCCATGATTCCTTTACTTCATGGTCCACTGTCCACTCCTATCAGATTCCATCTTCTTCAGCCCTTTACCTCCTAGCTTCTTACATCATTCCCACTCTCCCCTCCCTCATCTGCCCATCATTCCGTTCTCACCTAGATCTACCTGACACCTGCCAGCTCTTGTTCTTCCCATTCCCCCAACTTCTTATACTGGCTATCTCCCCTCTTTCTTTCAAATACTGATGAAGGATCTCAACCCGAAACGAAACATTTGCTTCCATAGATGCTGTCAGACCCACTGAGTTCCTCCAGCATTTTGTAGGTTACCCTAGTTCCATTATCTGGCACAGGCAGTGACATAGAGTGTGTAATATTTATGAGTGGGTGAATTAAAATTTGAAGCCAATGGGTAAACATCAAATGATATGTTTCCAGCAACCACATTTATAGTATGAAGAGAAAATTTGCCCCTTTGTGTTTGTACCAGTTCTGGAGCAATCCAGTTGAATCCCACTGCACTGTTCTCACTCTTTAGCTTTGTCTACTGCTTCAAATAATTTTCAGCTTTTCTAAATGAATGCAATGGTTTCTGCTTCAACCATTCCTTGTGACGAAAGTTTCCATGAAGCTGTTCCTAGAAACCCTTCCTGTAACCTCTCACCTTACTATTAATGATACTTAAATAGATGGCCTCTCATCACCCAATAAAATACCTCAGTCAGGTGACACAATCTTCCCTTGTTCATTTCATCAAACCCTGACAATCTTAAAAACTTCAGTTAAATCTTTTAGCTTTTTCTCCAATAAAAACAGTCTCAGTTTCTCCATCTGGACAATTTAAACAATGAGACAGAGCTATACATGTCTAATCAAGCTTGTGCATTTCCATGGCAACACATTCTTCCTGTAGAAACCTACCACCAACTTTATAAGGTCAGTGGTATTATTCAGCTTTGGCCTTAAAAAAAAGCAAAGATTTTGCAGGGAAAATAATAATTGCATTATCACCAAACTACTTTGCTGCTTTAAAATGACAAATGACTTTTTCTATCGTGTACTTGAATGGAGCATCTTGATATTACACTTACATCAAGAAGCTCCATCCTAGAGTTCTGATAATGCGCAATGTATTAAAATTCAATTTCTTAAGAGTCAAGATATTACAGGTTATTTTTTATATCTTGGTTGGGAGGTAATTGAAATAGATATTCTATTTTAAAATACAGCCTGTGAATTTTTGTTTAATATAGAAACAGTGGGATAGCTCTCTGCAAAGCTGTTACATCAACCTCATTTGCGACTCATTAATAATCCTCACCCACCCACTCAAATCCATTTATTGATCACTAGGAACAGTTTCTGATATGTGACAACAGTTACACGCTAAAAGGTGACAAGTAACATTCACACCACAAAAGTACAGGTATTGACCATTTCCAAAAGACAGTCAGCCTGTATCTGATTCTCAAAGGTATTGCCATCAGTAATCATCCACTATGAACATCCTGGAAATTGTACCAATCACATAAACGGGATGGCGAAAAGAGCAAGTCATATGCTCGGTATCCTGAAGTAAATGTTGCTCTTCCTGACACCCAGAAGACTTTCCACCAATGTCTTCCAGCAGTGGGTGATATTAATGTTTAGGATGGTTGATGTGGTTGCTATTCAAGAGGGCTGCTTTGTCTTGGATGGCGTAGAACTTCTTGAAACTTGTTGTTGTTGCACTTATTCAGGTAAATGGAGAGTATTCCATCATGTTGATACAGGAAGTGGTTGTGGGGTCAGAAGGTAAGTTTTTCACACCAGGATACTTGGCCTATGACCTGCTTTTGTACTCCCAGTAATTATGTGGCTGGTGCTTTTTCTGGATTTTATGCTGGGTGACTTGATGATGGTACTCCTATTGAAAGTCAGGTAAAAGCTGTCAGGAAATAACCACCTTCAACAACAACAAGTAATATTTTTGGCACAAATATTACTTATCACTCTGCAGTCTTGTGCCTGAATGTTGTTTGGGTCTTGCTGCCTTCTGGTGTAAACTGCTTTATTTGACAAGGTGTCGTGAATGGAATTGAACATTGCACAATCATCAGTGAATGTAAAAACTTCTGACTCCATAATGGAAAGGTCAGCGATGAAACAACTGGAGACATTTGAGCCTAAGACTGCCTTGAGAAACTTCTATGGCGATGTCTGGGGGTTGGAAGATTGAGCTCTGTCAACCACAACCATTTCCTTTATTGTGAGGTATAACTACAACCACTGTGAGGTGCTGCATTTTGGGAGGTAAAATGCAAAAGGAAACCATACAGTAAATGTCAGGGCCCTTAGGAGCATTGATGTCTGGGGGGTCTTGGGGTGCAAGCCCATTACTCCCTGAAAGTGGCCACAGAAGTGGATATGGTGGTAAAGAAGACATACAGCATGTTTGCCTTTATTGGTTTGGGTAGTGAGTATAAAAGTTGGGAAGCCATGTTACAGCTGTATAAAACTTTGTTTAGGTGATATTTGGAGTACTGTATGCAATTCTGGTCATGATGAAGTAATGGAAGCAGATATGATAAAGCCATTTAAGAGGCATTTAGACAGATACATGAACATACAGGAATGGGGGGATAGGGATCATGGGCAGACAGATGTGATTAGTTTACATGGGCATCATGGTTGACACTTGGTGGGCCAAAGGGCCTTAACCTGTACTGTACTGTTCTATGTTCAATATAGTGCTTTCTCATGACATCTGTCCATTGATATTGATTTTACCAAGGCAACAATGCCACACATGGTTAAATGCTTTCTTGATATCAATAATAGTCATCCTCACCTCACATCTGAATTTAGCTCTTTAATCCATATTTGGACCAAGGCTGTGATGAGGCCTGAAGCCAAGTGGTTCTGGCAAAACCAAAAGTGGACTCACTGAATAGACTGTGAGTAAGTGCTGGTAGAAACCGCTGTGTATTACAGCTTCCATCACTTTGCTAATAATTGTTAGCATACCAACAGGGTGGTAATTAATTTGATTGTTTTCCTCCTGCTTTTTGTCAGGTAGAAGCCAGTTTTGGAACTATACCAGAACAACATGGCTAGAGGTGCAATTGATTCTGGAGTGCAAGTCCTTAGTACTACAGTTGACATGTTATCTGGTTCCATAGTTATTGCTGTATCCAATGTCTCAGCCATTTCTTGATTTCATATGGTGCAAATCATAGCCTAGAATCTGACCTCCTTGATGCTGGGGACCTCAGGACCATGTCTCAACTCAGTATACACTCAATACTAATTTAATGTTCTTTTGATAATAGGCTCCCAGGCTGCACATGTTACCTTTATTATGAACCAAATAATGTTTCATATGAATTAATTTTTGCATGCTTATGTTTGCACTTCATACTACATTTACAAGACAAAAAATGCAATTTTGCCTTTTTTTTATAATATTTTAACAATCTAGGTATAAATTTTAAGTAAGCTAGGTACTTGAACCTTCAGGTTCCTCTGTGCTTTAGTGTCATTTCATTGAATATATGTTCCCATTTATTGTGTTTCTTTCAATGCTCATCCACATTAAATGGTATCAGCAAACAGCACTGCTTTAACAATCCTGACTGGTGCTATAATAATTTTGGTAATTGGGGGACTGTAATTCTAAAAGGAGTTGGACTAAGCAATATGTTTTTTTGTTTCAATTCTGTTGTATTCTGGGTTTCCCAGAGATCAATCAACATTACTCTCCTGTGGTAGGATTCTACCACAGACCGTGCCCATAAGCCAAAAAACTGACCAATACTATTTAAAATATCATCAATGCTGAAAATATATGCTTTATCTTTAAATTATTTATATATCAATCTTACTAAATGGTTTTCACAACAACTGACCAAACTGAACAGCATTAGCAGTGAAATTTCATGTGTCTCATCCAGTGTTGTCATGAGGAAAATATTCGTCTATGTATCGTAATTGTATTCAAATATAACTATATTAATTACTGAACCATAGATAAATATTTTGCAAGCTAAAACCCATTGTTAATTGATGTGATATGTGCTTTTACATAGAAAATGTCTGTCCACTATTTTAACATGAGCATTAACCTGTTTATTTTAAATGAGTTAGCACCTATGTTAAAATGGCAGTCAGGGATATGTTAGCCATGTGAGTCAAATATGTATGTCATGCATTCTTTTCCTGACATGTAAAATAATACTTATTAGGCTATTGATTATAAAACAATAATTCATCCAGTAGCAATGGGTTTTAGCTTGTATGATATTTATGGTTCTGTAATTAATATAGTTATATTTCAACAAAATTATGATACATACTGATATTGCCATGGACCTATCTTAACACATTATAAAATCTGCAAATCATGAACTGAAACCATAACCATGGATCTTTCTTCTTTTTGTAACTAGAACTATGAAGAACCTATGGAGTACATCATTTTATTCTTAATTAATTTGAACATTCAGATTATTGTGTATATTCATGAAATATTAATCATCCATAAATGATACAAACAGTAACTCAGTAATAGACAATTAAAATCAAACTTTGAAATAAATATGAGAAAGTAGATAGTCACTACAAAGCTCCACAAGAGGTAATTTAGATATTGATAACTTCATTAAACACTTCAATTTAAGTATGCTCAAAAGTCATATTATGAAATAAGCTTGCTGAGTAGATATGTGAAAATGGCTCAGTTGTAACAAGTACAAGCAGTACATGATCCACTGCAGTATAGGGTCTGTTAATTGTAACTGAATAAGAACAACCCATGAACTAAAACTAGCCAATTATATTCACAATTAATTTCAACTTCTCAGTTTGTATATGTATTTTAACACATTTAAAGACTTATGCTATAGATATTTTATCTTAATGCTTGAATAACTACTTGCAACATGGTGCCAAAGAACACATTTTGCTTAAAATATGTCTGTGATAATGCCAGCTGAAAGCAGTAAAGCTTCTGGAGTTTCTGGATTTAGTCTTCTGACATGGCATAATTTGCCAAAATATACCTCCTCCAGCTAAATGCACAGGGGGATCTGGCTCAATTCTGGTGCATGATTAGCTGTCAGGAGGAATTCTTTGATTGGAACAAAGAATTTTAACATTTGATTGGAACAAAGAAACAAAAATATTACAAATTTTTCTTGCTTCCAAGACTCCAACTAGCAATGTGAGTGAACATTAAAAAGAGGGAACAAACTCATACAAGCAAAATCTGTATTCCAGATAGACGTGAAGCTTAAATTTCAACTAAGGGATGGACAAACAATTAGGTCATCTGTTGACAAACTTATGTAGTATCTCAAAACAAAAGTGATATCTCAAATTCAGTTGCTGGTAAAGCCAATTCTAAAAGTTCTACTAGTTGTCAGTCAAATAATGCATCACAAGTTTACACTTTAGTTTTCAAAAATATGTACAAGGCCAGGTATGAGTCAGGAATGCAATATTTCATTTTATCATTCAAGGAAATGCAACATCCTTTGATGTATAAATGCAATGAAGCATATTGCAGCATAATTCACAGTTGTATCACTGTTCCTTTAACAATCTGGAACTGAATAGTCTTTCATAATCTGCCTAATTCAAATGATTAGGTTATAAGTTTCATTTGTAACCATAAATAATACACCAATTTGATGACAATGAATAATTTCCTAATCAGGGATCTAAGTATAAAAAGTATAGTGAATGTACATCTCAAAACATAACATTTTATTTTCTTTTTAAATATGTTGATATTTATCCTTTATGAAAAAGAGCAATATTGCTTTATGCATAAAATGATAATGTATCTTTTCCATTAGCATACATTTTCATTACACATTCATTATCCATTAAAAAAGATTAATAACAGAATACAATCTTCATTTTATATGGTAAATAAATTTAAGAGCAAGGAAGTAAATTAACACGTTAAATGCCTGAATCATAAATCCTTCAAGTTTGGTCATGGCATACCCCACATAAGCAAAAAGTCCCACCACAAATTATACTTTTCCTACTATTCACACAACAATGAGAACATTGACAAGCTTAATTTCCCAAATAAAAGCCAGTGCAAGACAACAACAGTAATTTTGATAGAGTTTTCAAAGTTCAATATTGTTCGAAGTTTTGAGTTTTGACATGCAGGTTATCCTTTTTAAACAAAAGAATTCAACGATGGGGTTCTCATTACTACTGTACTTAACAGCATTTCGGTATAAACCAGAGCTCCAAGGCTTGTTAAACATACTGCAAATAAATCACTGCTCACTGTCCTCTAAGCATATATCATTCCCTCCGGGTTTCTTCTGAAGCAATTATACATACCATCTGTAAACGAATATTATTAATTTACTAAAATGATATCCTTTAACGCATCAGTCATATATGGAATTATAACGTTTTATAGACAAAGAAATAATTCGATGTGATATGACATAATGTAACGAACAAAAACATTCCAAGTTCCTTTCCATACGGTTGGACCGAACGTTTTTAGACGAAGAGAAACAAAAAGCAAAGAAAACCTCTGAAAAATATCTGGTTATTAACTCAGTATGTTTAATACATATAATTGCTTAACATCACAGTAAACATAAAATAGCAGATTGGTTGACAAATGATATTTAACGTGTGCCTCCTGCTTAGAAACCAGAACTGCATCAACGCAATCCTTCCTATCACCGAATTCCAACATCAAAATCTTTCCCGTTATCAAATATTGGCAATCAAACATGTAAACCGGACTTTTTAAAATCATATGTGGTTAAAAAAAATTCCAAATGTACTAGTTTGCGCAGCCATTCATAACAGACCCTTGCCTGAAGGTATAAACAACTGGTAAGGGGAAGGGGCGGTACCACGTTCTCTTTCGAAATGCTTTGTATTAAATCTTTTTTGTTGGAAACCAAATACGTGACTTCGAACCAGCAGTATAAATAGACATTTACATATGTGTTATTTTGGTAGTAAATTCAGTATTACATTCGACTTAATCAAGCAAGCGATAAATAAGTCAAACAAGGCAAAGCAACATCATAATCTCATTACATGTCAACACCCTCCTTAAATGTTACAAGTGTGTTTTCTCTGAAACTTACCCATTCCAGGAGGCGCAGAAACCCCAGAGGCTCCTTCGCGACGCGAAATGTACCAGATGCTACAAGCTATAGAGCAGGATAAAGTGTAAAGAACATTTTAGAGAAATTACTCATAGGAATGTTACATTATCTTATTTAATCGAATGTAACTTCAATAGAGTGGTCGTGCAGCGCTTACCTGATTAATTATGTCCATTTCTGAAGCTTGTGATGATGTTGATTGGTGTGAAGGCTACAATGAGATACCGAAGTCCAGCCGCTGTTGACAGCTTCCAATGTAACTCTCTCAAGGTTCGGATCTGCCGGAAATTGCCGACGACTGACGGAGATGGAATGAGAGGCGGGAGCCGATCCCCTGCGTATTCAAGGCTTTCTACGATTGGTCAATCAAGCTTTACACTTGCGCCCGTGACGGGATAGGTTCGTTCTGATTGGCCAATGGCTCCAACTGTCAGCTCCATTTCTATTGGGCAGTCTCAGCCAACGCCTTTGTTGCCTAGCAATGGCAGGGGCGCGTGAATAGGAGCAAATGTATTAAAGTTCCAGGAATTACGGTGTTTCTCATGTGGCCAAATAGTTCGCATTAATTGACATAAATCAATATATTAAATATTTGTATCTGGTGTTCTGTCTGCACTTTCTATTGTTAGGACTAACAGCGTTGCTTCAGCGCTGATGTCTCTTAGACTAAAACTGTTATTAGCTTAAAACTGGCTCTGGGATAGTGGGAGCCTCGGAAGAAGGTTGGGAATTATCGGCCACTTGCTACCTTCAAGGTAAGGTAATATTTGTCTGCTGAGCTCTGATGTATCTGATGGTGATATGCGGGGAGTCTCCTGTTAATTACTTAGTTTGCTGCCATTAACTGCTGGAAATACGAGTACTTCAGGGGCTTTATCTGATTTTTGGTTGTGGAATCCCTTAGCACTTTTTAAAGTATATTCAATGCAAATAGTGATGCATTGCGTCGTCATTGGGTTGCATTTTATTTTCAGATATAACAGTTGCATTTCTTCTACATGTTGCAATGCTCTTATTCACTTATAAGTGAATTGGAGTCCACCCCTCACCAAACCCCCACCCATTCCCAGCTTTACAGTAATGAAGACGTGAAGGCAATGGCAGTTTCATATCACGTCAATATCGTAGCTGTTTAGATTTTAGCTGTCAGATCTGGTCTTAATCTTTCCAAATGAACACATTAGTAGTAAGTAACATATTCCAAGATAAGGGTATCCTCGCTCCGATGACAAGTCTTTGTCTCCAAAATTATGACGCTGTGTCTGCTTCTAACGGAGAAATCATAGGTCGGCATGTCTCCAATAGGAGGATTGGTGAGATGAAGTCATATAGTTTTCTAATACGCACAGGGTGTACAGGCAACAGCAAAAGAATCCATGGAAACAAACTTCCCATAATCTATAATCCACTGTATTCCACCTGCTCTGTGTTTGCCTTTCACTATAATGCGGCACGTAAAGGGGCTGTTGTTGGTGTAATTTGTTATTGGATGATAGACATGGTGATCTGCATTGTAGTTAGACTGTTGCCTACCCAATCTATGACGCTTTTATTCTCAAGCATTTGTAAAGAAGCTTCTATAAAATTTAAGTTTGTTGCACCAGTGTAATATCCTGATTGGATTTCCAGCCTAGTGGTCCATCTCATTGTATTCTTTTGTCCCTTCCTAGTGGCCAAATGCAACTGAGTGGTTTATATAAGTAAATTTCTTTTACATCCAAACTCTGAGTTTGATCTGAACTCTCCTTACTTCACAATCCAAAGATTGCTCCTGTAACAATTTGATTGGTGGAAACTCCTCTTTGAATATCCATCTTCATCCTGTTGCCTGCGACAAGACCATGAATTGCTCAATATAGGAATTTTTGATGTCTAACCGTAGCGCAATAAAGATACTTTGATAAGGAATAGATCAAAACATATCAGCAATCTGAAGTGCTGGCAAACAGTTCTGATGTTTTACACCTTCAAAATATGTTTAGAGATATTTGGGGGGAGGGAAGAAACACCCTTGGCCCCATCCCATTCCTCTATATAGAACCCAGAGAGTCTGTGCTGAATTCTTCTGCTCACAGACTGTTTGAACAGTCCAGCACAGACCCGCTGGTTCCACATCACATGCTGGGATAGTTTTCCACCAATTTCTGGTTAACTTTGGTTTTCAATGAGAGAAATATTTCTTGCTGCAGGTATTTGTTTACACTAAATTAGGTCACTTCAGAGAACCAATTAAAAGAGCAACATTAGTATAAAATGAAGTCATAAGAAACATAAAATAAAAACAGAAAAAGCTGAAAATACTCAGCAGGTTAGTGGAGAGAGAAACAAAATCAACATTTCAGTTGATGACCTTTCATCACAGCAGACTATTCTTCAGTTTGTATGGGTAATATTGTGTTGTTGAAATGTGCTGCCAGACTGGCTGTTTCCAGCACTGTTTTTATTACAATGCTGTTGTTTGTTTTTCTTTCCTTGGTACAATTGGAGTTCACCAGCATCTCTACCTTTTGGAAAAAGAACAACCAGGAGATTTTGGCTGATCCTGTAGTCGAAACAGAGGCAGAGGTGGACACCCATCCTCATGTCCAAGGATTATTATCTGTGGAGGTCTTGATTCACTGGTGATTTCCAAACTGAGCATTTATGAAACAGGATTGTATCAGGTTGCTGGAGGATATGCTGTGAATGTAGCCAATCAGCTATGCACAAATGATAAGCTAGTCACAGTTAAGTTGTTTGCTTCAGCATCACAGCTCATTGTGCCTATGGGAAATTAAAAGCAGCATTAGAAGTCCACACTATGCTACAGACTGGCCATGTCCCTAAAGGTGTGGGAGTTCTGAATCACATGGGTTTGAATTTCTCAATCTTAGTACAACTGCAGTAGATTTTTTACAAGTGTTCACTTCTAAGTAATTGTGCTATTGCTTTTCACTTTGAACTGCAGTTTCACCCACATTGACCCTGAAATATCATCCAAAAACAGCTCATTGGGGATCAAGATTGGATTAATTAATGATATCTCTGCAACAGTAAGAGTCCAACTGATTGCAACAAATTCTAGCTGTGTGCTGAATGCTGAAGCTTGAATCAATATATTGGTATCCTGCAATTCCAACATACTACTTGGATTATTGATGACCACCATGTGGCCACCTGAGTTGCAGAAGAGAAATTTTGGCCTGGAATTTGTGATTAATGGGGAAGTGATTTCACTCATCATTAAAAGTATTTATCAAGCCTAGAGACTCTAGACCAAAAACTTTCCTGCTCTTGATAACTGCTGCTCTCAGGTGTCTGTATGAGCTGGCTGAGTAGCTGCTTCATTGAAGGAATCACATGGACAGGCTACCTGGAAGCAAAATACCCCTGCCTTAGTAACCTTTTTAATTACTGAACAGAATGCTAAATAAAGATTGGAACATGTATGCATGATTAAAGTAGTTGAAACATTATACATTATTTAAAAACAATTTTGTATTTTCTTATATCTTGAATTATTCTTGAGAAAATTGCAATGCACATTTATAAAAATAATTTTTTAGGGCATGATAGTTTTTAAGCAGTATTTATCATGTAGAAAACCATTAAAAAAAATTACAGATCTCATTGACTAAGCAGAATGTCATGGTTCTGAGTACTGGCCCTTGATTTGGCTCCTTAGATGCCTTGTTGTACAGCACATGGATTCCATGCTG
>JARFYF010000094.1:27786533-27801616 GCA_030265395.1 Rhina ancylostomus | reverse complement strand
AAAATGTTCTCCCACTGAAACCCCAATCACCAGAGTCAGAACCATTTCCTAACACAAAGTATAATATGGTCCCTTCCCTGGTTGGACTATCTATGTACTGTTTCAAGAAACCCTCTTGGATGCACCTAACAAATTTTGCCCTGTCTATGCTTCTTGAACGCGAAGGAAGCCCCAGTCAATATTGGGAAAATTAAAGTCATGCATTACGATAGCCCTGTTGCTTTTACATCTTTCCACAATCTGTCTACATATCTGTTCTTCTGTCTCCTGCTTGGGCAGCTTGTTGTAGAACCCCATCATGGTGATAGCATCTTTCTTATTTCTGCACTCTACCCATAGTGATTAGTGGATGAGCCCTCCAGTATGCCCTCTGAGTGCAGCTGTGACATTTTCCCTGATCAGTAATGCAATTCCTCCATCTCTTTTACATCCCTCTCCATTACATCTGAGACATCAAAACCCTGGAACATTGAGCTGCCCCTCTCTCAACTGTTTCTCTAATGCCCACAGCATCATAGTTCCATGCACTAAGCCAGGCCCTGAGTTCACCTGCCTTACCCATAATACTCCTTGTATTGAAATGTCCATCAGTCCCATAGCGTTCATTAACCTGTCCCTACCTGTCCTTCCTTTAAGACTTACTTGATCTTATCTTCCCCTCAGTCTGTCTACTTGCTGACCTACTGCTCTGGTTCCCATTCCCTGCCATGCTAATTTAAACCCTCCCAAGCAGCACTAGCAAAGCTCCTTGCAAGGGTATTGGTGCCCCTCCAGTTTAGATTCAACCCGTCCTTGTACAGGACCCACCAGTCCTGGAAGAGAGCCCAATGATCCATGTAACTGAAACCCTCCCCCCTGCACCAGCCATACTATCAACTGTACTATCTTCCTATTTTTTGCCGTATGAGTGGAAATCCAAGTTGAGCTGAGCTGTGAATGGCTGACAGCTAGAAGTTCCCTACTGATCTGAAAAATCAACTTGATGTTGTCCTATGTTTCCTGGTTCAAGCCTCTTCAGCCAGAGGAAATAGCTTCTCACTATCTCCCCTCTCAATCCTTTTCAAAGTATTAGGCATTTCAAGGAGATCCTTTTCATTCTTTCAAACTCTAGTGAGTATTGACACAACCTACTCAACTTCTTCTCAGAGGACAATTCACCCATCCCAACAATCAGGATGGTGTGCTTGTACTACAATAAATCACAGACAAGTGTAATCTTTCTTGGGTTTGGAGAGAGAAACTGTGCACTATGATCACCAAAGACCTGTATAATTGCATCAACTATTCCACCTCCCACTCCCACAGAGTAATAAAGACTGAAATACTTCTGCTTTCCGAAATCACTTCTGTGTTTGCTGCTAACTTTCCATAATTGATTGGAGTGCGCAGACCCTCTGCACACCAATGTTTACTAGCTTCTCACCATTTAAATAATTTTCTGTTTATCTATTCTTTTCACTAAAATGAATAACCCCAATTTTCAGTCTTATTGTTAATTTGCTATTTTCTCATTCATTTATTTAACCTATTTATATTTCTATGCAGACTTCTTGTGTCCCCTGTTAGCTCCTCTTCCCACTGAGATGTGCCTAGTTAGCCAAGTAGAATGCATTACACTTTTTTCTTTTATCAGTCATTAAAAGTAACTGTAAATAACTAAATGTCCATGTACTAATCTTGTATGCACTCATAATAACATGGCAACTTAAAAATGCATATTTATTCCAGGCTCTGTGTTGTATCTTTTAGCCAATCTTCTATCTATTCCAATGTATTACCTTGTAAACCCTTAAATGCAAAAAAATCTTGCTACTTTCTTTCCCCATTCAACTTAAAGATATCCCATGCTAGAAAAGGAGCATTTTTCCTGATCATTATGGTGCTATGGTGAAGCAGGAGTTGTGTGTAAACTAGATCAAACTACTTTAGTAAAATTACTTCATTGTATGCTAAACTACAGAAACTATGAGCAGTGCAGCTATTTTTCTTCATGTTTTGTACTTGAAATAAGGTCTGTTGCAGCATACGTAAATAATGTAGGTTGATTCTGGATGATTTCTGCCTGAAATGATTTATGGTTTCAGGTCAGGCTTTCAGGTAATAGAAGTTTCTATCAAAAGCCTGCTCAACTTTCATTTTTACATGCAAAAAACAGATGTGGAAAATGACAAGTTGAGAAATTATTTCAATGGCAATTATTTAAATGCCATTTCAGGAACATTACAAAAAAATCTGTTACTCGGGTGCAATGAAGAATTTTTGTCTTTGATTTATTATGTTATGAAGATGGACTCAGTGGGGCCATTTCCATTATTTTGCCAAGGGGCAATGCCTGAAACAGCCTTTTGGTCTCCTGTCATTTTCCTTGCCTTTTCTTGTTTGTTGCCCCCACTTCTGTGGTCCAATCTCAAACTCACCAGCTGGAGGCCTTGGTTTGTGCTGGTGCTACTTCAAGATGCAGTACGTGATTTAGTTAATACCCTAACTACCAAACAACTTCTGAGATGGCCAAGATAGGGTCCAAAGCTAAAAGGCTGGTTTAGCTCAGATTCAGAACAAGAATTCTTATTGATAAAGCCCTGAAGCTTGCAACTGGAACGGTCGCTTGGAGAATCAATTGCCACTTACTGCTTGTCCTAACAGCCTCTCCTAACAGCAATCAGCTGAATGGAAATAAACTAATGTCCATGTTTTAATTTGATCTTGACTGAAAGCTTATTTGAAGCAATTCACTTGCTGCTGAAAGTTTGAAATGTCAGTTTTTCCAGGATAGTTTGCCAAATTCAATAAAACTCTTAACATTTGCATTGGAAATTCCCTGAGGAATTCATCTCAGAAGAGTAAATACTTTGCTACTCTGTTATTGGACACCTATTGAGAGTTGCCAGGAGCAAGGTGATGCTTGGGGTTCCTCTGCAAGTGGAAAGGAGGAGGACATGACACCAGGCAAAGCCAGACTGGCTGCTGCAGTGGAGAGGGACAATAGGGCAAGATGGAAAGTTTGCACACTGTGGTACTTGACATCAGCCCTCCTCTGTATCTCTTCCATCAGAACATGCAGTGCTTGATCAAGGAACCAGTGAGCTCTCTCATTCAGCCTCTGAACCATCATTCTCCTATGCATCAGCAAGTATGTACACTTCCAATGGAAATTAGTGAGTGGAATCCAAGTGTACTGCTTCATGAAAATTTTGTCTTATCATTGCTAGTGCACTAAACCAACAGGGTTCTCTGTATTAGCATCTCCAAGTAAGTAAAAATGATTGAAATTATCAATTAGAACCAAGCTATAAACAGACTTTCAAAACAGGTCTATCTTATTGCACAGCATTATCAATCATCCAGTCTGACCCTTTTGTTAAAATAATGGCCCATGTTTTGAAACAAAAAAATTCATTCATGCTTTGGACGTGCTGTGAAAACAAAGATGTGCAGTAAAATAACACTTTCAGAAGTGCAGGATACACAGCAGACAATTATGCTATAATGAAACATATGATATGCAGCAGACATTCATACACAGAAGATAATGTAAACAGTAATGAGATCATGGCCAGATAGTTTTCATTATTAATGTTGGTTGGGGAATAAGTATTACCCAGAATTGGCTGAGAGCCATTTTCTCATTTTAGGCCAGCTCCAGGTGTGGTTGTCCTCAATATATCCATTGTTGATGGTTGAGCAGCCTTTTCCTGGAAGCACAAGCAAGACATTCTGCTGATAACATTTGTCAGACCAGCCAGGAAGCCAGCCCCACGGCAATCACATATCTCTTGTTGTGTGAGTGTAATCCAATCCAGCATTCATGGCAGCAGCACTGGATAAATCATTCAGCTTTTGGACATTATTTACTAACTAACTGTTTGCCGTGCAATGATTGCATGCATGCACATTTTCTAGGTTGTATAGAGAAGGGAAAGGTCATTTGGTTCTTTGCAAAGTATCTCCTGGAAATTTCTGGAACCTTTATTATTAAGTCATGCAGCATTCCCCAATGTTAATAAAATATGCTGAGTAAGTACACCATGGCAATTCCTTCACATTCCAATACACTTTTTTTCCTCATTTGAATCCAGGTTGGAGCCTGCCATCTTGCCTCTCTATTTATCACTATGTCTGTTCCTTCCTTTCTTGCAGCTTATACAGTTTGTATTTTACTGCTACTGTTGTGTGGATTTTTGTTTTGAAGAGGAGAACTTTCTTTTGTCACACATCCTGCAATAAAACCCCATTACCCATTTCTCAAAAGGGGTAGTTTGATCTATATTACCCTTTTCCATCAATGAACCTTATGCAAAAAATTAGATAGGACCACAATACTTTAAGAGCTGCTGCCCCAACTAATTGTCCACTCGGTCTGGTTTGAGAAGCTATTGTCCTGGTGACATGTGTCTGTTACTTTTAGGAGTCTGAAATAGTCTCATAATTCCTGATGTGACTAAGCCCACACAACTGTTGCAAGAAATTTTTATAATCGTGGGTATAATAAGTCCATCAAAATAAATGTTAAGTTGGTGCTGTGTGGGTGACCACCAAGTACTTGATGATTCTTTTAATGGCAGCATCTGTCATTGTCACTGAAGGTTACATTCTGAGCCAGTTACTTATAGCTGTGGATCTCTTCCAGGTTCTGGTCCACAGTGAGTCACACCTCTTCTCCGGTCCCCCTGGATGCCACACGCTGTACCATGTGGCATCCATGAGGACCAGATCTAGTTTGAACCCGGACAAGCACTGTGTCGGCAGCAGCACACGAAAACACAAGAAAAATGTGTGACCCAGCCATTCTGGTGAGCACTGTACTGTGTACCAAACCCACCCATTCCAGTGAGTCATAGTAGAGGATGGGTCAAGTCCTGGACAAATAATGACCGCGCAGAAGTACTTGCAATGGGACACTGTGTAAAAGGCAATTGTGGTAACCAGTCTAGTATAGCCACAGTACGGCATTTGTGTCTTTCCATTAACCTATGTGTTCCAGGTATCCAGTGCTGGGGTGGACGATCAGTATCCATGGTTCACAAGATGTTTACCAGGCAGTGACCCCAGAGGTGTCGAGCAGGGACTCCACTGACAGAGGGGAGCTGTCCAGTCGAGAGACGCGACTGACAACAATGTTGAGGCAGCCCCTCCATCACCGTAAGAGATCCTGATATGTTATGGGTTGCAAGTACTGTTGTTATGTGTAGGCGATGACCATTGTTGGTGACTCCACAATATGTGAATAAAGGGCATCATACTGTGCTCCATTTGCACTCCTAAATGGCAGTGCTCCAAACCTGAGTCATTAATGAGCTTCTCACATTCCCAACCAGCCCACGCCA
This sequence comes from Rhina ancylostomus, assembly GCA_030265395.1. Classification (NCBI taxonomy): domain Eukaryota; kingdom Metazoa; phylum Chordata; class Chondrichthyes; order Rhinopristiformes; family Rhinidae; genus Rhina; species Rhina ancylostomus. The sequence goes on along the minus strand of JARFYF010000094.1, from coordinate 27,796,292 downwards.
TCAGTTCATTGTTGCCTATAACATCTGGCTGACGTGGGTAGGTATCTAACCCCAGTGGACATGACACCTTAAACCACGAAAAATGCACTTTGTCACTTGTGATGAGAGAGTGTGATAAATAGCACAGATGTGGGCAGGTATCTGATGTTAAAATGTGTTTTCCCATGCATGTTGATTGCATATCCTTGATGCAAATGCACAGGTGAATGGCCTGCTGAATTTTGTACATGGATTGCCACTGCCTATGTGTGTTCTACATAGTCCATATGTAGACACAGCACACATACAGGTGGGTAATTCGTGAGGTAACATAGTGTTTCTGTAGTTTACACAGGGCTCTGGAGACTTCTGATACATGGACTTGAGGTTCTCAACACTGTTCCAAATGCTCCATCTCCACTTTGAGTGTCATGAGCTAAGAATTCCCATGAGTCCATGCAGACATTAGGATATCCCTAAATCTTTTTGTTTGTCTACCTGGTTACCTCTTCCTGTGACAAAGCTTGGGATAGTATGTCTGTGTCAGCACTCTGGTATCAACTTGATGACAGCATGGCTTGTCCTGTGGAGCTAACTGAGCATAATTAGGACCTTACTGCTGTGGATGTTGGCCTGTCTGTAAGGAGTTTGCATGTTCTCTGCTTGTCTGCGTGGGTTTCCTCTGGGTGCTCTGGTTTCCTGCCACATTCTAAAGACGTACAGTTAGGAAATTGAGGGCACACTATGTTGGCGCTGGAAGCGTGGTGACACTTGCAGGCTGCCCTCAGAACACTCTATGTAAAAAAAGATGCATTTCACTGTGTTTTTCGATATACATGTGACTAAAAGATAACTTATCTTATGAAAGTGGACACCAATGTTGATTCACTTCCAGTGGATTGGGACAGGCATCATAGGCTGAAGAGCCTGTTCCTGTGTTGTACTGTTCTATGTTTTCTGTGTTTCTATGGTTTCCAGGATTTTACTGAGAGACCATTAATGGTATCTTCTCAGTTCCTTAAGGTGCCTGCTGTAGTTAGTCCAGAACTTCGAAGCAAGTAGGAGGACCAATATCACTGCTGCCCTACAGACCATTACTTATAAGCCAGGCTTGAAGTCTTGGTCTTCAAATACTTTATTCCTCAATTGAGCAAAAGACTGTGATGGAATGTTGAAGGTGATGGTGTATTTAATCATCAGTGTCTGTCTTTGCTGATGAATGGTTCTCAAGATATGAAGAGTGGCCCATGTTTTCCAGGGTCTTATCGTGAAGCTTTTTTGTTGGAGGGCAGTGTTGTACAGCAGGGGCAAGTTGGTGGGAGTCCTTGGTCCTGAAGATTTTGAGTGTATGGTCCATCTTGTTTATGCTTCAGTGAATGATTTAACAATGGCTTAGGGCTCAGCCTTCAATCATAATCAGAGGCAAATGTCATCTGCATACTGCAGCTTTACAGCTGAGGTTGGGATGACCTTGCTTCTGGAATGTAGCCACCTTGGTTTGAATATTTCCCATTATTTCAGAATATTAGCTCTACTCCTGCAGGAAGTTTGTTGGAGGTGAGGTGCAGCATTGCAGCAAGAAAAATTGAGGAAAGTGTTGGAGCCGTGACACAGCTTTGTTTGCCACTGATTGTCACTGAGATTGGCCTTGTGTGGACCTATTGGTTAGGATCGGGGCTTGCATTCCATCATGAAATAAACATAAAATTCAAACGAGTATCTGTGAGCAGTCAAATTTGAGGGAAGTACTCCAGTGTCTCCCAGTTGATGAAGTCAAAGGCTTTGGCGAGGCCAAGAAAGATCATGTATGGTTGTTGGTGCTACTTTTTGCATTTCCCTTGAAACTTTTACATGCTGTAGGTCGTATCTTCTGTCCCTCTAAGTGTACGGAATCCACACTTTGATTTGGGGAGCACTTTTTGATTTTTGGGAAGAGGTGGTTGAGGGGGATCCTGGCAATGACTGTGACAGATCTGAATTATAGTATCCCTGAAATCCCCTGGAATATATCCCCTTCTCAGATGTGAACAATGAGATTGTGGACTCATGACAGAAGCTTTTCAATGTTGAGCTTTAGAACTTGAGCAAGGATATCATCTGCACTTGAGGCCTTATTTCTGAGTCAGGATACGACCATTTTCACCTCTTGTCAGTCAGGACTGGCAGCAATGCATGATCAATTAAGTTGTTGTAGGATGCACAGGTGCTCACATGAAGGGCAGAGCTACAGTTGAGAAGGCCATTGAGCCCTTCTTTCCTGTGGCATTGTCTTACCTCTGTCTTTGATAAGTTCATCTCTGCTCTTGATTCTCAGAACTGTAGGGCCTTGGGTGTTTGAGCCTTTGATTGTCTTGATATCACTGAAGAACAATGGAAGTCACGGCTGTTAATGAGTTACTGAGCCTCCAACATTCTTTCCATCCACCATCTGTTCTTTAGATCTTTCTCCGAGATCTCTTCCTTCAGCCTCCTGTTGAGCTGTTTCTTTTCCCCTTAAAGAGGAACTCCCAATCCAAGAATGCCTTAAATTTGTGGTTAATTCTTCAATCTTCTGGTCATTCTCATCAAATCAGTCTGCTTCTTCTACATAGAACATTGAAACATAGAACTGCATAGCACAGAAACAGGCCTTTTGGCCCATGATGTCTGTGCTGACCATGATGCCAACTTAAACTGCACATCTATCTGTTCATTGTCTAATTGCACATCTGCGCATTGCACATCCCTCCAAGAGTCAAGAATCTCTCCACAGGTGCCACATGGTGGAATTCAGGATTAATATAATAAATACACATTTGAATGATAGTAGAAAAAAAAGCTGGTAAATAGTTCCAAATCAGTAAGTAATACTGGCCTGTCAGAGATGTGAAAATTATATAGACTTTATAGAATCTACCTACACCTATGTCAGTGTTGTGAGGGATGAAATTCACTGCAATTAGGGCAGTAGAAATAGATTCAATCAGTTCCTTCAAATGAGAATTAGATAAATACTTGATAAGTATTAAATTTGCATCACACTGGAGAAAATGCAGGAGAATGGAACAGATGGGAACAATCTGCTACGAGCCAGTGTGTGTTTAATGGGCTGAATGTCCTCATTCCCTGCTGTAACAATTCTGAGTCTATGAAAATAATGAAGGGATAGTTGGATACACTTTTGTATTTGGATTGTAAAGTAACAATACTAGGTATTTATGAACCATAAGCAACACAGTTTGCAGCAGTTTGGGATAAGTTAATTGTATCCCTTCTATTTAAATGTAAGCCTATCTGATCTTCTTTCATGACTAATATCTATTGCTGATGTTGATATTTTGAAAATGCATGTGTTTTGAAGGTTTGTTTGAATTATCCAACTTAAAGTTTGAACAGTTTTGTGCTTCTTTCCTTAGTCATCCATTCAGGACTAAAATCTATTTTCCCTTCTGGGTAGAGCTCACTTTCCTATTGTAACTACTTTTGAAAGAGGAAATTATTCTGTAGCTCAGCCAAGACGAGGCATTTCCCATGTATTGTTTTTAATGTAAGCCCACATTTGTTCAGGTCTGAGTATATTTGCTGCCAAGAAACACAATTTTGATAGAGCGCTTGACCAATTTCTGAATATGCAACCATGCAACAAAGCAATACCAAATGCATGTTTGGTAACCCACCAGGAACGCTGCTGTTGCATCTACCAATCCAACTCCATGTTAAATGCATTCTGCAAACAGTGGCAATGAATGTTGGTTGAGACATTGATTAATGGCACTCTTACTTTGCTGAAGAGAAATATTGTTAGGCACCAAGATTCATTTGCATTTAAATTGAAAGGGTCTTTTAAATGTTAATAATAGACTTCAGATGAGTAAACAACAACATTATTGTGTGTTACAAGCATCATTCTATTTCTCCTTGCACACAATTTCTTGTAAACATTACTAAAAATGTAACATGTTGTAAATGATTGCCAGTGATACTTCTTCCTGTGTTTCTGAGTTTTATCTACTTAAACAAGAGTGCAGGCTGTAAAATTGCAACACAACAGGGATAAAACTTTAAAAATACTTCATATTTTGCAAAGCACTTTAGGATGCTTAGACATCAAGAAAGGTGCTATATAAATGCAATGCTTTATACAAAGATTGCTCAGGAGATACCATAAGAAAAAATATGAATATCAATAAATACAAAAATCAGTGCATCTTCCTGGCTTTGTTGAACTGCATTGTCTCAATAAGGTATCTGCTCATTTCATAATTTTTGTTGGTTTGTATCATTGATTGGAAATTATTTATTGTTAAAACTACCTTTGTTACATATTGGTTTCTCTGCACACTTAAAATTTAAACCAAATAACTTGGAGAGGTCAGTGGCTTACTGACAAGTTGCTTCCATTTGGTCATCTGCAGTAAAATGAAAGATACATAGAATCCCAACATTACAGGAGGCCAGTCAGCCCAATGAGTTAGAGTCAGCTCTTTATAGAGAAACCTCATTAAGACTATTCCCCCTTGCTTCTCCAGCCAATAGACCTGCGAATCTTTTACAATTGAATATTTATCCAATTCCTCGTTGAAAGCCACAATCCACAATACTTCCAGGTCGTGCATTCTCGATCGTAATAACTTAATGTGCACGGTTTTTTACACATCTCTCCTGGCTGTAACAAGTTGATGTTGTTGATCCCAATTAGTTAATTTAATGATCAATATCTTTATCTTAAAACTCCATGCTATCTTTATTGATTTTCAAAGTAAACTGAATTAGATTACAACTGTTTTTTATTTGTCTTTTCTTCATGCCACTTATTTATTCTGCTTCATTACTCAAAACTACATCCACTGTTACATCCTTCCTTGTTAGATTACAGTATTCTGCAAACAAAGGAAATGAATATACAAACTATGCAATATTCAGCAAAGTAATCACTAACAAAAAATAATTTATCATTTGCTAATACTTTTTTCATATATTACAATGTGAGCAAAAGGAGACTTTTTGCTCATGAAAAATTTAAAAAGCAAAAATCAGTATCAGAGTTTAATGTTCTTTTAATTTCAATAAACCCTGTACATCATGGTAAGGTAATCACTTTGCTGTGAAAGTAGTGAAGGCAATAGGCTCTTAGGATCAGTAACGTTTCTATTTCTGAATTGTAATATGTAAGAAAATCTTTTCTCAATGTCACGTTAATCTTAAGCTTCTCCTTGAAGTTGTTCTATCCCTCACTGGTGTTCTGGATAGTTTCTTTCATCACTGCTTTACTATCTCAAGTGCATATTTACAGACTGGGGCTTGAATATCAAGTTTACATAATTAGCATATTTTAGGTGAATTTCCCCTTGGGGTCAGATTAGCATAAATGGAAATTACTGAATATATTTTTCATATATTACAATGTGACCTACTTCCACCTTCAAAATCCAACATGCTCCCAAATCTGCACAAGTAGAAAGAAACTTGAGGCTAAACATCTCATGGTTTAACATCCAAATCATCAAAATTACTAGATGAATATATTTTCCTAGGGAGAGAAATCTAATTCATATTTATTACAGGGGTTTGTATTGCAATTTTGTAGAATAGCATATTTGCTATAGATGTTAAATACACAATAGCCATTATCTTTGATCCTCTGCATGAACTGCACTCCTTCGACATTGACTCCATTCCCTCTTCTGGCAACCTCCTGTTCTCTACCTCCTTGTTATATATAACTCTGATTCCACACTATGACTAAGATTCCCTATTTTTACCTTCATATTCTTCCACTTTCTACCCACCAGAACATTACTGTTTGTGCACAGAATCCCAATCACCCATTTTGTACTTATTTTGTAACTATTCAGTTTTACTGCATTCCTGGGTTCTTGAGCATCCTTGATTTTCAATAGTATCATCATGCCTTCAGCTGACAAGACCCTAAGCTCTGCAGTTCCCCTCCTAAAGTTCTACTTCTTTGGCCAAGCTCTTGTCACCTTCTCTAACATGTGGTTTAGTATTCATTTTAATGATAACTCTCTAGTGAAGCACTTTAGAACATCTCACTATATTAGGGCATGCTTTATGTCCAAATTGTTGTTCCATAAGTTGATGCAAATGGAGAATTAGATTGATTGATTAATATTGGAAAGTATGTTCAATGATTGGTACCAAGTCCTTCATAGTTTGAGCCTACAGCTTGGTATCCTGATTTCAGCATACAGGCTATACTAACCATGCTGTTGTTGCCTTAGCACATAATCATAAGATCCAACATTGAGTGGCTAGCACCAACTGAAGGTAGCTGCACTGATTAAAGACATATCTGCACATCTTGAGAGGAGGGTTGGAGTGCTCATTGCTGTAATCACTGATGTCCTGTGGCAAACATTGACCACTGTCTCTATGGAGAAATGGAGTCTCTAAAAGCATTGGTCTTCAGTCAGATTCACATACAACATCTGCTCTTTTTGTAGAATAAGATATTTGCTAAAGATATTAATTATATAGTAGTCAATGTCTTTGATCCCCTTCCATGAGTTCCATTCTATGGCCATTGACTTTATCCCTCTCCCTAGCATTCCCCTGTTCTCATTCTTCTTGTTTGTTATAGACAATTCTACTCCACATTATGACTAAGAGTTCCCATTTATACCTCCAGATATTTCTGGCCAGTACCCTTCTCACTTCACAGCCTCTTCTCACAGGTTGCCTATTGTGTGGCTCTCTCCTCTTCCTCTCTTCCAGGTTGGGAGGCCCAGTGCATTCGTTTGTATGATACAAGAGATCATAGAGTCATGGAATCATACAGCATGGAAACAGGCCTTTTGACCCAACTGGTCTGTGCCAGCCAAATACCCATCCAAGCTAGTCCCATTTGCCCACATTTGGCCCATATCCTTCTAAACCTTTCCTATCCATGTACCCTGTCCAACTGTCTTTTTAAAAGTTGTTTATGTACCTGCCTCAACCACTTCCTCTAGCAGCTCATTCCATATAACTACCATCCTCTGTGTTTTTAAAAAAAATTGCCCCTCAAATTCCTACTAAATCTTTCCCCTTTCACCTTTCATCTTAAGCCTACACCCTCTAGTTCTTGATTCCCCAACCCTAGGAAAAAGACTGTGTGCATTCACCCTCAGATCACCTCTCAGTCTCCTACGTTCCAACGAAAAATGTCTCTTCCTGCTCAATCTTTCTCCATATCTCAGTCCCTCGAGCCCTGGCAACATCCTCGTACATCTTTTCTGCACTCTTTTCAGTTTAATAACATCTTTCCCATAGCAGGATGACTAAAACTGAACACACTACTAAGTGTGGCCTCACCAGCACCCTTTACAAGAGCAACATAACCACCCAACTTCAATACTCAATGTCCTGACTGAAGGCCACCTGTGTACCTATGACACTACTTTCAGGGAACCATGTACCTGAACTCCAAGGTCCCTCTGTTCTACAAGAAATCCCAGGGCCTTACCATTTAATGTGAAAGTCCTTGCCTGATTAGTCTTCCCAGAATGCAACACCTCATACTTATCTGAATTACACTCCATTTGCCATTTGTCGGCCCACCTACCCAGCTGATCAAGATCCCCCTATAATTCTTGATAACCTTCTTCACTGCCTACAACACTACCTAGTGTAGTGTCATCAGCAAACTTACTAATCAGGCCTTGGACATTCTTATCCAAATCGTGGACATAGATGACAAACAACAATGGTTCTAGCACCAACCCCCTGAGGCACACCACTAGTCACAGGGCTCCAATTCTATCATTACCCTCTGCTTCCTACCATTAAGCCAATTGTTTATCCAATTAGGCAGCTCTCCCTGGATTCCATGTAACCCAACTTTCCAGAGCAGTCTACCATATACAACCTTATTAAAGGCCTTGCTGAAGTCCATATAGACTACATCTACCACCCTGCCCTCATCAACCTTCTAGTCACTTCATCATAAAATTCAGTCATCTTTATAAGACATCGTCTCCCACACACAAAGCTATGCTGCCTACCCCTAACAAATCCCTGTCTTTCCAGGTGCATGTATATCTTATTCCTCAGAATCCTCTCCAGTAACTTGCCTACCACAGATGCTAGGTTTACTGGTCTATAGCACCCAGGTCTTTCTTTGTAGCCCTTCTTAAATAAAGGCACAACATTTGCTACCCTCCAGTCTTGTGGCACCTCACCCGTGGCTAACATTGATGCAAATATCTCNNNNAGGGCTCACACAATTTCTTCCCTAGCCTCCCACAGTGTTCTTGGATATACCTGGTCAGGCCCTGAAGATTTGTCTACCTTCAAACATTTTAAGATGTTCAGCAGCTCATCTACTGTAATGCGGACTATCCTCAAGACATCCCCATTAACTTTCCTGAGTTCCCAAGTCTTCATGTCTTTCTTCATGAGAAAAGCAGAGCAGAAGTATTCATTGAGGACCTTGCCCATCTCCTGTGGCTCCACAGATAGATGAACACTTTGGCCTTTGAGGGGCCCTATTCTCTCCCTAGTTACACTTTTTCCCTTAATATACTTTAAAATCTCTTTGGATTCAGCTTAATCTTCTCTGCCAAAGCTATCTCATGCCCACTTTTTGTCCTCCTGATTTCCTTCTTGAGTATACTCGTGCATCCCCTATACTCTTCAAGGGATTCATTTGATCCCAGTTGCCTGTACCTGACCCATGCCACCTCCTTTTTCCTGGCCAGGGCCTCAATACCACTTGTCATCCAGAGTTCCCTACTCCAGCCAGCCTTGCCCTCTAACAGGGACATGTAGACCTTGAATGATAAATCATCATTCTTTTGAATGAGGCAGAGTCTATTTGGCACTTTTAGCATAGCTGATTAGGGATGAATTTCAAGGCAACAAGATATGGGAAAGAAAAGTTCCAGATGATTCTGAGCAGATACAAATGGAATTATACATCAGTTGAAAATTTTAAATGATCAAGTACTAAAAATGCAGTGTGCTGTTCATATCCATAAGGGTGTTTCGCTTTTGATCCAAATTTTGATTCAGTAGTACGTGGAATGAGAGATCCTGGTTTAATTCCAGCTTCAGCTGTCATTCATACTTATACTTCCTCCAGATGGCAAGTTGTTGATCTCAGCTGTTATAATGAGAAGAGGCAAGGTAGCTAGCTGGCAAAAGAGGTAGAAGTCAGTGGGGTGCAACCTTGGATTATGCTTCAACATCCCCACTGGCTAGTCACAGATTGGCAATGGCAGATGTCATGTAAATGATGAAAGTTGCCTATGATCACTTCAAAGAAACCCACATGAATGCTTATGGAGACCAAGGAGTGAAATAAGTCGTGTAAGTAGATGTAAATATTTGATATTCAAGAATAATTCATAAAACTTAATTTTGGTACCAAAACCTCTAAGTAATTTTTACCCATTACCATGTTTATTTGTTCAGAGGCATAAATGTTTCACCAGTCATTTTATGTGTCTTTCATATCTATTTCATGATGCAAACACTAGAGGCTGGTTTTAACTCTGCTTGGTCTCCAGGCTGGCAGATAAATTGGTAGAAATGCTTTGATCCATGTGCTTCTTAACCTCTTCTCAGTAAATGAGTGGGACATCCAGCAGAACACAATGGAGTTCTTAAAATGTGCAGGTTAGCATCTAATAATGTTATTGTAGTCTGACAGCCATTTTAATTAGAGCCCTGCTTGGGAATGTTGCTGTGCTTTTTAAAAAAAGCCCAAAAAGGTAAGTGGTCTGAGGCTTATTTTGTTTATTGTGCTGCTACAGCCAGGTGAAGGAGGAATCTCTGGGACATGCCGTCCTGAACTTCCTG
>JARFYF010000094.1:27772574-27782973 GCA_030265395.1 Rhina ancylostomus | reverse complement strand
TCATAATTGTATTACCACACAGCATGATGTAGAGTGCCCTTGCTATGAAGAAAGGGCTTTGACTCCACTGTAGTCACAGTTACCAATGCTGTCTGATAGATACATCTGCTACAGTTAGGTCAGTCACTTGCCACCTGCCACAGACTTAGTCTGGTAGTTATGTCCTTTGTGTCTTGCCGGCTTGGTCAGTGGTGGTGCTACCACACCATTCTTGGTGATGGATAGAATTCCCCCACCCAGTGTACTTCCTGTGTGCTTGCTGCTTTCAGGGCTTTCTTGGGTCTTGTTCAACATAGTGAAGCATCCTTTCATTAGCTGAGGGAGGAAGGTAAATGTTTATCATGCGAATGTCTCCTTGCTCATGTTTAATCTGATGCCATGAGACTTCCCAACTCTCTGTATACTACTGTACTGCCATCCCTGGTGAGTTTGGTTTGCCAGTGGAACGGAGCCTACCCAGAGATCGTAATAGATCTGCTGGCACATTGTCTGTACTGTTTGATATTTGTGAGTTTGACATTGTTAGGTTGTTGCTTGACTAGTGTGTGGGATAGCTCTCTCAATTCATTCACCAGTCCCCAGTTTTAGAGGAGAATTTTGCAAGGTCAAGTGAGCTGTGAGTGACTTTTTTTCTGTATCTATTTTTGGCACCATAACAATTAGCACCATGGTATTTTCCACACAGAATTATGAACCTGTGTATTTTCCTTCAGAATCTCTGAGTTTACAGCTGCCATGTCATTACAGCGCTAATGGCTGGGAAGACAGTCAGTGCTTTTAGAACTCTTGTCAAGACAGACACAGAACAGTTGCAGAAAGATGGGAGGATGTCTGGCCTAAATGATAGTGACTCTACGATATGGGGTGACTCGAGAGGAAGTGATTGTAGCAGACAGCTCACAGTCAGTTTGAAAGGCAGTGATTGGTTAAGATTCATTTTCCATATTGCTGACTATAGGGTACTGTGGCTGGGAGAAGTCATATGCAAAATATCAATATGACATTGTAGACCCTTCAACTTCATGAACTGCTCATAGATTCCCAATGAGTGAGCAGTTGTCCCCAGAAGTTTCAATTTCCGCTGGCAGTAAAGGAGATGTGTGCTATGATGTTATTAGGTGTGCAACTAGTGCTGGGTAATAGCATGCTAAAGCACTAATCACACGTGGTAATGCCTGGACTAGTCTTCTGATGGATGCTATTTGATCCAGAGTTACTATTGGCATTATCTAACCTACAGAAGATAGCCATTGTTGTCCAGTCATAACCTAAATTTGCACATAAAATATGTGTAAAAATGGGTCCAACTTCTAGGCAAGTTGTTGATACAACTTGTTGCCAGAATTCAACCTGTAGTTTTTCACAAAATAGATAAGAGGCATGCAAGCCAGTTTTAACAGGCTAAGCTACAAAACTAGTTTCATGTTCATGTAAACGCTGTTACAATCAGAAGCAAGCAACCACTAACCTAAACATTCCCTTACTGGCACACTCTGCAGCATCCAACTGCAGCATCTCGCCAAGTCTTCTGCAACAACACCTGCAATCCACAATTTCCACCACTCAGAAGGATGAGTGCAGCAAACACACAGAATTATCATCCCTCCAGTAACCTCTTCCAAGTCAAGGAGCTTACTGACTTGGAAATATATTGTTATCACAATCTCAAAATTTTGGAAGATCAACCAAAGAGCACTTTTGTAGCACGTTCACCACACAAGCTACTAAAAAACACTACCACCATCTTCTGAAGCCATTTCAGCAGAGTCAATTATATCGGCCTTACCCAAATCTTGAACTAATTTAAAAAAGAAATTCAATTCAAATTTAATTCAAAAACAATGTCAGGAGCCAGTACTGAAAGAGCAAATCAGATAAAGCAGCCCATAAGATTCTTAAATATTCCCTTACAAACTTTAGATAGCATATTTATTAGATGGAAATATACAGTATAATTCTTTAATGAAACAGAATCTAATCTTTGCAGGAATTACATTGGCATATGCTTATAGAGATGCATCTCATCCTCCATGTTTTACCTGTTAGTCCCATAATACATTAATGCAGGATTTTCTTCAATCTAAAATCAATTTCCTCACTGATACTTCTCAGTAGTTCATCCTAATATGGCTCATAGGTTGATTACGTTACTTACAACAAAAAACAGCTACAGTCTAGAAAATTCACATGAAGCACAACTGTGCAATTCGATAACAGGAGGTGTTCCAGTGGGACATCAGGTTTAACAAATTAGCTTTCAAAATATTAGCCTGTCAGTACTTTTGGTCATTTACATGGTTTTTGAAGATACCTCAGGGTTGATTTCCTGGTCTTAGAGCACTGTTGGCAGAGCTGGATATCTGTGAATATGGTATTTCTCAAAATTACATTGAAACAAGTTAACCAATATTTTTCATAGTTGGTTCATTCATGTAATTTTTCATAGCCCCTTGCATGGAATCAGTCTTGTGCAGAGAATAAGAATAAAATGTAGGGGTTTAGGAAGTCAGGATTATGTAGCCCTTAAAAAGCTGCAGCTCTTGTAATTTTGCTGAGTAACTTTAAACATGAGGTCTCTGACTGAAAAGAAGCATGTTAGCAAGTGGAATTACAGTAGAGTGTGGGGTGTCCAGGGGTTTCTTTTACTATCATATCTCTTTCCATCTAAAAGTTAGATTGGATTCAAGTAAACTCAATGTGCAACATGGCCAGTGCTGAGGAGCTACAATTAATGCTAATCCAGAACAATATTCTATTCATAACACACCCCAAGTAGGGCATCCATTTCTGATTACTATGATACAAAGAAGACATTCCTTATTGGAAGTAGTTCACAGTAATAGGACAGTAAGAAATGATCATTCTGAGCTGAGGGATCTTGTTGCCCAGATCTCTGGAGGACTGACTTCCAAAAAGCAATAAGTAAATGGATGCCTGGTGTTCTTCTATATTGCTGACATCAGGGGAGCCCACATCCTGCACATACAACACCATATATGATACTCCCCATGACCTGCAGAATATCTTGGAAAGACTGAGAGTATTCTGTGGCATGGAGAATAATATTGGTTTCTGGAGTAGTATTTGACAGCACACTTAAAGGAATCTGATAAAGTCGGGCTCTGTATGCAAAATGTATCAGCTGGATCACCCAGAGACTGCATGTCACAAAGGTTTAACTGTCAACCTGTTGCACACTAATTGATTGCTGAGGTCAACTCTTCACATTGTTGAGTCATTATCTAGCATATGCAGGCCCATATTTCCACAGATGAATGTTCAATTGCAACATAAAATTGAAAATGTTGGCGGTCTCACACCATTTAAGTACTTTGTACAGTGATCATGCAGTATAACATGTAGCCAATTACTGACAATTAAGAGGCATTTATTTGTAACTACTTGTATTTCTTCAAGTTATAACATGTGATAAATACTTCTCTGCACAATAAGATATTGCATGTTAAACATGAGAAGTAGATCTCAGAAACCACAAGCCCTCAATTTCCCTGAAGGCAGAGTTTGATATAAGAGGACAAGGCATAGCATAGGAAATTTGAAAGACCAGATTTTTCACAAGTTTGGATTATAATAACATCCTATCCTACTCTCAGTGACTTCCATAATTCACTTTCACAAAAGCACATACACATCATGCACAATTAATATCCTGATTGCAGTGTCTCTTTATGGAATCAAAGAATCATTATCATACAGAATGAGATCATTCTGCCCATCATGTCTATGCCAACTCTCGTAGAGTAATCCAGTCAGCCCCATTCTTCACTCCTTTCCTGTAGCTCTGCAAATTATTTCCCTCAAGTGCCTATCTAATTTTCTTTTAAAAGACTTAACTTACTCAAGTTCCCCAACCTATTTGAACGTGATTTCCAGATCATAAGCACTCTCAGAATTTTTGTTTTCCTTACACCCCCCAAACTATTGACCATTATTTTGATCTGTCTCCCACAGTTCTTGAACCAGTTGCTAATAATATTGTGTCTCTATTTATGCTATATAAATCATTCTCAATTTAGTATACATAAATCAAATCTCCAATCAGCTACTCTAAGAACAACTACAGCGTCTCCAATCTCACCTTGACATCTAAATTCCTGGAAAGTTTCCATTAGATTTTTTGCATCCTCTTTAGGACCTTCAGATCCTTTCTGGAATGCGGTGACTAGTACTCTAGTTGTCTCTTAATCATTGTTGTACACAAGTTCAACATAACTTCCCTGCTGCTGCATTCTATACTTCCATACATAAGGATACCACTTGCTTTACTGACCACTCTCTCAACATCTCCTGCTGCTTGTAAAGACTTATGCATGATACAACCAAGTAACACCCTTCCCTAACCCCCACCCACGCCTTAGAACTCCATTATTTGGTCTATTTTGTCTCTTTTGACAAAATGCATCACTTCACACTTCTCAGCATCAAATTTCATCTGTCACTTGTCTATCCATTCTGCCTGCTCCTCTTCCTTTCTACAATTATCCTTCTCACTGTTTGCCATGCCTCCAAATTTGGTGCCACCTGCATATTTTGAAATTTTCTTCTAGATATGCTTGTCCAAGCCATTATTATATATCAAAAAATAGTCCAGACTCTTTGGAAATAATAATTCGTATCAACCTCCAGGTAGGACTGCTAACACTCGTTTATTTTCTGTCTTTGCAGAGAGGAATGTGAACATTACCTCCAGTGCTCAGCAGAGTACAACAGCTTGAAATGTTCTGTATCATCCTTGCCAAAGTTATCAAGCAACAACAGTACTGTCCACATCCTAAAGGGTAATGTAAGTAATTTTAAGGAAGTAGCTGAATACATTAGAAAGAGTAAAAGTACAGATTTTGTCAGAAGTATTATTCTCTTCTGGAGTGATAGGTAATATTGCTGCAGTAGGTATATTGAGGGGCAGCCTGATGTGGGTGAAGAAGGCATACTTTGGTAACTTGGCCAAGATAGAGCAACTTAAAAAATTAAGGGTGAGACAGAACCAAGAAATGTTGAGGAACAATTGTACTTGAGATCCATCTAAACATGTCTTCTTCATTAACCTTACCTTCCCTTGTCAAGAATCTTGGAATCCCATATTTAGTTATGTAGCTCATGTAAGAGTTGGTCCTGAAAGAACTTGTTCTTCTGCATCCTGCCCTTTCCTACTTTCCTGTTCTGAAATCCTATGAATGCATCATAGATTTTTTGATTTTCTTTTGGGAAATGAAGTATTACTTTGGAGCACTTAATTTGTTGCTTCACTTTATAATAAGAACATTAGAAATATTGAAAATGTCAGATTAGTGATACTGTACCAAAATGTCACTTAAACTGGAATAGAGCAGACACACAAACTCGATGGCCAATAGGAACACCATCAAAATGGAGCTCCTGTTAATCTTTTTCTAACTGAGATTTGAAAGCAAATAATGCAAACCTGGAGTAAAAGCCAGCCAATTGTGGCATTTAAATATATTTGGATTAATTCTGGGACCTTAATGAGACAAAAAAATATATGGTAATACTCTGGCAAACAAATCCAGCTGTCTAATAAATTGCAGGCTTTCAAAATGAGATGCAAATTGTGCCTAAGACCCACTTCTCTAAAACTACAATTCCCTAATGTCCATTCCAAATCAGCATAACTGCAGAGTAAATCTATTCTCTTGAGCTTAAGCCTGCCAGCTGACATACAATCAAAATGAAAGTTATACACTTGATTATAATATAAAGGACAAAAAGGAAAAAGGGCAAGAAATAATTGATACAATTCTATTTTGCCACCACCATGATGCTAGGAACAGGAAGTGGAAGATCATGCTCATTTAAGATGCCTTTATATCCTGGGTATGCAGGAAGTCATGTCTGAGAAGATCTGTATATAAAGATTATGATATGTGGGAAACAGTGACAGAGTTTTTGGAATTTCTATATCTAGCTCTTGAACTAAGGAGATGGACAGCTGTCACTGGACGTCAGAGTGACGCTCTAATGCATTTTATGCCTTAGTGTTATTCTAAGTATCAATGCAAGATACATGATGAATCCCCAAAGCTGTAGTGCACATTCAGTTTGTTCAGGCAAGGAATTTCTTGGTTCAAGCATGAATGTATATGAAGTTTATTGATTTATGACTCATTAGACACAAAGTGACAGGAAGAGTTTCAGAATTTCAAGAAGCAAAAGTAACTATCAGAGAGCTGAGTGCACCAGATGTTGAAACAAAGCTCCAGTTGTCCTGATAACTTCAGACAAGCAAGCCTTGTTTAATAAAATCATGTCCACAAAGGTTTGATTACCATTTATCATGGGCAAGAGAGCCAACACCAAATAATGGAAGAATGGGACTCCAAGGAGCAAGAATAGAAGTCACCTGTGCTACTATTTATCCTGAAGTGGACTTAAAGCAGGATGCAATAAACATCATTACTTAAGATCCAGTATTGTGAAATGCAGGATTGTAATTATCACAAATGCACAATACACTGATCCAATGGGGGGGAAAAATAATTATCTCTTATTCTTACTTAGAGATCTGCAAGTGGTTCTCTTTTACTCCATAAATACATTTTTATGGCATCTCCAGAATTAATTTCAACCCAGTCTTTATTTGCCATAAACTATTTTACCTGGGACTGGGAGCAGTATATAGTACATGCTTATTTCCTAACCCTATGTTCCCCAGTCAGATTCCTGGTTCAATGTATAAGACCCTGCTTCTAGGGTTCAAGGTAGTCAATGGTCACTCTTACGGCAACTTTGTCCAAGTCCTCCTGCCTTAGCCCAAAAGGACTAGTGGGTATGGAATGATGTTATCCTATGCTGAAAAAAACATCAGCATTTATTGCCCTTTCCTAAAGTCCTTGAGGAGATGGTGGAGAGCAGCTGCCTTTCTTTTGCTGAAATAACCCTGCAGAACCCTGTGGGAAGCTGCAGGATATTTACAAGTGGGAGCATTGTGTGTATTCAGGGGTAACTCGGAGATGGGGCAGCTATTGCCCTTGCTCTTCCATGTGATAAACTTCATGGGTTTGGAAGGTGCTGCTGAAAAAGCCTTTGTCAGTTGTTTTGGTACATTTTCTGGATGATACAGTGTTACCATGGTGTTAGATGATCTGACTGTTTAGGATTGTGGATGTGGTTCCAGTGAAATAAGATATTTATTAGTCACATGTACATCGAAACACAGTGAAATGTGTCTTTTTGCTGAGAATGTGCTGGGGGCAGCCCACAAGTGTCACCACACTTCTGGCATCAACGTAGCATGCCCACAGGTCCTAACCCATACGTCTTTGGAATGTGGGAGGAAACAGGAGCACCCAGAGGAAACCCATGCAGACGTATGGGGAAAAAATACAAACTCCCTACAGACAATGGTGGGAATTGACCCCGGATCACTGGCGCTGCTTTGCCCTGAATAATGTCAAGCTTCTTAAACATTTTTGAAGTTACACTCACCTGGGCAATAGGACTGTATTCCAACTTACTCATGATGTATGCCTTGTAGATGACAGAAAAGCTTTGTGGTATCAAGTTGTGAGTCACTCCCCACAAGATATCTAATCTTTGACCTGCTCTTGTAACACTGGTATTTAGGTAGCTAGGCTAGTTTAACTTTCCTGTCTATCTTGATCCCCAGAATATTGATGGTGATGGATGTGATAGTGGGAATTCCATTAGAAGTCAAGCGGAGGTGCTTGATTGCCTCTTGTTGGAGATGGTCATCATACGACACTTGTCATTTGTATGCTACTTCTCCCTTATCAGTTTGTGCTCGAATTGTAACCTGATGGTCATTTGGATGGGTTGGGGGAGGAGAGGGAATGTGTGGTTGGTGGGTTTGTCCCTTATTCTGAGCAGAATCACTCTAGGACACCTGGATGTTTGCAGAAAAAAAGGGAATGGATGAGTGTTTCAGAATGAAGGCATTTAGAGTCATAGGATCATACAGCACAGAAACAGGCCCTTCAGCCATCAAGTCGGGACCAACCACCAAGCATCCTGTCACACAAATCCCACTATTTTGTTCTCCCCACATCCTCATTAACTCTCTGGATTCCAATACTCACCTACATATTAGGAGGCAACATACAATGGCAATTAAACTAATAGCCCACAGATCTTTGGATGTGGGAGGAAACCAGTGTACCTGGAGGAAGCTCATGTGGTTACACGGACAATCTTTTTACAGTTGTCACACACTAATGGAGTGGAATTCCTTACAGTTAAGTCTACTGGTTCATTTTTGGTGTTATCATCTACTTGTGTGCAGACTAAATTTCCTGAAGCAAGCCAATATTTGCAGAAAATCTGAAGGAGTACTCACATGTTCTGCAATGAACCAATAGACTAATTTTCAGTTTCTCTAACTTAATTCATTTTATTTAACCAGGAATATCTTTGTGTACAGGTTAAATGGTCTGCTGAGCTCCACGTCAAAAAAAGAATGACATACCCACAAAGGCTTTAATAATACACTGCAAAGGTCAACTCAATAGTCTATTCAGACATGAAAACTAAAAAGAAAGGTTATAATGTCTGTGTTCATCCAGTGATGGAGTATGAAAATGCTTCTGCTTGCTACTCTCCATAATGTATAAAAAAAATATCCAGTCTTAGAAATGACAACTATATTTAAATAAATTTAAATCCCTTATCTCAAGCATTATGGGTGCCAGATCTGTTCCAAGGTGTGCATATGTATTGTAATGTATCGTGAGGCAGTTCATGGATATTGTTGCAGTTTAGATAAGTTCTACATATAGTTATAGGATGAGGGAGCTTCGGAAAAAGATGTTTATTCTAACTTTACTAGCAAGGAACTTACATGCACAGCAGTGTAGCGGTTAGAGTAACACTATTACAGCGCCAGTGACTCAGGTTCAATTCCTGCCGCTGTCTGTAAAGAAATTAAACGTTCTCTCCATGTTTGTGTGGGTTTCCTCTGCGTGCTCCAGTTTCCTCTCTCATTCCAACAACACACAGGTTAGGAGTTGTAGGCATGCTATGTTGGCGCTGGAAGTGTGGCAACACTTGCAGGCTGCCCCCAGAACACTCTATGCAAAATGATGCATTTCACTGTGTGTTTCAATGTACATGTGACAAATAAATATCTTGTATCCTCTGACCATGTGTCTTATTTATGGAACTAGACACATATACATCATACTACTTATCCTCTGAAGAAAAGTATAAACACTTTTCACAGTTAATAGCTGTCGTTACAAATTCAGTCCATTGAATGACTTTACTACTGTTCTGTGACTCTTGAACAGAAGTTGACTTTTTATCAAAGTAAAGGTGTCATCATAAATTGCCACATGTATGTCTTTCTGTTGATGATTTCTTCCACCTGACACTTAGAGTCATATAGTTGTACAGCACGGAAACAGGTTCTTCAGCCCAACTTGTCTGTATGCGACATGATTTCCAATACAAAGCTAGTACCATTTCTCACTACAAATTTGAACTACTTCACCAGTCCTGAGTCATGTTGTTGCTCACTTGGTCTGGTAACTCTGACTTGCTCATTCAGTCAAAATAGTTTCTCTCTTCCTCAAAACATTGATTCTGCTTCTGTTGCTGCCTCTGTTCTTCCTTCCAAGTTAAGCTGAACCAAGCTCAACTAAGTGTGAAGCAGATGCATTGGCAGCTCTGCCAGTAGCAGAGTGTGGAGTCACATGGTAGTTAAACAAGAAGTTAGCCAATCAATGATTCATCATGAAGCTCGGGTAACCTGGGAGCATTTGCTTAATTAAAGCTTTTAAGAAAAATGGGACTGTATTTTTTAAGAATTTGAAAGGATGAGAGGAAATCTCATCAAAATTTCCAAAATCATTAAAAACTTAACAGGCTAGATGCAGTTATTCCTGATTGAAGAGTCTAAGACCAGGGGGCACTCTCCGTCCTCTCAAAGCCTGTTCATAGATTTGCTTTAGTAATAAATGTTGTTGAAGTGCAGGAGCAATATCATAGCTGTTACCAGGAATTCTTCACCTTTTAAATCTAAATTCTATGTCTCTAAGAATTACTAATAATGTTCTTTTAAACCTACTTACAGACCTAGTGATCTCTGACCTCCAGGAGTGACTGATCTACGGACCCAACTCCCTGACCCAGATGGAAATGACCAGCAAGACCTAGGACAGGCCCATCCATGTGGAAACCTGCACAGGGTGAAGAGCCAACCCCATGAAGCCCCCACACCCGAGGCCCGATGCTAGGGCCCCTCCGGATTGGAAGCCCGACCCTATAGAGCACCCAGGGCCAAGTCCCAACACTGAGATGTCCCTAGATGCCCTCAGTTACCTGCTGGGGCAACCCACTCCTCTTCAGGACTTTCAAACCTGTATGGGAACAACAACTTATCTTACAGGCCAGCTGAATCCATTCT
>JARFYF010000094.1:27699120-27710969 GCA_030265395.1 Rhina ancylostomus | reverse complement strand
TTGATCCAAATGGAACTACTCTTACAATCTAATAGATTTTCTACCGTTAAAATGTATCGCCATCCTTCCTCATGAAAGATAGAGTGCTTGAAATGAAGCTGATAGATTTGTTTGGCTTGCTGAATCTTTTCCTCTGTCACAACTGAACCTGTATGAGATTTATTAATAAGAAAAAATGGTAATGCATATGAGAAGACTCTAATGAAGGAAGATCTTTCAAGAAACATATGCTCAAACAAAATGCCAAGTCGCTAGATACCTGAATTGATAATATGAATCAAGACAACTGAAACTGTTAAGTGCTGTTTGTATTTCCCAGACCGTAAAGGACGTAAAATATAGTTAACTTGCATCAATAAATTTTTAAATAATTAAACTGAAATTGTGCTACATTTTGGCAATAGGAAATCAAATACTATGATCTTTTTCAGTTATAGAGCTGCTTAAGATGGTCCAGTTTATATATGTGAAAGTATTGCAATAAGGGTCACATTGAGAAAAATAAATCTCCTTTACCTGGTCAAATCTCAAGAGCCATTTTGCTGTGATCATCAATGGAGATTAGATTTTAATGGTTTTACCACTCCACGCTGTGATGACTTTAAGTGCTTGAATCTCAGTTGAAATTAGATTGGTTATTGTGACAGAGACAACTACAACTTATACTGTAGATGGAAACCAGATGGGAAGAAAGACTTGGTAATTCCTCAGTTCACTGGAAACAAGGCAAGAATGGCTATGAACAAAGTTTGTTTACTTCTACTGCTGCTCCATAAGGTCACTGGTAAAATTTGATAAAAATCTGGGGTAACTATCCAGGAGGTACTCTACTCCACAATGACCAACACAAAAGAGACTCCCACCTGCCCCACTAATGGCAGTAACAACAAGGAATCAGAGGCGAGATAGTGACTGGAAACAAAAGCACAAGAAACATGTACAAAAAGACAGATTTGGAAAATAAACTCTGTAAATAATACTTTGAATGACTCAAAGATAATGCCAGTGAACAGCATTTTACAAGAGCCTGGGCCAGGCAGGAGATGCATACACAACTCTTGCTGGTATGTCTCAAGACTTTATAAATAGAATTTCCATACAGCGAAAACTCTAAGATAATAGCTAGTGAATTTTAAATAGGTTGGGATGTGTCCCACTGCAACCCCACCCACCCCAAATGACATTTGAAAATAAAAATACATGAAGCTCAAAAGTTACGCTCAATTGTGATAGGTCTACCCATCTTTTGCAAAAATTTTTTGGATCCCGAGTCTACAAATATTTTACCTGTTAAATATTTCTTCAGAATATATTGTAAGCCAAAGAAAACAATTTCTTTGAACTCATCATTGTTTCCTTTCCTGCATTCAAAGTAAGAGTAGATCTTACAGGTGTCTGGTGGATACTGTTTGAAATGAGTCACCTGAGGAAAAAGAACAAAAATTTTTGGTCTCAAATGATCAGTCAGTCACTTAAAGTTTCAATAAATTTTCTCTTTCCAAAGAGTCTGAAAAGCACAATGGCACAGCTAGTAGAGTCACTGCACTGCAGTGCCAGAAGCTCAGGTTCAATCCTGTCCTCAAGTGCTGTCAAAGTGGAGTTTGAATATTCTCCCTGCGACCACATTGGTTTCCTCCCAGATATTCAGTTTCCTCTCATGTCTCAAAGACGTGTGAGTTGATAGGTTAATTGGTCACTATAAATTAACCCTAGTGTGTGGGCAAGTGGTAGAATCCGGGAGGAGTTGATGAGAAGGTGGGGAAAATAAAAGAAAGGCACTAGTGTAAATGTGTGGTTGTTGACTGGTGTAGACTTGGTGGGCCGAAGGGCCTGTTTCCATTCTGTATCTCCTTTATGTCTCTATAACACAATCCTTTAAAAGGTTGGGATTACCATGTTGTGCAGAATAAGAGAGAGAAGATCCCAAACTCAAGAGTAAAGGAGGAATGAGGATAAAGAGAAGGAAAAAAAATCCGAGTAGAAATGAGCAAGAAGCAAAAGAGCCTCATTTACATCATTATACACACAGATGGTAGAGATTTTACAGTTCATGTAAACATAAAGATTGAACTCTATAGCTCCAGGCTATAAAGAATGATTTAACAGACAGATATAATATTAGTTATCAACACATTAACATTATCTGGAACTGCAAGAAATAAGATATTGATTCCATCTGGTACATTAACCACCAACTCCAACTGTCGATTTCCATTGGGAGGCAAAATCAGCAACCTGTTTCAGATACTAAACCTTGCTAATATGCAAGTTAGGTTACTCTGATGTTTAACTGTACTTTCCATCTCTCAACTGCTCAATTATTTTCTGGTATTTAGCATGAAATTTCAGCTGCCATTGATTTGTTCTACCATTCTTTCATGCCCACCCTTGTTTTTAGTTTTGGCAACACTCTTTCTCTATTCTGCTCTTTGAGGGACATCAAAACTCACAATGGCAGCATGAGAAGAGGAGAATGTTGACATTGGTGATGTTTTTGCCATTTCAGACTGGCTGCTCAACATTCCTGGGTTTCTTTGTGTTAGACGAGACGTGGGGGGGGCGGTTAAAAGAGGTGGAGGAGTTGCACTACTGATTAGGGAGAATGTTGCAGCAGTACTCAGAGGGGATATAATGGAGGGCTCATCCACAGATGCACATCTACAGAGGCAATTTGGGTGGAGCTCAGAAATAGGATAGGTGCAATTATGGGATTATACTATTGGCCTCCCAATAGCCACCGAGAGGTGGAGGAAAATATATGTAGATAGATTATTGAAAGGAGCAGAAACAGCAGGGTTGTTGTATTGGGGGACTTTAACTTCCTCAGTATTGATTAGAACTTCCTTAATACAAGGGGCTTAGATGGGGTGGGATTTCTTCAGTGCACCCAAGAGGAGTTCTTGAAACAGCATGTGGAGAGTCCAAATAAAGGAGAGAACATACTGGACCTAGCTTTGGGAAATGAGCCAGACCAGGTGACTGATCTGATAGTGGGTGAACATTTTGGGAACAGTGACCACAACTCATTATGTTTTAAGATAGTTATGAGTAAGGATAAAATTGGATCTTGTGGGAACGTGCTAAATTGGTGGACAGCAAATTACAACAGGATAAGGCAGGAACTAAGGGGCATAGATTGGGAGCAGCTGCTGTCAGCTGAGCCAACATCTGATATGTGCGGGTTGTTTAAAGACCAGCTGATCAGATTTCAGGAGTGGGATGTTCTGGTAAGGAGTAAGGACAAGGATGATAAGTTAAGGGAACCTTGGATGACCCAAGAGATCCTAAATTTAGCCAGGAAGAAAAAAGAAGCATACTTAAGGTTTAGGAAGTTAAAATCAGACTGGGCCCTTGTGAAATATTAAGATAGCAGGCAAGTGCTCAAGCAGGTGATTAGGAAGGCCAAAAGGGGCAATGAAATGTCCTTGACAAGCAGGGTCAAGGATAATCCCAAGGCAGTTTATACTTGTATGAAAAAAAAGGATAACTGAGGAGACGGTAGGTCCACTCAGAGATAAAGGAGGGAATTTGTGGTTGGAGCCAGAGCAAATGGCTGAGGTAGTAAATGAGTACTTTGCATTGGTATTTACTGCAGAGAAGAAATGGAGGATAATGAAAACAGAATGGGGCATGCTAATGTGCTGGGATACTTTGAGATTGAGGAGGGGGCAATGCTGGGTCTTCTGAAAAGCATTAAGTTGGATAAGTTCCCAGTGCCTGATGGCATATTGAAAGCAGCAGGTGAGGAGATTGCTGAGGCTTTTACAAGGATCTATGTGTCTTCACTAGCAATAGGGGAGGTCGTGGATGATTGGAGAGTAGCAAATGTGCCTTTGTTCAAGAAGGGAAATAGTGATAATCTCGGTAATTATAGGCCAGTGAGCCTCATGTCAGTGGTAGGGAAGCTATTGGAGGAATAGGATTTATGGACATTTGGAAAGGTATGGCCTGTGGGACAGGTCACGTCTTTCAAACTTGATTGAGCTTTCTCGAGGAGATGGCAAAGGAGCTTGATGAGGATAAGGCCGTGGATGTTACCTACATAGACTTTAGTAAGGCATTTGACAAGGTCCCTCATGGTAGGTTGATTCAGACAATAAAGATTCATGGGATCCAGGGTAAATTGCAAGTTTGGATTCAGAACTGGCTTGCCCTTAGAGAATAGAGGTAGAAGGCTGTTATTCTGGCTGGAGGTCCAGTGGTGTTCCGCAAGGATCGGTGCTGGGACCTTTGTTGTTTGTGATACATATCAATGAGTTAGATGAAAATGTAGATGGGTGGATTAGCAAGTTTGCAGATGACACCAAGATTGCTGGAGTTGTGGACAGTGTAATAGACTATCAACGAACACAGTGGGGTATAGATCAGTTACAGATATAGGCAGGAAAGCAGCAGATGGAGTTTAATCCAGGCAAGTGTGAGGTGTTGCACTTTGGGAGGTCAAATGAAAGGAGAAAGTATTCAGTTAATGGCAGGCTCCTTAACAGCATTGAGGTACAGAGGGATCTTGGGGTCCTGGTCCATAGTTCACTGAAATTGGCTATGCAAGTGTACAAGGTGGTAAAGAAGGCGTATGGAATGCTTGCATTGAGGATAAGAGTAAGGAAGTCATACTGCAGCTATTTAAACCTTCAGTCAGACCACACTTTGGTTTTGGTAGTCCCATTACAGGAAGGATGTAGAGATTGTGGAAGAGGTTTACCAGGATGCTGCATGGATTAGAGGGTATGAACCACAAGGACAGGTTGGACAAACTTAGGTTGCTCTCCTTAGAGCAGCAGAGGCTGAAGGGAGACCTGATAGAGGTTTTTAAAATTATAAGAGGCATAGCTGGGGTAGACAGTCAGAATCTGTTCCCCAGGGTAAAAATCTCAAACACCAGAGGAGATGCTTTTAAGGTTAGAGAGGGGAAATTTAAAGGTGACGTGAGGGGCAAGTTTTATTTTTACGCAGAAAGTGATAGGTGCCTGAAATGAGTATACCAGGGGTAGTAGTGGAATCAGGCAGTTTGGTGGCATTTTGGAAGCATTTAGATAGAAACAAGAGTATGAAAGGAATGAAGGGATATGGATGATAAACAGGAAGAGGACGTTTAGTATAAATCAGTATCAAGATCAGCACAACATCATGGGCTGAATGGCCTGTCCACTGCTGTACTGTTTTATGTTCTATGAGAAGCCATAGCAGTAGAGTCTCTGGATTGAAATACATAGGCAATGGAACAAGACAAGCACCATCTGACCCATGTTGGCAACATTGGAGAAGTGCTGGAGGAGAATGGGTGTCACCAACCCTGTCAAAATCTGTTGTCAGAAAGGATAAGGAAAAATGGGTTACTTTTAAAATATTCACATAGACTATCATCAGTGGCTTTAAGAGTTATTTTGCTATTTCAGCATCACTACAAATACTGGAAACTTAGGAGACGGCTGAAGGAATTCACAGAGAATGCATTTAGAAGAGTTCACTGATGTTGTGAAACGATCTGTATGGATGGCATGCAAAACACAGTTTTTCATTGTACCTCCGTACATGTGATAATAATAAACCAATTGCCAATTACAATACTTTGAAGGACTTTGAAAAAGGGTTAAGAGGTCACAGTAGAAACCTGAGAAACTAGATGCAAGATGGCTAGATGCAAAGATGCAAGTTTAGGGTCAGGGCTTGGGAGATATTTTGAAGTTTGCCCTAGCAGACCAGAAAAAGAGAGGGAAGTAGGGAAGGCTGAGGACTGGATGGTCTCAATCACTGTGGTACAGTCATCCACAAATTCTTTGTCCTGCCCTTGACTGAAGTCGTGAAATATAATGGGCATCAAGGGGAAAATACTCTAATGGTTGGGGTCACAACTCACACAAAGATGGTTGTGGTTACCTCAAACATCCCAGCCCCAGGACATTGCTGCAGGTGTTCCTCAGAGCAGCATTCTGCAGCAAGCCAAGACAATATTCAGGCATGGGCTGATAAGTAAATTTAATCCATTGAAATATCAGACAAAGACAAAAAAGGAATCTCTAACCACCGATCCTAAACATTCAATGACTTTATCACTCACCCACTAGCAACATCCTACAGGATTTTATTGACCAGAAGCTCAACCAGACAAACAAAAGCTACAACAGCAGCTCAGAGACTCAGTATCCATGGTAAGTGCCTCACCATCTGACTCTTGAAAGCCTTATCACCATCTACAAGGCACAAGGCAGGAACATGATGGAATACTTCCCACTTGACTAGATGAGTGTAGTTCTAACAACTCTTGAGCCTACTCTGACAGATCCCCTCAAACCTACATTCTCAGTTCTGAAGGGGGAGGATAGTGGAGCAGGAGATAACTGCCACCTGCAGCTTCCCCTCCAAGTAACACCTCATTTTAACTTGGAAATATATCATTGTTCTTTCATCATCATGTTTAGGAAAAGTGGTTTGACTTTCATTTTTTTGCTTTTTTCTAACATTTCAATGGACATATACAACAGCTTTGAGGAGGTACCTTCACCAGAAGAACGCCAGCGCTTCAAGCAAGTGGCTCATCACTACCTCCTCAAGGGCAATTTGGAATTCAATACGTGCTGGTCTTGGCAATGACTCCCACTTCCCAAAGACAATTAAAATGTCAAGCCACGTGATACAATCCAGTCACAGACTGTCTGATCCAGGGTTTTACACTATTTCTTTTTAAAGCATGTGCTTACATTTTCAACTATGCTATAGACACAAGCTAAGCCAGCCCTCTATTATCAGTGGAGGCCATGATCTGTTATTGGAGTCAGCTTCTTGGCTAAGTAAAAGCAGGTGGTTTGTCATTGTTTTCTATTAAATGTATATAGGGGAAAAATTGAAAACAAAAAACATGAGAACTTCACTGTTCCATGAACTACAATTAGACTGAGTGATGTAAAATAGTTTCAAAACTGCAAGTTCCTATAACTTATTTCAAGTGTGAGATCAATAGGAAATAAAAGGACCAGTAAATATGGAATGTGCATTTTCATAAATGTAGTGCACGACAGAATATGTCACTGTGGCCAAATGAATTATTATATCGAAACAAAGAAAATGATGGCTCAACCACAATAGAAAATGGAAGTCACATACTCCCATAGTACATGACATGGAAGTCATGTAGTAACCGTAGTTTAGTGTTATGAATTATCAACACAAATCAAAGTAGTAATTTAAATAAAAGCAAAGTACATGCCATTGCTGCTTATTTCAGGATTATTTACTGGACAAATTATCTTCAAGGTGATTACCCAGGGCTAATCTTTACCTCCCACTGCACAAGAATAAAAAATTAATGAAGATAATTTGGAAATTCAGTGTACACGATTCAGCTTTGTGACAGTTGTCATCAATTTTCATTTAACTGAAGTATGTTTCATTCTTCGATCGGGGTAACAATTTCACTGGAACAGCAATGTGACTCCATCTAATCAAATGAAAAGTGAACCAGCCCCTGCAATGATCAGGATAATTACTTTTTTACTATATCATTGCTGGAATGTAGATTTTTGAATTGCTTCTTTATGTGGCAAATCTTTTGACTCCTCTTGGGACAAATGCAAACTTTGGAAAATTGTCATTTTTTTATAATGGCTCACCCGTCACCAGCTTCAGGTAAGAGCATCATGTCATCTTCCTCTGACGCTGTCCCTTAGGGTCAAGGATGACTTGCTTCTGCTCCAGTTCTGCGGCTTATGAGGGCTGATGAGCCCACTGGTGGACCAGAAGACTACTACAGGTGGGGCAGGAGGTGCTTGATGGGCTGTGTGGGTGGGTATTTGTGAAGTGGTGTGCTCCTTCCATCATTTACGTAGGACTCGTGTGCTCCCACTTAGTCAATGTGGTTTACAGAACATCCTTAAATTATTTCCTTCATCCACTTGGTAATTTCTTGTCATGTTGGAGCTGAGAATGGAGTATCTGTTTCTGAGTCTGGCGTTAGGCATGAGAGTAACGTGTCCTCTTCATCAGAGATGACTGAATGTAACTTAGAACAGAGATGTTGACCAGGGAGAGGAAGCTGATGAAGGTTCACTTGGCCTGTAGAGGGGTCAATGCTTGGCTCAGCTGCAAGGGATAAGGTAGGCTTGGCAGTCAGAGAAAAAGGTGGTAGTTGAGGGAAGGAGGGATCAGTATTTGGGGGAGTGAGGAAGGTAGGTTTGGTGGATCAAAACAAATCCATCATCTGAAGGAAAGTATGGGTAGATTTTTAATATGTCGCTTGGGCATAAATCTGCTATCGCAATTCATCCATATGTAATTCATATTGCAATTACAGTTCCAGCAATTTTAATTTCTATAGAATCAATCTAAGTGAAAACTAGTGGCAAATCCTCAACTCTGCTTAAATGGTTAAGGAGAAAGGTGAAAGTCCACCTTTAAATTTCTGAAGTATATCAGTTACAGAATGCTGACAGATTATAGCTAAATTGAATGTAAAGAAACTGATTAAACCATTCTCATCATCTACCTAGAATTATAAAACAAAACATGCACTTCATGTCCAAACAGGCCAAGTAGTGATTCTGCATGCACAGAGCAACTACAGGGGGTTTCACCTCAGGTGCTTCAAGATTTACCACTAGATCCTTTAAGTGAGCATCTTCTGCCAGCAGGTTGTGAAGAACACTGTAGCATGTTCCTATCCTCCCAGACACAAGGCTGATACTTGAAAATGGCAAATAAAATGGAATAAGATGTACTCAGTAGCTAACTACTTCCTAATTTTACCCAAGGCTGAATATTTCAGTGCCATTCCTTACGTATCCTTGTGAAATTCAATCACTTCAGTTATATTGAGCTTTACTTCTACAATGACATTCCCTGAGCTATTAGAAATAGGTTTTAAAATTTAGTGCTGCAGCACCCATTACTTGTACTTTACAACAGCCAACATTGTAACCAGTAACATGGGTATTCATTTGGAGAATGAGTCAGCCTACCGTCATGCTGATAAGAAAGTTAGCACCAGAAGTTAACAATGCCAAAAATACACAGGGTACATGGATCAGGACATCAAACAGCATGCAAAGCAGTGCAATGGAAGCACTGCTAAATTGAAGCCTGATAATCCTTTTCTTAACTGCACAGCTGAACACAGGTTTCCAAAAGTGGGCTGAACACACAATTTCTACATGTGCTGGAAATACACATTAGTCAGACCATATCTTTGGAGAGAAACAGACTTAATTTTTCAGAACCGGGAACAGTTAGAAAATGAATACATTTTAAGTTTCAGGGAATGGGGAGGGGTGCAAAGAAGAAAGAGGATGCTAATGAAACAGTGAAGAGAGAGAGAGAGCTAGAGATAGAGAGATAGAGAGAGAGAATGGCACAAAAAGCCCGTGGTTCAAGCTGAGAAAGAGCAGTGAAGCTTGTTCATAGGAGATGATCTGTCTGGAATATAAATAGGAAATAAATAAAAAGAGAGAGAGAGAAATTGTAGGAACTAGAGAAACATTAATCTGCAGTTGCTGGCATCTGAAGTAAAAGAGAAAGCTGAATTATCCAGCAGGTCAAGCAGTATACGAGGAGAGAACAAAACTGAGTTAATGTGTCAAGATTATGACTTTCATCACCACTGGTCAGTTTTGACACATCTGGAAAGGCTAGTTATCTGCAATTGTTGAATTCAATATTCAGTGCTGAGAGTTGTAACATACCTTGTTGGAAGATGAGATGCTCTTTTAAAACTCATTTTGGAATCTGGAAGTTGCTGGCAAAACCAGCATTTATTGGCCCTTCTCAAATTGCCCTTGAGAAGGTGGTGGTGAACTATTCCAGTGTGTTATCATTTTTTGTAAAGAGTTGTTGGTGTTGCACTCATCCAAGCTAGTGGACAGTAATCCACACTTTAAAATTATGTCTCATGGATGGTGAAAGGCTAAATCATTTTCCACAGGATACCCAGCATCTAACTTACTCTTGTAGCCCCGGTATGCACATTTGTGTCTGATTGAACAGTTGCTGGTCAATGAGGATCCCCAGGATGTTGGTCGTAATACCATTGAATGTCAAGATTAGACCCTCTTTTGTTGGAGATGGTCATTGCCTCGCACTTTATTCCTTGAGTTAAGGCTGGGGCTTCAATGGAACAATGTCAGAGGTCAAAGACAGAGAACACAGAACAGATCAGAGAGTTAAAATGACAGGCAACTGGAAGTTCAGGATCGTCCCCATCACTTACAAACTCAGTTTCCAAGTTTTACCAGTTTTGATAAGGGCATTCAACTGGAAACCTTAACTGTTGCTTCTGTCTCCACAGATGCTGCCTAATCTCTTGAATATCTCCAGCATTCTGTATTTATTTCCAGAATCTGCAGTTTTATTCTGCTTTTCGATACGAGGATTCACTTGGGATTAAAATGATGCGTTTACACAAAGTACATTCCTTAAGCGCAGACTTGTATTTAGCCGTCTGAAAAAGTATCAGCTCGACACTGATAACGTTAAGGGACGTCTCAGTTGTTTCCTGTGCCAGACTTGGCGGGTGTTTTTGTTGCTCATTACCTGGTTGTTGGTGCACCCCTCGCTCCAGTGCCTTACGATTAGCACCTGACGTCGGAGCCCCCACACAATCAGGAGCCCCGGAGCCGTCCCCTTTGCCTTTACTGTACCTTGTAGGAATCCGTGGCCAACAAGATGTTAAAGTCAGAGGAGTGAGGGGCTTCGGCCATCGCAGCCACACACTTGTCCCCCGGGCTCTCGGTAGGCGTGAGATCAGGCTGGAGCCGAGCCGACGCTCACTCTCACGTCAAGCCTTGTCCCGGCGTCACAGGCCAGGGCGGAGCCAACGCGCAGGAGCTGCACTCCGGGTCCGGGCAGTCGGTGGAGCCGCCGGCTGAAGGCAACAGGTACCACAGGAGTAGCAGTTAACTCAAGGTCACTAGGGGAGCGAGCGAGTTTGGGTCAGAGTTTGAAGGAGAGGTGGAGTTACAGAAGAGTGAGCACTCGCGGTAGGAGTTGGCGGGGCTCTGGGGAGGGCTACAGAGCAAGAGGGCAGGGGTTGGGTGTGAGATGGGAGGGGCAAGAAGGAGTGGTGAAGGGGGTGAAAGAGGTGGGTTAGAGAGATGGTCAGGTGAAAGGGGGGTTGAGACAAGAAATGAAGTCGGTGACAGAAATGGGACTTGGTGGAGGTATTTGGAGAGAGAGGGGTTCCTCAGAGGCGGGAAAAAGAAGGGATTGAACGCTTGTGAGCCAGTGGATGAGAATGTTGGTGGAGTTCGGGGAAATGAAAGCCTACATCTAAAAATGATTGAAGGATTTGCTGTTGGAGAGTAAGCAAGATGGGTGTGAGGTCCTTGAAATGAGGGAATCAGTGAAGGGAGACTGGGGACGGAGAAGTAAGGTTGGGGGAAAAAGATGTAAGGGCACGTTAAGAGGTTTGAGGCTTAATGGAAAGGAAGAGACTGAAGTGCAGTGAATATGCAAACCTGGGAGCATCAGTAAAGGAAGCAGAGCCGGACAAGATCACTAAGAAATAGATGTGTGAATGCTGATGACCTTTCCAAACATCAAGGGCAGTTTCACTGCTGAGAGATTTGTGGAACAAGTGATACAGACTGTTGATTCTCACTGGACCAAAGAGGAAGGATGAATGGAAAATACTTGACCGGAAGGCTATTAAGCCATAGGTTGCTTCACCACACGACACTGACATGGACCAGGATTTCACTTGAAAGGGAATGGGATGAATATTAGTATCAGGGAATTGGATAGCATTTTCAAGAAGCAAAGACAAGCACAAGGACGTACTTGGAGGCTGAATGGCCTTTCCCTGTTTGTTGTGTGAAAAAGATTTCTTTATTGACTCCAAGCCCAATAAGTGGTTGATATATGAC
>JARFYF010000094.1:27585777-27596080 GCA_030265395.1 Rhina ancylostomus | reverse complement strand
AACAGTACAGAGTAAAGTGTCACAGCTACAGAGAAAGCGCAGTGCAATAAGGTGCGAGGTCACAACAAGGTAGATCGCAAGGTCATGGTCCATCTCATTGTATAAGGAAACTGTTCAATAGTCTTATCACAGTGGGGTAGAAGCTGTACTTAAGTCTGGTAGTACGTGTCTTCAGGCTCCTGTATCTTCTACCCAATGAGAAAAGAGAGAATGTCCCGGGTGGGTGGGGTATTTGATTATGCGGGCTGCTTCACCATGACAGAGAGAGGTAAAGACAGAGTCCAAGGAGGGGAGGCTGGTGTCCGTAATATGCTAGGCTGTGTCCACAACTCTCTGCAGTTTCTTGCGGTCCTGGGCAGAGCAGTAGCCGTACCAAGTGTGACACATCCAGATAGGATGCTTTTATTTTTTTAAAATATATTTCTTTAGTTATTGGTATGAGTTCTTTAATTAATCAAAGTTCCAATGTTAATTTTTTTAGAAGAACTTCTGACAATTCTTTGTACTTTATTCATTCTACTAATACAGACTTAGGGAGCCTTGTAATTGTGCACTGAGTGACTCAACTCTCGAGAGACTTTGAGGGTTGAGCCACTCAGTGCACAATTACAAGGAATTATTGATTGACGTGAATTAATTGAAGGTTAAAAATTTCTTCTTCTGGAGTTTATTACTATGCTACAAAGTATATTGACTTTGGGTTGTAGCAATTGAAAGAGATACCTGTATATATTTTTTTAAAATCTAGCATATAATCAAATGAAGTATGAGATATAGATTTTCTCAGTTATAGCTGTCACAATTGTGTTATGTCTTAAGAGAGCTTGTAAAAGTGAAACATCTTTTCCTTGAATCTTAAAGACATTTTTCCTCCCTTTGTCTGTGCATCATTAACATTCCTGTCTCTCTTTATGACGTGTGTTGAAGGTGGAGAGTTATAATTGTCAACAGTAACAGGACAAATTTTTATTTTAAGGTTGAAACATGGTAATGTTCTCTTTCAAACTTTCCATCTCTTTAAAAGCAGATTTCCCTCTGGGATGGCAAGATCACAGAATTTGTCCTATGTATTTTACTTCAAATGCTTGAGTAATGTCATTCCTACTTAAAATCTTCTTCTGCTGGGGAAAAGAAACTCCCATGTAATTAATAATTATTCCCTTGGCACTTTTCATTTGAACATGACTTTATTATTTATTGCATAAATGCTGTTGGTGCTTCCAAAAACAATTATAGATATTAATATCTCAAAGGTTTTATCAATTCCAAAATTGATTAAATGAGATTTCTTTTTTTTTGCTATAATTACAAAGCTAACATACACATATCTATGTTTCTGTATCTTTTTTACATTTACATGAAGGTTAAATGATGGCAAAGCATCAACAAAAGATCTCCCTCAGGAATGTACTCGGTATTTTAAATAATGTCCCGTTTTAAATGATATACTATTTTAAATATTGTTATTAAATAATATGCAAAAATACAGCATGTATCTTTGCATATCCAAACTCTTTGAGAAAATCATTTTGCAACTCAGAATCAAATACTCCAGCCTTCATAGTTGGATAGCCGCACTTCGGAGACTTGAACACATTATCTAAGCTGGTACTTTGGGGTAGTACAGAGGGAATGCTGCTCTATCATATATACTGTACTTCAATTGTGACATGAAGCCAAAACCAAGATCCAGTAACATTATTGCAAGGGGATGCCTTTATTATCCTGGTCCATATCATGCCATTAAGCACCACTCAGAAGAAAAATTGACAATTTGATCATTTGTTTCATTTGTAGTTGTACGCAGGTAAGCTGCTCCAGCATTTCCGCAATAACTGCATTGACTAGATTTCAGAAGCAGCTTTTGATTTTAAAGTAATTTGGTTTCTGCCAAGGTAATTAAAGATGCTATGTAAGTGCAACTTCTGTCTTTTGTGTACATTGGTGTCACAAAAGTTTCTGAATATGTGTTTTGATGAGCATACTTGTGTGGTGAACATCTTTACCACAGTTGGCATCATTAGTGACCTTGTGGGCATCATTACTGTCTTGCAAATTGCACAACTGCCTTGTCATTATTGGATGCCTGTAGAGAATTCATTGCTAATGGTGTATTGCTAGTCCACTGACAAGCACTCACCTGGAGAGGAAATCTTTACTGAAAGGTAGTACAGACTTTAAGAGCAGCACCTGTAATTTTAAATAAAAACAGGGAGTGCTGGAAATAATCAACAATTCTGCCTGCTTCTGTGCGAAGAGAAACAGAATAAACAGAAGACCTTCCATCAGAACTTTCTAAGCTTTAATTCTAATGTAATTTTAATACTATGTTCTGGATTTTTCTCCATACCAGTGAGTTACTTGGCTATCGGAAAAACAGTTATCCTGCCTAGCATTAGAATCAATCCAAACCAAGCCAGTTTACCAGCTTCAGCAAATGAGCCCTGATACTTTGCACTGTTCTTTTTAAGATACTTGCTTTTAAGGGTGGAGATCAGAATATCAATTATTATCAAAGAAGCAAAGGAAAGATTAGAGAAGGGTTAATCAGCCTCGTCTGCAGCACTGTTCATTTCTGATCATTGTAATACAGCTGTGGTCTCTGGTTCTCCATGAATTTGCCTTTATGAATTTACAAGGGATAGCAGTGCTGGTGAATGAATTCCCCAAAGTAAGCTCCTACAATGTGTTGTCCATGAATGTTTGTCTGAAAATTGCTACCATGTAAACTATTCACTGTTTTGAGCAGAGGAGCCAGGGAAATAATAGGATTTAATGCTAGGCCACAAAGCAGCAGGTTTCAGATCCTGTTTTGGAAATGACAGAAATAGCAACACTAATCAGGAACGTTGTCTTTACATGTGTGTTTATTTATAAAACCCCATTTCAAAGACTGACAGTTTCACTCCCCCTCCCTCAGCAAAAGAATTTTTTTTAATATATATAATCCCTTTTTACCTGTTTTTTTCCCATTGAAAGGAGTTCCAGCTTCTTTACAATTTTCCACTATATTCAAGAGCCTCTCATCTCACATCCACTCAGTTAATATCTTCACGTGGCTTGGATATTCATCCTAAAAGGAATTCCCAAAACTAATTCTAACTGTGGCCTATGCAGCGATTTATACAAATTTACCATTATCCATTTGCTTTTACAACTTTAGTAATGTGTCCTTTCATGTTTAAATATCTGTAATTCCACACAAATGTCACTGTATCTTTACTCTTTTCAATGCTCATTTTGTTTCCTCCAAAAACATATCCCCTTACATTTTTGCACATAAGTTTTATTCAGTATGTGTAATTCACAATATTAAACTACGTCTATTTAAAGTTGCCAGAATCCTTCTCATAGTTAATCCGAAAGATAATTTTAAGCTAAATCAGAGGTCAGGAATCCCATTCTGCTGGTTTTACACCCAGATCAATATTACTCTCCAGTGAAAATTTTAAGTTTCCTAATGAACAAATTATTTTAAAGTTCCCTTGTCTATTTTCGTGTCATTCACCAATTTTGATATTGTACACTTTTGCCCAAAACTGGACTATTACAAATATGAGATGAACAATTTTAACACAGAACCCACTTAACTCTGGACCACAAAATGACCCATCATTCTTTAGGTTCTGTTAACACTGCATGTTTTAATTTTATTAAGATGCTTACTCTGATTCTTTTATCAAATATCTTCTTAAAAATCCACAGAATTTACATTATTGGTATGCTATACTGTTACTTGTTGACATGAATTACCATGCCTTGCTACATGACTATTAAAGTTTATCTCCAGATTATGACTTCTTGAAATGTTCCTGTTACCACAGGCAATAATTTGTTTTATTGTTGAGAAACTCTTTGTCTATCCAGAAAAATTCTAAAGCTTCCCCCAGAGCATAACTTGCACATTTACTCCACTCTCTGGAAGTTTATTTTTCCACAAGTATTTCTTAATATCTATTCTAAACTTTTCTAAATGAGCTTGAGCCTCTGTTCTCCTTGTCAGCTTCCAAACTTTGAATAATATTCTCCTTGTTTTATTTCCTACCCTATTATCCTTGACCATCTACAGCAGCCTCACAAATGCCTTCTTTCCATGCAGTGATTGAATGTCTCCCTAAAACCTTGGTGACCCAACTTAGAGAGCGTGTGCAAGGTCTAGTCTGGCCTTTATCTCTGATAAAGGCCAGGGTTGTCATGGGATGTTGTCATCCAATACATAGGTTAATGAGGGAGCAAAAGCATGAACAAAGGAATGTATTAGCCGCAAAATGCAGAGCTATAGAAAATGTCCAGTGGTAGGGAAGAGAGAAAACTAAAATGAGGCAATATTATAGATGGATGACCTACAGTAGAAATGGCAGTTCTGATAAAACCAGAGAAAACAAGTAACCTGAACTAATAGAATATCAGTATTGAGTCCAGAGGCTGCAACGTGCCCAGACAGATGTTGAAGTGCCTTTCCGCAAACTTGCATTGGGTCTCATTACAACAGTGCAGTGGCACGCAGATAGATAGACTGGGATGAAGAATTAAAGTGGCGAGCAACAGGAAGCTCAGGGTTACCTCTATTGTCTGAATGTAGGTGCTCTGCATAGTGGTTACCCAATCTGCAATTGGTTTCTTCCATGTACTGGACACCACATTGTGAACACTGAATGCAGCACACAGGAATGGAAAAATCATGCTCAACACTTCACATAGGATCCCCATCACTTTGCATTATAATTTTTGTTTGTTAAGCTAATAGATGCTGAGAAATGTATCACCAAGAAAGTGATTTACATTTCTTCTGTCTGCTTGTATTTAGAATTCCAGTTAAGAATTATGGACTCTTGAATATTAGCATCAAACACTACTGAACTAAAGACTAGGATTATAAATTACAAGAAGTAGGATCTTAATGGATTGTTACCTATTTGTATCTTTTTTGGTAGAGTCATGCCATGTTCCAGGAGTGGAGCTTATGACAATCCATTTGATGCTGTTTATTTGCAGAAATTCTCAATTTATTACCACCCACAGCCAATCTAAGTAAGCAGAAGGGGCTGAGGATTTGTGGTAGACCAAGAGGAGTAGTTCATTTTTAGGTCTAGGTTAAAGTCCTTGGGGCTTTTCTCTCCCAATCACTACTAGCAGCTCTGTGGAGGCCTGTGTACCCTCACAAGAGCCTCATCCAAGGAATGTTCATTTGTGTCTCCTGTCATTTGGGATTCTTGCCTAATATCCTGCTTTTGCAAAAAAATAAACTGCTGGAAGAACTCAGTAGGTCAAGCAGCATCTGTGGAGGCAAAAGTACAGTTGGCATTTCAGGTCAAGACCCTGCATCGTCCCTTTGCCTCCACAGATGCTGCTCAACCCACTGAGTTTTACCAGCAATTTAATTTTTGCACCAGATTCCAGCACCTGCAGTCTCCTGCTTTTGCATACTGGCTTTTGGACAGGAGACATGAAAACTTAGGGCATGGGGCACAAATTCTGCTGATTTAGTTAAATGAAGCTAGCGAGTTAAAATGACCTGAATCTCATGCTCAACTTTTCCACATGTGATTTGGGGAACCTTGCCCCCTACCTATCCTGATCACACCCAAAGTTAAAAAATCAGAATTACTGATGCAACATTCCCAGTGCAGGGCCACATTTGAAAAGTGTGGATCAGTGAGTGCCACCAAACTTTGAAATGGTAATTGTCTGATTCGGCCTTGAATTTTGCAGTTCTGCACTTGAAACATGCTTTGAATTTATTCTTTTCTGTTAATGACTGGTTGGATTACATGTCTCCACAGATTAGTTACTTCACATACCTGGGGCAGCTTTTTAAGACAGAAGTACATGTTTAAATGTCCACCGATTTGAAATATTGTAAGGCTCCTTAAGTAATTTATTTAAGTGGCGTTTTCAGGAGAATAATCTGCAGGTTTGGAAAATGGAATAGGTCAAAAGGCTGCTCCTGATATTAGTTTGAGTTTAATGGATTAAATCGAGGGATCAAACTGATAAGTCAATAGCCATTAACAAAATTAAATTACATCTAGTATCTCAGTTATAAAAGATGCAGGGTACTCTTCCAAAAGCAATGGATTTAATTATGTTTCTAACTACAATTTAAGAATTTAAAACATCTACAATAATCTGTGCTTAATCTATATTCTTCTTAGCCATCTTATAATTAATGCAGAGAGCAGCTAGAAAATATTAATTTAAAAATTAGCATATTAAAAATAGAGAGAGATAATTATTTAATTACAGCACCCGCTGTTAATGATTACATGTAACCAACAACTGAATTTATGATATGAATTATCTAAATTACATTCACAATCTCATTATTAATTACTATTGCTTTCATCAAATACTTAAACCTACCATAGGTTACTCCAATTTAATAATTCCTACAGGAGCACTGATCTCTTGCATGCTCATTGAGTCCACAGTAAATCAGAAGTTACAATGAAAATAATATTCCTGCTGTATACTGCTGAAGATGGCAACACTTGCTGCAGGCAGACTCTTGGAAATACTCCAGTAACTCCTTTATCTGGCAAATCTTCACATGCAAGCTGAACCAAGCAGTTCACAAAACTGCTCAGCGAAATCTGTTCTGGGATGTTGCAGAGTAGAAGTGACCAATTCTTTTTCCCTAAACAGTAGCCTCTCAACAATTCCAGCCTAGTCTGGGAATTTAGCATGCAATAAAGATCAACCCCAATATATATTGCCTCTGTTCTTATAACATCAATCATACCATTTATCCACTAATTTATCAGGGAACAAGCATATTCATACATTTGACATCTGTAAATTGACTTGTTAGTTTCTGGACCCTTTTTGTATTAACCTTGGCTAACGTGCACAACAACTTCATAAAAGGAACTCAAAGAGTCATATTTCCTTCTTTATGTGACATCAATAACGCATGTGTGCTGGCATGCATTGTCTCAATATAATGAGGTACATTTTCCAATTAATGCCTCAGCCTGGAACCTCACTCTGAAAATAGATATTAGAAGATCACATAAAGACACATTTTCCACTTGAACAGT
The DNA here is from genome assembly GCA_030265395.1 of Rhina ancylostomus. NCBI lineage: Eukaryota > Metazoa > Chordata > Chondrichthyes > Rhinopristiformes > Rhinidae > Rhina > Rhina ancylostomus. The sequence continues at coordinate 27,589,040 of JARFYF010000094.1, read as the reverse complement.
GAATTTATAATAAAAAACCTAAATGAAAGTCAGAAACTGGGTTTATCTCAGTAGGCCAGACAATACAATATTCCACAGACTATAGTAACCTCAAAGACAAAGAAGCTTAGTCTGATTTTAACTGCCACATTATTTCACCCTCAGAAATTCCCCTTGTTCTGACCACCACCATCCCCTACCATCTCTGCTACCTATACTAATTTGTTTCTCTTTCTCCATTCCGAGAAAGTTAATGCTTCAGGTCCATGACCCTGTTTCTTTTTCCGCAGATGATGCCAGGCCTGTTGAGCTTTTTCCAGCATGCTCTGGTTTTATTTAAAATTATTCAAGTTTCGCATTTGTGAACATGATTACTGGTTCTTATGTTTCCTCCCAAACACCCAAGTTTCAGTGTGGCTATGATATTCCATTTCCCAGACCTATCAATAAATGACAGCCTGCCCCCCCACTGATATTCCTGTTGTTACAATGGATTCACACACACAAGTTTGATGCTCATTTACTACATGCTGAGATACAAGTAGATGTACCTGTGCATCTGTAGTCCACAAATGTGGGGCATGGAGAGGCACTGCATTCTGTAGAAAGTCCATTTAAATTAGCTACTACACAAAATTGAACCTGTATATTTGCAGAGTGAGGAAATGATCGGTGTGATTATATGCAGTAAAGAGAATTAATAAAATGCATCCCACACATAATGAAAAACAGTAATTTCTCTCAGTAAAACAAATTAATTCTGATATAAACTATCCACCTTGTCATTTCTGTCTCTTAAGTTTGAATACCTTCAAGTACAGTGAGAAGTAGCATTCACAAATTTAAATTCTTTATACTTTCCTACCTTTGAATGTATATTGCCTGAAACAAGCTTTATGTATCACTGTTCACATTTCTATACTTCATAAAATTTATTATGAGCATCTCCCCAACTAGAATCCAGCAGTTTTCTACCTCCTCGTCACAGTTTATACACAGTAGCTGTTTGGATAATTAAAACTGACACACTTATTGCACTACCTTAAAAGAAAGTAAACTTTCCAATTTTCAATGTAGTCTTTCTAAATTAATCATTGGAAGCCATACTGACTTGACAAACTGCTATTTCTGATGCCCTGATTGTTCAGACGCAGTCTCAAGACCACCGTAATCTCAGTGACAAAACAGGTCAAAAAGATAGCACCAAATGAAGCGATCAGGAACATTCTTGAGGAACATTTAGCCCCTTTGAATTTCTTCTGAAATTCAGTATGTTCATGGCTGATCAAAGATCAAACTTCAAATATTGACTTGCATTCAGTTTCTCTCATGAAACATTGGTTCAAGATTAACAATTAATTGTGCATTGATTGCCACTGGTGGAACAGAGTTCCAAAGTTTTTAATCACTTAAGTGTCAGACTATAACTAAAGTTTTGAAAGGCCTGAATATATTTTATATACAATGTCCCCAGTCCTAAATTCACCAACCAGTGGACATTCTTTCTCTGTACCTACCCTATCACTGGTCTTAATATATTGACAACTTGAATCAAACCAACCTGAACCTAAATTCTAAAGAATACAGTCCTCATTTGTAACATGCACTAGTTCAGCCCCAAGCGGTGTTTCAGTCCAGTCTGCCTTAGAACTCCTAATTACAATACGAATGCTGAAATTTCACTGAAAAGAATATCAAAAGAATTATTTTTATTAGTATGTCCTTGAGAGGAATACACCCATGCAATGTGGAACTTAATGGAGTCAGTGGCAGGTTTAAAGGGTCTCCAGAATATTGCATGCTGTTAATTGAAGACACAGGCAGAGATATGTCAATCAAACTGATTCACAAGCATCAAGAGCTGACCTGCCTGGAACTATTAAATATAAATGATTACATGTAGGAGCTGGGAAGAAATTAACTTTACTTTTCCTGAAAATTTTCAGCATGGTTGTTGATTTCCTGAAGTTAAATTAATTTGAGATGCCCTGAATCATGAGCACCATAAAGCAGTAGTCAGGTTAGGGGCCTTTAATTAGGGCTGTGTTTGAGAAACTCAGTGCCTCAATGGTATGGAGGTTGGAGAATGGGAACTTGGTCACTGGCATTGGAATATCCAAGTTTAGTGTGGATAAGACAGGGTGACAGCTTTAACAAAGCATTGGCTGAAATGGATCAAATGAGGGGCAATGCTTTTGTTTGGCAAGATTGTCAAAGATTATAGAACCAAAGAGGGTGAATGAAGCTGAGATGCAAATAAGCCATGATGTAGCAGAAGAGTAGAACAGACCCAAGTCTGGAGACCCACTTCTGTTCCAGGATTACAGAGCTGGGAGTAGACAGTCTTTGTAAAGTGTCCAAAGCTCAGTTCAGGGTTACATAGGATATGGTAGCTGTGAAGTGTGAGTCAGTGGTCACAGAGAAGAGTGGAATCCATGGCAAGATTACTGAGCAGGCGAGGAGCAAAGAAGGTATAGAACATAACAGGACTGTACAGGCCCTTTGGCCCATGGTGTGCCGACATTTTATCCTGCACTAATATCTAACTCTTCTGTCCCACATAGTTAGACATAGGAATGATAGAGAGGTGGAGGGCTGTGTGAGAGGGAAGGGTTAGATAGATATTAGAGCAGGATAAATGTCTCTTCACTGTCCCTAATGTATCTGGCCCCACAACCTCTGCCAGCAGTGTGTTCCACACACCCACCACTCCGTAAAAAAAAACTTTCCTCTAACATCCCCCTTTCATCTTCCTCCAATCACCTTAAAATCATGTCCCCTCATGTTAGCCATTTTTGCCCTTGGATAAAGTCTTCGACTGTCCACTTGATCTATACCTCTTATCATCTTGTACACCTCTATCAAGTCACCTCTCGTTATCCTCCTCTCCAAAAAGGAAAGCCCAAGCTCACTCAACCTATCCTCATAAGACATGCTCTCCAATCCAGGCAGCATCCTGGTAAATCTCCTTTGTACCCTCTCTAAAGCTTCCACATCCTTCCTATAATGAGGTGACCAGAACCAAACAAAATACTCCAAGTGTAGTCTAACCAGAGTTCTGTAGAGCTGCAGCATTACCTTGCAGCTTTTGAACTCAATACCTCAACCAATGAAGGCCACCACAGCAATATGCCTTCTTACCAGCCCTATCAACCTGCATGTGTCACAATGTTGATCCAGAGCAAACTCAGAGAACCCAAGTGCGGCACACCGATACAAGACTGGAGTCAGGATACTTCCTCAGGACAAATGCAGGCAGTAACTGGAAGGAGTCTTGCTTCGGA
>JARFYF010000094.1:27550793-27568308 GCA_030265395.1 Rhina ancylostomus | reverse complement strand
AAATTTAAACAGTTCCTTTTCATATGTTGTACAAATAATCATAAGCACAAATTAGCAATGAGCCTGGAAGAGTTGGAGTTAGGGAAGTTGGTTGGCACTATAATTGGTCAGTCATTGTGTTATGAGAAAATGGACACTGAGGACCTGCCACTGGTAAATTCAGTAGCGTAGGAAGTCCAAGGCACAATGAGCTGTTGAAAAGGCTGTGTGTACTCAGGCATTTCCTTCATACATCACTTTCAGTGCAGAGTATATGAAGGAAATCCTGTCAGTCAGGAGCAGAGGGATAAGGAGAGCAAAACACAGGGGGAGGGGGGGTGGGATGAGGCTCAGAAATCACAAGGGGTTTCAGGGTGTGGGCTAGAAGCAGGAAATGGTTGTGGGGAGCTGGAGTTGGAGGAGCCAGAAGACAGGGAGTAGAATCAGAAGACAGGGAGTTTAGGGTTTCTGGTCAGACTTGTGATTAGATATTGGAGTGAGTCAGTGATCGGTGTTGGACCAGGTTAACAGATTGTTGTGGTGGGCTAGGGATTATGAGCTCAGTAGCTTGAGGCTGAGGGTGCAGGTTAAGGGTCTGGTAGACATGGTCTTGGGTACCATTCTGCATATCTGAGCTCCTCCTTGCATTAGAGGTCACAGAATGAAATTCATGGATCTGTTACTCATAGTATGTCCACAATTTTTTTGTTATATTTTATTTTTGTTGGAATTGAATTGGGTGGCTCGCAATACTGACCTGGGACTGACCCTTTGACCTCTTCACTCTGTGGAAAATGGCACCAAATCAAGTAATGCACATATCCATCAAGAAATTGGATTTTTAAGTAGATAACAGTTTGAAAACACATTACAGTGGCTTTGGCGACAACATTTTGGGAAACCAATATATTGCATGTTAGGATAGATGATTTTCTAAAAGGCTGATCAATTAATTAATTAGTGCTTTTTTGCACAAAGAGGTGTGAGATAAATCTAGAGGGTGACTGACCTCAAATGCTTTCAGTATCGCTCCTAGGTAATTTGCAGTAGCATTTATAGAAGCATATTAACTAGACCCCAAACCTCAGGAATAATGAAACAAAACTTGGGTCAATTCTGAATGAGGCCAACAACAACATTAAAAATGAGGGAAGGATTTTTTTTATAATTTTGTGTAAATCATTCTACATGAAATTTCCAAGAAGTACATATTCAGTTAATTCAGGCTCGATAACAGAAAAAAGATCATAGTTTTGCCATTTAGACCCACAGTCCATTACATTACACAGAATTATTTGTTGGGAAAAGATAACAAATTATCATTGCACTGGTTTGCAACACCTCATTTTAAATCCACATTCTCATATTTAAATTCCTCAAAGCTTAGCTTCGCAGTATCTCTGGCCCCTCTTCCTGCCCTGCAGTTGCACCAGAATTTGAACCACCTCTCAAAACTACCAACCACCCTTCACCTGCCATGCCTCCAGTTACTTCTCAGGCTATGGTCTGGAATTCCTTGCAAAACTCCTGCACCTCTCAACCTTCAGTTCCTGCCCTAAAGGGTTCCTTAATGCCCGCCAACCAATGAGTCTTTTGGTCACTCCTTTCAGAACAATCCTGAGGAGAGCTTTTCTGGAGGTTGCTGAATTTAATAACAATGTTTTTACAAGCTGGGCATGTAAAATTAAATAGAGGTATTTAGGTCCAATTATACCAGCTATTAAAATGAAAGATCATTGATCTGAAGTATTTTCCAATGCAAGGATCTATGTCTGTTGGCCTGGACCAGCACATTGTATGTAAAATTGTAAGGGAGATTCCCATCTTGTGATCTGTTTTGCCTTCCTTCCCAGAAAAATGAAAACTGGTGTCCTATTCACTACCCAGAGATCAAATTCAATTCAAATATCTCAAGCTTCTTATTCATTTAAAATTACAATTAACAAAATTACATTCTTTTTGCAGGGAGGATGTTAAGCAAATACAAGTTCATTGTAATGCAAAATACATGTCAGAGGTGCTCGGCAGCAGTGGCTTTTGGAAGCTGCAAGACCCAGTACCAGTGTGTGGGTGGACAGTACTGTAGGCTACACTTACTTATTCAATTCATCCAAAAACTATTACAATTTAGGCAAATACAGAGCAGTTTTGTAAAATCAATTAGTAAACAGTTTGTTGTATTTATAGTGAACCGCGCGTTACACTTGGCGTTATTAAATCTCATCTTCCTCTATTTTTCAATATTCTGCTCATAGATTCACCAGTTCTGCATTAGTTGCAAACTCAACTCTGCTGCCACTTGATGCTGTAATAAGGAGAAACAAAATCAATCACTCAAAACAGAAACACAATTTCTGGAAGGCACATGCAATAAATTTCTCATAGTATGCAGAGCCTATCATGTGGGTTGGCTGCCCTGTGTAGTTTGTTTTGAGTTCATGTTTGCACAAATTAAATTCTACAAATTATCAGCTTGATATTTATTTCTAACCCATGAATTTGTGTTTCCTGTACAGGTGAGGCAGAATTGAATCTGGTATTAATATTAATAAGTGTTGTCTGTATTTCATTATGGCTTTTCTAATTAACTCAGCAAGAATAACTTATTAAAGGTGTTAGCAGTTAGATTGTGAAATCACCTCTGTGTGTATAGTATAGGGGTATATGAAAACAGGGCTAATTTTCTTGTGCCTGCCAACCTTCCTGGATAGTAACAGCCACAAGTTCTCTAAGGTTTAAACTCCCTAATTTTGGATTCACTCTTGGGAAGTGGGGTTTCTAACAACTCCTGCATTTATTCTCCTCCCCGATTAACTTTGAGGTGATAAGATGTCCTTTGAACAAATAGACTATGTAGTGAACTTACACCCACACTTCTGCAAAGTTCCAGGATTTTGACCCAGTAACATGGTAATATATCTCCACTTCAGGATGGTAAATAATACTGAGATGAACTTGGAAGGTGTAATATTCCCATGTGCTTCTTGTCCTCATTTTTCTTTGGATTAAGATTAGATGATTGAAAGCAAAACAGAAAGGCTGCTCCATGCACCTTTGGCATTTCAGTGTGGTGTTCCAGTGGTGAACAGCTGCCAATAAAATGGACTGCCTTGTCCTGGACAGTTTTGAGTTGCTTACATGTTGTTGATACTGCACTTATCGAGGCACTTGAAGAAGATAACATCCACTTCCATCTGCTTTCTGGGAGGGCTTTGGAGAGTCTGGAGGAGACTCTTGTTGCAGAATAAACAGCTTCTGAACTACTGTTGTAGACATGCACAGTATTTATACAGCTAATTCAGATGAGGTTCTGATCAACAGTAACCTCCAGGATGCTGCCTGTGATAGATTCGACAATGGCAATGCTATTAAATATCAGAATGAAATGGTTGGACTTCTTGTTTTGACCAAGATTGTAATGGGATTTGAGCCTCAGTAGTCTTGACAGAACCTGAACTGCAGCTTGGTGAGCAGGTTGTTAGTGGCGAAGCACTCTTTATACCAGGTTAATTTCCCACATTGTTGGCTAAATGCCAATGTAATTGAAATGGAAGGGCTTGGCTGGAGGTATGCTAGTCCTGGTACACGAGTCTTCAGCCTGAATGTTGTGAGGGCCATAACCCTTGATATAATCAATGCACTCACCTATTTCTTGCTATCATGAGGAATAAATCAAACTGATTGAAGACTGGCTACTTTGATGGTGCGGACTTCAGGAGGAAACTAAGAACATCCACTTGTCACTTCTGGCTGAAGATGGTTACAACCAGTTCAGCCTTGCAGCAGTTTGGGCATTGCAGTCCGGGATGGCTCAGGAACATCCCAGCAAGATTCAACAGTATTTATTAGAAAATAAAGAAGCATTAGCAGGATTGTCTGTGGGTGTATGTGGCCTCTCCAGGGAAGTGATCTTCTGCCTCAATCAACTACCAGAATATTTTAATCATTGTACGAACATCACGTTGTGACGTGGCCAGGCCTTAGTTATTTGTAGGGCCAAATTATGCATTTAATTAAACAAGTGATTGGTAGTTTAGTCACTTTCGCCACAAATCTTTTGTCTATTTCCGATAAATTTAGTGCAGGCGTCTATAAAACTAAAAGAGCTGACCTTTGAGGTTTGATAAATATCACTATGTAAACCAAATAAATATTTTAATTTTGTTAAGACAGCATATTTGTTTAAAGTACAAATATTAGGCATCAGTGGTTCATCATTATACATAACTCGTGTCTTCAGCAGAGATAACATGACTAATAGCATCATTGGAAGTGAACTGGTGCAAGTTTATTGCAGCAATTTGATATTTGTACATGGGACTATCAGAGATTAACTGATGGTATTTGCCTTCTTGAGAAATAAATGTATTAATTATTTTCTCACAGAATATTTCAACTATATCAATTTAAACTTTTCAAAACCTCAGCCTGCTTGATTATTCCGTATTTTTGTTGGCCCAGTTTGGCTAAATTTAGTACAACCACTACAAAGCATTGCAAATTTTCAAGTGAAATTTAAAATATAACAATCTTTTGTGCTAATTTTTGAAATATTTCACTGGAAGAAACTCCCACCCATAAATTTGGCCATTTGCCCAGGTGAAGCATTCATCAGAGTTTCTGCTAATTAGACTCATTGCCAGGCCTTCTGGTAGGCTTCAAGAATTAAGATGCTTTTTTTCAGTTCCTAGGATAGAAAACAAAAGTTTTAAAATCTTTTGAATGTAATTATTCTTGTTATAATAAAATTTGTTTTGTGTTTTTTTTAAATAAGGTTCAGTCATTTAAAATGGGATTACTCAGCTGGTGAATTAACACTCAGATTCATGTAGTCAAGCCTTTTTCAAACTTAGCTTCAAGTTAGTAAACTTGAAGAAACATTTAAGAAACGTTTTAAAACGCAGCTCAAGCTAAAACGATTCTGCATTATGCACAGGAACTCAAGTAGAAAAAAAACATTTCACAACAAATTTAATTTTGTGTGCTATAGTTACCTAAGTTTTAAATTGAGCCAAAACTGGATATCCTATTTCACATTATATAATTTAGTTTCATTCTCGATTTCTTCACAAGAGTTTGGCGACAAGTCTTGATCCCACGAAATTGAGACAAGCTGTGGCCAAACTTGAGCTGCTTTTCTCTCTCCTTCCTCTACATGAACTGAGCCATGCTGGTTCCCTCTAAGTTAACAGAAGGGAATTGAAACCCCTTGCATTGATAATTGCTTTGTCTCCAGTATTGGAGACCAATATATCACACCTGACTGAAGATTAGATTCTTACTCTTTAAGGGAATGGCTTTTTGCAAAATAGTGTTTGGAATGAAAGACATAATAATGGATTACAAACAATTGAATATCAGTGTAAAACACAACAAGAAAAAGTTTTTTGAAAAGCTTTTATAAGATTCCATATAACGCAATAATTTTCAGCCGCTGAGTCACAAGAATAATGACGGTTGGTCTTTAAGCATTTCAGATAATTTGTGTTGAACATTCATATCTAATTATGTACTATTGGCTTAGGGACAGGTAGTGTTATGTTAGTTATTGTATGACCATTCATTACATACAAAAGGTAATTCAACATTGGCCACTAAGAACCAAAGAAATGGAATCATTAGCTTCAGTTTTTGAGAGCTATGAGTGCCCTTAAACCTCTAACATAGCATCTAGAGTGCATCTGAACTCTTCTGAAGTGGGTTGCAGTGAGTACCATGTTGGGGATTGAATTGTTGAGGGCAATGAACATTTGCCAGAAAAAATGCAAAGTGGCAGATGTGGCATCAATCATCATGTGATACTGGCACCGTCACTGCCTTTTGGAGCTAGTGTTCCAGTCAGCGCTACCTCTGAACCAAGACTCCTAGAGGTTTGCTCAGAAATACAAAGGAACACCCACCACCCTGAACCTTGCGCAACTGAAAAGTTGCAGACTTGTGGTTTTTTTTCTGGCTGTTATTACAATGCTACAAGTGATCCTTTCTCCCATTGTTTCAAGTTGCAAACGCCTGCAGAGTTTTGTGTGTTAGGTGCTGGAGAACATTTTCTAACTTCAAGGTTTTTGCACATACAGGTTGTGTGCCTTATTAGGAATTCTTCCAGATGTACAGCATGTCTTTAAACAAGAACAGAGCAAGCCACTGGAAGTGGGAAGAGGAGGTAACCTCATCAGGAGATCATATTTGATTTGATTTTCAGAGAGCAATCCTCCTAACTGCATTTTCCACATACCCACGTACAGGTTCCACCTTGTTGCTATCCGAAGTCAGTATTTGGCTGTGATATGATCTGTTTTCATCATTGCTGTTATCTACTCTGTCTGCGTAGATTGTGTTTCTTTGGTATCCAAAATGAAAAAGGGAAAGGGATGGGAATGGTGGGCTGGGGCTAGTGGAGTAGCCTCTGCCATCGACAGCTTGTAAGTCAGAAAAGACTGGAATTGAGGGAGAGGTGGAAAGAGGTGATTAAGGTCCTGCCAACTTTGATATCTTCAGTCCTGCTGCTGGAGAACATCATCCCCTCACCCCAACCCTAGTGCAACTGTCCATCTCTATGGTTGTTGCCGCCTTTTCTCACATATAGATCAATGACACCCAGATGTGCCTGTATCCTTCAATTTAGCTCCTCCTACATCTAGTTGCACATAGAGGGACCCATGCAGGTGAGTTGTACTTAATTCTGTAAGGATCTTCTGAACCACGTGAACATGAGAAAAAAGAGTTGATTGATAGAGAGTGTTGGTAGATGAGTGATGGGATATGGATCAGATATGTCTGAGGCTAGTTGTGCACTTGATTGGATAAAGGCTTTGCAAATGCTTTCAATAACTTATTATGTTTTGTTTGCTTATTGAGTTTCTTCAGCACTGATTTCTGGGTCATCTTGTACTCCTGCTTTTGGAGCTTTTGACTGGGGGGTGTCCTGGTCCCTTGGACATACAGAACATCCTTCCTTCTTTCCAACTTCTTCACTAGGTCTCCAGTACAACATCTGAGGGACCTGGAGCCACTCTTTCCCCTGCTTCCTTTTTCAGTGTTTCTCAGATCAGAATCATTTTGTGCATGAATGCCAGCACCCACTACAGACACCTCCCCTTTAAGAGGTGCAGTTGGGCTTTAAGTAGAACTTTCCACTCACAATATTGCCTCCATGGTCAGCTGCTGAATACCTGGCTAAACGCTGGAAACACTGAAATGAGTTGGGAGCACCATATTCTCATGTTGCCTGCTTACCAATGGATAACTGAGTGAATTGCATATCATGATCCCTAGGTTTGTTTTTGGGGGTGATAAAATTCAGCAACCCCTGGTTCTTAATTTGCTTCTCTTTCATAGCAGTGACAGTGAATCAATATCAAATTTAAAACTGTTCTATTGCATTTACAGCTTGATAATCCAGATGAGCAGGCGGCTCAAATCAGACGGGAGCTGGATGGGCGTCTTCAGATGGCTGATCAAATAGCAAGGGTGAGTAGCTAAACAATACAAAATACCATACTGGATGAGTAGCACACTGGCTAAGGCATTTGACTGGTATTAAGGGGCTAGGCCATTGGTCCCAGGGCACGAGTTCAAATTATAATAGTGCAGCTGTAAAATTTAAATTCAATTCATTTACTAAATGTACAATAAAAGGTCAGCATCTATAATGTTAACTATGAAACTACAGATTGTTGCTTTAAAAAAATTTGCCTTCAGTCATTTGGGAAATGAAATGTGTCATCATTATCTTTGTGATTCAAGACCTAGAGAACTGGTTGATACATAACTGCCCTCTGAAAAAATCCTAGGAGTAAACCAGGAATGGATCATAAAGTGCTAACTTTGCTAGCGATGTCCATGTTCCATGAATGAATGCATAAAACAGCCAATTTTCTTGCACTACATTTTTCTCTATATCCCCTTTGTAACTTTTCATCCATGAGAGATGGAACCTAATTAACTTTACATCTCCCTTAATTGAATTTCTCTTAATTGCTGTAAGTTGAGCAAATTTTAATATATCCAAATAATAAACTCTTTACAATGAAAATTCTCTCTGCTGAGTCTGCTAAATTACAGAAGTTGAAACCTGCAACCTTGCCACTGACTAATACCCTGAGCAAGTAATTGAGTCCATTGCAAGTTATCTCACTTAGTAGAGCTTACGATCTACACTGTCTATATTTATTACTTTCAGTGGTTACTGGCAAATGAACTTCAAACTTATCATGCCTTCAGAGAAATTAAATACAAACCGAGACCCTTATATAATCTTGCTGATAACATTAATCTTTTCCAATGACCTTTTTCTCTTTGTCTCAATGTTATACATTTCCAAATTGTTAAAGTACCTCATGACTTTTGTGAAAAAATAGTCAAACATTTATCATCAAAATTCCCATTAAATTTCAGATACAATACACCAATTTGACCTTTTCCCTACCCTCCAGGTGTAAAGATAATGGTAAATTTCTGTAGTGTTGCTGTTGTTTGTTTTATGATGTAAGGTACATATTGTAAACTGTTCCTCTGTAGCAAGGAAATGAAATAAAACCCTTTAGCACTTCTATAAAAAAAGGCAAGTGATTCATCCTGGAAACTTGCCATTCTTCATTGTGTACAATAGCATTTATCATCAAAAATAATCTCAGTTAAACAAAACTGCACCACTTTAATGTGGATTTGGACAGGAAATATCCTGGGGTAAATGACATAGATAAAGCTGAAACCAATATCATAATCAAGCTCATACATATGTTGTATATTTCATTTATCATTTGTTATGTCACAGAAGAAGCTCCTGATAATTTAAGTGTGTGATGAAATCATGGCAGAAATGTTAATTATAAACAGCAGTTGTCAATGCAGTACATTATAGCATCTGTGCTAGCCTGTCACTGACATAACCTTCATCCGTGTGACCCATCTGGTCAATGCATTAGCAGACCTTTAAAATACACACAATGCAGTTTCAAGATACCTTCTTGACTGACAGTTTCCTTGGAAGTCCCACACTTCACAGCATTACATTGCTGAAAGCGTGGCAATTACCATGCTTGTACCTGTATGTAGGGCTATTGGAATTGGTTTATTATTGTCACATGGACTGAGATACAGTGAAAATTTTTTTATTTGCTTGCCATCAAAACTGATCCTTCCATGCATAAGTATGTTGAAGTGGTAAAAAGGAAAAACAGAATGCAGAATATAGCATTACAGTTACAGAGAAAGTGCAGCGCAGGCAGACAAATAAAGTGCAAGGGCTACGACAAGGGAGACTGGGAGATCAAGAGTTCATTGCTGCACTGCTTGAGATGTTTCAGTTGTAAAGCAAGACTTCCCCAAGAAAACATTGTTGTTTGTTTCACTTTTTGATTACATTTGAATTCTTGGGTTGGAGTGCAATCTTTGGATGACTCATTGGAGAAAGGTCTCATGCCCATGTGATTTTGAAATATGTATGTCACATGTTGACTTTATGTGAAAGATTTAAGATACTGGGCAAATTCCATCTGTAATACCATTTGCTGACTCATTGTTTAATTGGAATTGAAATTAAAAAGTTATTGGTATTGATTGTAAAGGCTTAGCACAAGTTTAGATGTGCAGGAAACGCACATCAAAATTAAATAAGGTATGAGATAAGATATCTTTATTAGTCACATGTACATTGAAACACACAGTGAAATACATCATTTTGTGTAGTGTTCTTGGGGCAGCTCGCAAGTGTTGCTACGCTTCCAGCGCCAATAGAGCATGCCCACAACTTCCTAACCTGTACATCTATGGAATGTGGGAGGAAACCAGAGCACCCGGAGGAAACACACGCAGACATGGGGAGAACGTACAGACTCCTCACAGATATTGGCCAAATTTGAACCTGGGTCGCTGGCACTGTAAAGCGTTAGGCTAACACTACCATGCCTGCCATTCGTAATTCTTAATTAGTTCATAAGTATAGTTCATAATTTCAGTAATCTGTATAAATAACTGTATATCTCAAGTAGTGAGTTTCTACCAAAGCACAGTTAGTTATTCTGTGGTTGGACAGACTACAGACAAAAAATTGTATATGGATGATTCAAAGAGCATAAGGGAGTCAAAGCAATGGGGAATGGGTGCTGGCAGGACCCTCTCAGCAAAATGTGTCTCGCACCTAACATTAAACTGTTTTCCACCCAGTGTGTTGCTAGGATCTAATAAGTATGTTGCATGTTAAATTCAGGAAATTCAGAGCTGCAGAAACAATTCCCTCAATTACAGTGTATGTAAATAGACTGACCAAGTAGGCAAACCAGAGGAAGGGCCAAAGAATACAAGGGAATTTGGATGGCAATCAATCAAAGAGTTGGAGGTTCATGCATGTGGGCCCCATGCTTTTTTAATGCTGAAGAACTCCTTTTTAAAGTCAGTGGACACAAATATGATGAGAATGATGTGGAATTTCTACCCTGTTACAAATAATGAATAATGTACATTTGCTATGAGTGTAATTTCTTCTTTGACACCTACTCCAGGTGGAAAAAATCCAGATTCATGTTTCTTCATGGTCTGTTTACCAATTGTCATATTATGTGAATTCTTTATCTCAATTATAAGACCTGTCTTTCTACTCATTGCCAAAGTCAGCTATTTTTTAAAATCAGTTTGAATATATTTAAATGTATTTCTTCTAACCTCAGTTTGTAGTATCAACAGTGCTTTGGGGTTTCTGTTCCATTTAAACTAAAAACAACTTTTCTAATTTATGTCAACCTTGATTTCCAAATTGTCGCCAACAGTAAGAGTCCATTCCACCAAGCCAAAATAATATCTCTTGCCTTCCTCCAGTCTACAATGTTTGTTACGTACAAGTTCTTTCAGCTCCAATTAGTCAAACTAAAGGCTACAATTTCATTGAGATATTACTAAAACCAGATAGCCTTGAAAATTGCAGTTGTTGAATCCTAAAACACTTGCAGACCACAAGTTTACTTCCCATTCCCAATTGCATTCTTACCATGAGGTTAACCTTTTAAATCAAAGGCAATGTCCCATCTGATTCCACCAATTAAGAAAATGTTTTCATGCCCGTTCTAAATATGTGCTGTCATTGTTGGAGTAACAGATAATCTAATCATCCGAAGAAATCTTATATGCATTTATGGTTCTCTAAGGAGTTGAATTTTGCATTGGGGTTGTCCCAATCATCCACATAGTCTCTGGAAGATATGTAGAAACATTGAAGAAACAGCTTTTTGTCCTTTTTTTTAAGGTTTCTGCAAATCTTCAGCTAAATTGGAGAACCTCTGCAGAAATTTAGCTTCAGTTCTGCCTAATCACTAACCAATAACAGTTACAGTCACTATGATATAGTGGTCAAATCATATGATGGTTTGTCTTTTCTGGTTAAATATTTTGTAGGAAATGAAGAATGTCAATTGGATGGTAAAGAATGTCACTTTGATTGTAAGACGTCCTCAAGATGATAAGATTGCTCAATTTCTTTAGTTGGATCTAACACATGGTATCTAGAGAGTAACTTTTTTGAAGAATAAGGATTATTCCATGTTAGGTCATTTAGAAACCAGTCTGCTTTGCCTAGTAAACATCAATTTTGTCATTGTTTTATAGGAACGCAAGTTTCTGAAGTTTGTGTCAAAGGAAATGGAGAACATGTTTATTGAGGAGCTTAAGTCATCTGTAAATCTACTGATGGCAAATCTAGAGAGTATGCCAGTATCTAAAGGAGGCTCAGAGTTTAAACTTCAGAAGCTGAAACGCAGTCACAACACCTCCATCATTGACATGGGAGAGGAAAATGAAAATCAGCTTTCCAAGTCTGATGTTGTACTGTCTTTTACGCTTGAGGTGAGAGAGCAACAAATATTAGTTTTGCATTGTTTAGTGATAAATACAGAATAATGTGATTTGTCAAACAAGCCTACAGTGTTTGATTTTTACAAATCTAATTAGTGATTCATTAGCCCACTAATGTTCGTGCAAGACTAACTGTTTGACCAAGTGGTATATTGCAAGCCTACAAGCAACTAAGTTTAAATTTAATTTGCCAATTGAATTTTTCCCTAACCTTTTCAGATTAAATGCTTTAATATTCACTGATCCAAGTCTATAAAAAATGCACTGGCTTGTCTAAATATCTCCCTTAGCTCCTTGCTGAGATTAGGAATATATGAAGGTTGATCAAGAGTCAGGTGACTCTTCCAGAATCATCTTTTGAGTGCAAAGGTAACCACTGGATTACTCTCAAACAAACCATTTTAAACTTTTCTCACTTACTTCATTCTCTTCTCTTACACCGGGTGCAAGGAGCTCCTGGAAAATTTGTCACAGAGATTGAAGACACCCATTCCACAATCTCAACTGCTTCTGTCTCAAGGCCAAACTTTGCCAAACGTTCCATGCAGCCTTTCCTTAGCCCTGAACTCTCATCTTTCTCTAATTTTTCTCCATCAGTCCTAAGCCAACAAATGGCCAACACATGCTTCCCATGTTAGTTGGTCTTGTTAACTGTTATCTCTCCTCAGTTTCTGTCCCTCTCTCCTTAAAATAAAATGCCCTTTATCCCTTCCATCCTTGCAGATTGTTGCTTCCAATCTCCCTTTCCTCTTCAGAGTCCTTGGACATACCATCACCCCTTTGCCTAACATTTCGTTTGGATTTCCAGCCTGTCTATGTACCAAAATGTGGTGCCATGATATCAAAACAATCCTCATCAAAGGCATGAATGCCATTTTTCTGGGCAATGTCTTCCTCAAACACAATATTAAGCTCCACGGGTATGTAGCTGGTGCCAAGCTTGAACTGACCAGTAGTTTGCCACTTACTATTTTTGATATGTCCCAATGCTTCTTAGACATCAGGTACTGGAAGAACAGAAATTTTCTCCAGTTAAGTACTGGGCAGGCTGAGGCTATTGATTTTGTTCTCCAACACAACTGCATTCCCTGGTCACAGACTCTATCTCCCTCTCTGGCAACTGCCTGAATCACAAGAGTGGTCGCAATTCTTCATGTTTGACATTGAGATAAGCTTATGACTGCATATTAGGACCATCAGTTTGATGGCTACTTCCACCTTTGTAAGACCACCCAACTCTGCCTCTGCCTTTGCTCTTTGCCTGCTGAATCACATTGGAACCTCTTTGCCTCCTATTCATGGCTCACGTTCTCCCCACAGCTTTGTCTCTTCTGCAGACTTAGAACTGCTATATTTAGTTCCCTGCCTTTCTCTTTCCCTTTAAGATGCTTCTTAAAACCTACGCTCATGTTTAAACTTTTGAACATCTGCCCTATTAACTGCTTCGGTGACATCGTGACCAATTTTCATCTGGTCATTGCACCTTTCTTGGGATGTTCATTATGTTAAGTATGCATGTTTTTATTAAAGTGGTAAACTAATAAAGAACTCTGAAGTTCAGTTTTTTATTATTTCTAACTCTTGTCAAAAGTCTTCCAGTATTTTGATATTTAGAATCTTAACCGAGTTTTTGAACTGAGTGCTAATTTTGTTAAAAAAAACATCGGGTTAAATTTTTTAAACCATAATTGTGAGTTTAGAATGCTGCAGAAAAGGGGAATTTTTTGTTTAAGTCCCAGAATTACCTGATATATAAATCGGAGCAGCCTCTGGGTTGAGAGCCAAATGCTTTTATAGACTTTTCTCAAGTTACAAACTCTGCAAATAACCCCTGAAAGACTTGCCTTTTGAGTGTAAGTTGGTGCTTATGTGGTGCTTAGTTAACCACAGCAAATAAAGAAATAGTGGCCACCTTAAGTTCAAACTGCTATGAATACCACCATCCAGTAAATCACAGTTGACTATTGCCTCCTGTGAATAGTGTTTACCATAGGTGGATGCATTAAAATTATTGATTGAAAACATGTTAAGAAATCAGTTGATGATGTGCATGACAGAATTACTGTTGCTTTTGTAAAGGAGATTAAAAAAAAGTCAAAAATAGGAGCTAAATAGAACTGTGCGTTAGCACACATTGTCTTTAGATCTCCCACCTAATGCAGAGGAAATATTCCTTTCTGTCTGTATTAGACTTCCATTAAAATAAACAGTGCAAGTTCTAATGAGAATGAGCTGGTGAAGCAGCCCTTTGGCCAATATTAAGTGAGAGGATGCAAGGCTGAATAGTGTGGGGGATAATAGTAATGTTGGTTCAATAGTGAATGTCCTTAAGAGGCTGGAGATAAAATGTGCTGTTAATGTACTGTGCTTGACCTGTGAGTAGATGGTATTCAGTAAAAAAAAGCTGCAAAACATATCTTTGCTTCTAACATCTCTCCTTTTCTGTGTTTAGAGACTTCACCAAATTGGAAGGTCAAATGCTTAGAAAGATTGAAGTTGAGTTGTTAACTGGCTTATTTTCTAGGTAGTGATCATGGAAGTTCAAGGTCTAAAATCTTTAGCACCAAATCGCATTGTTTATTGTACCATGGAAGTGGAGGGCGGAGAGAAACTGCAAACTGATCAAGCTGAAGCTTCCAAACCAACGTAAGTAAAACTGTAACTTTGCTTTATGTGTGCTGTGGGTGGTGTTTTCCTTTCTTCTCTACATAGCAACTGTGTGTTGTTTCCTGACGAAGACACTGGCCCAGAATTTGTCGATGTAATGCTCCTATTTTTTAGTGTCCATATATTGCAAAGTTTTATGTGAAATCCAGACACCCTATTCTCGCTGTGGAATCTGTGACAATATTAAGCCTCCATGGAGCTTCTTACAATCCCCTAGGACGTAATTTCTGCGAAACAATCTCCCTAACCCATAAGACTATAACTCCCTTAAAATAACATTTTAACAAATGTGGTTTTAAAACCGTATCAGTTTTAACCTTTTAAATATTTAATAATATTTGCTTAAATTCCAAGGGTGGTTGTTCCAAACTTTATATTGCTTTCTGTAAAATGTTTCAAGTTATTGATTGTAGATTCTGTTTTCTTGATGTGTTTTCTCTGGGAAAACACATCAAGAAATCATTATTTCAAGTTTTATAAGATAAGCACAACCAGATGACAGACCCTACTGTTATTTCATGCAACAGATCTTCTACTTAAGGTGTTAGACTGTACGTCCTGTCAGTAAGACAGGAAGTCCACATGACAGAACACTGAATCTATTGTGGCCAGATTTTTCAAGGTCAGCCAAGAGTGCTATCACCATACTGCTGACTGGAAAATCTGGGTCATTGTTTCAAGACTGGGAAATTTACAATAATACGTGGGCCTTCACCAAAAGATTAATTATTTGCATGGACACATTGAGTCTTTGGTACAAATTAGGCAAAACCTGTGTGCAATTAGTGTTCTGAAATTTAATCAGGAATTTGATTGCCTTTTCAGCCACCCTATTGTAAAGAGATTGAAAATCTTTGTTTATTCTTTCTTTACTGTGAAATATCTATAATAAATAACTTGGGAGTAATTAATCATGCAGCACTATTTCAAGTTTTATAAAATTTGCAGTTTTGACCAATCTGGCGGAAGTAAAGGGAAACATTAATAAAAATAGAAGAAAATGCAAAGATGTGGTGGGACAAGATTCCAAAGCTCAGATTTAAGACCATAGTCAGAATGCTGAGAACTGTACATCCTGATATCATGTGCTGAATTTGCATGTACTGTATACAGAAATTATGTCATCATCATGAGGCATTTTTGTAAAAATAGCTTTCAAAATTAATTTTAATAGACTTTATATTTAAAGTGGTGTATATTTCATTAAAAATGTTTGATAGAAATTCAATTGCCATTTGCTTCAAAATATGGCATATGAAAAATATTGGTAATGTGACAGCTGTTAACATAAACAGCACATCACCACTGTGTGTTTTCTCTCCCAAGTACAAAATACTGTGAGGAGAGTTTTGGTTCCCAGCAGACAGGTGATTTAAATCGAATGGATTCATTCCCACTTCTCTCTTTGGTTTTAAGTGCGTACTTTTATGGTGCATCTTGTTGATTCAGGCATTCTGCAGATGTTGTATCAACTGGACATTGACAACATTCTTGCTTTTGAGCTCCTAGTTTTCCACGTATACATTCAGATCTTAGTTTGATTTTTCCAGTCTGTACAGAATTGTATGTTTCTTGCTTGCATTTCACAGCTAACCCCAAAACTGAGTAAACTCTTGTTTAACTTGGCAGTCTTTCTGAAAAGCACTTTGAAACAATGGCATCTTTTGATGAGTTTTACAGCATCTCACACACTTCAGGCGCTTTATACAAACTGAGGGACTTGTGGAATATGTGTTCATTGGCCAAACTCTTTTTACTTATGGTAGATTGGTCAAAGTCACAAATTGCAGATTGCATTAAACAATACATCTTTTCCCTGTCTGCTTTGAAATATTCTTTTTTCAAAGTGTTAATTTTCAAGATCGTAACCACTCTGAATTTTTACTTAAGCAGCAGCTCAGGTTCACAATAATAATAATAAAACAAAATAACAAAAGTTCTGGCCATCCCATTTTGAAAATCGTACTTGGTTCTGATAATTTGAAGGACTTTGTAATTTTATGCTCTGAATTTCTTTTAGTTTGATTAGCCTCAAAACAATTCCATGCTATGTATACAGAATCCCAAACTTGTTAGATTATTTATAGTTTTGCTCCTATTATATTTTGAATGTTCGGATAGTTGGGACAATGAGACCCGTGAAATGTGGTGAAGGCAACACCTCATTTCTGGAAAAAGATAACCTCAGTTGTTAATGAAATATACAGTGGCATGCAAAATTTTGGGCACCCCTGGTCAAAATTTCTGTTCCTGTGAATAGTTAAGTGAGTAGAAGATTAACTTTATGACTTTTGGAGATCAGTTCAAGATGAAACTTTCTTTTCAACATTTTAAGCAAGATTAGTGTATTAGTTTTGTTTTGTACAATTTTAGAGTGAAAAAAAAAGGAAAGGAGCACCATGCAAAAGTTTGGGCACCCCAATAGATTTGAGCTCTCAGATAACTTTTACCAAAGTCTCAGACCTTCATTAGCTTGTTAGGACTATGGCTTGTTCACAGTCATCATCAGGAAAGGCCAGGTGATGCAAATTTCAAAGCTTTATAAATACCCTGACTCCCCAAACCTTGTCCCAATGATCAGCAGCCATGGGCTCCTCTTAGCAGCTGCCTAGCACTCTGAAAATTAAATCATGCCCACAAAGCAGGAGAAGACTATAAGATGATAACAAAGCATTTTCAGGTTGCCATTTCCTCAGTTCATAATGTAATTAAGAAATGGCAGTTAACAGGAACATTGGAGGGCAAGTTGAGGTCTGGAAGACCAAGAAAACTTTCCGAGAGGACTGCTCGTAGGATTGCTAGAAAGGCAAATCAAAACCACTGTTTGACTGCAAAAGACCTTCAGGAAGATTTAGCAGACTCTGGAGAGGTGGTGCTCTGTTCTACTGTGCAGCGACACCTGCACAAATATGACCTTCATGGAAGAGTCATCAGAAGAAAACCTTTCCTGCGTCCTCACCACAAAATTCAGCATCAGAAGTTTGCAAAGGAACATCTAAACAAGCCTGATGCATTTTGGAAACAAGTC
>JARFYF010000094.1:27362341-27374801 GCA_030265395.1 Rhina ancylostomus | reverse complement strand
TAGTAAAAGCAACAGAATAGAATGTATTCTACAGTTGGGGGGCTTGAAACCCCAAATGCTCAAAAAGTCCTGTTATTCCCTGTTGAAGTTCTAAAACTTGGTGGAGAGGAACTTCAGGTACAAATTCAGAGGCTCGTCTCCTAGAGGACAAGGAGGACATGCCACACACTTTTTTTTGCTGGGTTGATTTGAGGTCTTCAGAAACACTCTTTTCCTTAGAAGGCTGTATGGGCTGCTGACACATTGAAGTGTGGTGAACTTAATCATTGACATGTGCCCGTACTGAAAGGTGGCTCTTGCAATATGGGTCCTTTACTAGTAGGGAAAGCTTGGTAGAGGATCATTGTTTAGCTGTTTTTGAATGTGTAATAATTTTTGTCACATGCTTCAGTGAACAAGTCAATGGTCGATGGTGAATTGTAGCCTGGCCTCAAATGTTCACACACAGGCTCCAGCTGGACTATTAAGGCTGGGTTTGCCAAAGGTTCAACAGTTTCCCATTTGTCCTCTAGATTGGTTCCACTTCACCTTGAAGCTTACAAGAGGCGAGGCAAAGATTGATAAAAGCATCAGGACAATGACATGACATAGAAATATTGCAGCAAAAATAAATAATATCAAAACTCTCAAGGACACTGCAAAGGCAACACTTCGACTGCCTCTCAGTCAATACAATCTCACAGTCAGCCTGAGAAGCCCCACCCAACAGGAGCCACAGAGTGCACATAGCGCCTTAACTGCCTTGAAGTCTTACCTGTCAACAGCCTCTTGGCTTCTTTGCCAAAAAGCATTAGGACTAGTTTGATGAGAATGACAAAAAGATTCAAGAGCTAATTAACTGCAAATTCAAGGTGATCTTGCACTGAAAATTCCAATAAACCTCAAATAAAACGAAACAACTCTACAGTCACCTGAAGGCAGAGGTCCAGCAGAAAATCCAGAACCTAAGGGGAAGATGGTAGAGGAAAATACATAGTAAGTCTAGCAAATCTATGACAGCCATGCCATGCATGGGTTCTTCAGCACTGTCATCACCATACAAGCTCCATCCAGTGGCAGGTGAGAAAGGACAGGGCAAATGGCACCTGATAGAAGGAACACTTTGAAGATCTCCTCAACCATGCATCTATCCTTGACATGATTTCCCTTGACAACCTGCCCAGTGCAGCATTGCCACCACTCCTGACCAATAGTTGAAGAGACCATATTGCCAATTAAAATTAAATAACAAGGCTTACAGAGCATTTGAGAATTTATGGTCTAAAATGGAATGGTGAAGAAATGCAGTCACATATCCACAACCTCATTGCCAACATCTAGGAAGAAGAGGAAATGTCAGACAACCTCTGAGAGTTTGTCATAATGACTGCCTTCAAGAAAGGAGACAAATCTGGCTGAAATAACCATGGAGGAGTCTCCATGCTGCCTGCACACTGCAAAGGTCATCACCAGGCTGCTTCTTAACCACCTCCTCCCAGTGGCCTCCCCAAATCACAATGTGGACCCCATCCAAATAGAGGCACAATGGATGTGATTTTCACTCTGTCCTAACTCCAAAAGAAATCCTTTGAGCTGTACCAACACAGTCTTGTTCAAGTGCCTTACTGCCTTTGATTCTGACAAATGGGAGTTGAGGAGTACTATCCTCAAATTTGGCCGCCTACAGAAATTCCTCACCATTGTACATTTGCTTCATGATGGCATGCAAGCCCTGATCTTGGCGAGTAGATTCACAATGGTGCCAATCTGATTGCAGACCAATGTCAAGTAATGTCATTAAACACTTGCTTATACAACAAAGCAGAAGTTTTGAGGATAGCTCAGTGGGAGAATGTTCCATCTCAGAGAAACAAACAAAAAATCTACACTGACCAAAGTAAGCTTCATGTAAGCTTCACAGCACAATGATGGCAAATGCTGAGAGTTTCCCATCATTACAACTGCAAAATTTGGTACACAAATTTCTGTTCAATTTAAATTTTAAGATTTATACTGTACATTTCAGATTCATAGCAAATAAACTGGTGGTCCTTATCCGTCCATGCACATTTTGTTTGTGATTTGATTACCATGAACTGGTTGCAGCAATGGAAGTCAATCACTATTCTTCTGAAAGGTTCTTCCCTATCATATGATCTGCCTGTTGAAACAGATTCATAGACTCATACAGCACAGAAATGGGTCTTTATTAATACCATTTACCTGCATTTGGTTCGTAGCCTTCTACGCCTTGCCAATTCAGTTGCTTGTCGAGATGCTTCTTAAACATTGTGAGAGTCTCTGCCTCTATCACCTACACCATTAGCACTTTCCTGATTCCAAGCACTCCTGCCTCTCACCTTATACCAATACCATCTTGTTTATAAACACCCCCACCATGGTAAAAAGATTTTTACTATCTACTCTGCTGTTCCCTTCATTACTTTGTATACCTCTATCAGGTCACCCTTCAGCCTTCTCCACTCCAGGGAAAACAAACCCAGCCTGTCTAATCTCTCCCGTAAACTGAAATTCCCCAATCCAGACAACATCTTGGTGAAATGCCTCTGCACTTTCTCCAGCACATTCATATCCTTCCAGTAGTGTGGGGAACTGCACATAATATTCCAGATGTGGCCTAACAAATGTTTTATAACATGACATTCCTGCTCACATATTCTGTCTCATGGCTGATGAAGGCAAGTATCCCATGTGCCTTAGAACATCAGTCTACTTGTGCTTCTACCTTCAGGGATCTATGGACCTGTACCCCAATGTCCCTCTGTTCATCAACGCTTCACAGAACCCTACCATTTACTGTGTATGGTCAACCCTTATCTGATCTTCCAAAGTGCATCATTTCACCTTTGTCAGGATTAAACTGTATCTGCCATTGCTCTGCCCAATTTTCCAGCTGATCAATATCATGTTTAGCCTAAAGACAATCCTCTCACTCTCTACAATGCCTTTTTTGTTTAATTCATTGAGGGAATGAATTTCATTGCCAAGACCAGCATTTATTGCTCACCCCTTCTTCTCTTTGAGAAGGTGTAATGAGCCACCTCCTTGAACTGCTGCCATCCTTCTGGGGAACGTAGTCACACATTAACAATGAAGAACAGTGATACATTTCTAAGTCAGAATGGTATTCATTTGGAGGAGATTTTGTAGGTGTTCCATTACACTTTCTGCCTTTGTCTTTCAACTTAGTTGAGGTCTTGAGTTTGGCAGATACTGA
Source organism: Rhina ancylostomus (assembly GCA_030265395.1). NCBI lineage: Eukaryota > Metazoa > Chordata > Chondrichthyes > Rhinopristiformes > Rhinidae > Rhina > Rhina ancylostomus. The sequence goes on along the minus strand of JARFYF010000094.1, from coordinate 27,371,584 downwards.
CGAAGTGGTCTTGGGAAGTTGCTGCGATGTACCTTCTAGTCTGTACAGGCTGCAGATACAGTGCACTAGAAGTGGGAAGTATAAATATTTACAGTGGTGTGTGGAGTGCCAAAATGGGTTGCTTTGTTCTAGTTGGTGTCAAGTTTATCTGGTTGCTGGAGCCGGACTCATTCAAGAGAGTAAAGAGTATTCCATTACAGTCCTGAAGTACCTTGTAGATGGTAGCAATGCTTTTGACAGTCAGGAGGTAAGTCGCTCACCTCAGGATACCCAGTCTATAATCTCCAAAGTTGCCACTGTTTTAATGTGGTTAGTCTAAATAAGTTTCTATTTGAATACAACTCCAGGATGTTGATAATAGAGGTTTATTAATTGTGCTATTACACATTAAGGTGCAGTCATTAGATTTCCTCTTGTTGATTGTCATTTTCTGGCACTTTAGTGCCATAAATACTACTGCTTTTATTGATTAGCCCATGCCTGATTGTTAACTAACTGTTGCAGTATGAAGACATGAACTGGTCCATTATTTAAGTGTTTGCAAATGCAATTGAACACTTTGCCTTATTATGAAGGAAAGGTTATTGATAACCTTCCAATCGCTTCAGCTCTAGAAAACTACAAGTATTGTGTGAAATATGACTTCAAACAATGGGGATGGGGGGAGGAGGTGAAATTCCCATTGAATTAAAATTTACCAGGTCTCCTTGCTGCCACACTTAATCAGGTGCTTCCTCGATACCTAACATCAGTAACTCAGCTCTTTAGTCCATTGATTTATTTTCTGTCAATGCTGAAATGGAATCTGGAACCAAGTAACCCCAGTAGACCCCAAGCACAGAATCACAGACCAGGTTATCAGTGATTAAGCACAACTTGGTAACACTAACACGATCTGTGATTTTACTCATATTTGAGTAGACCAATGGCGACATTTAGCCAGATTAGCTTTCTCCTGTTTTGATGGATGTGATTTACCTAGGTATTTTTCCAATTGTTAGTTGGGTGTTCTTGTACTAGACAGCCTTGGATGATGGCCATAATAATTGTTGTACACCCAGCTCTTTCTTTGTATCACTGAGAGTGAATCAACTTGTCTGAAGGCTGGCTTATAGGATGTTGGACAATCTAAAGATCTATTTGGCACTTTTACCTAAGGATCTTTTGTCTTTAGTGCTCATATGGTGGGCTCCACTGTGGTTGACTCAGATATTCATAGAGTTTCATTCCCCACGCCACCCTCACCTCCACTGGCTGTTTATTTCTCCACCGCCTGTTTACCTCTCCACCACCATTCGTGACTGGATGTGGCAGGACTGTAGAGTTTGAGGTTTGAGATTGCCTAGCTTTGTTTATAGCACACTGCTCTTCAGCATCCTGGTTGACCTACCACATTGGCACTTCAGTTTGGTGTATGGTTGCTGCTGCTATTGTTATTACTTTTCTGATTGAACTGCATTTGGTCCCCTAGCTTGATAGTGAGGGACATACCTTGCATTGATTCAAAAAGTAATAGAATGTGGATTAGAACTATTTGGACCATAAACTATTGGGTAGATGCCATTTACAGTTACGCTTAGTTTATAGTAAAAGGTGTAGAACAAGAGAAACAGACATGATCAGTATATATTTAGAGAGAAGAGATTAGATAAAGGATATCAATAGAATGTTTTTTGTAATTTAGAAATAATTATAGAGATTCTGATGTCTTTGAGATTAAATAGCTGAATACAGCTTTGTGTCAATTTAAGTAATTATAGCATTAAAAAGTCTTTGCTTTAGCAATATGCCAATTAGCATCAGGATCCTCATTCGCATTTTGATAAACTGCATACAGTTCAGCTAGTGCGGGAACACTTTTAGAATTCATTGATGAGCTTAACACTATTATAAAAAAATGTCAGTCATCTCATGTGACGTTATATTTCTCTTTTTCTTACCAGAAACCTGGAATGGATTTGGCAGATGCTTACGTGACCTTTGTGCGCCAGAGTCAGGATATCCTGCGTGACAAGGTCAATGAGGAGATGTATATAGAAAGGTTATTTGATGTAAGTAAATGCCTTCTCCTCCTTGCTGGTCAGGGAGGAGACTATCCAAAATGTGACAATACGAAAGAAAGAGGGATAAGTCACATTTTGAGAGAAATTCAGTGGCTGTTCAGATCTTTTCTGTTCCTCTGACTCAGGCTCCTCTCTACCTCTCTCTGTTCTGACTCTGTAGTCTACCATATATGTTGCATCAGCTCCTGGTCTGTCTGCATGTGACTTCTGTCACAGTGCTTTCTTCTGAGCAGGTTTTGTTAGCTCATGTCTATGAGCAACTTTTATAAGAGATGGAACAGTATTCTTCCCAGTCCACACAGGATCTAAAAAAAATAGCAGCTGCTTTTATTCTCTCTGAAACTATTAGGTATACATTTTTGTTCTACAATAACATAAAATACAATAGTGGAATGGAACGGAAACCAAATATTATCATGAACCCTCACTGTAGAAACTGTGGCTAAGTTTATTATTTGCTGTGAACTACTTTCAACAAAGTATTAACAAGATTCATTGCATTCATGCATTTAGTTAGAATAGGTGTGGCGTGTTTAGTTTTGTCCTTTGTACTGCTTGGTACAGCAATGCTTTCTTTCATTTTGTATTTGCAATGTGTACATAGATTTTGTTTTTTTATTTTATAACTCATTTCTATTGCTTTTTTTAGGGCTGATATATTTGGTGAGGTTTTAACAAAGTGTAGATTTAAAGAAAATCATTTCATAAGAGGACTTTCCATTAAAGTATTGTGTTATATTTTTAAGATTGTTTACAAAAATGTTTAAATTATTTCAGTTTCTGTAAAAATATTTAATTGAGGGCTTTGTATTGTAGTGGTGCGTCGTTCTGTTATCTTGCTCATGCTTTCATAAGGTTCTGTCGATTGTCTCGTTTCTGTTGACAAAATTCCTTCCTTTCCTTCATTCTTTTCTAATTGCTTTCCATCTCTTCCCTTTCATTCATTGTCCAATAATTAAAATGAAACTTATCTCTCACATCCAGTGTTTTGTCACATTGTATCAAGTGGCACGATTTTCAGTCAAATAATCTTGCTGTGTACATCTACTATCATGGCCCATATCTACAAGATTGTTTCATACATGCATAAAGCACATTAGGAGCTCTCAATGCTCTATGCATGGATGCCTAACAGGAAACTTAAAGGTTGTAAGAAATGGGGAAAATATCATCCATTTGGTAGACATTGAAGACATGATCAAACCAACCAAATGACTCACTTTCTATGACCATTGGAGTATGGAAATTGCCAGTTTTGGTGTTGAGTTAAACTGATAGCCAAAGAATTCAATGATGAGTCAATTGTTATGTTGGCTGATTCTGTCTAATGTCTAGACAATATGTCATTTTCTTCAATTGTGTTGCAATAAACTTCCTGAATGCATCTTTTAAAATTTTTACTTTATTCTGACCATTCCCTGCACCCCGTTAAGACCCTGCCATTGCCAGTTGCCAGCCAGCTGGATGGTCTTCAGTCGCATATTTATCCATCACTTCCACTATCGGTACAGCGACGTTTGTGTCTGACAAAGGATAAGCTTCTGCGGAGCAGGGCTAGTCCTTATCAGCTTATGATCCTACAGAGGAGCAATGATGTGTATGAGAACAGGTAAAACTCAAAAGAAAGGAATAATGTTTGAGAGTTAAATGCTTACTCTTTAATTGAGCAAAAACCTGCTGGAAGAACTCAGGACTGACGCAGGGTCACAATGCGAAATGTTGACCATCAATTTGCCTCCACCAATGCTGCTTGATCCACTGAGTTCTTCCAGCAGTTTGGTTTTTTTGCTCCACATCCAGTACTGCAGTTTCTTATGTCTCCTTACTCTTCAAATGAGTTGAGACATCTTCTTCAGAGGTTTTCAGTCTTTCTGTATTGCACCTTACAGCTACGACATTCCATGCTTTAATCTTAAACTTCAGAAATGCCTTGACCACTAGCATTACTGCAGCCAGGGTGGTTGCTACTCTGACACCTCAGTAAATGTGCTGCAGGAGCAAACCAAAAGTAATTTGGTCTAAAACCTACAAATAATGCGAATTAATGACAAATTTATGTAGATTTTTAAGAGGGCAGCACTAGCATTTATACATCTCCAGTCATTGTTTAAGCTCACTGCTGAAGCATGTTGAATATACTAATAGATCATTTTTGTGCAACATTTTGAGGCACTGTGCTTTGCAACCACCTTAACAAAAATAAAACTCTCCATTGTCAGAAAAGTAAATTAAGCAATCAGTTATGAGCAACTTCTGAAGGGTGGAAGACCCTAAATTTTATTAGTTGATTAAATATTTTCTTCAAAGAATTTCTCTTTGAAGGTGGTATCTGAGCAATTGTGGAAAATTCAGAAAAATAAAATCATACACCTCTTCAATTTGGAGCAAAGCTAAAGGAAGTATCTCTATTGTTTTCTTCTACTGTAACTAGAGTTCAATTCTTCAACAATATAATACTATACAATTCTTCTGAAAGTATAAATGTGTGTTAAGTGGTGACTGATAATGATTTTTTTTCTAGTTTACATTGTATATCAGAACACTATAGAAAGTAAATGGCTGGCATATCTAATTCCTGCAGATATCTTGAGAATTTAAGAAATAGCTGGTTTCAGGTTATGAATTGAATTGTTCTTACATAAATCTTGCTTATGTTCCTAGTTAAGTGAAATTATGAAAAACATACAATTGCAATATATTACACAAAGACCTAAGTAAGTCGAGATGCATTCTATCATTTTGAACCAAACTTAAGAAGTTTAATTTATTTGGGATCAGTGACTTAAATTGAATTCCTTGTCATAATACAAGAAAAATACTTTATTTGTGAATAAACAGCGACACTCTGAAGAAGATAGCTGAACTAGCTCCAGTTACACTGAGCTGAAATAAACCGGTTAGAAATTGTGACCAAATTCTGGAAACATAATGTAATTACCAGACTCTACCTCTTTTTCCTTTATTTAGTCTTTCTGTTCTCCATTCACTGCCACTACCAGGGTTTAGTTTTTTTTTTATTTACCTTCTTTATTTTCCATGTTTTAAAATGTCATGTACTTGAAAATATTTGAGGTAATCCTTTGAGAACTTGAATTTTAATTCGGTATTCATAAATTCTTTTAATCATGCCACTACTTTTTATATAAATGTACATGTACAAAAATGATCCCTAAGCATGCAGTGTTATGTTATTGTATATAGTTTTGCTGCATTAGGCTGTTCAGATGTCTGTGCTTTCAGGAGATTATGTAGATTCTAATATTACTTTCCATGTTCTTTATTTTAATCTCCTTTGGGAAGGAAATTAGGTGACTAAGTCAACTTTGGAATACTGTCGTACCTCAATTTCTCTCTATCATTGTATTCAGTCATAGAAATCACTTTAGTGCATAGCAATTTGCTTTAGAAATAGGACAGTTGTTTCATTTGTTTTAGAAAACAGCAGGCAGTATTGAACACATTGTTCAGTCGCACCATAAATATTCGTACATATCCATTCCTTCTAAAAAGTATTTTGTACAAAGACATAGATAATAATAGGAGTTCAACTGAACCGCTCAACAACATACACCTTTAATCTCCCTTGTCTATTCTGTTTAGGGTAACTCAATCTGAAATTGGAGATGCAAGTCCATCCAGAGTTTTGGAAGAAGAATTTTAGTGACTGTATTCATGTGCACGTTTAACACTGACTGGCTAGGCATGCAGGGATTTTCAGGCATGCAAATGCAGTGGGATAATTTTAGCCTTCTCCTCAAATGGTGAACTTGCTGGTTTGGTTTGGCTGTCAATTTTGCATCCCACCTGATTTTACTCACGTTGAATACTTAAGCAGATAGGGTCCTAATCCAACCACTGGTCTGCTAATTAGAAAGTACTTTGGATTGGAATGGAGAAGAAGCTCTAATAAAATCTCTTCAAGCCAAGGAGCATAATGCTGTGTGTCCATCCAGAGCTAGAAACAAGAAACAGACACCAAAATAATTTAATTGAAAATGACAGAATAGTGATATTTCTATTATTGAAAACCTTATACTGGTGTTAGCTTCACTAAAAAGCACTAAACCCTAGAATATTTATGCACAAGCAGTGAACTAATTAAAAATATTTGTATCACTCTTTTTCGTAAACTGTTACCAGAATTTGTCCCTTCCCTCTTCTAGAATAACTTAACGTTGTGACAAACATGAAGTATTTAACTTGGCTATAGATTTCACTTCGAAAGAGCTTCCATCTTGTAATGATTTTGAAAATAACAGCTATACAATATGACTTATGATTGTGTTTGACAGTATTTCAGTTTAGTGTGCAGTTTATTGGATGAAAAATAACGTAAGTGGGAAGAAACATGCAGTATGGCATAATTACAACTGTAAAGACTGTAAGTACGACAATTTTGTTAAATAATTATTATATTAAGGGATCGGACTATGTTTGGAATTTGAGTTACAGCTTATTAGTTTGTGTTCCAGTTGCAGAGAATTATTTCTTGTGTGATTTGCCTTGTACTTTTATTTGTTTTGAATTGCCTAAGAAGTGCAAAATGGTGCAGATCTCTTTTGCTTCAAAAATCTTTTTAGTGTTCCATTTTATGATTTATGGCAAACTCTTCAAAATACAATGGTCTGAAATCTTAGCAATAGTCACTGAATTAAGATTGTATTACCTTTTCTATTGATGCACCATCATTTAACACAATGAAGCCTGTGACAGCTGAAGATTTAATTGTTCTTATCATGCCCTTTCACAAGCTTTAGTTGTGCAGAAACAACTAATTTGTATGTTCATATTATATGACTTAGATAACCAGTAAAGTACAAACAAGTGCTGCAATTTACCTGGAAGTAATTTGTGATGTGCTTTAGGATATGTTTCAAAAAGGATGGTATATGTGAGACAGTTAAATAATGGCTTGTAAAGTTTATTCATGTCAATATTCTGTTAAATGTATTGCTCTGACTAATAGAACATTTGATAGAACTTTGACAGAGGTAGGTGCAAGGGATTCTCCCCCCCACCAAAAAAAAATGCTTTATTGATAAATTTGAAAACATAATTTAGTATCTTTGTATATCTTCCACTTTGAATGTCGACTATCATTCCATTTATATAGAAGATTTACATTATAATCATAAGGTCAAATTTTCTTCCCTATTATTTCCATGAGCCATGTCTAATACTTTGTACATAGGGTCCAGCAGTGCCATGGCAGAGGGTCCCTACACTGTAGTCTTTGCCATAGAGTTTTGTGGCATCTGCACCAGCTTCAATGTGTCACAAAACACCTAGTCCTGGACCTTGAAACTCACCAGTCTCTAATATTTGGCTGAAGACAGTGCCTTACACTGGAAGACCAGCAAGTTTTGGGCAGATTAGAGAGAACATTTCACTGAGTTGATAAATATATACACCTACAATTGGTCTTTGTGTCAGTGTTTGCCTTGGGAATAACCCAAACACCACAGAATCCTCTATTAGTTGGCTGTAAAGGATGAATTTCAACAAAGACCATAGAACTCCTTTCCATATCTTCTTGACAATTTGACATTCCAGAAGGAGGCATATGATAGTCTCATCCACAGCACAGCCATCTCAAGGTGGTGCAACTCTGGCTGTGCATGAAGCATCTGTCAGGGGGCCCTTCTCACCACTAGACAAGAAAGGTCTTGGTGTTTGTTTGAAAATTCTGGTAATGCAGTATTCCTCTAAATGATTGACAGTTTGCTTGGGAAACCATCTGACAGAATCCACCATCTTCTTTTCCACAAGGCTGTTTTGTGTGGAGTACTCCCTGATTGACTTCTGATCAAAAGCGTTCTTCTACACATACTTTTCTGCAAGGAGGTAGATATTTCTGTATGGTCCAACAGAAATAGAATATCCATCCTTTGCAACACCATGGACCCATAGAACGTCAGCATGTCACAGTAGCCAGTATTTGCATATCCAGGGTCTACATACAGCATGTGCAGCCGCACAAAAAGGATAGCCCTTGGGATGAGGGTCAATTGGCTAAATTAGTTATCCTTTTTCTGGAAATTCATGCACCATGTCTCCATGGATGGATTCAGTTTCGATTTCTATATAAAATGTAAGAGGATAAAACACATAATCACTAGGTTCTTTCCTTTATCAGAAAGGGATATCCTGTATCACCCCTCGCAAGGTGTGCATTACTTTGGTTGTATACCCCACCTAGTTCTTGTACATGTCTAACTTTTCCAAACTATGTTCTCAGCACCTTCAGATAATCAGATCCAATAGTGAAGGGTTTCACTCAGTCAGGCCACTTGCCAGAGAATGTGGCCTCACTTTTACTGTCATTCACTCTGACCTCTGATACTAAGTTCACAGGTTCTCATTGGTCTGCAGACCAATAATGGATCTGAGGAGGTGATGATGTTATCCAGTGGGGTTAAGGAACAGATAGCACAGGGCAGTGGCACCAGAGTAGTCAAAACTGATTTTCTTTCCCTGATTTATCAGACTACCAATAATATCACAGTGTCCCAATTTGCATTACTGAGGCTCCTGCTGAGTTGACTAGGTGTATTGACCAACGAACAAATGGAGTTGATTGGGAAAATGCAGCCGTGGTTATGAAGATTGCAATATGTTGTTTGTCCTATTTCTCCCAGGAGAGCACATTAAAATGAAATACTTGTCTGCAACCGAATCATGCTTTTCTGATATGGTTAGAGTCCAGTACTTTCTGAAAAAGTCTAGCTGAGTAAACAGCAGTTAGAAAAGAGTCGTTATATTTAAGTTGCTAATGTTGAAGATAATTGTTAATGATGGATTTGAAAATGTAGTTGATATTATTTTGCTGATTGGATATTAAGAAAGCTTTTAACGCAGTTCCATATTAGTGATTAGGAGTAAGTGAAGACCAAAGACTGATCCGTGGAGAGTAGATCACTTGGAAACACCATTAGGCACTACCTTAATTAATTAAGGTATTAGTCGAACATTAGACTCTTTGTAAATGTAAATCCGTATCTGCAATATATTTTTAGAGTTACATAGAACATAATAGCACAATACAGGCCCTTCAGCCCTTGATATTGTGCTGACATTTTAACCTGCTCTAAAATCTATCTAACCCTTCCCTCCCACATAGCCCTCCATTTTTCTATCATTCATGTGGCTATCTAAGAGTCTCTTAAACGTTCCTTATGCA
>JARFYF010000094.1:27324507-27346731 GCA_030265395.1 Rhina ancylostomus | reverse complement strand
AGAAAGAGGTTGATAGGTTTTAGGGTACAAAGAAAATTGTCATTTGGGAATGAGGCAGGAAAATGGATGATACAGGGTCACCCATGATCTTATTGAATGACATTGGCTGAAAGGAGAGATATGACCTACACCTGCTATTTTTTTAATGTTCTCAAAAAAAAGGTTGATCCAACTCCAATAATATAAATAGAATGAGAGCTTTCAAAATGTGTATGCGACACTAACAAAGCACATTCTGCCATGAACAGTTGTGATATACCTATTTAATAAAGGATTTTGTTTGCACAGAATTAAGTTTTCTTTTAATTAGCAAATTATTTGCCAGTTAACCTCCAAACCTCAATTTGTGGTTTGGAACTGGAATAACTTGAAGCTCATGTTCAATGAGCTCCATTGTTTCTTTCTCAAACAAATCAGCTAATGTCAGTAAGCACAGTTATCTTCATCATTAAACAGACTGGTGTAGTTAACTATGTCCAAGGAGACATGGTATTTAAAATTCAACTATCATATAGAATGTATTTGTTTCATAATACCTGCTGGAAAGAAAAGATTCTTCTGACAGCGATTTATTTTAAGAAACAAGGGTTTCGTTCAGAAATGAAGTGTTCTGTGTACAGTGTGTATCCCTATAGTGTGGTTTTTTGCTCGTACAAAGCAGGATATGGTGGCATTTGTTTGATTAACTTGCTCGACAAAAGTGACAGCTGCTGCGGGTGCATGTAGATGAGCTGCACAGCGCGGTTCCGCCTTTGTACATCTGTCAGTATAAAGGGAAAAATAAAGAGTGAAAAGAGACAAATTGGTCCCAAAAGGCAAGCTATTCAACTTAGGAGGTTTCTTCTATTAAGATGCACAGTGTGAATCTTGAGTACTTGGTCGCTTATTTAATTTCATTTGGTTTGGAGGCTGACACCACACATGCTTCATTGAAGTTTTTCTCCCTGAACTGAGGATTTGGGAAAGTTTTCTTCTATCTCAAACCGTAATACAAAAAGCGATATATAGTGTGTTTTGTTACTGCTGGTTTTAAGCTAGCATGTTTTTTTCCATATTTATATTCCCATATTGCTGCTTCAACTATACTTATAAAGTTTAGTACACTTCAGCTTAGTAGAATTTATTTTTAGGGTTAAATAAGTATACAGCAGGAAAATTATTTCAAATAATAAATTTGAAGGTTGCAAAGGGGAAACAAATAAATAATGTAGATGAATGTTGTATCTGTTAGCTTTTCCTGTAATGATTGTTTTTATTTGTGAAGAATATTCACGCTTCTCTAGTTTATTTTAATGCAAGGCAGTTGAATTTTATATAGTTTCATTTCAAATGCTACTGGAACACATTGAGAGTTTGGCTTTGGGTCGTATTAACAGAAATCCTAGTCAACAATCTAGTGTGTTTTTAGTCTGTGTCAGTGGTATATATGCATCATAAAGGAGGCTGCACTGAGCCATTACAAAAATCGATTCAGAAACCAAGTATTTTATATTTAAGCACATTTTTTTAAAATGTTAAAATATATGTTTAAATCTGTTTAAACATATAAAGTTTTAAAAGATTAATTTTTAATATCACTTATTCAAGGCGAGTGACACAAGGTAGCTGTTTCCCTCCTATACTGGCCACTTGATATTTGCTCATTCAATTCCTGCAGAAACTATAAAAAATTGAATTAGCCTCGTGTGCAGCAAATTACCTTTCACAATGGCACATCGACAGAGAGCCTGATTGGCACCATATAGCTGTGTGTGAAAACACTGAAAATAGCAGCATTTTCACTAAAATTACAGCGAGCAACTGCAGAAAAAAACAGTTTTACAAAAAAAGCTCTTCAAAGAAACATCTTTACCTTTGATAAACTAACAATTAAATTAATCACAAAGAATTCCCAACAGACCTCATTCCATATAGTGCACATTTTGCCTATTACAGTCCTCTGGTAATGCAAAACTGTAAAATACAAAATGCACTTCTGAAGGAGTTACTCCATCCTTTTTAACTCAGTGCATACACGGTAAATAAGCCCAGTGGAAGGATGTGTGATGTTCTTTATTTATTTAAGACTTGGTATTGTGTACACAATAGCAGCCTTGTAGAAATACTTCAGCAAAATCTCTACTTTGATATTGTAGAACAGTCGACTTCAGTCGGAGCCAATCATCAAATGATTCCCATTTTAGAATGTTTGCATTATGCTGTCTTTCTAACAAATTTTATTTGTAACCCCTTTTTCAAGTTGTATAGTCTCCCCTGCTGCTCACATTGTGTCAATGAGGCAATTACAGGAGTTTGAATCCTTTAGCATTTCTCTAACACCTTGGATCTAGAGATTATCTCAAGATGCCCATTCAGCTTTCCCATGCAAATCTATGGCCTGGGTGAGAAGAAATCAGGCAGGCCTGGATTTCCCTAGCGCATTATTTATCACAATTTTAAGTAGATTTGAACTGCTTGGATTGCCTTCAGTTGGATAGAAAGTTCTGAAATGAGGGGTCACTGGTGTGGGTTTCTATGGTAATTGAGCAGTATTGCCAATAGTTTTCCTCTCATGAGCAATAAAGCACATAATAATAGACAAACAACAGTGGTTAAAGCAAGCAGGTAGGATTACTATGTCCTTTTGTCGGAAGTATATAATGTGATGTAGTCAGATTTAAAGACTTCTCAACCCCCCAAATCCTCCCTACAGGCACCTGCTGTGTCATTTTCTAAGCCTAATCTCCATCCGTTAACTACAGGCCTCTTGCTAATTTGAGGCAAACTGCCAGATTTGCTGCTGAATAGTGCAGTGAAAAGCCTTAACTCATGAAAACCTTCTGAAAAAAGTGAGCCAAATATAGCACTTGCATGACAAATCCATGTGATCTTCTAACACAAGATACCATTGACAAGACTGCATTTCTTTACCCTCACTTTAATAGTTTGCAAAAAAAATTGCAGAACTTCCACACTGGAGCAACCTCCCCCACAAAACTTGTCACTTCACATTGCTGTCAGTCACCACAATAACAATCATTTCATGCCTCCTGCTAATTGCAAGCACAGCTGGGGCCCAGCAGGGTGCTCTTGCACAGTCCCAGGCCTTTATACTAGTCCCAATCTGTTCTGTAGCATGCACACACACACAAAATTACTAGCAAAGGCAGAAAGAGGCAGAGTCACAGGTTGCTTGTAATCCCTCCACTTCCCCTCTAAGAATTCAGCTCTAGTAGAATTCTTGTTTTTGTTTTAGACTGTACAAAAGCTGCAATGACCTTAAGTCACCAGAATTTATGTTCTGAATAAGAAACACAACTTCTTCAGGTGCATTAGGCTGTGGCACTGCATCTGGCTCAGTGCATTATGTTTGCAGCACCCCTGGAGTGAGTTGCGGCTTCCTGTAACATGTAAAATATGAGTGTGAACTCAAGGTTCATGGCAGGGAGCAGGGAGGCTGAAGCAGGAGGTCAGACAGCCTTTCAAATCTGGCTGTAGAACAAGGTTGCAGATGTTCCTGTGTAAGTGTAATGACACCAGCTCCCCGAGAACACAGGAACCCAGAGCTTCCTTCTCCTCATTTTCACGAATGAATGCCATAATCAGTATGCTGCTTGCAGATTTATTCAAATCAAGTTTTATTTTACATATTCAGAGATCAGAATGGCTTTAGTGCAAGCTATAATGTTCAGATAAACAGTTTTCATTCTCTACTGAAGGCCCTATATATTAAAAGATACTTGTTAGATTTTATTTATCTGTCCATTATCACCTTATAATAGTAGTGTAAGGAAAATATTTCAGTATAAAATTACTTTAGTTCAGTTGCTTCATTCTTCATGTTCGTAGGTAAGCTGTTTCCTTAATTGGATGACTTTACAGATACCCATTTTGGGCTGCTAATAATTTCTTGTAGTTTCAGCTAATCACAAACCAGTCTTTCACAAATAAGAACAAACTTGACTACAATGTCTGGCAGGTGATTAAAATCACTGGAGTATCTGCTGCTCTATTTTTGATTCTACCGTGTTTTTGGAGAACTGAACTATGCACGAGGCATAACATAATAAAGTCCCAAGCTCAAATTTGACACAAATTCATGGAAGTCCTGCCCAGTACTCTACCCACCAGTAAAGTCTAGTTGGATCAATTTGTCAGGGTCACTGCAGGTGTCTATAAAGTGTAATGTTGTTATATTATTGCATTTCCCTTTTAAGTGGGAACTCAGCTCCAGGTAATTTAGTCATGTGATTTGAGTGCCATGGTGCTTCTTGGATTGCCAAGAGTGTTTCCTGCTTCCAGAATGCGCCTTTCTGTATTGTTTCCTTACACTGAGTAAACACTCTTATCAAAGGTGCTATTAATGCCGGTTTGACTAAAATGGAAGATAAATTGGTGCAAGAGAAGAGTAGCAATATCTTTAACACAATTTCACAGAATGGATTCTCTGCTTTGAATTTTGTAAAGTGTGAACTGTGGCATATGATAATTGAATGGAATATACAGCACAAAAACATGCTATCTGGTCTCAATGTTCAATGCTGGCATTTATAAGCCACATGAACTTCTTTCACCCCTATTCATTTCTCTATATCATTGTATTCTTCAGTTCCTTTCCCCCTCTAAGATTTACCCAGCTTACTTCTGAATACATCTGAGATTGTCTTCCCATTTACACTTTGTGATATCAAGTTCCATATTTTAGTATCTGGGTAAAGAAGTTCTCCTGAATTTCCAATTGAATTTGTTCATTGTTATATATTTATGACTGCCCACATCATCTTTATCTACCTTGTCAATCACTTTAATAGTCTTCTATGATCTTGGAGATCTCCATCAAATCACTATCAGCTTTCTTTTCTATTTTTCTGGAGAAAAAAAGCCATTATAATCCCTACCCAGTTTTAATGACCCATTAAGTAGGTGGTTGTAGATAATATTATAGACTCTGTGATGATATGGGAAACCATACCATAAAATATTTCTCTTAGAGGTAGCTAGCTAATAGTTACCATGTTAGTGGAAGTAGATCCTGTGCTCAACAACTTCCTGATCAGTAGGCAAGTTTAATGTCCTAGATGGTCATTTGAAATTCTCTTATGTAAATATTAACATTTTGACATCTCAATTTCATTTTATTAAATTGTTCTTTTTCTGTTCACAATACCAGAACTTCTTTACTTACGAATAAAAGCATACAAGCTATTTATCCTTCTACAAGCCCAAAAATTTGCTCAACAGTTCCCCTGGTAGTACAACCAAAGTAAAGAATTGACTACATTGAGAACAGAGGATACACATGTTGTGTTCCTCCAAGAAACTAATGAGCTTTCCTTTCCACTATTTGTTGTTTTGACAAATATCAACACTTCATGCAAAAGTGTGTAAATTTTGGCATTTGCAAGGGAAACTTGAAAGCTAAATTTCTACAACTTAAAGAATCACTTACATCCAATATTTAGCTTCTCTCACAGATAAAATAAGAATAGAATACAAGTGGTTCAAAACTACATAGGTTATAGTTAAGGAAATATCAGACCTTCTGTTACCCAGATAAACACTGAAAATAATTGGGGGAGAAATTGAACAGCATCAGCAATTGAATTGGGAGCTGTGAATGATTTCTGTGCCAGAATGTGCAGGCCCAAAGCCCAGTAGGGATGAGACTAGGTCGCATGTAGACCAAGTAATTGGATTGACCACCTGTTTGATATGCTAAAGTTCAAAGTGGAGCACATGCCGTTTAGAACAATGCCGTGATCTAGCAATGGTTGTAACTTATTTTGGTCCCAACTAATTGAATATTTCAGCAGCAGTGGATGCACCAGATCTTACCTTGAGGTAATGAACTCGTACCCAACAGTAAGCTCAGTACTAATTTATCCTTGCAATTGAAAGCTCTTATTTTCAGATTCTACTAGCAACAATACTTAAAGTTAATATTGTGGGAGTAGGCACTTACAAAGCATCAGATTGCTGATGATGGAGTGGGTGCCAGTGCAGATCAGGCAGCAGAGAATTCTCTGACACCAAGTAACTGGTCTGGCACTGCAGCACAAAGCAAAGCAAGATACTTACTCAAACCTACTGTTGTCACCTCATCCACAGCTCATCTCTCCGCCCTACACCAATGCCAACCTGCTGTTGCTCCCCACTCCCACAGTGAAATTCTGTTTGGCACTCAATAAGCCTGAGATGGAAACGGGAATTTTAAAGGTTGGAACTGTCCCTGCCAAATAGGGATTTGCATCCACACTACTTCCTCCAGCACTAGTATCCTAAAGTGTCTCAGAGCAGATATTGAGAGTGTCCTCTGAAGCTGCCCATTCCTTGGTTATTCCTTTCCCTCAGTAGAGGTTCTCGAGGTAATTGTAGTCCCACCAAGTCTATTTACAATTTCTCCTAATAGCAAGAGACTTTTGGAGTTAGCCTCACTTGCTGGTGCCATCGTTAGGGTCCTTCTCTCCCTTCTGCCATCATTCCCCTGTCCCTTCTGTTAATGCAGCCAACTGCCCCTCCACCCCACCTCACTTGTCATCCTGCTGTGCCTTCTCCACGGAGCCACTAGAGGTAGGTGTTTATCAGGGCATGAAGGATTGCAAGACAGGATGTGGGATCAGTACCAAATTTTTGCAGGAAGAGACTGTTGCCACAATATTTAAATGAGTGGTAAACCTAAACCCACCTGACATCAATATTTAGGGAAGCCCAGGTTTGGGAAGAAGTTATAGGCTTTAGGTTGTACTTTTGCATTTGTAAGTCCTGGATGTTAAGTTCTTTAGCACTTTACACTTACAATACTAGGGGCATGTTTCTTAAACTTCTGATAAAGTGAGTAGAAAATTTTAACATTGAATCCTACCATTGAAATATGCAGTGATGCAGTCCACAAGAATACTTGCACAATGTAGTAAAGTTTCAAAAATAGTATGATTCAGGACTGAATGAACTGGCTTTCCATTAATAACTGACTTTATTATCAACTGTAGTGTGGGCTCGTTGAGCTCTGTGAGCAAAATTTCAGCACCCTCAGTCCCTTTCAACAACATTAAGGGTACTGCTAAAATACTCCCAGTAAACTGTCTGGCTTCACTTGGAGCCCAGTTAACATTAATATTGTAGTTATTTTTGCCAATACAAGGTGAATTAAATTATGAGGTTCATAAGAATTAGTGCCTATTAAAATGAACGGCAAGCTTGATCTGAATTTTGCTAACCTGAAACCAGTTGATAGCATGCAATCACTCCATAGCCACTGATGTAGTAATAGCCACTGTACATCATGAAATCGTGTTTTTTACAAAATTGAAAAATGTTTGTTTCAAATATTGGTCATGCGTTTCAGTCCTGGGTGAACATCAATTACTTGTTTGCAAAATGAAATAGAAATGAAATATCCCAGTGATGCTAACGTCAATAACGTGTGATTACAGTTTATTATGGTGAACAATGCAGGGTGGAGAAGTGTTCCTGTGCACTGATTTATCCACCAGTCACATGTGGAGACACCTGGAATTAGTGTTATTTTGTGGATTTTCCAAGTTGTAACTAGAATTTCACTCCCAAGTGTTACTGCTAAAAAAATGTGATGGGATTCGTCAAACAAATAAAGAACTCAGGCGAAGAAATCTAGGCAGGTGACCACAAAATAAAATAAATCATTGCAGAGAATCATTTTAAATTTTCTAACCCTCTATTTCAGCTGAGCGGTTGTTTTTTTAAATGTCACCAAAGTGGTTTTTCTTCATTATGAAGTCACAAATTGTATACTAGTGGTCTCCGAACTTAGAAGATGCACAAAGGAACCTGTTCCGGACTGTCCAGTTTCCATAGATGCACATCCCAGCATTTGTTGGACAGGAGAGGGAAAAGCGTAAGTAGCCCAACTGCTGTCAATCCCATCACTTGCTCAACTAAGATCACTCATTTTCACACTAAAGCAGACGCTAAACATGGAACCTTCTTGTTATGGGAGATGTAGTGAAATAGTGCAAGAATATTTGCATCACCAAGTGACCTCCTTGCAGACATATGGGATACAAAAGTTAACTATAATCTGTGTACATACAGTATCTGACTGTAGTAGAATTATTTCTCCCCCTTATTGCAATTGAAATTTAATGGTAAACAGCTGAATGTAGAACTGAGGCAGGACAATTAGAGTGAGTTTATTCCTGTAATTGTCTCAACATCAGTCATCATTACCTTAAAATAAAATAATTGAGTCATTTTCTCATTGCTGTTTGTGGGGATCTTGCAATGTAAAAATGGGCTATTATACATTCTATTTTATAACCATGACTACATCCTAAAAGTACTTAACGATTGTGAAGAACTTTGAGACGCCATCAGGTTACAAAATAAGACAAGTTTGTTCTTTCTTTCAAAGTAACTATAGCACTGGAATTGTTTATGTGTTTGGAACAGCTGAATATCTCTTTGGGCAACAGTACTGCATAAATTATACGGTGGTTCATGCCAATGCTCAGTTAGAATTCAAGTTCTATCTTTTAAGATGGATTGTGTCTGATAATGCCAAACCTGGATTGTCTCAGCCAATGTTATCATCCATTTGCTGCTGCCCAGCATTTGATCCCAACACTGAACATATATCTCAACACTACCTAACCTGCTATAATTCTTATGCTGGAGAATGTTGCCTTTTTTTCAGCAATGGTACACGAGTTCCATGAATGTTGTCTGCACCTGGCTAACAGATCGCATGGACCTGCAGCTTCATATCTACCAGCTGAAAATCCTCATCAGGCTGGTCAAGGTGAGAAAAAAAAATCTTTTGACAAATGTAGCAAGAATCTGACCTTTATAATCAGAGAACCACCATTTCAATAACTTGGGAAACCTTCCAAATGTTTTAAAGCACTGGAGCTTATAATGTACTCATTTTTGAATCAACAATAACCGCATAGAGATACAACATTCCATTGCCGCAATAGCTCCGTGCTCATTTTTAGATTTTGTGCCAACTTTTTACTAAGGTTTTTTCTGTGCTGCCACTAAATATTGCTCTCATGGCATGTTGGGGTGCATACTTTCAGTGGAGTTAAATATTCTTGCAGAACAATTTGTAGTGTGTAATCATGATTTGTGGTCCAATGAAAGGAAGAAGTGTAGCTTCCCCAGCAATTTGTGGGAAAGGCAGCATATAACTGAATAATACAGACCAGAGATCTGAGTTGCTTTGCAATCTGCACTGGCTGAGTTGGCTAAACTCAGCAGAGGTAACAATAAAGTTGCTACAATATGAATATCCCCAAGTAGAGAATCATGGAATGAAACTGTACAGAAGGTGGTTATTCATTCCATTGTGTCTGTAAATTTCATTCAGTTCATTGCACTTTGGAAAGAAAAATCCCAATGATCCCATTCTTCTGCTCTTGACGTTTTAACTCATCTGAATTACTATTTTACTCATTCTTCAGCCGATGCACGAGAACTGGCCACAGAAAATAAAAATTCCAAAGCTCTCTTTCTAAACCAGTTATCCAAAGCCCCTTTCTTCTGGTTACTGACCCTCATGCCAGTGGAATCGGCTTCTTCTCTGTCAACAGTCTTTGTAATTCTGTGCATCTGGTAAATACTATCTTTTTCTTGTTGGCTCTGAGAGAACTCCTAGCTTCTCCCCATTTACCTTCACAGTAAATCTCTTCCGCACTCATCCAAAGCCTCCACACATACCACGAACTAACCAAACATTGTAGTAATTGATAAATGAAGATCTTGACTACCTTGTATTTTAACTCTCTTTAAGGTCAGGAATCTGGAACGGTCTTAAAATAGGCTTCACAATTGACCCGCTACCTTCAAAAACAGTACTATCAGCTCAGATTGTTGCTCCTAATTAATAGCTACTGACCTTCAATATTTCCTTTTCTCACCACCACCTAACACCCTCCCCCACCCCTCCACAAACCACAGCACCATCCACATTTGAAGGTATAGCTTACCAAAGCTCTTTGACAAGGCCACTGCACAGAGATGGGATACTGAAAGCAACATTGTTTAAAAGAGATAAGGTCCCTGATCTTTTTTTTCCTCTCCAATTTGATTGGTCATCCTAGGTCACCTATAATCAATGCACACTGCTATATGTAGGAAAGAAAATAAGCGGTATACAATTTTCATGAATGGTGCTCTAAAGTTAGAGGTGCACAAGGGAGAATTTTAACTTTGGGCAGTGGTAAACCCAGTGATAGACCACTTATATACCTTGCTAATTTTCCTTTTCATTAGAAAGGAACATTGGCAGGGGTAGCTAATTTAGTATTGGAAATAATTAATTGTTTCTGAGGTTTCTCTGATAGATTTTCTGTTGATGGATGAACATTTGCAATCATCTTGAGATCACTTGCCCTTTATAAATGGCCTGTTGAATTTTATTTCTAACCCCTTTTCTTTACAAATGTGTCACCTTTGTGCATGTACCTAGAAGTGCCATTTGCATGAGTCATGAGACCAAGACCCATACTGTCCTCTCAGGTGCAGTGGGCATAAATAAAAAATGATAATATTATTTCAAATGTAATAAGGAGAGTTCTCCCATGAGTCATCAAGATTATTTGTCCCTCAACCAATAACTGAAAACAGATTAAATAGTAATTTGATTAATCCCAGACTGAGGGCAAATTGGCCACCATATTTTCTACAACAGCATCTGCACTTCACTGGTCCTTAATTTGATTAAAAGTGCTTAGGTACATGTGAAATTGTGAAAAGGTGTTAAATCTCACTTTCTTTCCAACTGTAAAATTTCTGTAAAATTTTCCACTTCCTTTTCATTTGATTTCCATCACACTATTGCCATTAAGCACAATTACCTTGCTATTTGACTATTTTTAAATCCTATTTCTTAAACATCCCTCTGATGTGGAAAAATGAACAAATGCCTCATTTATTTCTGGTCCACCCAGCTGCCATTTCTACTTTTGAACAGCAGGGGCCGATGTTATTAACAGTTCCACCTATCTGAGCCTCCAAGTCTGAGGCCTCTAACCCAGCCAAGATGCTGCTACTTTCACCCACTTGTTAGCTGGCTTCCCACTATCCTCTTAACCAATAAGATTATTGGGACACGTGCCTTCCAACTGGCTTCTGCATCTAAAGAACCCATGATCACCTCGTCATCGATGCTACCTCCAGACCACAGCAGCCTGTCCTATCTCCTCCCAGCTATTAGTGTTGCTCTCTTTCAAGTGTAAAAAGGGCTGGATAATTATTAGAGTTTTATCAGCCCGGATCATATCGGTTCACTTTCTGGTACCATGGTCAGGTTGTTAGTGACAATACCATTGCTCTCATATGGGCTAGCTTAGGTCAGAATGCTTTGTGGGCATCCAACTGGACCAATAAAATCATCGAGGTCCATGTCAGCCTCTGGTCATTTGCCTCTGGAGAGGAATAGGTGCCAGTGGGTCACTCTGCCCAAACCATGATGCAAAAGCAACACAACTATCTTCACAGTAGTTGATGCAGAGGCCAATAATGGGCTCTCTTTTTAAATTGGTACTTAACAAGTGAAGTACTGAAGAACTGCTGTGCTAAGCACATCCAGGACAAGGATTCACAACCTGTGGTAGTTTTTCCAGTGATTGAAATCAAATCAGTTCCATGGACACTGCCACCATCGTAGCTTCTTAGATGGAAGAATAACCCTTATTGAGCTTAAGAATAACCCATATTGAGCAATGCATTAAGTGGAGAATGATTGCAACATCCATCTAAGAAACCACAATGTCCATGGAACTGATTTGATTTCAATTATTAGGGAGACTACCACAGGCTGTTAATTGGTTGGATAATGGAATGGAAGTTATCTGCAAGTAAATAAAACAAAACTTGATTCTTAAGTGTCCAAGTCCTGAAAATTCTCAACACCCAACCCTACCCCTAATTTCAGCAACTTTACCAAATTTAGTCCAAAGCTATCAAATCAGTTCAGAGGGCTACTAAATCTGCCAGAGTAAAAGTTATTTTTTAAACTGACATTTGCCCACAACCTTGTTCCACATAAGGTTTCATAGTACACAATCTTCATAGTATCACATTAAACATTATACTGACAAACTTGGCAAGTTACTTGCAAATTTGGCAAGCACGGAAAGCATTATTTTTCTTTTTTATTTCCACTTGCTTCTGATTTGTTTTCCACTTCTGTTTCTCTCACACCCATTTTATTTCTCATCTCCTCCAGATCTGTGTCCATTTAATTATTCTTCACAGATTGGAGCTGTGTCTCATAGGATTCAAGACTGCTTGTAGGAATTATGCAAATAGATTAGGATCAAACCACACAACACAAAAAATAAATGCCTTGATAGGAAATTCCTCTGTTTTGGGGGCAGGGTTTCAGAATAAGGGTTCAAACATTTAAGACCAAGATGAGAAGATACTTCTTTATTCATGGATTTCTCTCTCTGTGGGCTGTAAAATATAGCTGCTGAGGTGGATGACTTTTGAACACAGGGAATCAAAGAATGACTGAGTAGTAAAGTTGACATGAGACCCAGAATCAGCCACAATCTTGTTCAATGGTAGAGCAGACTCAAGGGACCTATGCCTGCTTCTGTTTTCCTATTGTAACATAGGTATTGGTTCAATTCATCTGCAATCACGCTTTCAGTAAGGAATGTTGCACAAACCCATTGGTCTTCTAAGTACTATGATCACAAGGCAAGTTCAAACACAAATCATGGCATCAGTGGAGGCAATCTTTGTAAAGCAATTCCCAAAGAAGA
Organism: Rhina ancylostomus; assembly: GCA_030265395.1. NCBI lineage: Eukaryota > Metazoa > Chordata > Chondrichthyes > Rhinopristiformes > Rhinidae > Rhina > Rhina ancylostomus. The sequence goes on along the minus strand of JARFYF010000094.1, from coordinate 27,334,000 downwards.
ATTTGTAATATCAACTAAATTCAGATTTAGCCCTGGGCACTTATTATCCCTGACCTCAGGTTTTACCATTTCTAGTCCATGTCCATATCTGATGGGTGCCAACTGGACAGTTCAAGGTGATTCAAGAAACATTCAGAGATAGACAATAAATTGCTGGCTTGTCAGCATCATCCACATCCAGTGAATGAATAAACAAGAAGTACCATGAACTCAGCTGAAATTTTTTTCCATTGAATTAAGTTATCCCTTGAATGGTGTTTAGTACAATAAGGGTTATGTTAATATATTGATTTGCATCCTTTATTACTCCTGGGTAGGTTGTGAACAGTGAAACTCTTTCCAACGTTCCCAGTCCCACCAGATACTTGAGTTTGCATTTGTGTTTACAGGAGGTGGGGAGTATTCTCCCAAAAGGAAGTACATAGTTTAGTCTCAACCCAGATATCTACAATTTAGATACTCACATTTTTTCTCCCCAGTGGGAGACATGAGTCACAATGCAAATATTGGCAAGCAAGTTGATTATGTTTCTTTATAATATTTGTATCTAATGCTTATTAATTTTATAAGATAGAGATTTTAAACTGCTACATTACCTTAACAATTACTATAAATTGTCCAAAATCCTAAAATATTATTCTTGATGCATATTTAGAATCCTGCCTAATAATGAATGTTGTCTTTTTAAACAGTATTTCAGTTATTCCTATATATTTTTGGACACTTATAGAAAGCATATCGAGACTTTCGGCTGCAGGGAGTACTCGATTCAACCTTGAATAGCAAGACCTATGAAACAGTTCGGAACAGACTGACTGTAGAAGAAGCCACAGCGTCAGTTTCTGAAGGTGGCGGTCTCCAAGGAATTACAATGAAAGATAGCGATGAAGAAGAGGAAGAGGAAGATTAGATCACTGTTAGATTTAGAGGCTGAATTTTGACATAGCCTGGTAACAAATGCATGTACCACTCTGTTATCCAATTAGCCACAATAGGATCTTATTTTTCAACTACTTGTAATGGAAATGAGGGAACAGTTATCAGTAAGAGTGAAAGGTTAGCTGTGTGAAAAAACTAGCACTTATTTGAATCATTGATTTCTAAATTAATTTCTATCTGTTCATGAGCAATATGGCGTAACCATTGTTTGATAATGTTACGTGAGATATGTAGGAATATTGCTAGGTGTGTCCCTGTTAAATGCAGAACCTATTTGGCGCTTCATCAATGTAATGTATATATATATATCTTGATGGTAAGATGTTGTGAAGATGAGTAAGGTGATTTTATTTATTTATTTATATTTCTTTACTGGCTGCCAACTGCTTAAAAAGAAAATGCCCCTTGTATTAGTGCAATCTAAAGGTTTTATTGATAACCCAATGCATTTTTGTTTAATTTTCTCTTTTCATTCTTGTGCATTTCCTTATTAATTTTCTCTTTCTTGAATGCATTTCTATGTATGCAGAAAGGAATGTTACAACAGTTTTCTTTCAGTATTTCTGAATTCAGATTTTTTTTGGGTTGTTATGGAAGTGGTACATTTATGCCCAAATTAAAAGCACTTGGTTTTATTTAATGAAAAATCATATTCTGTGATGTATATTGAATAATCCTAATGAATTATCCCCAAAATATACTCAATTTGTTCATCTGCCTTTTTATTTAAAGCTACAAGTGAAATTTCAATTTTAAATACTCCCAATTTAAAAATTTATTTTCAAGTGATTCACTTGAGTAATATCTGATATTTTCACAAACTTTGACAGTTTCTTTCACACATCATGTTTCACAGTTGGTTTTCTGTAAATATAAAGCTGTATAATGCATTTAGAAAAGTAGCTGCATGAAAAAGGGATCACCTTTTCCTCCAAAAGCTATTAGTCTCTGTGTGAAGTAGCTGGTGGCGGAACAAACCATCTCGCTTTGGCCTTAAGCCCACAACTGTACCATGGAAAACTGTGGATTCTTAGTAAGTTGTACAAACGTCTTATCACTCGTGCTTTTTAAATCATGTTATAAATACGCTATCATCACCATGTCCGAACACTTTTTTTTCTTGAATACACAAGTTCAGAATGAAACTGACTGTCGGAACAAAAGGATACCAGGTATTAAATTAGAAAATGTGGAAAACGCTCAACAGGTCAGGTAGCATCCCTGGAGAAAGAAACAGACTTAATATTTTAGGTCAATTACTTTTCATCAGAATTGGGAAGTTTTGAGCTTAAAGCAAATTACTGCTATCATGTTTAAAAAGCTTCTAACTAACAATCTTCCAAATCTTACTTTGGAATAATATCAGGTGAGAGTGAAAGATCTGTACAAATATTGACTAAAGCTGGTGAATCATATTATTTTGAAATGACGCATTGTATTTGTACCCAAGATCCAGTAAACCAAGATGATAATGACGTTTGCAATTGTCCTGTTTCACACAATATTAAACAGCCAGAAAATTCACTAAAAGAAATCAATTGACTGCTTATTTTGCAAAGCAGAACCCAGAGGATAGTATACGAATGGATATCACAGAGTTAGGGCATTATTTTATAACTACTACCTGCAAATATGTTTAATAGCAGACAAATGTTTATGCCCAGATTTATCCACTGGTTTATTACAGCTAGTAATAAATTAAATATTTTAGAATATTATGATGGCAAGTTTGTCAGCACTCTATTAATTTGTTTATGGATTGCAACATGTGTAGTAATGTGTGATAACTCTAAAGTGAGATTAAAGAATAGTGCTGGTGTATGCTTGTTAATAGCTGAACTTATTTGGGATTTCATCCATGTAGTGAAGATTATTGGGGTCATTTTTCTGTGCCAATTCTATCACTCGTCCACCACCATGTGGGCAGAAACGCCACAGGTACCTCAGGAAAACATAGCAAAGCCTGCAGTTGTAACAAGGTTCCTGATTCTTCCACTGAAGTGACAGAGATCAAGTGAAAAAAATTACCAAGTAAATTCATCCTAATATCCACAATATTAAATGTCATTCAAAAAAAAAGCACACATCCTATTACACTTCTTTCTGTTATTCTCAAAAGTAAAGTTTGTTACTCACTTTTAATTATAATTACAATTAATTTCAAATTTATTCTTGTCTAATTTTGTAATTCTTTTTGTCAATTATCCACACATCCTTCTCACATGATGCTTATCTATTGAAACCCATCTTCAACTCAAGCAAAGTATCCCATTGTTTATGAGAACAAATTCCTTCCATCTTGTGAATGGCTATATTTGGTCTCCCATTCTCCCCCACTATTCACGGGGGTAAACTTCAGAGCAGACAGCTGACGAAACCTACAAGGACTCTAGAAATTCCAAGCGATAGAATGTGAGTCATATTTTATTTTAAAAGAGTATTTCCTCTCAGTCTTTGAATCTCTAAATGAGACAATCAACATCCACTAATAACATCATAGTGACTGAGCAACATTATCAATAATTTAAATTGATGGGCAAACTTCTGGTGCCACACTCTAGTAAAATCAAGATCTACATTCTAGCCTGCTTACTCACAGTTAATTCTATCTGAATTGGTGCCCATTTTGTCTAACTTTCAGAATATTGAAGCCAAAAGGAGTTTTTCCTCCACAGTCATGAATAGAATCAGCCCAGGGATGCTGTTCAAAATTAAAGCTTGAAAATGTCCTATCTGCACTAGAAGCTTATGAATTGTCCTTTCAATTTATGATAGATTGATCAAATGAATATCCACTACAGCATTCTCAGACCTGACACCAGAGCTGTATAGTTCTGTAAACCATGTGCAAGACTATTATTGACGACAAATTCTCTACATTGCATCTACAATTTTTTTTAAAACATCACATTTCACAACTAACCTGTATTTTACTTAGTTGTTACCAGCAGCCTCACAAATCTTTTCAAATCACCTTCACATCTGCACAGGTCTGACTGCTGTGTAGTTCTATATCCCAAACACTTAGAGGGACATTTTAACCTCCAGATGCACGAAATAATTAAATGTTACAAATGGGAAACACAACCTCGATTAGGGATATGTGTACTTCCAGTCTTACCAGGGAGCATAGATTAACAATTATATCCCCGTGGTTAAGTGCATCAAGTTTCAGCAATAGTTTTGATTTAACCTTTGCCAGCAGGTCCTCCAGGGCTCAAGAAACATGGCAACTAAAGGGAAGTTAAGGACTTCCAGATACAGCAGATAACGGTCTTTGCTGTACAGCTTGTGACCATTTTCTTCAAGCTAAATTGATGTGTCTGCCTTCCTCCCTGCAATCAATCTCCTGATCTGTCCCTTTCCATAACATGATCAGGACACCTGCAATCTCACGCCTCTTTGCCATTCACAGCAACATAAGAAATTAGGAGCAGGAGTGGGCCATCAGGCTGTTCATGCCTGTCCTACCATTTAATATGGTCATGGCCGATCTCTGCTGGCTTCAGTTCTTCTTCCATACCATTTCTCTCTACCTTTCTACTCGTCAATCCATCAAATATTTGTCCACGTCCACTTTGAATACTTCTAATGATCCAGCTTCCACTACCTGCTGGGGCAGAGAACTCCAGAGATTCACCACCCTGTGAACAAAAAGATTCTATGTACCTCAATTTTAAATGACTGACCATTTATCTTCTACTTGTATCCCGTTGTTCAGTATTCTCCCACTAATGAAACCATCCCAACATCTACACCTTAGGATCTTGTATGTTGAAATATGGTTAGTCCTAGTTCTTCTAAACTCCAAAGAGTACAGGCCCAAACTATTTAGGTTCTCTTGTTAGGACAACTCTCTCATCCCAGGAATTAGCCTGGTGAATCTTCTCTGTACTACCCAACCTTGACCAGTTACAGCATGCTTTAACATAAGATACTAAATAGTTTAACCTGTTCCCACTTGGTGGGGAAAAATATTTTAAAAGAATCCCTACCAATTAATTTGGAGGCACCTTTCACATGTATCTGATGCCTTCAGGTGGGCCCATTTCACATTGGATATTGGAGCTATAATGATCGTTTCTGCCAGCTATAATGATCGTTTCTGATTCTTCTGAATCAGTCTCATGTCAATCCCTCAGGAAATCCTAATGGACTACTAGAATACTGATCTAATAATCTAACATTCATTTAAACTACACCATTTGCTTTTCCACCTGCACTTCCCAATACCCTCAATACTTATTCCACCTCATTCCTCTATAAATGTTGTATAATTCTCATATAATTGAAGAGCCCATTTGGATGATCAAGTCTAAGCTGCTTCACAGAATAATCCCATCAATCTTATTCCATGCTTATTTTCCTGTAACCCATTCTCTTCCATATGTCCATTAACATCCTTCTAATTCTCCCACCATCCACCAACACCAGCAGCAATTTACCAATTCAACTGGCTGAATACAGCAACAACCAGGATGCCAGTAACAAAGCCTACCAAGAAAGAGGTTTCTTTGGCGAGTTTCTCGACTCTAAATTACCACATGGGATATTTTGACTCCTGTAGATATGAGGAGTCTAATCCTTGGATATCCTGGAGAACAAGAGGTGCAGAATAACAGGAAAAAGACAAATCAAAGAGTCAAACTGCAAGAACTCCAATGGCCAGGCACTAAGGCACGTATGACATGGGAATTAGGCAGGCAGCAAAAAGGCAGCCCTCCAATAAAATCAACAGAAGGGCAGGCAGAGCACAATACAAGAACAGCAGGACAGGTGGAGAGAAAACATAGAGCAATGGAATTTAAGCAAGGAGACATGCAGAAACAATTCAAGCACTTCAGTTCTGCTTTGCAGTATATTACCAACTTGGTAATATTTCACACCTAATTATCAATGGATTTATACACAATGATGCTTCTAAGAGTAGAAACTATTTCTGACTGCTAAAATCATGTGATATAATGGCATTTAAGCAAACATTCAATTGTCTATGTTTTTGCATCAAACAGATATGTGTGCAAGGGATGTTAGTGCTGCAGCTGCAACCATTTTCATTGTAGAAACTCTCAGATTACTGATGACACTTATTGATGCCAGTTTGTTCTATGGGCTTTTACGTATTTGAAATTGAGATTGAGAGTACTTAAATTTATTTTATACCAGGTTAATACAAACAACAGATAATGAGGAATCTTCCCACCAAACTGGGCTAGACTTGAAGCCTAATTACAGAAGGTGAAAAGTCATTGTCTAGACAATTGTATATGTAGTCTCAAATCAATTTTTGTTTTGGCAATATTGCAACATTCAGGGAGTTGTTTGATAGAGATCTGTTGGCTTTTCTGAACACTGTGCTCATAATAAGGGTACAAGTTTAAGAAGATGCATTAAAATACTAGAATCCACAAGGCTCTGTTAACCATAATTGTCTTTAATTAGAAATGGCTTAAGTCAAAAGACAAAGAGATATTTCAGTTAACAAAGGAAGGAACTGAAAGACAGAAGGTGTAAGTTAGAAACCTATGCCTGTTACTGTCTTGTTCCTCACTGCACTTAAAGAGACAACCACTTTGGGTATAAACTTCATTTACTTGCATTCTAGCCTACGTGTCTACCAAGTCCTGTGCCTGGTTCAGTTGGTTGTTGACCTCTGCCGCAGAACAATATATCAGCCCAATACAACATGGGCACATCCCTCCCCACCATCGATAATATCTGCAGGAGGCGCCGCCTCAAGAAGGCAACATCCATCCTCAAAGTTCTCCACCATCCAGGCCATGCCACTTCTCACAGTTGCCATCAGGGAGGAAGTACCGAAGGCTGAAGTCCCACACCACCAGATTCAAGAACAGCTAGTCCCTTTCAACCAATCGGTTCTTGAACCAAATAGTACAACCCTAATCACTACAGTTTAGCAACAAAATGACCACTTTGATCACTTTGCACCCCAATGGACTTTGTTTCTTTTTTGTTTTAAGTGTGTTTTTTCTTGTAAAATTGTGTATAATTTATGTTTAATTTATGCTTTTCTTGTGAATGCTGCTTATAAGATGCTTTTGTTTATTTCAAAAATAGACTTTAATAATAAAAGAAATACAAAGGAAGAAACAGTGCAAAACTTTTACATTCATGGTCAATACGTTCAGTAGCATAAATTTTTTTTAAAAAGAAAACAAGAGTGCCATAACCATTTATGGGGCCCCCTGGGGTGATACATCATTTCATTGTTCAAGGGGCTTCCCCACCTCGTCATCCCCTCCACATGCAATAGCAGAATGAGCCTAGGCTGTGGCTGTGCCCCACAGAGCATTAGCATTGGTTTCACTGAGCTTCAGTGCATCCCTCAGCACATATTCCTGAAGCCTGGAAAGTGCCAGTTGGCAGCATTCCCTTGCAGATATCTCATTATATGAGGCTTTGTCCCTCTGATGCTACTGCAGGTAAGTTTTTCATTGAACCTACCTGTGCATATGACAATAAACTCAACTTTGATATCACATTTCAGTAATTGTGACAACATACACCACAACAATTTAGTGTAATATTTAATACTCCATTGAATAAGTTTACAAAGGAAATACAGCACAAAATGCAGCATTTTTTCTGTAAAAACAAGATGCTTAAACTCAAAGTTCAGCTAATATATGTATGATAACCTTTGAAACATGGAAATTTGCTGGTTGGAAATATGCTTACAGGCCCAATGCCACAAAACATGGCACATTGCAGAAAAATTAATGTTTTTCAAATAATAAATAAGAACTGAGGCACATCTTCATCACATTTCATTATTTGTCATGTCACTGGTTTCTTTACCTAAATCACTGAATACAGTAATGTGTTCTGTACAGTATGTTGAAAGGAACTCAGCATCGTAAACCAAGTTGTCTTTCTCTGAGAACACTGAAATTACCCTCATATTTACACACAACTTCACGATTGTTTCTTGACCAATGAATCACTTTAACATTTGCAAATCACACTAAAAATTTATTACATTTTTGTACCTAGTCACAGTTAACTTTTTGACTAGTACTTAAACAGTATTTGAACTAAAGGATCCATTAATAAGCCTGGCTATAACAGTCATGGTCGTGTGCAATAGTGAAGTAAGAATACTTCACAAAGTATACTTTTCACACAATGATGGTACTGAGTATGGTCAACTTAGATGAGACAGAACCTTTGCCTTTGATTGCCACAAGTTCCTTTTCCTACTTACTTCAGACAGAAATTAAATATGGGGATGTTGACATCATGGTTTACGGCTGTACAATTTACCAAAGTCAAGTGTTTGCTTCTCAGACAGCAGAAACTTTTATTACATCTTTTTATTGACTTCAGACACATGCCTGAATGTAAGAGACATTGCCCTGATATAGTAAAATTTTAATGTCAGTTGTCAGACAAAATCTCCAACTTTTCCCACCAAAAGTCTCATTCATCTACTATTAGTCTTCATTCACAGTAATCCAAACCCTATCTCTACCCAGAAGCCTAGTTAGGACTTCTTTTTTATTTTCAGAATGGCAAACCACTAGATGATTATTATTGAACATACTTTAAAATAAATGGTCTTTCTGGGAACCTTCCATTCATAAGGGGAAAGGGACTGTCATAGTTTAATGTAATACTGGAGATTCAACAAGACTTGGAATTGTTGAAGAAACTCCATTTAAAAAGCTGACCTCTTTGCCAGCTGCCTGAAGCTCCTAACCTTGCAATGCAATATGGAAATTTTCTGACCCACATGCTTGCTGGAAGAAACAAAAGCAGTGGATTAACAGGATGTCAGCCCCTGATCTGGGTGACATTACACCCCTCAGGGATTCCCTGACTATGAGCTTCATCCAAAACAGAACCACTTTCTGAACACATGTCATTTCTCTACAAGGTGAATTGCAAAAAGAAAAGGCAGTGCCTTTGCTGTGGAATGTCAAGCTATTTCCATCCAAAAATAATCCTATCATTTGTGCCTCACAACTACTTATCCAGAATAGTTTGATTCCACTGGCCTCGACACCTCATTTAAACACAAACCTTTCTGCCTGGAGTGAAAGTCAAAGTACAAAGCATCATCTTTGCCAAGGACATTGTGGGCCATCTACCCAGACAGAAAGCTTGCTACGGCTGTGTAGGATGTAAACTTGGCTGAGGTTGGATTTCTAGCAGCCTGCACCTAAATTCTGTTAGCTAAGTCGCATGTGAGCAGATACATTTTGATCAGCCAAATAGAAACCCAATCTGAATTTCTCAATTGTTTTGCTTAGAGACACATGCATAGCAACGGAACAACAGAATAACAGGAGGAGGCTATTCAGCTGCTCAAGAAGTGCCCTAATTCAATTTGATCAGATATAATTCATATTGGAATTTAGTTTACCTGCTTCGGATCCGCTTGATACCCTACCTAATAAAAATGTTAATCAGTCATAAAAATGTCTAGTTTCTTAATATTTATAACCTTTTCAGAGAGGCAATTTCAGATTTCCACTTCCCTTTGGCAAAAAAATGCTTCCTGATTTCAACTTTAAAATTGTTCTATGATCTG
>JARFYF010000094.1:27281610-27295787 GCA_030265395.1 Rhina ancylostomus | reverse complement strand
TGAAAGTCGCTGCATAAATGCAAGTTCTTTCTTTACACAGTCAAATATTTCCAACTCCATACATGAGTATAACTACTACGGCCGTTGTATGATTGAAAAAAAAGGACTCTAACTTTTTAATTAACATTCTTCTAGCTTTTCAGAATCATTTCAAATCTCTCATGGCCGAAGCACAATATTTTAGGAGAATCCTTGTTATCTTGTTCCTTTCCTCATAAATGACCTGTCAATTTGAATATTTATATTTAAAATAGTATGGAGTCTGTGTGTTAAATTTCATTAGCACAGCCTAACATTTTTAAAATGTAGATTCCATATAATAAAGTTTAAAAGAACAATATCTAAGTAACTATAGAAAATCAGATCGGGGCGGAGGGTTTTTTTCGCGCGACTGAAACAGATAAATGCAAAAATAAAGGTCAAGAATATGGTCGCATTAACTACAACATTGTCCTGGTTTAGTTGGAAGATTCCTGTGGTCCTTTTCCGGCCTCCTTTACTGCTCTTCGCCAGGACCAGTCTAATGCTCCGCAGGAATTTACAATTCTAATACAGAACAAACAACCCGCCCCTTAAATTAGTGCAACAGAAAGAGAAAAGGGTCAGACAGCATTGCTGATTAAACATTAACCCTTCAAGAGCTGCTGCAACATTTTTGCAATTACACCTAGTTTCATTACACTTAAATGAAATGTTCAAGTTAATCTTACATCTTGTTCTTGTCATTCAATTTAATTGGTTCAGTTCTTTTTTGAAAAAAAGTTAGTCGGGGTGCATCACTAATATTGTATTTATAAACTCGCATCAATGTTTACTAGACACATAATTTGTATTTATTTCATATTCTCATAGAATATAAAACAATTTATTCAAGATTTTTTACCATTCAGATCCTGAAGGATTCTAATTATTTCAGCGGTGTACTTATCCAATGATTAGCTCGGAAAGAAATATATCCCAATATCTATGGCACTTTAGATCGCTAGATAAACATCCTGTTGTACTTCAAATTAACTTTATCCAGTAATACGAAATAAGGTAGCACACGCGACCAGTCGAATTTAGGAATACAATAAATCGTTTAGATTTCAAAATAAAAAATATTAATACAACCAATACTAATACAATCAAGGGCAAATACAAACGCGATGGCCCGAAGATCGTTTATTAAGCTCTTTTCATGATCACTTTTGATGCCGTCTGGCTATTTAGCCCTTTTCGGTTTAGTCTCAGTCAATTCTGCGTTAATAATTTGTTGTGCTTCTCAGGTGAAATCGTCTGCAAACAGAAGAATTAAAACAGTCCCAAATGAACAGGCACTTCGCCATTGTAAAGAGAACACAGAACTTTTGGAAGTAAATTCCAGAAACTTTCTAAAAAGGCTTGTTAAAAACGAGTCTTTTCATTGCTCGCTTTTACCTCTGGTCAGGCGCAGTCCTTTTTCTTCGGTTCTTAATCCGCATCGTAACGCGTTTTTTTTAAACAAAAAAGGACACAAAACCGGGTTCCACGCGGTGCTTTAGTGGATAAAATTGAAAGAGCCGCTTTACAAGGGCACAACAGTATGAATCGCTTTGGAAAATTGGCTGTTCTGAATAAGTGAAGGAGGAAAACGTTTAATCGGGTCCTGGGGAGATTCTGAGATTGCAATCTCCTATTGCCACAGGTGGAATATGGACTTTTTCCCTTCCCCTGACTATGCACATAATGAACATCGAATCGAAAAGAAGTGCATCTTTGTAACTTCTTAGAAAATACGTTTTGGTTTTGGTTGCATGTCATGTAATAAAGAAAATCAGGGAGATGTTTACTCATGATTTTGCCTTCAATATCCACGCAGCACGGTGCAGTACTTGCACTTCGGTGTACAAAAATAACCTACGATTTTATTTTTGTGGTCATTTTTTCACTTACACTCGGAATTTTGGGGAGGATATTACAGATGCATATAAGTCAATTGCTTTGAGAGTGCCAAAATTGCCTGTCTGTTCCTTGTTTATGCTAGAAACGCTCCACTTATTATTCAACAAGAAATATTTTCTCAAATCTTACCCGGATTTTGAGTGACGAGACTGAGTTCAAATGAATTTGTCATTCAAAAAATTTTGGAAAATGCTCCTTTCTTTAAGGCTATTTCAATAATTAATAATGAGACTGCGTTACACTATATGTCTATTTAAAACGCAGCATATAAGCAAAGTAAACAGATTTAGGCGATAGATTAAAGCACATTAAATGCACAATTATTTTTTCATACCCCCACAGCCTCTTCGCCCACGAGCATTGTGGGTGCTAGTGGGAGATTGGAATGGGCTGATGCTATTTGGATGTCACCTTGCTAAGTGACTTCATGTGATGTCAGCTAAATGCAACAGACAGTGATCTCACACTGATGAGGATGTGTGCTATCAAAATGTGACAGTATAGCCACACGCAGTCCTTGGATAATCTTCTCCGCTCTCGCTAATAAATGTAGAACCCGTTAAGAATAGACGGTGGCGTCTGGCACATCACTCCTCAGTAAGTTAGTAATCGAAATTTCCAGTATCAAACTGGTAGTTCGTGCATAGAGCATCGCGTTTAAAATCTATCAGCAAAGATTTTCGCTGTCCTAGTAATTCGGGGTTTTTTGTACAGCTTAATGAGGATTAATCTGGTGCCCCTCGGTGCCATTGTTCATAGAGATGTTGATTTGAATGTAAATGGGTGACATGCCAAACGCAAGGTGCTTATTAAATTGATGTGTGTCTTGGCTTTTCTGGAATGCAGGGGAGATCAGAGCGGCTGTAGTCAGCGGCTGCTCACACCAAGTCCTGGGATGGCGAGCTCTGGTCACTTGGAGACAGTTGTGTCCTGTCCCAGGCAGACGGCAAGGAATGGAACCTCCGCCACTACCTGCAATGGAGCTACCCCAAAGGCATTGGCCTTTTCCATCGAGAGAATCATGGCCAAGAACTCCGAACCAAGGAGCCCTACTGAACAAAGGCAAAGCTTGGAGAAAGCAGAAGGCAGAAAGGTTGGGAAACTGTGCTCCCCTGTCCCTTGTATGCTTCCTATCCAACCATTTCCTTACGATTTGCAAGCTAAAGCTCTGCTGAATTACTCGGAGGTATGGAAGTCTAATCTGAGGGGCTCACTCTGTACTTCGGCGGCAATGTGTAAATCTAACTGTGGGATGTGCTACAAAACTGACTTAACTTTAGGTCCTTCAATGATGACTACTAACAGACTAATCAAACCCCAAGTCATCAACCAAACAGTCGCAATGCCTGCGAACGGCTCTCTTTATTATTTCAACTATTTGGACACGACGTACCACCCTTCGGAGTTGCTTCATAACCACCACATTTTCCCATCTCATATCCTCGGCTCTCAGCCCCCGGCCTCACTTTCTGCTCACCAGAAACTACTTTTGTTGGAAAATGCTAAATTTGCCAGCCTGGCTGCGGAGAAATATCCAAGCCCACAATTTCCTCACAAAGAACGCATCCCGGGACAGCTGGACCAAGTGATCAAAGAAAACAGCAGCTTTCCAGTCGAAAAGAATGTAATTAAAAACCACCAGAAGCTGAGCAATACATCAAGCGATGGCAAACCCAAAAACTTTACCTGTGAAGTTTGTGGAAAGGTATCGTGATGATTAAAGCACTATTCGAAACCAGTGTGCTGTCATTGCTAATAGATTCTCGTGAGAAAGAAAAAATGAGCTCGATCGACATCTACCACACGGCTAGAAAAAGAACTTACGTTTATATATCTTGTTTTTGCTTCCTTTTTCAGGTTTTTAATGCACATTATAACCTAACACGTCATATGCCCGTTCACACCGGGGCCAGGCCGTTTGTCTGCAAAGTCTGTGGGAAAGGATTTCGACAGGCTAGTACACTGTGCAGGCATAAAATAATCCACACACAGGTAAGTGCTCACGTCTCCTCTTGTTATCCGGCAATCTTCAGCAGCTAACAACCATTTACCTTATGAGTCGCTTCGTTATCCAGTGTGCATTGCCAATGTAATATGAATACCAATTTACATGGACGGTATTTAAACAGTCTACGTGTTCCTATTTAAATGGCATCTCGTGTCATCTCATTTTTAAAGTGTTACATGTTTGAGTTGTTACAATCTTTGGTTGAGATGTAATATGACAGATTGTGAATGCGTTGTTTTAGTATTCAGATTCGCGCATCGTGTGATTCTGGTCAATGGTAAAAATGGTTCCAGTCTAATTTATTTCGACCTAACTATGTTTATCCGACCCTCGGTAGTCAAATAATTACTGTGATTTGTTCTCAGGAGAAACCCCATAAATGTAATCAATGCGGAAAAGCTTTTAACCGAAGCTCCACTCTAAACACTCACATTCGGATCCATGCTGGCTACAAACCTTTTGTTTGCGAATTCTGTGGGAAAGGATTTCACCAAAAAGGTACTTTTCAAAGTAGCGTCTACTTTAATTTGAATTAATCCTCACACGATTAGGTATCCATTTGGCTCCGTGAATTTAACCCTTCGATTGCTAATGCCTCCGAAAAAAATCGTGTTATTTTTACAGAAATCTTAACTTGTTTCTAACCTAACCAGGCGCTCACCATTCGTTTTGCCACTACCCTTCAAGCACAATGCAATAACTAAATAACATTTAATAATTTACCATGATTATTTAATAATGCATGCCTTAGAAGGACCTAGAAAATGTTAGCGGGTTGTAGGCACGGTACGAACTCCTGTATCCCTTAGTTCAAAATTAAAATAATCAGAAGTGATATTGTCCTTATGAAACCGGATTTTACAACTTGCCTGGGTATGAATGACACTTTGAATTCAACCTATTTCAAATCAGACGTGTCATTTTGAACTAAGGTTCTAAAAAACGGCTCCTTAATTTGAGTTGTGGGTCAGAAGCTTGACCTCTACCTAATTCCTAATCTGACAGTTTTCTGCAGACTTTATTTGATTGAGATAAAGTTTGACAACTTCTTGACTCCCATACGCTCACACGAACGCAAGACTGCCTAATGAAGCTTTACTTCGTCTTAACGTAGAAATTCCCTCATCTGAAATTAACTTAATTGTGAACTCCTGACCCGGAGGTACGGAGGGAGGAAGGGGTGGTGTGGGGGGCGGAGAGGGGGTAACTTTCACTAACTTCTATTTCTTTTCCGGTAGGAAACTACAAGAATCACAAATTGACACATAGTGGAGAAAAACAGTTTAAATGCAATATCTGCAACAAAGCATTCCATCAGGTCTATAATTTGACATTTCACATGCATACTCACAACGATAAAAAGCCCTTCACTTGCGGCACTTGTGGGAAAGGATTTTGTAGGAACTTTGACTTGAAGAAGCATATAAGAAAATTACACGATGGTAACTCAGCCACACCTCCTGTCAATGAACGCTCAAGAGTGGGGATAAGTTAGTCTCACAGACTTCGATTCGGGTATATTTTTGCGGACAATCATTTCTGTACATTGCATTTTGAAATACCATCTATTTGAGATGTTTCGATGCACTGCAATGCTCTTTACTTCAGACAGCGGTTATGCAACTGTGGATAATTCATAAGATACTTTTCACTCTTGAATTTGTAGGCTTAAACTGCTTGAATTTTTAAATTGAACGTCGCCATCACGTCCCGGCGCGACAATTTTCCAGGACTGTTGCGAATGAATAGTTATGTAAATATTCATGTTAATTATATGTCTTATATCACATTATTTTTTTTCTGTATTGTAGCATTTTATATCTGACACTTACCGTGGATTGGTAAATATTAAATTTCGAAGTATTTGTTAGGATGTTGCTTCGTTTGCATATCTGTAAATTTAAATTATGTTGTAAAAAATGAACGTGTCTACTTGCAAAATAAAAGTAATGTTTCCAAGCATGCGTTTATTTGAACTGCAGACTTCTTGCAAGTCAGAGGAATGGGGAGAAATATTTGTTCAGAAGGGAAAAAAAATATTACATCGGACCAAAATTTGACCTGGTGCAAACGTACATTTCATTAAATTTAATAACAACAAATTCAACATATCTATGTTTAATATTATCTTTATTCTTAAATTCAAATTTTCTCAGAAAGCAGGGAGTATTAGGAAGCATCCACGCTGTTTGCACTAAATACAGCACAATAGAACAGTTTCAAGATACCTTTTGCTTCCTTAATTTTGCTAGCAATCCAAAAGTAACACCGAGTCCTGTTTGTGCCAGGAAAACAGAAGCTGTTATCACGTCTCAACGCATAGCAGATGGTCGAATTCAACGGTTCTAACGTGAAGATTGGTCAGTGGATTTCTTCCCAGTATTTGATCTTCCCTAGACGTTATACGGTCCAAGTAAATGTCGCAAAATGTTCCTCGTCGTATGAGCATTTCATAAAGTTTACTTTGAAAAGTGGTAGATAAGAGCATAATTTGCAAATATCAATCAAAATTAAGTTGAGTTGCTGAAATACATTGGATAATTTAAATAAGACGCAGAGCCCGACGCAAGGGAAAAATCTACACCTCTCCCAAAGAACAGCTTTGGCAATCTCTACGTGAAAAGTCCAATTAACAAGGCAGAATAGATTTTGTTTTATTTATCTAAGCAGTGGAGGTGGAAACGCCCAAAACTATATGTTGTGCTTTTCATAAAGTTCTATTGCATCTGTTATCGTGAAATATCTGGATGGCGCTTTTAACAACTTTGCGACCTCTTAGGGCAAAATCAGTACGTGTAATATACTCAGCGGGAGGCAATTGTTGAAGGGAGTTTATTGTTAAAGGCCAACTCGGAAATAGAAGTCATTTGTGGCATTTGGACTTGAAATGAAGTAAATCCAATAGTAAATCCAATAGTGAGAAAATTTAGCTTTCTTTCAGTTGGAAAAGGTTATATTTTTCCATATTTGTTTTGTGAATAACCTTACACATAGTAGTTACAATTTTATTGCAACCGGATATTTTCTAGGGAATTGAATATCATATTGCACAGTTTATATGATTTTTTATAGAAGGATATTGTCTCTTCGACCTGCTGTCCGCAACAAATTACTGCTTTTTAAGGAATATAACAATGAAATGATCCTAGACTTGATCCAAGAAAAAGATCAAACCAGAAGCAGAACAGTGCGCTTTGAACGGTGCTAACAGTAATCATTCAAGCTCTCTGAGGAGAAGACATTTCCATATTAGCCAATTTGATGTAACAGTGGATAATAAAGTACTTAGGGTTTTCAAAAACTCATTTTCCCATGTCTCGCTCTTTAATGCTAGATAATTTATTCTCCCCACGCCTAGACGAACAATATTATTACAGTGTACCAACAAAATTCTGATTTCAGCTCAGCTGCGTGCTGCTCACTCCATGTTTCTCAGTGAAATTTAAATTAACCGTTAACAGTAAACTGTTAAACTGTCCAGGGACTGATTAAACGGCCAATAATTTGAAGAGAATTGCATGTACACCTTTTTATAGTTAATTGAGTGGGTTCATCTTAGAGGCTTGTAGATTGGGTAACACACAGGCACCATCATTTGCTTTTGGGAGAAATGTGTTCTTTTAATTAAAAACGAAACATAAGCTGTTTGCTAATTATATTAAAGAATCTTGTTAGACACAAACGTCTCCAATGCAGCTCATCTATTACAGTTTAATGCACGGCGATGTTGGAAATTGCGATTATAAATTGTTTACTATTATGCACAATGCAAATCCTCCCTTGCTTCTTGAGGTTCCTTCGCGGTTACACTGCTTTCATTGACCATTATAATCACCGATACTGCAAAAAAACCTTTCATACTCAATTGTTTCAAAGGCTGAAATAATTGTTTCAACACTAATGTTATTACACAATCAAAGTGCAAAATTCTGACCAATACTTTAAACCTCATAAGAAAATTCTTACAATTACCACATTTCGAAACTAGCAATGGCATGACCTCTTCCCAATTATTTGAATGTACAATCTATGGGTTAGTACATATGCACTTGTAAACCTTCCCTAACTTTGCTTTGCACTTTGGTTACAAGCGCTGAAAACACACTAATTTTGCATTTTAAATTTAAACTGTTGACAACAAAGCAATATAAAATGTAAGCGCAAAGTAGGGTCGTAATGGGCTGCAAATTGTTCTCTTCAACTCACCGTAGTTATCTCATAATTTACATTCTCAGGAATTATTTTAATCCCGGACCTTTATATAGGGTAACAATCATAGGTGTGGTTTCTGATCGGGAACATTTCTATTTCTTGACTATTTCTAACTAAAAAGTTAGATCTCTAAAATGGGGTTTCTAGGCCTTTACCTTATGTGCGTATGTTGACGTTTTTCTACAGCATGTCAACACTGCATGGAAGTTGTGTTCTGAAGTTAGAGCGCAACTTTGCACTGGCATTAAATTAAGTGATGCCACAGCACGCAGCAGACCAGTGCTGCAAATACACTGGACTCTTTGCAATGCTCTGCAACTCACCGAGTTAACAGGCGTTAATGGATGGGTATCATTCTTTGAGGGGCACACAAGTTAATTTTCAGAAACATCGCACCCTTTGCACTATTACTAAAACTACATGTAACCATCAGTCTAAACATAGATTTTAAACATTTAACCTAATAACTGCTATAAATTTAAAATAGCCTTAACCTAAAGTGCTTATATCATAAAATTCGGAAAGCTTGTCGTGGTAAACTGGTCACAGCAGGCCAGGATGGATGGAAGGACTAAACATGCCTGGATTTACTTACACCTAGTTGTACCATATTCATAAATGCAGCTGATTGGCACCCAACATTTTAATTAGCAATCCAGAGATACCTTTGCTTCCTGAGGAGATAAAGCCAAGAGGAAACCTGGAAAGACAACAGCATGCAAAAGACAAAAACAAATTGCTGCAGCCATCTACATTCCAAGCACGCTAGAGCAGTCTTGGTGAACATGCAAATATTCGTACTAGTCGTACTTGCATACTACGGCGCACCTATACTTTTGTACATTCTTATAGAACTTGCAAAATACAGCTCATTAGTAACTGTATCAATGTGACTTTCCTATCAAATTGTCATGTTAGTTTATGCTTTTTGCAGATTTCTACAATGTACTAATTTGTTTCTTTCGGTCACCAAATAGAAGTTTATTCTTCAAATCTCCTGGCCAATTTAAGAAACATTCAACGTAAGTTCGGGCAAGTCTCTATTTTGCTGCAGGATATATTTAATGCTCGGAGCCCTCCTTGCAGTACAGTCTGTATCTATTGATGAAATCAGGACGTCATTGGGTAGGACCAGCATTTAATGTCTATCCCTAAATGTCCCTTGAACTCAGAGTCTTGTTATACGATTTCAGGGGACAGTTAAAAGTCAATCACATTGACTCTGGAGTCATAAAGAGGCCAGGCTAGGTAAAAATGGCACATTTTCTTCCCCGGGTGACATTAGTGGACTCTAATACCGGCTTTTAAATTCCAGTTTTTTTATTACTCATCTTTGAATTCACCAGATTATATACCTATAATCTGAACCTCCGGATGCCAGTCCAAATAAATTAACCACCAGGTAAACATTCGCCTGTGATTATAATGGTGTTTCCGATGAGTTTGTCTTAGGTTCTCGACAGCGAAAATTGAATATTACATCTAAAGCATAGAAGGGGTAAATCACCATTTTGAGATGGTATAATTCCATACTGATTGACAATTACCAACAAAAAAACCAAACGGGGTTCAAGTTACTGTGGCAGATGCTATTATGATTCATGAGTATTATAATGATATATATTTGTTAGAATTTGCATAACCTGAGGGTGATTTCTCAGAAAAAAACCCTAACGGTTCCGTTGTGAAACACCATGAAATAAGATTTAACCTTAATGTGAAGAATTAACTCCCGTGGCAGTTTATTAAGTACATATTTTAATTGGAGTATTTGTCATTAACTTTCAGAATTATTTCCCTCTCTCGATAACAGATTAATCTCAATTTACATCCCTTGTGGTCGGACAAACACGTCGAATTGCTTGATTTTCCGTTAATATCTTATTCAATTCATTTGTTTTAAGATTCTCAGTTCAATGAAATTAAATTCGCCTTCATCTGTTTGGTTAGGAATTATTTACAATAATACTCTAATTAAAAAAACTTTTTTGCTCACAGTATAGCATAAACGAGACACGGATCTGATCTATATGTTTATATACGTTTATTGAAACTATATGCCATGGGTATTTTACTTGCATTAAGTATTAATTTATGATAATAAGAGCTTTGAAAGTTTCTTACGGATAACACCTACACCAATGATAAGAGTAAATTGCTAGCTTCTGAGATTAACAATAACAGTATTTTTGCGTATCAGTTAAATATTATCTCTGACCAGGAGATAAACAGCCTAATTGAGGAAAAAGTTCCTTAGGTATCAGATTTTCAGCAATATTCGGTAAAACTCCATACATGATTTTGACGAAGGATTTCTTATTAATATAATACATAACTGAACATGTTTCATTTGTCCCGGTCAAAGTGCAGAACTTGCACTGATAGATCGCGTGTATTAATTCTAATTCTTATAAATTATCAGAATTTTCGTGGCTGAAAACAAAAGTAAAACTAAAATAATGCGCCCACATCATATATGAACAATTTAGTATATCTCTATTGTTAAACATTGCGCAAGAATTAAGATGAGTGGATGAAGACCATTAAACGACTATATTAACGACCATAAACGGAGATTCTTCGAATTCTAGGAATGCATTGTTGTACTTTGTGTCCGAATGGCACGCTGAAGATTAATGTTTCCGGTTGTGTGCTCAGATTTAGCTACTCCAATCTCACTGATTGTCATTTTCATGTGACAATTTTCTGAGGACAGGAAGTTCTGTGAAGGAACAACCCACATTACGCAAAAGTCCAGTTGCAGTCTATCTAAGGCTTTAAAAGAAACTTTACGTGATATTGAAAGTGACAGTGATCGACCAATATCGATGGAGGAAGTCATGCTGTGCCACAGAGCCATTTATTTTAGATAAGAAATGCAATGGTTCTCCAATTGTTTCTGGCAGATCATAGAAGCATTGTAAAAGGATACTTACCCAAACGAGTTTTGAGCCTTTCAGCGCACCAAGTTATAATCCGAAGGTAATGTACCCTAACGAACTGGTGACACAGAGGGAATCAGACCTCTGTGGAAAACTTAAATGAGTCATTATATTCAGGATCAACATTATTTAAAGACGTTCGTTTTACATCAAGATTAGAAGACAAGATCTTTCGCGGCAAACGAAATTCAATCGATAAGTTCACCATTGTAAATCACAACAACAGCGGAGAAAATACCAAGTTTATTAACAGTATGTTTAAAAATGAATTCATTCTGAGGTGTGTAGATCCAAAGATGTGCTAATATTATAAAATGGAGCCAAAGGCCTTTAAAACAGATCTTACTTCCGATATGATTGTTGAATGAAAATGTGTTCCACTGCTCTTTGATGGTTGAAAATTTACATGCACTAGGACCGCGCGGAACCCCCGGGTCAGTGACAGGACTGGCAGTAACCTAGTGCATTGAGAAAGTGCTGGGAAGTAAACAACCTCAAGACAGCGCGTTGCCCTTTTCTCTGCGCTTCTTGTTAAAACATCTGAGCAACCAGTTTTGCTCCTAGAAACATGTTAATTGACAACGGAGCTCATTATTGCATGCACATGCAAAACACAGAGAGAATGATTAAATGGACAAAAGCGCAATAATGAACTGTCAACAATCGAGTACATCTATACTACCAGGATCACTTAATAATAGGGCATTTAAACTCAACAAAGGATTGTCTGGAACAGGAAGAAAGAACGACCTATACTTTTGTTTAGTCAACACAATTGATTACAAATGAGGGATTAGTAGAATAGCTTCAGATTTTAAAGGGGAAAAAGAAAAGTCCAATTAAGTCCACCAAATGTTAACTACAAGGCCTTCCAGCTCGGTACAAATGAATTTCTCATCAAAACATCCCTCGCGATCTTTTAGAAAGTAATTTGTTTCCCCGAACGAGCAGAAAAAGCGTCGCATTAGTGAGGAGAAAGCGCCAGTGCCTGGCACAATGAGCTCGGCAGACACATTGCGAGAGCCAAGGGGAAGTTAATGAGTTTCAGCATCTGACAAATCGTTTGGATCTATTCCTAAAAAAATGCTAGAGATAAAGGATATATTGCCCAACCATTCTTTATAAAGTACAAAACCCCAGGGATTCTCAACACCACAGAACATTAAATATTTTGCCAAGCAAATTGATACAAGCAGCCATAAAACTTCTTGAGACGCAGTTTCAATTTCCAGCAATTTATTGGCTGGTTTCGGATCTGTTTCACAACCAAACAATGTAGCCCGGCTGAAAGGTTGCGACTTCATTTCAGCGATTATCCAGAAATAACAGATTAAAGAAAACTAACTGGTTAAACAGCTCAAAAAAATCAAATTGTAATGCTATTCAATGGAATAGAGACTCAAAATCACCCGGAAAAGGAGGTGCAATGCTCCCAAATTATATAAAATCTTTATTGAGGGATTATTTTCAAAAATATCTAAAGTTGCATATATATCGAACAATATTTGCAAAAAAATCTAATATCGCTTTAGTACTTGTTCTTTCTAAATATATTCTATTTAAAAGTGGTTACTAAATTATTCACAAAATGAGTATATAAAGATCTCATAACAGAGAGGTAGCGAAGGGCTCGCTTTTTGGATTCAGGATTGCGCGATACTGCAGTCTGGCAGATTTAAAGGCCACTGTTAGCAACATAGGAACAGCGAAGGAAATTCAGTCTCTCGAACCTGTTCCACCATTGAATTAAATCATGGCTGCTCTGTCACCTGCTTTTTCTGCATATCCTCTAATATATTTACCTAAGGAATACGTGTTTCATTTTGAATGTTTCACTTGACCTAACATCGACAGCCTTTTGAGGGAGATATTTCAGTTTTCATTACCCATAGAATCATCCTGAAGAAGTCAGCTCTAACCCTAATGTTATCCTTTGTAAGTCACAGCGCACCGTCTTCCCGGAGATCCTAGAGTTATTGTCGACTTATTATACTCTTGGTACCGTTAACAGCACATTTGCAGCGCCCCCCTTTCTCAGAGGAAAAAAATATTTTAGTGGAATCCAGCTTCGACTTTTTTGTACTGTTCACAACCTTTCTTTGTAAATGTTGAGTGCCCCATTTATTCAATGGTTTTTTTTCAGCACTTAAATTGTTTTCGCACTTTATTTGAATTATGTGCAGTGTGATGTGAAGCTCAAGCGAGGGAAATGTGTTTTGTATTATTTGGCTTTGGTGAATTATCTGGTCATATTGAGACCTAACTCTGAAATCATTCTGCTACATTCACATTGATTGATATTAAGTGGTTTCAGGAATGTAAGTGCTTTTTATCGTCCCAGCCGATGTGAGTTATCAGCTCTCAAGTGACCAACTCAATAACAGCCTTAAAAGAGAATCTGTGAATAATCAAAAATACTAGGTTGCAGATGAAAAATACTAGGGGGAAAGCATAAATCCCTGTCATCTGAATAGGAACAAAAGAAAAACAATCTGTTCTGCCATTCAGTTTGATCATGAATCATCCAGAACGCAGCTCCATTTACCTGACTTCCTTTCATATATTTGACACCTTCGTTCAATAGGATTCTACAAGTTTGTATTGTAAAAAGTCCAATTGATCTGGACTCTATGGGGTTTTGGAGACATTTCTAGATTTCTTCTACCCTATTTTGAACCATTGGCCATTGGTCTCCTAAACATTCTGACCCTGCGTGTAAAATTATACCTCCTTATTCTGGATTTCGTCATAAGTGAAAATATGACAGGAAAAGCAGCACGTAAACAGGGAAGGCCATCCAACCAGTCTATGCCAGTATTTATGCTTCACTCAGCCTCTTGTTTTTTTTCTCATCTAAACCTTTCAGCGTAATTCTCTGTTCCTGTCTCTTTCAAATGCTTATCAAACGTCCACCAACCACTGACTTCAACCATTTCCTGCAGTCGTGCATTCCACATTCTCACACCCTGGATAAAGAAGTTTCTGGCGACTACCTTCTGTTGATGGCCTCCAGTTATGCTTTTCATTAGGAGTGGAAACATTCTCTCTGTATTCACGCTATGGAAACATTCTGTCCTTTTAAAGACCTCTAT
>JARFYF010000094.1:27175243-27188798 GCA_030265395.1 Rhina ancylostomus | reverse complement strand
CCTCTTTCGATCCTGCACATTGGAGCCTCCATACCAAGTGGTGATGCAACCAGTCAGAATGCTCTCCACTGTACATCCGTAGAAATCCCACTGCTCCATATAGCAACATTACTTAAATATATCAGGATGCATATTCTTCCTTTAAATGCCTTGGCTGTATTTTTAATTTTTATTGTAAATATTTTCTTGAAATTCATTTCTTGTCATCGGTTTTGTTACTTTAGATTTATGGATTTGCAGTTGTCTTGTTAGGTTATTCTCCCTTTTCGTCTGTAAGAACAGCTTCCCAACATTCACTTAAAATTTTTAGAACTTACAAATTTTATTTTACAAGTCTGGATTCGACAATATCCATCTGTAAGACCCTCTGGTACCTTTACTTTTTTGATCTACTGTACTTAAATTTGTACAGGGACGTGTTGCTGTCCAAGAAAATACTTATTCCGTGTGCTAACACTTCAATGATCACTCTTCATTTCACCATGACGGGTATCATTCAGGTCTCTTGCAATTTTTTGCTGTTATGATTATCACACAATTATACTTCTTTTGTGGTTCCTCCCCCCTTACAACTAGTGCAGGCTGAGTGTGTAGATTCCCAGTCAGGGAGCTGGGGAAAGGTTCCCTGAGGCCAATGATCTACTGATTAGAAGATTGTGTTTCAGCCTGCACCCAGGAGTAGTCTGTTTACGAGCATACCCAGGTGGATATTGGAGGAAGTTTGTTCCAGTGCTTTACCATTTGACAAAGTCGCTGTTGGTGCAAGTTGTGATATCTAATGGCAAAGTTACTTTTCACAATTCCAAAAAGTCAGAACTAAATCATATTTTGATCATTACTATGCAAATTAGTTTGTTTAAAAGCAAGTGATTTTCTTCATGGTACTTTTCATTTGAGGTTAACTCACTTGCATCCTTAGTCCAAGCTTTAATAACCTCAGTGGTGTCACCAGAAATCACATTAGATTTATCAATTCACTCAGGCAGAGTAACTTTTTTAAAGACTAATATTTCTTTATACAAACACAACCATATAACAGCAGAGCCATCGTAGACGCTGAAATATGGGGAGCTGGGTGATACTAGATAATGATAAGTGATGCTGATTCAGTGATACTGGATAAAAAGCCTGCTTCCATCTGGCCCAATTTTTGCTGGTAGCAACGCAATGATGATACCACATTCTTGTTCGCCAGTTTGGCATGCATCGATGGAAGATCTTCACTCCCAACACTTAGGGAGATGAAAATATTTGAAGTGTGATGATTGTGCAAAGTGAGGTTACCATTAGCCTCAAATTTGTATGTTTTAATCTAGAGCAAACTGCAGCCTCCCCTAACATCAATCTTACTGGTTCTAAACTCAACAGTCCTGTAACTTTGCTGAGTGAGGAAACATAAGACTATCCAAAACTAATTTGCTTCAAATATGAACAGAAGATAATCATATTTATCTGAAGTCTTTCTAAAGAGCATTAATGTGCCAAAGTTTGATGGATTGGTGGTTAGTTTAAAAAAAGTAACATTTTATCAGCAGTAAAGCAATCATGTTTTACTCAGTCAGCTCCATGACAGGCACAACCCTCCCCCACCATGGTGCCTCAAGAAGGCAGCATCCATCACTAAGGACCCTCACTATCCAGGACCTGCCCTCTGCTCATTACTACCATTGGGGAGGAGATACAGGAGCTTGAAAACCCACACTCAATGATTTAGGAACAGTTTCTTCCCCTCTGCCATCAGATTTCTAATGGTCCATGAATACTACTTTGTTATTCCCTTTTTTGCCTTATTTATTTTGTAACTTACAGTAATTTTGTCTTTGTATTGTACAGCTACCACAAAACAGCAAATTTCATGACATGTAAGTCAGTGATAATAAATCTGATTCTTTTTTCATTTTGTCATATATATTGGAAGAACACTTAGCTTTTTAATGTGAGAGGTTTGATCAGTATTTTAAAAACAATGTATTTTTAAATTATTGAGTTAATCCCATGTTTAACTGCTCTATCTCCAGAATATTCAGTTTCGAGAAAAGGATTCTGTTTATCAATTATGACAAAATTGTAAATCCAGAATATTTTGCTATACCTGTGTTGCCTCCAGGATGAAATCATGGATGATAACTTGCTCTTCATTAGAGAGGCACAGGATGTCTTTGCTGATAAGGGTTACAGTAAAGGCTTCACAATTCATAGATTCTTCTCGGCTTGGCCAGTACACAGATTCATCCTCAGCCTGTTGGGGGGGAAAAAAGCATGTATTTTCAAGACTGGGAATGCTCTCAGTCATGTTACTTATTATCATGGATATGGGATTCTTATCGATTTGAATACCTTGAAAGAACTCTTGGGGGTAGAGGGAATGGGAGCTCATTGTGTAATGCCTAGTAATTTAGCAGCAGATACATATTTATGCTTTCTCTTCCTAGGCCAATAGGGCAATCTGCTCCAAGGCTTTTGCTAATGGTCTTTTAAACATCCAGCTGGGAATTGTGCAGAAGCATGCCTCAGTTAAAACCAACCAGATATTTTTCCTCCACTGACTATAATAGATGCCTGTTCTTTGCTTGGCATCTTTCCAAAGCAGCAATATTTCATCATACATTATATTTTTGCCTTTTGCATTCAAATATTTCATGTAATAAACTGCATTTTAGATTACAGTGACTTATTAATATAGGGAAACATGGCAACCATAAAATATAAGGAAATAAATGAAATTTCTTCTTTGAGGAAGGAACATTGGCCAAAGGCCTGGGAGAACTCATTGCTTTTGAATGGCACAGAATAAGATCCATCAATACTAATGGAATAAATAGACAGGATCTTGGGTTATGGTATCATCCTGATCTACTGGGACAAACAAATGGGGTAGTGCTTAATTGAGAACATTGCAGCATAGTTCATAGAAATGAGCACAAAACTTTTTGATGTGACAGTGAGAGGGTTTCCAAAACACAGTTTTATGACATCAAACTCAAATGTTTTTTTATGCACCAGGTTGGGATTGCCAAGGAAAACCAGCTTTGGTTTCTCCATTTCTCATGCCTATCCAGGTAAATATTTCCAGGTTTCTTTGTCCTTGTTTTCTGTATCTGCTGCTTTTTTTCTTAAAAGCAGACACGCTTCTAAACAAAAGCACCTAATTAACAAATGGAAAACCTCTCAAAATCAAGCTCTCACAGAAACACAGTGCAATAAGCTTTAAATTCTTGCAGCCAATCTACAAAGGACCACTTTCCCCTATTTTCTCATGGCATAAAAGGAGCCCTTCAGCCCACAGAGTCTATGCCAGCTCTCAGATCATTCCCATCAGTCTCATTCACCCACTTGTTTCCCTGTAACCTGTTCTCTCACACATACCCATCAACTCCACTATAATTCTCCAGCCATACTAGGGGTAAATTACAAGAGCTAGTTAACCTACCAGCACATTTCAAATTTGGAGAAAAATGGAGTACCTGGAAAAAATCCGCATGGTCATAGGGAGAATGTATAAGCTCCGTCAGGGTAAGGACAGAACCCAGTAAAAATAAAATGATTTATTGTCATATCTCCTACTTCTTAAATAGTTCATACTGCAAACCTCCAGGAATTAATCTTTGAATTCTTAATTTAACTTTGAATGGGCAAAGAAATATGTAGTGACA
Source organism: Rhina ancylostomus (assembly GCA_030265395.1). Lineage (NCBI taxonomy): Eukaryota > Metazoa > Chordata > Chondrichthyes > Rhinopristiformes > Rhinidae > Rhina > Rhina ancylostomus. The sequence goes on along the minus strand of JARFYF010000094.1, from coordinate 27,185,145 downwards.
ATCTAGGAGCTCAATTGGATTGTTTGCCCACCAGATGCTGTGCACTGGCTGAGCCCATCAGTGGAGGTGGGGAGTGGGCAACCTATGTGAGGCTGCACCTCATGAAGGGAAATTGCTGGAGGTGCTGAAATCATTCTTAACAGTGTTGTGCAACAAATAATAAAGTCTGACATTGGGAAATTGTGCATTCAGATTTTCTGATGCTGAACTGGAGGCCTATGTAAAGGATGAAAGAGGAGGAGAGGTGTTGTACTCCTCAGGAATCAGATAAGACAGGAGCTGATGAGATAGCAGTGAAGCTAAATGCTAGGAGTTCAGCCCTGGGAACTTGCCCAAAGAGTTCAAATCTCAAGTGTTGAAGGTCAATGAAAGGAGCGTATGGCAGATTCAACCTCAAACACCACAAATTATTACATCCTCTTTAGTCAGTTATCTGTAGTCCTGAGGAATTATACTTAACATTCATAAATGTCACCTCATCCTCACACAATTTGTTTGTTGGAACCTTTAAGCATGAATGTCAAACCTCACACCTGTCACCGGCTACTTAACCACCATAGCTACATCAATCAGAACATCACTGATACCTTTCCATTTCTTTGGAAGAAGAACGTGCTACATGCCCAGAGGCAGCAGGAATTAATCAGATGCAGGCAGGTGTACTAGCGCCCCATAAAGGATTCCACACTGGTCATTATGCAAAGGATCAAGGCCAACGTCATGAAGAAGAATCCACTTAAGATGATGGAATTGTCATACCCAACTCTTCTCACATCCCACTTTCCACTCACTGCACATTCTATTATGACAATATGCTACAGATAGTGTAGAAATGAACATTTTATTTTCGTATCAACATACAAAAGCTTACTCATTTTCCCACAAGGTATCCAAGAACTGCAATCCTCCCAGGCAATGGGGGAAGAAGGTGGTGAGATGATGAAGAACACACTGCTAATTTTACAGTGACTGCTATAATTTCAGATATTTATCAACCACCCACCCCACATGAATATTAGAGGTCAGTGTGGAGGTGGGACACCTGGCATGAATGGCCTGCAGTTGGGGTACATGGCAAGGATACCATAATATTAGGTCGCCAGAGGTCAAGGTTGCACAGAAGAATATGAAAAGGGCTTCTACTGGGAAAGGTGACAGAAAAAAAACTCAAAATGTGCTCAACAAATTAATTGTAATATAAAGCTTGTCAGGGAAGTCTGCATTCTCTTTCAAGAAGCATGCAGGAACCTGTAACAACTTGGAAAGGGCATCATGTTGAGCTTGCAGCCCATCTTTCCAGCATTATGAAGGCCAGTTAAAGAAGGAAAATTGTGAAACTCATGATCCAACAACTGATAGTCAATTTTTATTGCAACATATTCCATCAAATTCCCAAATGGTGCACTGGAAGATCCGGCCACTATCAGGGAAGCTTAGTCTTAACTTAGTATTGCTATGAAGTCGTTAATACTAGTGCTTAAAGCAAATTCCAGATTGTAACAACAGTCAATAAACCTTTCCTCTAGTCAAGTTCTTGGAGTGCTTTGGTTCTCCTCCGAGATTGGCAGTGACCCCATGGAGCACAAGCTTTCAGTCCTCAATCTACCATCCAGACTACGCAACCAGTGCCTTTACTGTAGCCTGTTGACTACAGGATGTTGGCCTAAAGATGAACCTTTTAATCCAAGACCAGCTTGAGGTCATCCTCTGAGACCATCTGTTCCAGATTCAAGACTCCTTCACTGAAAATTAGCAGTTTTCCACCAGCTATCCGACAGTCACTAGATCTGCTCTTCAAAGGAGCTCCAGAGCAGTCTGAGATTTTCAGTTAAGTGGATGATTTCAGTTGGAAGAATTGGTTTATGCAGGAATTTTATTTGCTATATTTCTTCCTTGAATGCGATATGTAATTTTGGCCTTTTTTTTCTACTACTGTCATTCATTTTTTTTTCTTTTTGTGTGATTCTAAAGTTGTAGTACTTATTTTTGCTCTAATTGGCCCAGTCACATAACATGCCATTACAAAATATGATCATAGTAGCACTCCAAGTAGAATATCTTAGGCTATGCACCATCCTTAGCATAAAATTAAATCTTTAAATATAATCTAAAGATGTTACAAAATTATAATTTTAATTTTTCTTCTGCATACTCTGTAAGGAATGAATTTTTTAACATTAAATTATAAGATGGAGAGCAAACACCAAGTACTTCATAACAAGGTATTTCTAACACTTGTAAGGCATTTTAGTCCTGCAGGATATCTTACAATTTTAATGACAGAGAGTTCAAGTTTATTTTCTTTAGTTTTGTGCTTCATAGGGTTATTCTAAAATCTATTCCCCTGCAGTGAAATCACTCCAGTTAAGTTAGATTGAGCATTTTATATTCCAGCTGCTTTGACCATCACTGCTAATTTTGACACCTATTTGGCAACCGTTCTGACACTCAGCTAGTAAATAATTGCCTACTTTACAATTTAGATGGGCATTAACTACACGCACATAATTAAAAATGAGTTTTGCCTCCAAATAAGTGAAAATCTGACAGTTGTTTAATCAAGCACAGTAAAGATAAAGCATGAAATGAAAGTCAGATTCCCAATAGATTGACCATGTGAAGTAAAGTTTCCATTTGTGGTTATGAATTACAATTCTATAATCAGCACCCAATTATTCACAAGGTTCCCTGAGTACCTGTCCTTCATGTTTAGTAGGAAGAGAAATTAATATTAAATCTCTATATTCCACAAATAAACCTGACTTCATTCCTGTAAACTTACATCTTGGATTGATCTGATACTACTCCTGGTAATTATTTGAAGATAACCAGGTGGAGATTGGTTTGCATCATAAGACTTGGCCCAAATTAGTCACAAGAAACATTCTCTGCATCAGAATAAATAGGCCTGAGGCCCAGTCAATGTTAGGCGTGTGGGAGTTATTTGAATCTACAGCCCCTTCTGGGCTCAAGTTCAGGCAAATTTTTTTTAAAAGTTTAAGACTACAAAACTATCTTGTCTATGGCTGGCACCTGCAATCTCCTCAGGAACCACTGGCTAGGCCACTGTGAAAAGGCAAAGACACAATCTGCTTAGATACAGAAGCTTAGGAATGGCATAGTCCAGTCAGCATCTTGAGCCTGTTCTGTTTACCTGTCAAATTCAACAAGGATTCAAACCTCATACAACACATTCAAGGGTTCTAATGCTCTTTTTTTTCAACTGTCACAAGGGATATCTCCATAGCAGCTGAACCAAAATAGTCTAGGACATGCTTCTAATATTATTTTGGTGTAGGGAGTAACCCTCTATCCCCCATATTTTCCTCAGGTGAAAGGATTTGTTTTTTACATGCACAATGGCTAAATGGCAATGTGCTGGTGCTGATTTTTCTTCCAAATTTATATCAAGAACGCAACAGTAACATTTCTGCTCCATAATTGTGCAATTTTGAAAATAAACTTAAAAAACGTACACATATCAATCAGATATTGTGTCTCTGAAAATTTCATTCACAGGGTGAAGTGAACATCACCTAGTTCTTGTTTTTAGCTGCCTTCATCAGGGGTAACCACCCATCAGTACACTGCTCCTACAACATTTTTCCCACTATCCCCCAAGTTCTGACAGTAACTTCCCCCAGTGGCTCCCTGGAAGAAACGGGAATATCATAAGCAGTGTTGCAGGATTGAGGTCTGTGCACCAGCAGCGGCAGGGCAGGCTTCCAGCAGAATAAAGAAAAGTAGGATCTCAGCACTGAGAGTAGAGGAATCACAGACCCCGTGGTGGGATCAAGGAGAGTGAGCTCCTGATTCATTTTAAATTTAAAGAAGCAATCCTTTGGTCTTCAGCCCTTGAGTAGACAAAACATTTTCAGCAAACACAGCCTTGTTTGACTTTGCACTGCTGCTATTTGATTCTAACAATGGTACACAAGTTATTATTTATTTCATAGAACCATAGAAAACTATGGACACAGGAGGAAGCCACTCATGTCCATGGTACCCAACCTACTTCCTCCTTGCAGCACTGGGTCTGTGGCCCTGCAGGTCACGGCTCTTCATGTGCACATCCAAGTACTGCTTAAATGTGATGAGGGTTTCTACTTCTACATCCTTCCCCCCTTTTAAGGAATATGTTTGACACCCCTACAATCCTCTAGGTGAAACCATCTTTCCTCATCTCTCTTCTAATCCTTCTATCAATTATTTTAAACCTATGGACAAGTCGGGCTGAAGGGCCTGTTTCTGTGCTGTATGACTCTAAATCTTTCATTGTTAAGTTTATGCAGATCTATCTATTGGCACACCTGACTTTCCATTCCTCCACTGGGTTCAGTTCTGAGTGCAGGGGCAGAATTCATTCACTTTAAAATGAGGGGCTGCATGCATTGGTCCATCGGCTTTTCACCAGGTAGGGCCACTGTAAGCTGTGTACATGAAGCCACTGAAAAGGTGAGTGCAGATAAATGTTGGTTTCTTATTTTACTCATTCTTAATGTTTTTATTTACTTTATTTAAATATGTTTTTAAAGCTGTAAAAAGATAATCAGGATGTCCTTGAGATGGGGCCTCAGGGTCTACCAGCCTAATCAGCACTGATGGACTTCTGCACTTCACAGGATAGTTGTAGCAGTCAGGTCTGGAGCTCAATTTGACTCGCAAACTACAGCAAGTGCAGCCATAGGAAGTGCAGCTCAGAAGACAAATGCAAGGCAAGCAGGATCCAGCCAAGTGAGTGCTGGCATTTTTCGTATTAATGTGGTTTTCTAGCCTCTGATCATTGTGTAAAAAGTTGAAAAGGATTGGTTAACCAATTGCTACATTGGATATGCAGCATCATATAAAGTTTGCAACAGCAAAACTTTTAACAATGCAAAACGATCCAATGTGTTTCAGGTGCATAAACAAAACGAGTGACACAGAATTAAAGAAAAAGATGTTAAAAGTAATGATTAGGAAGAAAGTTTGAAGAAGGATCTTCAAGGGAGAGAGATAGGTATGTGCAAGAAGTCCCATCATAAAACTAGCTAGACAATGCTCCCTTTGAATGAGCATGCATCCTACTTTAATATTTTATTAAGCAGATCATCTTACATCTCACATCTGAGGAAAATATTGAGAGGATAAACACTAATGGTGGTTCCATACAAAGCAGTTTTAATTATGTTCATATTTTTCAAAATTTTGTTTAATTCTTTTTCTCTCAACTTTCACTTTGTGATTATAACAAGTTGTGTTTATGCTGCTCACTCTGGAGCTGTTGCCTTCTTTGTGCTGCTGTGGAGGAACAGAAATGTGTGCCTGCAGCTGCTAACCCTATTTGTAGACAAAGAAAGGGTTCAATTTTAAAAGTTAACTAATAAACCTAAATGCACATTTTCTCATTTTTCCTTATGACGTTGGAGGCGGTTATTCGGCCCAGCGCTCAGAGCATTCCCATCAATACCACCTCCGTACTTATTTCTCTGCAACTAAAACTCCCATATCCCCATCAGTGCCCCACCCACATACAATACAGGTACTTTCCTGTGGCCATTTAACCTACCAACCAGCAATGTCTTTGGGATGTGGGAGGGAATTGGAGCAACCAGTGGAAACCCACAGGATTACAGGGAGAATGCACAAACTCCACACTGATGCCATGAGGTCAGGATCAAACCTAGATCACAAGAATTGTGTGATGGCAGCAGTCGCTGCTACACCAGTGTCCCACCATTTGGCTACAACATTTAAGAGGCTGTAAAGGTTGATTACTTCCACTATTTTGACTGAATTACCATGAGCCGCAAAATAATTGTGTATTTCGTGTCTTTTTTGTATCTACAGAGCAGCATGAATACCAATGAAGTCTGGAAATTCTCAGAAGAAAGAATGTTCTGATTTTAAATGGAAGTATAGCACCTCCAAATAGGATGGAATTTAATATTCCTACAGTACTGCAAAATAAACAGGTTAACATGTCAGCCATGCTGATTGTTTCAAACCTGTATGATTTGAATATTTGTAATCCTAACTGAGTTATAAAAAAATCAGGTATCATTGCTTAATCAAATTTTAAGGTAAAAACCTTCTTCAAATGGTAAGCAGTGTTCACAAATTTGCTAAGATGTATCTGATTTACATTTTCTAGAACCAGAGCTCATCATCTCAAAGTAAAAAGAGGGATGAAAAGAAACTTCCTCACCCAAAGGATAGTGAATCCTCTACCTTTTTAGGGCTGTAGAGGTTCAGTTGCTTCGTATATTTCACGATAAGAGTTCAATCATTTATTTTTAGATGTAAAGGGAAGTCAGGGATATGGAGTTAGTGCAGGAAAGTAACACTGAGGGAGAAGATCAGCTACAGAAATGGCAGGGCAGGCACAAGTGGCTGATTAGCCTGCTTCTGCTTCTTCTTCTTCTTCTCACCTTCTTATTTAAAAATGAAATATACCAAACAATTAACATAAAACAGCAGCTGAAATGATATTTACAAGAAACTGTTGATACTCACAAGTCCATGGTTATCTGGTAACATGACAATAATTTGTGCATTGTGGTCCCAGATCATTCGCCAGAAGTCCTTTGTTGTGTGTGGCAAAGGATGTTGAGTAATAATAAATTCATTGCTTCTGTAATACCCCTGCAATAATAAACAGATGTTTCAATCACTGCTACTTATTTGATATTAAGAGACACAATGAATGATAAGACGTTCAAATAGAGCACATTCCTCTAACGATATATTATTCAAAACCAAGCAAATCACTTGATCCATACCCCATTCACATTTACCATTCATTACTACAGCACAACACAGCTGCAGTGAGCACCATCGCATGCCAATGCTTCTTCCACAGCACCTCCCAAATTCCTGCCCCTACCAAGAAGAAGGTCAAGGGCAGCAGGTGCAGGGCTATACCAACACTCCCTTCAAGGTCACTGGATCAAAATCCTGAAATCATAACTGCTATGTTCACTATATAACTACACTAGTTTAAGAAGGCATCTTCTTAAGCCAATGAGGGATGAACAATTAAACCTAGATTTGCCAGCGGTCTCTGCATCCCATGAGATGATAAATTATAAAAAATTAAATTTTGGCCAAGAAATCAGGAGAACTCCTTTGCTCTCCTTCCAAAAAATGCCATGGGCTTTTCATTAAAGCTGCATTGCACTGAAGCCTGAATCATTAACTCAAGCCTCTGAAATGGGAATTGAACGTTCAGTCTTTGATTCAGTGCCAATAATACATCTACATCTTATGGTTAACAAGGTCATAAAATTATGATTCTTCTACATTTACAAGGAGAACTCAATGGTTCAGACCGGTATTCTCAGGCCAGCACTTTGTGAATATATAAAATCTATGAAAACATAGCCTTCATTAATCATCATTTCAAGTAAAAGGAATAGAAAACAGCAACTTCATCAGCATTCAAAATTCTAGATTAAACATTTAGTCTGTCTGAAAAGCGAAATAAGAATTTTTTTGTCCTGTTTAATTTTCTTAATAGTAGGTGGGGAACATGGAAAGTATCATCCACTCATCATTTAAATTATTGTTTGACACAACAATCATTATGAGTTACTAGTTCAGATGGTAATATACATTGGACGGTGTTATTTCCACCATATGTTTCAGGTATACAGTAACTTACAACCTATGGGAACACAATTCTTTGTGCTTAATCTCACCATGATGTAGGAAGCATTGATATAATCAGTTCCTTTGGTCCCAGGTAATGGTGCGAGGCCTACCCGAGCTCGTTCAGCTGAAAGATTGGACAAATTGTTTAGGGCAGAAGGTTAGTTATATAAATAATTATATTTCACAAAAGCTCACAGCAATCCTGTACAAAAGATGTTGAACACTAAAACATAATTTCATGATGCAGACTTTTAAATTGTCATTTAGAAACATAGAAACACCTACAGCACAATTCAGGCCCTTCAGCCCACAAAGCTGTGCCGAACTTGTCCCTACCCTAGAAAGTACTAGGCTTACCCATAGCCCTCTGTTTTTCTCAGCTCCATGTACCTATCCAACAGTCTCTTAAAAGACCCTATTGTATCCACCTCCACCACCGTTGCTGGCAGCCCATTCCACGCACTCACCACTCTCTGACTAAAAAACTTACCCCTGACATCTCCTCTAAACCTACTTCCCAGCACCTTAAACCTATGTCCTCTTGTGGCCACCATTTCAGCCCTGGGAAAAGCCTCTAACTATTGACCCGATCAATGTCTCTCATCATCTTGTATACCTCTGTCAGGTCCCCCCTCATCCTCCATCCCTCCAAGGAGAAAAGGCCGAGTTCCCTCAACCTGCTTTCATAAGGTATGCTCTGCATTCCAGAGCTGCATCCTTGTAAATCTCCTCTTCACCTTTTCAATGGCTTCCACGTCCTTCCTGTAGTGAAGCGACCAGAACTGAGCACAGTACTCCAAGTGGGGTCTGACCAGGGTCCTATACAGCCGCAACAAGACCTCTCAGCTCCTAAATTCAATTTCCTGATTGATGAAGGATAATACACCATATGTCGTCTTAACCACAGAGTCAACCTGTACAGCCGCTTTGAGTGTCCTATGGACCCAGACCCCAAAATCCCTCTGATCCTCCACACTGCCAAGAGTCCTACCATTAATACTATATTCTACCATCATATTTGACCTACCAAAATGAACCACTTCACACTTATCTGGGTTGAACTGCATCTGCCACTTCTCAGCCCAACTTTGTATCCCATCTATGTCCCACTGTATCCTCTGACAGCCCTCCAAACTATCCACAACACATCCAACCTTCGTGTCATCCACAAACTTACTAACCCACTCCTCCACTTCCTCATCCAGGTAGTTTATAAAAATCACAAAGAGCAAGGGTCCCAGAACAGATCCCTGAGGTACACCACTAGTCACTGACCTCCATACAGAATATGACCCTTCAACAACCACTCTGCCTTCTGTGGGCCAGCCAGTTCTGGATCCACTTTGCAATGTCCCCTTGGATCCCATGTCTCCTTACTTTCTCAATAAGCCTTGCATGGGGCAACTTATCAAATGCCTTGCTGAAATCCATATACACTACATCTGCTGGTCTCCCTTCATCAATGTGTTTAGTCACATCCTCAAAAAAAACTCAATCAGGCTCGTAAGGCAGGACCTGCCCTTGACAAAGCCATACTGACTATTCCTAATCATATTATACCTCTCCAAATGTTAATAAATCCTGCTTCTCAGGATCTTCTCCATCAGCTTACCAACCACTGAAGTAAGACTCACCAGTCTATAATATCCTGGGCTATCTCTACTCCCTTTCTTGAATAAGGGAACAACATCCACAACCCTCCAATCTTCTGGAATCTCTCCTGTCTCCATCGATGATGCAAAGATCATTGTCAGAGGCTCCGCAATCTCCTCCCTTGCCTCCCATAGCAGCCTGGGGTACATCTCATCCGGTCACAGTGACTTATCCAACTCGCTTTCCAAAAGTTTCAGCACTTCCTCTTTCCTAATATCTACATCCTCAAGCTTTTCAGCCTGCTGCAAGTCCTCACTATAATCACCCAGATCTTTTTCAAGATTTCTTTATTTGTCATTGTACTGTTGCAGGACAATGTTACTGCAGGACAAAGAAACAGTTACTGTTTCATTTTTCCATAGTAAATACTGACGTAAAGTATTCATTAAGTACCTCCGCTATTTCTTCCGGATCCATACACACTTTCCCACTGCTGCACTTGATGGGCCCTATTCTGTCACATCTTATTCTCTGACTCTTCACATACTTGTGGAATGCCTTGGGGTTTTCCTTAGTCCTGCACGCCAAGGCCTTCATGTTCCCTTCTGGCTCTCCTAATCTCTTTCTTAAGTTCCTTCCTTTTAGCCTTGTACTCTTCCAGATCTCTAACATTACCT
>JARFYF010000094.1:27146127-27156842 GCA_030265395.1 Rhina ancylostomus | reverse complement strand
TACACAGGCATTATCTACATAAAGCACCCATTACTTGTCAAACAAACTGCTTCAACTTCATCACCAAAACTTTTGACATTTCAATGATGGTTGAGATACATGCTTGTCACTGTATAAGAACAATTTTTAAATACTTTTTTTATTCTGCACACAATAATCTATTAGGAGAAAAGGTAAGAGTTAGGGAATAATCATTATTATGTCTCATTGTAAAGACATTAATTGATGACCATACAAACTTATGGGGAAATACAATACAGAAGAATTCATGTTTTAAGATCAATTGATAACTATGAAATTTGTTTGAGGCTTTGGTGAGGTGGGGCAGCTGGATGGAAAGGTACTTTTTTTCTAGAAAGGAACCTTCCAATAGTAAATCAGTGCTTGACAAATATGTCATCATGAAAAATGTAATCCTGGGTAGCAGCATGAAATTTCTCCCAGGTGACAAATAATTAATTTTAAATAAATTCTTGGTACACCAGAGGTTAATATAGTATCAATAGCTGATTTATGCTTTGCACTGTCAGTTCTTGGAATAGTTGGCAGATAAGTTTCCCTTTCTCCTCATCCTCTGCAGGTCATTCACAGTGAATTATAGACTGTTCTCATAGAATTATATAAAAAGACAGATTATATTGAGAACAGTATATTAACCTTTATTTCTCTAACACAAATGTCAGATGTTGAAAAACATGGTTTTACATGACTGTATGTAAACATATATCAATATACTTCAAAATGGTACTGCAGTTTATGCAGTCACTTCAAAGAAAATCACACTTTCACCAAAGATCGGAATTGCAGTAATGAATTCAGTAACCCCCCCCCACCCCCCCAACTTCAGTGAACAAAGTTAACAACATCATTTCCCATATTTACTGTATGTTAAAACACTTGGCAAAATGAATGTATAAAGCTTCAGATATGATGTAATGCTCTGTTTGAATCAACAATGCTTCCTATAACCCCTTACACATTCAACAACAAAAAAATGAATTTAAGATACTGCATTGTAAAGGTGATTCATTTGCTCACTACAAGTTAGATTAAAAATGCAGAAAAAAAGCACATATTCTTTAACAGAACTTATCTTTAAACTGTGCTAAGATGTTTTTCTAAGGTAATCCAGATAGTCTGAAGACACCAGTTTTTTAAACAAAAATTAGGTCAAGAGATGCTGGTAACAGCCCAGTGAGACATCGAGCTGGAGTACTAACTCCACATCCTTAGGGAAGAGAAGGAAGGTTTGCAGCCACAATTCTCCAGCATGGCAGGTTCCCAACTCTGAATAATTCTTTGGGAAGTGGTAGCCAGACAAAGGGGGAAAGAGAATATTTAATAAGAGTAACCCCATGGGTCACTCTTCTGTTGGAAACAATTACCTCGCTACCTTCCCAGCTTAACAAAGGCTTGTGGGAGACATAAAGTGGGTATGATTGCAGGGCATGATAAGGGGAGGAAAGAAATAAGCTCACAAATAAATAAATTACAGTCAATACAAAGTATGTTAGATCCTAGTGACTTAATTGGCTTGGCTACAATACAAATCTCATTATAAATATGACTGCACTGCACACATACAGTACGTTTTTTATATAGTAAATACACCATCTTGACATATTATTTGGCTATGGGCAAGTAAAGCAGATGTGTGCAGTTAGAAAGTTACTGACATTGACAAACCATTGGCTAAATGATTAAGCATAGATAAGAGCCTTTAACTATGTTGACAGTATGCAGGACAAACATTTGTCCCAAAAGAATTGCTTTTGATCAAGATGATTTAATTCAAATCAGACAAAATCTATTATTCATGATCTGGCAGGTCACTGCTATTAATCACATCTGTTTGTTACACCATTAAACATACTGTGGAATAATTTCATTTAATAAACATATCAAGATGTGTGATGAAAAATGAATTCATTAGTCCAAATGACTGTTGTGCTCCATCACCTTTTAATCTTTTGCTCTCTAATTCAGCCACATTCACTTATATAACAGTGTGGGTTGTTTAAAGAAGAGTTAGAAACACATTTTGAGGACTCATCAAGGATTGTGTTTATGATTCATGAAAAAATGTATTTTACATTAACGGTTCCTTTTCTGAAATGAGATTCTGCAATTTCATATCATTACAGAACACAATCTGATTACCAGCACTTCTGAAAAAGTCCTCATCTGTGGGACTTACAGATTTCTAAATTCCAATCTTCTACTAAAAATAAATCAGGATAATGTTACAGTTTAGCATTTATTTAAATGAAATAAATGCTACAGAAATCTTGACAAGGAACAGAAAGGATATTTGAATATTATGCCAATATTAATGGACAACAGGCACACAGAGATTCCTCACAGCAGCATCAGTACCATTTACTAGTACATAGGCATGCAGCTAAGCAAATGCAGAAAGAAAAATCAAAAGGTGTCAGGATCACTGTACTTAAAAGTGATAGCAGCCAAGGGCAAGCATAGCCCGGCTCAGCTGATTTGAGTGGATATAGGAAAAGTAATCTGATCTATTGGAAGGTGATCACTTTTCTGAAGCATGCCTCCTGATAACTTGACCAAGAGCTGCTACTGTTGCAAGTCCATGGATCAATCTATGGGCTGGATTGTTCTGCTTTCCAAATAGAAAAGCTTGCAAAGGCTTGGGAGGTTAACATTAGGACTGGATGGGTTAGAAAAGATTAAAATATGGGATTTTTTTTACAAGATACACAGACAGTCAATGAAGCACAGCAGCTGGAAGAGATCACATCGTAGAATGCAGAAAGTGGATATCATGAGGCTCTCTGAATCTTGAAAGGGATGACATGCAGGAGAACAAGCAGCACTCCAATCCAAATTTCAGCAACAGTTCTTCATAAGAGTGCTCCAAGATGTAGACATATGCTGTGCTTAAACCAGTGCAGTATTTTCCAGCCCTAAAGCAGGAAATGCAAAAACTGTGCAGTCACAGACAGTTGACAGCAAGGAACACCAAAGTGCCTTTTGATGCAGATCCAAAATAGAGCTTCCCATTTAAAACAAATGTAAAATTTCATAGAATTGCACTGTATTCAGTAACCATTGTCCTCATATATGGAATGAGCCAGGTTTATTTTCTGGAACTTCCACATAAATTTCAGTGTTTGAAACTAAATTATGGAACTTCATAGCACTAGAAATCATTTTATTAATCCCACCAGCTACTGCATGTGCAAGTAACATTTATAGATTAAGGTGAAGCAAGAAGTTTTCAATTATTAGAAATGCCAAATAAATTAAGATGGAAACTAATTGATTTGAATGTTTTCTTTAGTTTTGGGCAATCACTTCCATTTTACAGGTTCATTAAAATGACATTACACAATCAAATTGTAAAATATAATGACCAACTAATTTACCCAGCAATTATCACAGAGGTGAAAAGGAATCCATACCCCAAACTTTAGCACCTTTTGCAATTATTGCTTACCTCAAATTCTTCAGAAAATCCATGCTGGTTATTGTTATACAGTTCATTGATGTGCTTTATAAACTGCTTGACTGGAATGGCTTCCATATCATCTGCAAGGAATGAACAAATATAGATATGATTAGGTAACCAACACAATTGCAGCAGAGGTACACAAAAGTCTGGACCAAGTATACCTTTAGTGCCAAAACCTGCAATGGCATTACTTATGCAGAAATCTGAAAAATGCTTCAGGCTTAACTAACGTACATAAATAAGCTTTGAATGAAACTAATCAAATGCGACACATATGGCAAACCACAACTGCACTGGGATTGCATTTTAACTAAAGCATTTGGGTGAAGAGCTTTAACTATTTATTTAATATATTGAGATACTGAGTCCAAAAAAAGCACACCTGAGCTTTATATAAAATAATAAACCCAATATTAGCTTTGTCCCCCAAATGGCAAGACAAACTTAATGTTGTGAATTTAGAATAATTTAGAAATATGCTCTGAATTTGGAAAACTCAGTGTAATCTAAATCATGTAGCACAATAATAAAAGGAACTAAATTTACTGATAATGCTGCTTCCCAAATAAGAAGAACATGGGAATTAACAATCTTTTTCTTACATGCCACATCTTACATCTTCTGTGCAAAAAGCAGAAATGCATGGGTTTCATTGCTCTAGCCATTAAAAGTAATTAAGTGAAAGGAAAGGTTACAGAGAAAATGCTAAAGTGCAGCATCAGATGTTAAAAGGAAACCAAATGCATACTTGTAGGAAATGTATAATGAGTTATTTAAGGGAAGAATGAGAAGTAAAATTTGCAATTTGACATTCTGCAAAGGTTAAAGCCATATTCTTAATTGACATTTGAAACATCAAAAACTTCTGCATTTGAGGAACAGGGCAGGCTAAGACCAAAAGAGACTTGACAAAAAGAATAGAAATAGACTACTGGGAGGAGAAAAGCTTACAAACACCAGCACTGACAGATTTGAAAGCACTGGGTCTCAATTTTCAATGTTACCTTCAATTTCAACTTACTACTTCAAATATAACTTAATGACATTTTGAGCAATGACATACATTCAAAAGAAAAACACCAAACAAATAGATTACAATTCAACTCTTCAAACTGATTAGTGACAAAACATCAGGTTTAATTTTTAAAAAGATGGTGACATTTTAAATAAAATCAGAAATTACTGGAATGCTGTCTCAAGATACAAGAGCGAGAAATTCCAAGTGGAGTCCTTAGTTAGAATTTAATACCCTTTATCAGAGTTCCCATAAAACAAATTAATGTTCTCTTTGAATACAAGTTTTCCTGCAGTATAATTCCATTTTCCCCTTTCATACTACATATATTACACTCAGTATTTGGCTCTTTGAAGATTGCAAGTTTACCAATACAATAAAACCAAATTAAAGAATTTGAATGGTTCAGACAATATTAAATTATTATTCATGGAACTTATTTTCTTGGAACAATGCATATTCTGAAAAGATGGGATGATATAAAACAGCACTTGAGTACACCTGCCAGGTTTGAACCTTGTTGGGTAGTGTATCTAGACAAAATAGACTTGGTCCAGTTAGATCAGGTTGGGTCTGGTGACTCAGTACCACACAAGTCAAGACAAACTGCCCAGTCTTACCACGAGTAAACAGCACACCCAAGATTGCCACACTCACAATGATGTCAGGCTAGGCAAGGTAAAAAGTAATAAGCATTCAGTCTTGGATTGGGTGCAGAACAACTGTAGTCAGGTTGGGTCAGGTCCCAGTGTTAGCCCTCTCAATAGGACCTCCATTCTGGCATTCTTTTATTTGTTTATGTAGATGAACAACACTATATAGCAAGGTTAGGGCTTAGGGCTCATCCCTATTTCAGGAGGTGGTGATGAACCACCTGACTGATTGCTGCAGCTTGTACGGCAAGGTGCCTTCCAAAGTTCACTGGCAAGGAGTTCTAGCAGCGATGTTGGAAAAGTAATATGTTCTTAAGTCAGGATGGTGTACACCAGGAACCGGCTGTACTCCCATACACCTGCTGAGCTTGTCCTTCAAGCTAGTAAAGATTGCGGTTTGGAAGATGCTGTGGTACAAGCTTTGGCAACTAATTTAATCAACACCCCATTCGTCACCTTAAGCATTACTACCCCAACTATTTCCATGCACAGGCAATGTGTACATGAAAAGTGTACTCAGAGGGTGTAATGCTTAAAGAGGTGAATGGGGGGTGTTGATCAGGTTAACAGTTTTGTTGTAAACATTGTTGAACTTCTTATGGACAAGGGAAAAAGATGATCATGAAATCCAATTTTGGGTCCTGCTCACGCCTTTCCTTTTTCTTCACTTTTGTCCTTCTCCATTTATTTCCTACTTCCCATTTTTGACTCTCTACTAACGTGTCTCTTCACCTCCCTGTTCTTTCCATTCTCCTCCCAACTCGCTATACCTCTCCAATCTCTGCTACCTCTACACAATCTCACACGCTCTCCATACAGCCTCAAGCACAAATCATTTTCCTTTTGCACTATTGAAAAAATTTGATATTTTGTTATTGTTTTACAATGTGATTAAAACTGCAATTAACACAAAATTTTTATATAATCTAATGACTGTGGTTATTTTTTTAATCACGATAGCCATATTTATAATGTTATGATGTTCATGAAGCTGATTATGTTACATGATGTTATAATGTTATATTCATCATTAATAATAGTGTATAACAACTGATAAAACTTATTTTTTGCATGTTTCAATTAATAAACTGGTTAAAGTTCTGTATTTTTCCCCTTTATGTCAAGATTTTACATTCTTATTCTACTTTGAAATTTGCTTTTTGATTTCAATCCAAATTTCTTAAAGGCTGGAATCTTAACGGTTTGAAAGCTCTTGTGCACAAGCTGAGCTCAAAAAGCTTAAAAAGATATACAAACTTACTGATATTGCTCACACAATTTGGCACAAAAAGTTCCAGGCCACTCATACCTTCAGTGGATGAGGTGTGTGAGCTGGTGCTACACTGAAGTTGATGCTGATCCAGGGAACATCATTCTGCCGTAAACCCCTGCTGAAGTGCTGCCAGTTGAAATGGATACATGATGTTCTGGTCCCGGGCACTTCCTCTTTTTCTAGCAACTGCAAATCTTGGCATACTTACTTCCTGCACATCCTCATCTCAAACAGCAGGGCATAAAGAAAAGAAATATCTTTCTACCATTTCCTGGTCAGCTTCACCAGTTGCCACAACCAGAATCAGATATTGTAGTAAAAAATAACAGCAGGTTGCTTTCCTAAAATGCAGCCAAGGATCCCTCTAAATAATGCTGATACACTGATTTGACTGGTTTTTATTTACAGCAGTGCTCCCAAACTTCGAAGAGGCCTTAATCAGAAACAGTACCATATTTGCATATTTATTCATGCTTGCCATCTTTGGGCAATTGTTCCACAGGACTATAACTTACCCAAGTCAGTAGGGTGCTTGGCATATATCTAATTCAGATTGGTCTAAAATTGTAATGTGAAAGTGAAGGTGGGCAGCATAGTGGCACTGGCTGTGCAGCTGCAGACTCTCAATGCCAGAGAACACATTCAATCATGAGCTCAGGTGCTGTCTGTGTGAAGTCTGCACATTCTCCCTCAACTGCCTGGGTTTCCTCCTGGTGCCCTGGTTTCCTTCACATCTTAAAGATGCACAGGTTGGTAGGTTAATTGGCTGCTCAAAACTGACCCCATTGAGTAGGTGAGTGGGACAGTCTGGAGGGAGTGAGTGGGGAGAATAAAAAAAAAAGGGATTAATGTAGGATTAGTGTACATGAGTGTTTGGTGGTCAGTGCAGACTCTGTGGGCAAATGACTAATGACTGGAATTTAGGGGAGCATGAGCTGAATTTAACCTCCACTGTGTATATATCTTTCAGTCCTTTATGAGCAACTAATGATATCTGAAGCCATGTACTGTTAAATTCATCTCCACATCCCTATTATGGCTCTTTGAAACCTAATCATTGTAGCTGTATCTGGCACCTGGGGCTCACAATTCTATTGACGGCTCATTTAGGTTACCCAGCTTCTAGAAAGCAAAAACAATTATGATTGCACATATGAATCAATTAACACTACAATATTATAATTACCCATGGAATACACTGACCTAAAGGTAGAAATTTAAGTTCAAACACCAGCATCAAAAGTAACAGATGCACTTTTCTCCTGATTTTTAGTAAAGATTTTTGAGAGTAAATGTATCTCTATTTTACATTCACAGACTTCACTGGTTGCTGAATTCCGAGTGGATTGTTCATCTCAGTTGCTCTCTGGGAGAGCACAGCCTTGACATAATATACTGTAATATTGGTGGAGCCAGCATTGTGGAACAAGGTGCAAACCTCAGAGCTCTTGCACTGTTACCATTTTAAACCTTGACAGATTGTAACCTGGTTAAAAAAAATGCTTTCCCTATTGATCCCATATTGCAATGCCCTTCTGATCACTCCCCCAGTTAGTGACCCGTATGCTGGAGACCATTTCTTCTGCTGCCATGTGGCAACTACTTGCTGCCCAAAATCATGGTTTTGTTAGTCAATGCTTTCTGAAGGTTTTGTCATGTGGCCAGATGAGAGGTAGGTGTTGTAAAATCCTGGGTCTAAGGTTGTAGAGAGTCAGACAGATTACCAACCCCCTCAGATTTACTCATACATGGCTCTCAGTTGGAATTAAAGAGATAGAATTGATTAAAACTTGGATAGATTTCTATGAGCATACCCACTTTTATTTTCTTTGTAGCATGTCTAAACTAAAAGATCCAGCAGCTAGCCAAAACTAGATAAAAAGAATACCTTTTTTCACTTCACAGGCATTGAATTACTTTGAAAACCAGGGCTTCTTATATAGATGGAGTGTAGTGAATTGTGCTAATGGGTTGACTGAAGATATATGAGGGGCAGGTCATGCCTCATGAGCCGATTTGAGTTTTTTGAAGAGGTAACAAAAGAAATTGATGAAGACAGAGCAATGGATGTGGTGTACACTGACTTTAGTAAGGCCTTTGACAAGGTTCCCCACGGCAGGCTGATCCATAAAGTCATGTGGCATGGGATCCATGGAGACTTGGTTGTGTGGATTCGGAATTGGCTTGCCCACAGAAGGCAGAGGATGGTAGTAGATGGAGAGTATTCTGCCCGGAGGTCAGAACTAGTGACGTTCTGCAGGGATCTGTTCTGGGACCCCTAAGAAGTGGAGGGATGGGTTAGTAAGTTTGCGGATGACACAAAGGTTGGAGGAGTTATGGATAGTATAGAATTGAAATGAACTTGGTATTTATGAAGACTAGCTGCTTGACTGGTGACTACACAGTTCAGCCAGAAGCCAGTGTTAAACTTCAGATAATCATTTTGTAAAGTTAGCAGCTTAAATGTAGCACTTTTTAATGAGTATTATCATTTGTAAGCATTATACTTCACACTGTGAAAAGAGGCTTTGCAAAACATCTAATTCCAAAGTTGCTGTATGCTGGGTTGCAAAAGAGGGAATGTTTTTGAGCAGTATTTCTGAAAGTAGTACTGAAAGTTCTTGTCCGCTACCTACACCCTTCCTTTATCAGAATACTTCAATTTTTTAAAAAAATCAGTTGTGCTACCTTGGAAATAGTCTTAAAAAATATATTGATATTGCACTTTGAAGGTGGTAACTTGTGAACTGGCAGTGTTTTGCTACTAGAATCAGCACT
This sequence comes from Rhina ancylostomus, assembly GCA_030265395.1. NCBI lineage: Eukaryota > Metazoa > Chordata > Chondrichthyes > Rhinopristiformes > Rhinidae > Rhina > Rhina ancylostomus. The sequence continues at coordinate 27,147,642 of JARFYF010000094.1, read as the reverse complement.
CAGCTTTTTCCCACTCCATTCTATATAGGTGATGGTAAGCCACTTAGAGATCAGAAATTTCTTTACATGGAGTTGTAAACCATTGGAATTATCTACATTTAGAGAAATGTTGAATATATTCAAGGCACAATTTGTTAAATTTCAGGACAAAGGGGGATTGGGAGATGAAGTGAATGGAACTTTCCCTGGATGAACCAGGCAATTTGCAGTCTGTTGAGAGCTAGATCTGCAGTGTTCAGGACTGGCGATCCAGAACTCTACAAGAAGCCCGGGTACAAGCCATTGTGAGAGCGAAAAGGGAATTCCTTGTGAAGTTGGTGACGCAATTGGATGCATGACAGCTGTTGTAGAGTATACATGCCATCCTATAAGGCGAAACCTAACAACATAAATGGCAGTGATGGTTCACTTTCTGAGCTCAATGTCTTTTATGCGTGCTTTGAAAGGGAGAATAACATTACACCTGTATGAATCCTCACAGTATTTGGCAACCCTGTGATCTGTCTCGGATGCCGACGTCAGAACATCCTTCAAGAGGGTGAATCATCGCAATGTAACTGGCAGGGCACTGAAAATCTGTACCAACCAACTGGCTGGAGTGTTCAAGGACATCTTCAACCTCTCACTGCGGTAGTCGGAGGTTCCCATCTGCTTCAAAAGTGTATCAATCATACCAGTACCCAAGAAGACCAGGGTGAGCTGCCTCAACAACTGTCATCTAGTAGCTCTTAATCTACTGTGATGAAGTGCTTTGAGAGGTTAGTCATGGCGAGAATTAACTCCTGCCTGAGCAAGGACCTGGACCCGTTGCAATTTGCCTACCGCCACAACATGTCTACAGCGGACACAATATCACTGGCTCTCCACTTGGCTTTGGAGCACCTAGACAACAGCAAAACATACGTCAGGTTGCTGTTTATCAATTACAGCTCGGCGTTCAACACCACCATCCCCTCAGTACTAATCAACAAGCTTCAAAACCTGGGTCTCTGTACCTCCCTCTGCGACTGGATCCTCGACTTCCTTTTTGGGAGACCACAGTCAATATGGGTTGGTAGTAACATCTCCTCCTCACTGACAGTCAAGGCAGATGCACCTCAAGGAGCGTGCTTAGCCTACTGCTCTATTCTCTCTACTCTCATGACTCTGCGGCTAGGCACAGCTCAAATGCCATCTATAGATGACACCACTGTTGTTGGCAGAATCTCAGATGGCAACGAGGAGACATGCTGAGTGGTGCCGCAACAACAACCTTACACTCAACATCAGCAAGACCAAGGAATTGATTGTGGACTTCAGGAAGGGGAAGTTGGGAGAACACACACCAGTTCACATTGAAAGGTCAGTGGTGGAAGAGCAGCACGTTGAAGGGTCAAGTTCCCAGACATCAGCATCTCAGAGGATCTATCTTAGGCCCAACACATTGGTGCAATCACAGAGAAGGCACACCAGTGGCTCTACTTCATTAGGAGTTTGAGGAGATTTGGTGTGTCACCAAAGACTCTTACAAATTTC
>JARFYF010000094.1:27101291-27116246 GCA_030265395.1 Rhina ancylostomus | reverse complement strand
AATTTGATCAAACTCAGACCTCCAGTCTTGAGCTCAACTTCAAACCACCCTTGTCAATCTTTGGATTGGATCCCGGATGACACTCAGAAGATAGGACTTTTGAATGACACATTTGATTAGCTGCTACAATGGAAAAGTTGTATATTTAACGTATATATCACTGTCTTTGTACTACATATCAACTGATTATACACCAATTGTACGTTCTTCTCTGTTAACCCATAATATAAACGTGAACAATGAATATAAGAGATACTGTGAAGCACTTATTGTTGTGTTCATGGTGATTTGGAATTCCATTGATTAATATGAACTATCCAATTACTGTGATGATAATTTAATTTTAATTGGACAATGTTGAATAAAATGTACCATCATTAACTGCATTTCTGTCCCCAGCTTCATCTGGTTAATTGGCATTTTATTCACTTTTGTAATTCAGTCTGGGACATACCAGATAATGCAAAAAAAAATCAAATTCAATGTAAACTTAAATTTATTTCCTAAACTTTAGGCAAACAATCTTTTGATTACTGTTAGAAGTGGCTAAATTCATCTGAAAGTCTTTAATATATCACATACTTTAATTTTTTATATATAGTATTAGCTTCTTATATACAGTATTGTTAAGAATTCAACTTTAATCAGTCCCACTGCAAATTAAATTATGTCAATTTTCCATTGGAATAACACCCAAAAATAACTCTAAACCCTACAGCCTAGAAATAATTTCCCTCATTATCCCCACTAATCTGTACCACCATCCCCACCCTAATTAACAGCCTCTTCAGGTGACTTTTCAACAATAACCTACGAGATTGCCTTTTGGACAGAGTGTACATTTACAGTCACCTTCCCTCTTACTTTATTTGAGTTAATGAAGGTTATGACTTGTTCATGCAACACAATACTCTTCTGAATAGTGGTTCCACCAGCTGGAGCTGTGGATTTGCAGAAGTTGCAAACAATCAAGGTATGCACTGAAACTAGACTTTAGGCAATACATGGCAACTGCTGCTGTCCCAAAAGCTCAGAATTTCCTCATGTGCTAAATGGTGCCTTTGGCAGCTAACTATTGGTTTCATAGCAGAAGTTGCTGCTAATCTTGAAACAGCACATGAGTTCAGAGAAACATGCAGTGCTTCAATTTAATGTCTCATTTGAAAGGCAGTACCTCCTCAAACTGAGTTTAAGAGTCAGCATAGATTATGCACTTGATTCACGCAGCTAAACTTCAACTCATAATCTTCTGATTCAAATGCAAGATTTCTGTTAACTAATCCACTTAGAAAAGAGAATAGAAGAGAGGTAGAATTAATTTGCAGGGAGATGTACAACTAAAAAATTTAGTATTTACCAAACAATAGAATTGATTTCTCAGAGTAGGTAACATACATAACAAAATAATTCTAATCTGTTTGAAAGTAATAATCTAGAAATTGGATATCACCTTTTTAATCAACCCTGTGGTAAGCCATCATTGCATTTCACATGAACAATGAATTGGGTCCCTCCAAAAATTGTGAAATTGGTCAAGAATGCATTTAAAACTGCACTTGAGTATTTTACATCCAGAAATGAGCTATAATGAGACAACAATCAATTTTGTTCAACTGCCAACATCTGCTAAGAACAAAGAAAAGGGCATCAGCATTCTCAGCCACATTCCCCATGGCATGTAGACATGAACAATGCACACAATGGCTGCCAGGGAGCAGAGACAGGCTGCTTGGTACAGGGAGAGAGCATTCAGAATTACACAACACATTACTGAAGTCTTGTTCACAGGACAGAAGCCAGGAGGAATACATATAAAACATGGGCTATTAATTGATCCACTTTCTAGGCTAATGTATACTCCAGAAATAATATGAATAATTCCAACTGAACATGCTTTTCCTGTTGAATTAAATTACCGACCACACAGAAATACTCGTAAATATTTATGGATGGCACAGAAAACTAAAGAACATTAAAGAGGATAAAAATTATGAGAAAAAATCTTTTCACTATATTTCATTGTCATAGAAACAGGTAATCAAAAACTGTCAGCCTACACTTCATAAGAATAGACATTTCTGGAGATACTCAGCAGACTTGGCACTACCTGCAGAGAAATAAACAGAGACAGAACTGGAAAGTAGGAAAATGAGTGTGTTTTAATTGCGGAGAAGCGAGAGAGCAAAGGGAATGCCTACAATAGCATGGAGACCAGAATAACCTAGCTAGTGTTGATGCTATACAAAGGAGGGTGGTGAAGGCTTGTTAGTCATAGTTGAAATGTATGGAGGAGAGGTAAATAAAAGTGAGTGAAGACAAAGGAGAGAAAATGAACAATGAGCAGTGCTCTCCATGCTCTCCTTTCTGTGCAATTTAAAACATGCTTGCTTTCTCACTCTTCCAGTTCTGACCTGAAACTTGAAGTCAACTTCCCCCAACACAAATGGTTTCTGACCTGCTGAGAATCTCCAGTATTTTCTGTTTTTATATCAGATTTCCAGCATCTGCAGTTTTTGCTTTTAGATTACATGTAAGGTCAATGATATTTTCATTACTGGGCACCTGCAATAGAAGCAGCTCAAAATCTTACCTCCAGTAAACCAGCACCCCCACGAGGAGAATCAAGCAGACAAATGTCAATGCTGAGACAACCACCAATGGAATTATCCATTCCATCTTACTGGATGGTGAGTATGGTTGTGTGGCCATACTGGAGGAGGACCTATCTTCTGCACAAAAATAAAAAGAGGAAGAAAGTAAAAATGCAAGAATTTAAACTAGAATAACATTTTATTGAATACCTAAGGCATGATATATAGAACACAGCATGAACTTGCATCTGTAAGATAAGCACAACTACCTTTCCAGTGGCTCCTACCCATGTAGTTGTTGAGCATCAATCTTGTGGCTACAGAGATTTAAAATACACTGTAAGAACCATCCAGATGATGAGCATATTTGTTCTAATTAATTCCTCAATCAACATCTGGTAGTAACATGTAGTTGTTTGTGGTTACTTGCATTGGATAACTCGGCTGTTGCTTTTTCTCCATTCCTATAACTATGCTTAAAATGCACTTCAGTGATGGTAACATTCTTTGGCACGATATAGATGCAATTCTTTCTAAACTGCAGTAATAATCATGAGCTCAAAATGTCACACGATGTCTAAAGTTATTCTTTGTTGAAATAACATTTACACTATTTGCCTGTAAACTGCAATAAATGCAAACACTATAAAAGCTAAATTTAGTCTCAAAGCCAACAATTCAAGCAAGGCAGATGCAAGCTTGTAGAGCAATTGTTTATTGTCACTTAAAAAAGCCTTCATTATTGATGGAGTTAATGTCTGACAGCAGGTGCACTACGAAGGTGGTAATAAGACAATGTTGACAGTGAATATCCATAATGTACAAGTGCAGCCACACACTTCCAATTCTCAATGCTTCTGGCATTCAATGGCAATCAGAAATCCAATATTGCTTTTTTAGAGAAAGACAGCCAGTCAAATATTTTCTCTTAATTTCTTGTTCCATTATCTTACAACTTTAATCCATAAAGGTCTACTTCTGAATCTATTAGCTTAAAAAAAGCTATGCTTTGGTTCTTTAATTGAAACATGTTGATTGCAACAAAATTAACAATGCAACATACTTTGCTCAATAAGTTTTCCATGTTATAAATACTAGTTTTTAAAAAAGATATTTATTAATTAATCCATTTCTAGATCAGTTTAGTGTATTGGACCTATTTAAATATATAGTTGTGAAAGAACAACTGACAATTTTGACTGATGTAACAGCACGACAAAGAACTGAAAGACTGAATTTAGCGTCATGTTTATCTGCTTGCATTTATATAACACTTTCCCCAAATTTCTTACAAATATTCTGGTAATACTTTGGGGGTAAAATCAGACTCAATAGCACTGTACCTTGGGCACAATGAGATAGCTTGGAGGTTCAAGATGACATCCCGCAACAGGCAAAAAGACTTAACTGATCAGAAATAACTGAAATATAACCTCTCTACTTTTGTATTCAATTAGCCTAGTAAAGAACAATAATTGCTGGTGGTATCTTTGGTGGAACTAATGCCAGACACCATATCAATGATCCATATACTGTGTGCATATGGACCAATGGGGGAAATGCAAAGAACAGGTAGATCATGGCATCAACCTGCAACACCAATTTGATTTCAGTGCTGACATTTTTAAGCTCAATGCTCCAGCTGAATACAAATAACAAGTAAGATTCTTCTAGCTGTTGCAACTGCAGAGAGCTTGTTGATTTCTTGAAAGTGGTGAGGCAAGAGATGAAGAATTCTCGCTTGATAGTGACTCCAGACTTTTGCTGAAGTCATGGAGTTCAACAGCATGGTAACAGGCCCTTTGGCACTGTTCATCCATGCCAAGCTTTCCTAATTACTTATAGTAGCTGCATTCTTGGCTTTTATGAATCCTGCACAAGGACACCCAGATCCAACTGCATCTTAAAGCTCTTTAATCTCTCATTATTTACATACTATGTTTCTTCCTGCCAAAATGAACAACTGCACATTTTCTAACATTATACTCCATTTGCCAGATCTTTGTCCATTCACTTAGCCTAACTATATTCCTTTGTAGCCTCTTTATTCCCATTTCTCAATCTACTTTCCTACCTATCTTTGTATCATCAGGAAATTTAGTAACTGTATCTTCGGTGCCTTCATCCAAGTCATTAACATATTGCAAAAGGTTGAGATGCCATCTCCAATGTCCATGGTGCACTTCTTATTACATTTTGCCAACTCAGAAAAGACCAATTTCTGTTTCTTGTTAGCCAGCCATTCTTCTGACCCTGCTAATATGATACCTCCAACACCATGAGCTTTTATTTTCTGCAGTCAGCTATTGATGCAGCATTTGAATGCCTCCTGGAAATCTAAATATAGTGCATCCATCTCTTCACTTTTATCTACAATATATCATTAAAATTGTAGCAACTAGACACACCTTATACTTACTACTACACCTTATACTTTCTTCTCTGCAGACAAGCAATCCCCATTCGAATGAACAGGCTTGCCAAATCTGCACCAGTCTAACCAAGTACAGGATTCGCTAGTAGATTGTAGATTCCCCAGGTGACAAATCTCAGACAGCTCCTCTTCCACTGTTGGGACTCTGTGGGGATCCACTGGTGAAGCACAGACAGGAAATAGCCAGTAGAGCTGAGTCAGTAAATCGGGAAGTTCCATGTGGAACTGCCAGCAAAACTCACCAGAATCCAGGCCATCATCTTTCATCTGCTTCAAATAACAATCAAGGGTCTTTTTTGAATGGTGGCATTGATATACTATCATTTCTCAACAAAGCTTTCTTACATTTCCATAACATTTGGCATGAAAATGTTTCTAATTTCATGTACCTCATACTTATCCATTTTAATCATTCTACGAGAGGCAACATGCTTCCAACTGTCAAGACCCTAACTCTTAAATTCCTCTATAAACCTCACTAGCCCTCCCTTGTTCTTTAAGACTCTTCTTAAAACCTGCACCTTTGACAGCTTATGATCATCTGGTCCAATATATCTTGATGTGATTTGTTATCAAATTTTGTTTTATATTGTTCATGTGAAGGATTTTGGGACACTTTGCAATTTTAAATGTGCTATATAAGTGGAAGATTGTATTGTTATGAGCTCTTGTTTAGTTAACAACAATACTAATTTTTGTTTCTATACCAGCCTAAACCTACCTGAAAGTCTGTGTGTGATGTCTAGATGCATGGTGGTGAGCCCACTTTCAATCATGCACTTGGCTTTTCATTGAATCTGCATTTTCCATAGAAAAGGTGGCCAGCTCCAAGCGAATACTCACAGATCTGAAATTGGTGCAGTATTCTGTGCCTGCAGAGGCAGAAGTCACTCATTGGATGATTACTGCAGTCAGAGCTCAGATAGCTGCTCAAGCTCAGACTGCTGCAATATCACTCTAGAATATATAATCTTTAGGCTTTGAGGCTGACGCAACACTTCAGTAACTTGCCATTCAATAGATTATGAGGATCGCTGACCTCCTGCCCCTGGACAGTATTAGCAGCACTGCAGAATTAGATTCTGATGTCCTTTCTCAGGCTAAAAGCTCAATTTGTGCCCACAGTGCTCTTCAGACATCTGGTGCTGGTTGTAGCAAGACAGTGCTGTTTGAAATTGGGCCATCTAAGTCAAAAGCTGCTCACCATCATCTTCAATGGCCATGTGTGTCCTCCACTAGTGCAACCATCCACCAGCTTGGCTCCAGCCAATGAGTAGGTACTTTGCACATGTATTAAGACAGGTACTGAGGGGAAATACAAAGTTTGTACGGTTTTACATCTGATTGGATGTTTAAGTTTTCAGCATGGCTCCAATATTCAAGATTTGTGTGCACCAGGACATTGAGCTGAACAGCATCAGAGGGATGTAAAGAAGGAACTGTGTCGTGATGGTGATTTGGATGTTGTTTTATTAGTAATCACTTGGGGAGGTGTACATTGTTGAGATGTCAACATGTAATGATCCTGAATTGCAATTGAAGGTGGTAAGCACACACGTTTATGACTCACCATAGTGCTTGTGGGAAGAAACTCCCACAGTACTGATAGGTGGGCAGTTCCAACACAGTGACTAAGCCAGCACATGGGACAGTGTGTGACTTGGAGTCCAACTTCAGTGTAGATGTTAGAGTGACAATGGGATTGATGACTTATCCTTCCAGGTAGGGGAGGAGTCAAGTATTTTGTGTGTCCTGGTAAAGAAGTGCTAGTGAATAGTTGTTATTTACTTTGTACGTGGTGCACATTGGAGGCATTGTGTTGACATTAGGCTGTAGTTAATGCTCAGGGTGATTAATGGAAATGGGTTAGGGTTTCAATAGGTTATTGTGTGCTGAATTAAAGGGACCTTCATCACCTTTGGGGTTGCAATCACTGAGACAAGTAGAATATATTCTTCAGCATACCTGGTTTATAATCTTATGAATGATTATAAATCCTTACAAAGTCCAAAGCTGATTTCTTCACTGCAGAAAACGTAGCCCTGACACCTGCAGTAATTACATGACTGTTCCAGGTCAGCAGTGATCCTAATATGCTGCTGGTGATAGGCTGGTTAATGGAAATGCTGGTAAATGACAGGGGGAAATGGTTAGGCTTTCTCTTGTTAGAGATGATCATTGCCTAGATCTTGTGTGGTTACCTTCAGCTTAATTTCAACAAACTCCAGTTATTGTGAAAGGATTGCATGAGAATGCACAGACTGCCTCTTTGTTCAAGTCCTCAGTCGATGCAGTGGGGTCCTCAGCTTACAGCAGGGTGAACAATCACACCCTGATTGCACATTCAGAAGGCAAATTTTTGTTGCTACCGTCATCATTCTTCCACCTCCTTCTCGTCTCTTCCTGCTGCATAGTAGGCAAGTGTCTCATTATAGTAAGACTGTGCAGAACACATCAGATGGCAACAAGTGGGAAATCCTCCCCAAGGTACATTACAGAATATCCCAAAATAGTCCAAGCAACAAAGTCCCTGTTTGAGGACCTTAGCTGTTATCTCCATGATGCATCCAGTATCTTTGATTGTAATTGCACTTAGCAGCCTCCGCAGGATCCTTGACCAGAGCGAGAGGATAGCCATTACTCCCAGAAGGTACATCCATCGGTGCATTGTGGCACTTTAGGCTCAGTAGCTCACGATGAATGAATTGTCAAGCTATAATGCATTAACGATGAAGGGCTCTTGATGAAATGCAAGAAATGAAACATATTTCTTGAATACCAAGGATTATTATGTGGAGTCCTTTGTATCATGTATGCAATCTATCATTCCCTGAAAGTTTGGAAAGCACATAATTTGGCAAATTTCTGCTCCCATATAGTCTGCTGCTCTTTATTCAAGGAAAGTGTGGCAAATTGCCCTTTCAGTAGAAAGCCTTTAAACTAGTTCAGCATGCAGCAATGGGCTGCATATCTGTGGTGTACATATATTGTCACTCGGATTGATCTGGGAACTAAGTTGTCATGGCCACTTCTCCATGTACAATACCAGTGGTGGCTGGAGCTCTATGTGCATCAGGTAGGAACACCAAGTGAACATTTACTATGAAAATCATAGCCTCTGAATGCATTGCTTCTTGGACACTTGGAGAAAAGACTTTTCAGGGATTGATTATCCTGCTCAGAGCTCTCCTACCCCTCCCCCTTGGGGTCTATGTTCTCTATTCAAGCCTTCTCTTTCTGCTCATGATCATCCTGGTGAGCCAGCAGGATTACTCGGAAAGCAGCCATTATTTTGTCAAGATTATATCAGCCTTCTCCTCATGGGAAAATATCTCCAACCATCACAGTTCCCAATTGCAGTTCTACAAAGCACAAAACTTCCGTGCAATAAATCTGCAAGTAATTAAGGATCTCTTTAAACAGAGCAGAAATGGGGCTACTGTCTTGCGTTCAAATCTAGCTTCCAGTGCAGGTTGTATAAACACTTGCCAATGTAGTAAGGCAGACATCAAATGAGTGCTCCCTGAGGATGAAAATAACTCTGTTTCCTCTGTGTGCTTTGGGTGTATGGGCGCAAAATAATCACAACAGGGCAAATCATTCTCATAAATAGAATAAGGTGCAAATTAATATGTCAATCAAAAAACATGATCGAAACTGAGCACAAATGAAGGCCTACACTGGATATGTCAAAACATACCCCAGGCCGACAAATTTCTATCCAACATTTAACTAACTCTTTCACTGAATGACAAGAGCTTTGGATCCCCAGTTGTCTTGCAAAGGTTGAGTGCACATATGAATACCAATTATTATGAAAATGGAACATTCACATTACTCAGTTACATCAAAAAAATTCTTGATCTTTATGTTATAATAAAGCTAAACATTCTATTGAAAGACTAGTGAGCTGTTGTAGTAGGTTGAAGAAGCAGAGAATACATTAAGTGCTTTATTTGTAGGGAAAATAATTCAGTTGTGATCCATCTGGTATTGAGGGCAGGACTGCAAAATGACGTTCTGACACAATAAGTGATTGAGAATTAGGCAACAAAATAGATTTGAGATATAGGATCAGCTGTGATCTTATTGAATGGTGAGCAGGCATGTGTTTATGTAGGAATGGGTGCAATAAAGAGTCTCAAAATGGATTGTCCTCCTGAAAGTATTCACCCACTTACTCACTACAGTGAAGACACCAATGGCAGGAGTGAAAAAAAATAGTACAGTATGGAATCACCTCCCATCATACGACTTACCTGGTGATCAGTTAGCCAATTCCAGATCTAATCATGTCTACACACTCTAAGATTGACTTCCTATTACTTAAGATCAATAGTAGATACAGTTGTCAAAATTTCACATTCGTGTGGTGAAATAAACATTACATGATTTTGCAAGATTACTTGGTACGCTGATGACAATTAATGCCTTTAGAGCTAACAACAAGATCAATTAACTATCTAATAAGCTAAAGGTATTTGTCCTATTTAGTTGCTTTATTTCAATTTCAAATAACTTAGTTCAAATAAATTATCATCAACATTACAGACAGAAATATGTAAGAAAAGTTAATTAGACGATTTGTATAAGTATGCTGTTGTGCAGCTAAAGAGGAGAATACAATGGATGATGAGCATCACACGCTTAGAATTTTATGACTTTTGGGATGAAGCCATATGGAACATAGGTCATCCAGATAGCAGACCAAAGTACTTCCGTTTTCTAAATTATCCAGAGGTTTCCAGTTCATTTGGTTTATTCAGTTTTAATCACAAGTTGAGCTTTTAACTTTATGTCGTTGGGAAAGTAGGAGATAACTGCTTATTGATGCATTTTCTTCATTTGTAAGGTTGACTTTCTGTAGTATTTTCTAAAGGGATTTTATTTATAAAAACATTTAAAGAATTTAATGTAATTTAAGTAGTGTTCAAAATACTACAGGCATGTGTCATGCAAGCTGTAATAAATGTTTAGATATCATCCTTGTGTCTAGGTTTTGGGACACAAATGCAAAAAGCACCAACAGTGCTTGCACACATTACAGGGGTAATTCTTCTTCCACTGAAAGCCCAGATGGAAAGAACTTGATGAAGCCTCGATATTTGTTGTATGAAAACATACCTAGAGATTAGACCTACCTAAAAAACACTCAGCCATGTTCACTCAGCCCTCTATCTATTATTCTACAGGGCTAATTATAAAATGGTTGCTAAGCACCTGTTCCATGTAGGGCATAGTTTTAATCTAATACAATCAGTGAGAAACTGAGGGGATGGAGTCAGCCAACTACATTACATCCTGCCTGAATTTATTTTCTGCCAACTCCAGTGGTAACTAAAATCACATGAGGTGCAGCCAATCCAATCTTCCAAGCTTTCTGCTGAGAACCATGAAAATAAAATTATCTCAACTGCTTAACACACTGCTGTATGATTATGAACAGATGTCATCAGTTGCTCATTCTCATTTCCAAGCCAGACAGTTCTCAGTTTATCCCATACAAGTGAGTTGACCACAAAAATCTGGGCTGGAACTCCACTGCTGTGCCGAAGTATCACTGCACTGCTGGAAGTACTGTAGCTCAAATCAGATGTTAAGTTGCACAACCACTTTCTCAAGTAGACATAAATGTTCCTGTGGCATTATTTCAAAGAAGATGGGGGAAAATTATCTCCAGTCACCTGACTAATCTAAATCCTTGAAATCAACATTTCGAGGAAACCAGATTACCTAATCTTCATCACATAGCTGTTGGTGGGAGCTTGTTCACAAATTGGCTTTTGCGTTGTCTTTATTACCACAGTCACTATACTTCAAAAAAAAGTACAAAAACAATTTGAAATTGACATAAAAATTGCCACAAAAATGCAAGCCTCTTTCTTTATAATTGTTTACATTTAATTATAAATGTTATAGGAGCCACTTTTACAAGCCACTTGATGGAAAATTTGACCAGGAATTGTAACAGCAAAAACTGTGGACATGCACTACGTATTTTAACACAAAATGATTCTGGATGTGGGCATGGTTAAAACCTGCACAGCCCCTGATCCATAAGGGGATAGCTACAATTGATGACACATCCATAAAAGTACAGCAATATGAGTTGTTTACTACCTGATGTTACATGGTAGCGGTAGTTTTAACTTCACAGTTCCCAGCAGATGACTGGGTTGACTGCTCCCAAACTGACTTTACTTTCCATCGGACTACGGCTGTTTTTGGGCAGTTGGCTGACTTCACACCATCAGTTTCTCACTGAACATATTAAAGTAAATCTATCATCTAATATTGTGAATATTATAGAAGCACTAGCTTTTGCAATAAGAACAAAAGTGCTGGAAATTGTCAATGGATCCAGCAGCCTTTTGTTGAGCAAGAAAAACAAAGTTAACATTTAGGTTGATTATCTTAAATCAGAAAGGTCCTGAAGAAAGTTCATTTGACCTGAAATGTTAACTTAGATTCTCTCTCCACTGATGCTGCCTAAGTAGTACAATCATATGCACTGTCTGGTCAAAGGTGACAGTCTCAATACTCTCAACAAATAGAACCTGGAATTTTGGCTCTGAATATCCAGCAACTGACACCTCTAATTGTATGGGTTGTGGTTGACGATAATACTCTCCTACTTTGCAAAATAAATTATCCTATTGGCTGGAATAGATGTGGTTTTGAATTTCAGACTTCAGAGTGTACCGGTGGATTAATAGTCCAATGCCTATTAGACAATTCATTGGCCAGCTCACTCCTCTATATCTTCTCATCATTTCAAAAAACACAAAAATATGGATCTGATCAAATTCAATTTTAACTTGCACAATTTTAATATATATATATTGGTTATATATGGTAGCCTAATATTCTAGTTTTGTACAAATATAATGCATGCATGGAATGGAATGGATTAGATACAATTTGTCTATTCAGCAAATCTTACAATGTTAAGAGTCAACTACAATGAAACTTGAACCAAAGTGGAAATAAAAAAAGTTACAGATACTGGAACATCAAAATAAAAACAGAACCTGCAGGAAACAATCATATATACAATGAAGCTTGTATAGATTTGCAAGGAAGTTCAAATAGAGTTAATAAAATTTCTAAATCAATTTTTTCTTGACAATATTGGTGAAGTCAAAAGGAAAGCACAAGAAATCTTCTCACTGGAAATTATATGGTTTGGCAAAACGCAGTATGTCATTGGCAGATTGAGAAAAACCTTCCTATGAGGTGTTTACTTTTATCTTTTGAAGAGTATTGCACCTGTGCAATTTTTCCATTTTGCACGAGACATTCTTTTGAAGCAATTGCTAATTTACTGAAATTAATGTGATCTATATTTATATTCCCTTGCCATATTTTCACACTAATTTTATTGGGTAATGTATCTAGTACAATTATTGAGAACAAGAAATAAAATGCTCTATAATTCTCTTTCATCATTCTCAGCTTCAGAAGGAAAATGAATCCTTTATGCTTATCCCTGACACCAACCGCAAAAATCATTCTGGAGGAGACTTGTGTCCAGGCCCTTGATATTGCCAGTCTGTGGCTGATTCCTATAGCCAGTGTACATGCCAATCATTGTATCTCTTTATTGAGCTTGCAGATGAGGATTTGGTTTGCTGCTTTGGATGGGAGACTGATTTTGCACTTGCCAATCTACTAATTTTGCCAGCAAGAGGAATACAAATCTTTACTCAGATGCTATTCAGACACCCCAACCTTGTTGCCTTGTTAGTTAACTCATTGTGTTATAATGAGATTGCAACTCAGAAGGCCAACTTTAATTTGCTGAACTTTGAAGACAGTTGTTTATAGTGGCCACAATATAGGTTTGGTACATTTAATGGACTTTTAATGCTGATGCTTCAGCTCGGTCTCATCCGCCCCCCACTCCTTCAACAACCCCCAATTCATCAACCATTTTACAATTGCCTGTCAATAGACAGACAACATGATTGGCTGTTTCAAGCAAAGATCCCATTTATAATGAAACTGAGGTACATTGGACCCCAATTGGTATTTTCAGATACCACTGTGGTCCTGTGGAACATGAGCTATGTGGTGTTCTACTGGCTTTACTGGCAATATAGCTATAAAGACACCAAGAAGTTAAGTTCAAAAACTATTTTCCTCAAAGTTTAGAGGAGCTGGAATGTTACTGCTGTCTGCAAAAAAAAAACTATGCCACTGCTACACTGGGCCCCATTTTATCACTCTATCGCATCACAGGCCCCAGGAGTCACACAACTGCTGGCCAGGCAACTTTTGAGCCACCCAATAGTGCAAAGCTCTGAATCCAATGAATTACATCAGCATGCCTATTTGCAACAGTTTTATTCAAAGGAAGTGTGTCCTCCAAGTACTCTATCCCAGCTTGGAACAGATGAGAAAGCAGGCAAAATCTATCCCAGGGTCTGCAGTTTCTGATTGCAAAAATCATGACCTAGTAAAACTATGTCCTCATTTAACTAATTTGAATTATCTTATATGTACTTATTCAGTCTGATTTCCAAGTGAATGAAAAAAAATCCCCTTTCTATCATGTCACTGAATATTTATTGATTTCACACGTTCATAATACATTATTTGCTCAGAGAAAGATGTTCTACATAATTTCACCAAACAATATTACTTCTAATATGTCAATGGTTTAGTTTTTCTAGATTAGGTGGATAAAATCAAATATTGTTGATCAGTTTAACTTAAAAAGACAACCAAAACTAGTTGGACAAAAGAACATCTTCTCCCTTTGTCACAAATGAACTAATTGAACAGATACTCTATCCTTTAAATTATAGAGAATTCAAATTCTTCACATGAGCAAATTACACCAACTTTACAGATTTTATGTTTAAATTTAACATTGCTTAAGTATCAAACATTTAATCTGTAACTCATCACACATTGAGTTACTATGTCAATATGATTGAACTAAATAACATTAAAAATGAGAACAGTAGTCCATATGGTTGATGCACCATTAAATAAGATCATGGTTGATTTGAATTTGCCTTCAATTCCATTTTCTTGTCTGTGCCCCATGAATTTTGATAATCTAATAGTCCAAAACCCTACCTGAGCCTTAAATGCATTCAGTGATCCAAATCTCCACTGCTCTAGGGTAGAGAATTCTAAAGATTTGCGACTCTTTTCCCACTTTCGAGAGGAGGAGGATGAGAGGTGACTTGATAGAGGTGTACAAGATGATAATTTTAAGATGATTGGAAGAAGGTACAAGGGGGATGTCAGAGGTAAGTTTTGCCACACAGTAAGCACCCACACAGAGAGTGGTGGGTGTGTGGAATGCACTGCCAGCAGAGGTGGTGGGAGGAGATACATTAGGGATATTTAAGAGACTTTCAGATAGCCTCATGAATGAGAAATGGAGGGCTATGTGGGAGGAAACGGTTTGCTAAATATTAGAACAGGATAAAATATCAGCACAACATTGTGGGCCAAAGGGCCTGTACTGCGCTGTAATGTTCTATGTTCTTCACAATTATCTTAAATGGCAATTCCTTATTCAGATATTACGTCCTCTAGTTCTAGATTTCCCCAGGTGGGATATATCCTCTCAGCAGCTATTCTGTCACACTCCTGCAGAATCTTATATGTTCCAATAAGATCACCTTTCATTTTCCTAAACTCCAATATGCACAATCTGCTCAATCATTGCTCATAAGACCACTCCTTCATCCAAGAAATCAACTGATGGAATCTTTTCTAAAGTATCTCCAGTGCAAGATAGGCTGTCCTTAAATTACCTTAAATACCGTATGCAGTACTTTGTGAATAGTCTCAGTGATGAACTGTAAAGTTGTAGAAAGATTTCCCTACTTTTCAACGCTACCTCTCCGTGGAATAGAGGCCAACAGTAAAAAGTGCTACATACCAACAACATACAGACTGTTATTTATA
>JARFYF010000094.1:27086216-27096822 GCA_030265395.1 Rhina ancylostomus | reverse complement strand
GCAAGGCAGTAGATGTTGTCTACATGATCTTTGGCAAGGCTTTTGACTAGGTCCTGCATAGTAGACTGGTCCATAAGGTGATATCACATGGGATCAAGGGTAAGCTAGTTAATTGGTTAAAAAAAATTGGTTTGGTGGAAGAAGTCAGAGGGTGGTAGTGGAGGGTTATTTTTCAGATTTGAGGTCTGTGACCAGTGGTGTGCCACAGGGATTAGTGCTGGGACCCCTGTGGTTCATCATATATATTAACAATTTGGATCAGAATGTAGGTGGTATGATTAGTAAGTTTGTGGATGACACCAAAATTGGTGGTGTGGTGGACAGAGAAGATTGTCTAAGGTTACAACAGAATCTAGATCAACTGGGAAAGTAGGCAAAGGAATGGTAGATGTTGATATTTTAATACAATCAATGATATAAAAATATAAAAGGACCAATGCACCTGAGTTAAGTTAAATGGCTGTTTATGATAGAAATCCTGCTTGAACATTTATATTAGTCCTCCAGTTATTCCAAAATTAATGGGAAGACAGCAAAAGAGAATTCATGAACAATGAAAACTATTCTAATTTAAGGTGTGTTCAAGAAAGGAATATGCCGGGGAGGGGGGGTTAAAGACTCCGAATTAGTGATCAGATTATTTCTATGCTCCGAAGTTAGTATCCTTTTTTTATGCCACACAATTTGCAGTAAAAATCCTGATTTCAGTGTTTCTATGCATAGATGTTCCAACTGGTCTCAGTGACACTTCCCATTGTTCCCATAACACCTTATCATCACTCTACATCATAGTAGGTGGGGAGATGAATGATTCCCAACCTTACCTATCAGAACTGATGGCTGTTCAATAGGAATAAAATTTAATCTTCAACACTGCATTGCCTTAATAAAAAATTGTATCAACAAAAGCTGCAACACAAACAATAAACAACAGGTTCTAACATCACTAAAGAGATTAAAATTTCACGCTTTAAGGGCCAGCAACCGAAATTGTGCAAGTTTAAAGTTGGAGAAAAGACCTAGTAAGACCACTCAATTCTCTATGAGGTAGCTGTGTGAATGCATTAATTCAAATACATTGTTTACACTGCACAACAACTTTTAATTCAATCTGTTCTGTACTTCAGGTTAGTTCTCAATGCTCTAAATTTGTGGATTTTCACTGTGTAATAAAAATGACAGTTTATCTTTTATTTATTCTTTAATGGGATGTGGATGTTGCTGGCAATGCTGGCATTTATTATCATTCGCTAATTGCCCTTGAACTGAGGAAACAGTTAAGAGTCAATTACATTAGTGAATTGGAGTCACATAGAGGCTAAATGAGGTAAGGATGACAAATTTCCTGCCCTGAAGGATGTTATTTGTTCTCTCAGCCTCAGAAAGTCACATTCTGAATATCTCCCCTGGCAGTCTTGTTTTTTTTTTCCAATTTTTTTACTGCAGCACTGTTACTGATGTCACCTCAGATTTCAGAGATGGCTCTGTGATACACATGAGAGAAGGGGGGATAGCTAGGAAAATGAAACAGAGGTAAAAGATCACCGTTGGCACAATGGAGACCTTAGCAGGCTTCAGAGACCGCATATCACTCCTCCTGATTGTGTTGTTATAACTACTATCCATATTCTATATTTCCTTATGGTATAGAAGGAAGCCATTTCAGCCCATTGAGTCTATGCCAGTTTACAGAGCAATCCTATTTCCCATTAATTTTCCCTGTAACCTACACATTTGCATCAACTCCCCCCAGATTCTACTACTCACCCATACAAATTACAGTGGCCAATTGATGCACGTCTTTGGGATGTAGGAGGAAACTGGAGCACTGGGAGGGAAACCAACTCGGGAGAAATTGCAAGCTCCACACTGACAGCAGCAGAGGTCAGGATTAAACATAGGGTCGCAAGAGACGCGAGGTAGCAGCTGTACCTTTCTGCTGCCTTTATTAGCAATGTCCAATACAATATCAAGCCACATGGTGCCCCATGATTATCTTATAAATTTTTTCAAAAATTGAACAGTCAGATATGATAAAACAGTGCCTACTAAATCACTTCACTGTTGACTACCATATGGGCTTAAAAAATGAAAATCAGTGTGAGAGCAAATGTTTAAAGATGGATAGTGATGTTACAAATCCCTTCCATTTTTCCTGCATGCATGGAGGTTGGACATCATTTGGTCTTAGAAAGAAACATTTCAAATTATGTATTTTGAACATTAAAGTTTAATTTCTATACTTACCATTCTTGTTTTTATAATCCTGGTTCCTTCAAATATTCTAGTTGTGTTAGCTAGAGAAGAACAAAATATTTTAATATAAATAATTAACTCAAAATAATCAAAATTATACAAAAGAAATTTTAAAAGTAACCACAATGGAATTTAGCAAAAATAAGTGAATTATACCAGGTCAAAGATGTGAATACAGCAACAAATAATTTAGTCTTGATTTCAAAAGAAAGATTGCCTATTACTTTGCATAGACTTGTTTATAATTAAAATGCTAAAGCTGGAATACAAAAAAAATGTGCATCTTTTACTTTTGCATAAATCACGCATAAAAGTATACTGTGTATGATTTGAAGTGTTTGTGCCCATTAATGATGCAAGTCCCAACCACCAAGAAATAGTACTTCATGACTTAACTAAAGCTGGTGTCATTTTGCCATCCCATTTCACCCACATGATAGTATCAGCAACACACAGTTTTGATTTGCTGACAGTAATTGGATCAAAGAATCGTGATCTACAAGTGTTTTAAAGAGCCTGTGCTGCAACATCACTTTTATTTACATTAAATATCTCATGTTGATTTATTATGCTGCCCTCTTACATCTGTGCAGTAGATGTTACGAATTGATACACTAATGATCATTCTGCCAGCAGCCAAACTGTGACACAGGACCTAATCACACTAATGCAATGGTATAGGGAGCTCCATTACCTATCATGGTACCATTTAAGCTTTTGCACAACCCATTTTCCACCACCTCCCGTGAATTCTCTCCTTCCTCTCCATTTTCCCAACCCCCTCAACATTTTCCTTCATCTCCTTTTCAGCTTATGTGCCAGCCACAAAGAAAGCTCCTTATGATCACTGACCTCCTTCCCAGTGGGCAGCTTGTGAATGGGAGAGCAGCTGCAAGCCCAGCTGTAAAAGGGGAGTCAGCTTCCAAATAAAGAAAACAATGGAGAGTTCTTAAAGTGAAAATGTCCAAATTTAGCATTTTTTTTGGTGATGTTAAATTTTACATTAGAGCAAAACTAAGTACCCATTAATTGTACCAAGAAAGGAAGAAATACAATTTCTACACTTAAATGTTCATTACACATCCTTTTGCTATAAACAACCTGAAACAACGCAACCAGAACTTGATGTGCAGGTTCAGAGTAAAACCACAAATTGAGCACACAGACAAATGCAGGCCACTTCAGAACAGGTATATTTTTTATATATTTTTAAAATTATTTTTCTCCTTATTTTCATGATATAAAAGGAAGCCATTTGGCTCCCCAGACAGCTTGCAGACCACTCTCTGATTTATTTTCCTGTAACCTATTCTCCCTCATGTGCCTATCAACTCTCCCTAATTCTCCTGCCACTCACCTACACTAGGGGCAATTTACAGTAGCCAATTAACCTTCAGGGAGAATGTGCAAGCTCCATACAGACAGCACTTGAGATCAGAATCAAACAAGGATCACAGGAGCCAATTGGCAGCGGCACTAACTACCTGTCCCACTGACTACTGTCAGACAATGTCTCCTCCTATGTTAGATTCTTGACTTAGGTAGAGGCTAAGAAAATGAGATGACACAGTCAATGACCACACTAATCTCTCTGAATGGGAAAAAGACAAAAAAGCATCGATTAGAGGTACTGATAAAGAACTTATTGCGATACAGGACCTGTTTACCTCCAAGGAGCGAGAGCTAAACTTGCTTCCCAAAAACATGGAGAACTGAAGAGTTAAGGCACAATTCAAAAAACAAAGAAAAAAATGTACAAGAATTCAAAACATTAACAGATATTCTGGTGAACAAGAAAGAAAGGAGTATGAAAGAAATCAAAATCACATCATCAAGAAATAAAAATGTTTGTTAAGAGCTTAAAAACATAGTGATGAAATAAAACAAGGAAATGACAAATATGCTATGTAATGACTTCACATCCATGATTACAACAGAAGATAAAAACCCAAACCCTATCCCATCCACGGAAACAATCTTCTGAATCAGACACAGGGATCAACCATAATTAATCTAAGCTTAGAGTCATGGAATCAGAGAGTCAAAGAGTCACAGGAACAGGCCTTTCTGCTCAACTCATCCATGTTGATCAAGGTATTTGGCCCAAATCACTACAAATCTTTCTTATCCATGTACCTGTCCAAATATCTTTTACATGTTGTATTTGTACCTACCTCTACCCACTTCCTCTTGCAGCTCCTTCTATATACTCACCAATTATCATGCCCCCTTTAAATCTTTCCCTTGCATCTTAAACCTAGTCCCTTTAAGTTTTAGACACCACTAACCTGGGAAAAAGACTGTAACCATTCACCTTAGCTATGCCTCTCATGATTTCGTAAACATCTATAAAGACACCCCTCAGTCTCCTTAGCTCCTGGGAACACAATCCTAGTCTATCCACACTCTTCTTATACCTCAAGCCCTCCAGTCTTGGCAACATCATTGTACGGTAACCAGAACGGCACCCAATATTTTGGTGCGGTCTCGCCAACGTCTTGTACAGATGTAAAATAACATCAAAGTCTTGTATTCATCCAAAGGAGGCAAGCAAGCCATACACTTTCTTCACCACCTTGTCTACCTATGTTACCACTTTAAAGGAACTATGTACCTGGACACCTAGGTCTCTCTATTATACAATACTCCCTAGTTCCCTGTCATTTACAGTGTATTTAACTTCCCAAAATGTATCACTTTGCACTTGTCCAAGTTAAATTCCATCTGCTATTCCTTGGCCCACTTTCCCAGCTGATCTGTTGTAGTCTTAACTGTCTACCACACCACAAATTTTGGTGATATCTGCAAACTTACCAATCATGCCACCTTCATTCTCATCCAAATTGTCAATAAATATGACAAACAACAGGGGACCAGGCACCGATCACTGCAGCACATCACTGGCCACAGGCCTCCAATCTGAAAAACAATCTCCCACTACCATGCTTTGACTCTTTCCACCAAGCCAATATTATATCCAATTGGCTAGCCCACCCTGGATTCAATGAGATCTAACCTTCAGGACCAGTCTACCATGCAGGACCTTGTCAAACACCTTGTTAAAGTTCATGTTTACTGCCCTGCCCTCATCAATCCCCTTGGTCACCTCATTAAAAAGCCCAATCAAATTTGTGAGATACAATTTCCCATGCTTAAAGCCATGCTGACCATCCCTAATCAGTCCTTGCCTTTCCAAATGCAGATAGATGCTGTCTCTCAGAATCTCCTCCAATAACATTCCCAAAAGTGTTGTTAAGCTCAGTAGTCTGTAGTTCTTTGGCTTGTCCTTGCAGACCTGTCTAAATTAAGGTATAATATGAGCCACCATCCAATCTTCTGATGCCTTACCTATGGCCAAGGAAGATAGAAAAATATCTGCCAGGGCCCATGCAATGTCTTCCCTTGCTTCACACAATGTCTAGGATACACTTGGTTAGGCCCCAAGGATTTATCCAGCTTTATACGCCTCAACATTGCTAGCACCTTCTCTTTCATAATGTCGATATCACTATTGTCTTTCCAAAATTCCCTAGCAAAGCAAAGGGTCCTCAGTACCAAGTACATCTCAGCTCAGAATTTCAAAGGAAGTACATAAGAACATTGGAGGCGCCTGAACCATGATCTTTCAAGGTTCCCTTCATATAGGAATATTTTCTTCCAAATTGGAGTTGTGCAGCAGTGGACCAAAGAATGGGAGGAAAGCTTCCTGATCTATTTCAAACCACAGCAATCTGGGCTGAATCTCAAGGACCATCCTGTTAGAATGGCAAACTGATTTATAATAAAGGTGTTATTGCAAGTTTAGTATCTACCACAGCTACAAAACTTACATGATTTACGTAGACATTTTTCTCTACCATATGCACAATAGAATGAGTTGTTCATGTGCATTTGCAAGAAAGTTTCTTTACCTTTGTCAAGCTTGTGTTAGTTCTCTCAATTCTGAATTAGAATATTGTAGGCTTAAGCATATCATCAAATAAACTAGGCAGATAATTCAGTACATTACTGAAGGAGTACTGCATAGAGTTGGAGGGTTGAATGAATGAGACATTAAATGAAGTAATTAAATGAATGAGACACTAAATTAAGCAATTAGAAGTGAAGAATTCTAAGGATGACAGGAAGAGTAAAGCAGCTTTCTTAGTGGTCTGGCCAGCATTTTCTTTTCAGGCAACAGCAACAAAAATAATAGGTCCAATCTACTCCTTAAAAGCTGGCAGGTTAACTAACAGTGACTTCCTAACTCAGGCTGAAGTTCAGCAAACTGTTGCTCTCAGGACACCTCTTAGAGTCCAGTGGTGGAACAGAGACTGCCTGAGTCTTCGTAAAATCAACAGGAAGAAGCAGCAAGGATGGAATGGTTCAAGTTAATTTCCCTTCCATTTGATTTAATTCATTTGTTTTAAATATATTTAATTGAATTGTTTGGGAATTTTCTCAGTGTTTCAACTTTTTAAAATTTATTTGTTATAATAACCTAAGAAATTGAAGCAGGAGTGGGCCATTTGACCATTGTGCCTGCTTCACCATTCAATAAGATTATGGCTGATCTTTTACTTCAGTACAACTTTTCATCACTACTCCATATCACCTGATTCTCATAATATCCAAATACCAATTAATCCATGTCTTGAATAAACACTGTGACAGACTTTCACATTCTTCTGTGAAGAATTCTGAAGATTGACCACCTTCTCCTCCTCCTCATCTCGGTTGTGAATGGCTGACCTTTTATCATGAGACTGTGACCCCGGGTTCCAGACATCCCAACCACGAGAAACATCAACTCTGCATGTACTCTGTCAAGCACAATAAGTACTTTGTATGTATATGCTCAGTCTTCTTAATTGCTCCCTGTTTGACAAACCTCTCAGGAATCAATCTTGAGAATCTTTGTTGTACTCATTCTTTTACATATACATCCTCCTTTAAGTTGGAAGGATTTGTGTTCAATATTTAATTGGAGCAAGAAACTACTATTCTTGTCCTCAAATCCTGTTATAATAAAGGCCAACATAATATTTGCCTTCCTAATTGCATGCTGTACCTGAATGTTGACTTTCAATGATTCATATGCAAGGTCACCCAGGTTCCTCCTAACCTCAACTTCTTTCAATCTCTTATGATTTTGAAAATTCTCTGCCTATGTATTTTTCTACCAAAGTCAATGATCTCACATTTTTCTTCATATCGTCTTGCTTATGCATATAACCAGCTCATATCACCCTGAAGCCTCTCATCCTCCTCCCACTACCAGTTGTCCCCCAGCTTTGTATTATCAGCAAGTTTGGATATATTACACTTGATCCCTCAACCAAAATGTTGATATGGATTGTGAACAACTGGGGTCTGAGCACCATCTCTGTGGGACTCCCATTGATCACAGACTCCCAACCTGAAGATTATCTGATTTCCATTCTGTGTTTGTTCATTAACCAATCCTCAATCATTGCCAGTATATTATCCCAACAACATTCACTCTACTTTTGTTCAAAAATTCAAAAATTTCCTGGATGGCACTTAATCAAAGCCCTTTTCAAAGTCCATATAAATCACTTCAACTGGTTTGCTCTTGTCCATCCTGCTGGTTACAATTTCAAAAATACAAACAAATTTGTCAAACAGGATATCCTTTTCACTAATTCATGTCGACTCTGATCAATTCTGCCATTATTTTCTAAGAACTCCGATATCACTTCCAGCATTTTCCCTACTTTGAGTGTCAGGCTAAATGATCTATAGTTTCCTGTATTTTCTCTCCCTGCTTTTTGAAATAGTAAGGATACATCATCCAGTTTTCCAATCTGTCGGTAGCATTTCAGAATCTGTGGAATTTTGGAAGGTGAGAACTAGTGCATCAACTATCTCCACTTTAAGCTTCTTCAAAACCCTATGTTGCAGGTCATCATGTCCTGTAGATTTATTACCTTTCAGATCCATTAGTTACTCTCATATTAATCATTTACTAATGCAATCCTTTGAGCTCTTCATTTCCTATAATTACAGCTTTAAAAGTACTTAATTTTTCATAATGCCTGAATATTTCTAAACATTTGTGAAAATCAAAGATATCAGCTGCCAATGAACTCGACAACTGTGCTCAGAGAGCTCCTGTGTTCTGCTGGATCTCTTTGATCACCTGTGAACCGATTTTGCAGAAGACTACACCTGGGGGCCTGTTGTTAAAAGAGTGTACTCCAAGGACAAGCAACCAGCAAGCTCAGGGATCCTGCTGATCAGCAGAGGATTCACCCTGCCGCCGTTATCTAGTCACTTAGCTCATGGAACCTTTCTGTTTAGTGAATTAGCTAACAGCTATATACATTACAATTAATGCACTTCAAACATTCTCTAGTGGAGACACAAGAGACTGCAGATGCTGTCATCTGGAGCAAAAGACAAACTGCTGGAGGAACTCAGCAGGTCGAGCAGCAGTCTTCACGCAAGGTTTCAATACAAAATGTTGACTATCCCTTTGCTTCCACAGATGCTGCTCGACTTGCTGAGTTCCTCCAGCAGTTTGGTTTTGCAAACATACTCTAGTGACTATGTAACGTATTGGGACTTCTTCAAGATGTGAATGATAACGATATTCCTTTCTTTTTTCTTATCCTATTGATAAGATCTGGAATAAAGAAAGACAGTGGCCAGTTATTAACTGTAAAATAAGAGTTTAAAAATTCTAAACCCTCCTTATTCAGTCTCCTGGAATATATATTCTAGTCTCTATGGTTAATGTCTTCTCACTTGGATGAGTTAGGGTTCTCAGGCAACTCAAAGTCCTGATGACCATGGGCAGTTGTTGTTGGGAAGCTATGGACCCATACATGCAAAATCATACGTTAAATGGACACACATGTTGTGCATTCTCCTATTATTGAATACAGGACAATTATAAAATGATGCCTTTTAGACAGGCATTACTGATCTTACACTGAACAACTGCTTCCTTCTTACTTGAATCATCTTTAAGTTTTACGTCTTGTGCTTCTCTTTCTTTTTAAATTGCAGTTTGTTATACGCCAAATTGAATCTGATTTCAATTTACTTCATTTGTCGTTCTTCTTCTGTATGGATTGCCATCCAGCACACATCCATCTAATTCCAGAAGCAATGTCACCCATTTGCTATTTACAGAACTCATTGAGAGTCCAAGTGCAGCTTTATAATAGTATATAATACATCTGCAAGGAGCAGATAGCTATATTTTTGTCATCCAACAATACAACTATTTCATTATTGAGCTTAGTGTTTGACAAGAATAAACTCTGTCATTATAAATTATGGGAGAGAATGGTAAGAAAGAATGGGAGAAAGGATGACGCTGGGCCAGTAATTCTTAAGGAGCAGGATAAAACTGAAGACTTCTCTTTAAGACAAATATTATGAGATTTCAGTTGAAAAATTTACTGATCTGCATCAAGGCAAGTGCAAGGGCTAAAATCCTGGGTGGGTTACAGAGTCATGGGAGTTATACAGCATGGAAATAAGCCCTTCAGCCAAACTTGTTTATGCCAACCAAGATGCCTATTTGAGTTAGTCCCGTTTGCCTGCATCTGGCTGATATCCTTTGAAACATTTCCTGCTACAATTAAAGCCAACTTAAAGGGGAGGTGCACTGAGTCTACAACAGGTGCTGGTATTTTGAAGGAAGTGAATCCGACCCATTGAAGAATGGTACAAATCCAAGGCTCTTGGATGCAACACTGGAGATTTGCTGTTGAAAAGTCAGAGGGATGTCCTATATCTCCTGGGGACCAGGTAATCTTAAGAAACAAATTCAAAAGACAGCTGGACAGAAAATGCCAGATATCAATACAAGGAGCCAAGCCATTAGATTTGAAGATCTAGTGCCACAAAAAATTCATGCCTCATACATGTGGCCAAGGTCAGTGAACACACTCTTAAATGCCATATCCTAATAACTGAACGACGAGTCTCAGACAGTGTTCAATTCACCACACTCCCATGACTCATCTCCCAAGAATCTTTATCAACCAGGATTCAAAAAGGATAAATGATGTCCTCTACTACTGTGAAGCCAGAGACCACAAAATGATCCAAAGTCCTCATTTTCACCTTTGACTAAAAGACATTGTAATCAATTCTCTTTGCTTTTAGCGTTGCTCTAAGTCTCACACTCACATTCTGCAGCTTGCACATTCTTCTGACTATTCAATATTACAACTATATCATCCAACTGTTGTTTAACATTCACTGACAGACTTCCCTTTCTCTAGCAATTTAAATGCTACTAACAGAAGATGCACTGTGACCCTCAGTGGCACCTATTACTGAGATAGTTGTTCATGGCAGGATTGAAACCTCCTGTAGTTACAATGTCCTC
>JARFYF010000094.1:26985653-27000014 GCA_030265395.1 Rhina ancylostomus | reverse complement strand
CAAAAGGCCACAAGGCACTATTTTTAAAAAAACAGAATTGGGCAGTTAATTCCATTGAAATGAAAACAAAACTGCTGGTGCTGAAATTCTTAAATAAAAACAGTAAATGGTGGATACACGCAGTAGGTCAGGTAAAATCCATAGAAAGAGACACAGAGATAACATTTCAGATCTCTGGCATTTTTTAATTTTAATTACAGCTATCTCTATTGTCTTGGTCAGCATTGATCCTGCAAGCATTATTACTGAAATATCCAGGTTATTTGGTCATTATCATGTAGCTTTGTGGGAAGCCTGCAGTGAAAAACAAATGTAGTGGTCTGCCCTATCATTCTTGTGATCTCCTACCTATTTAAACACCTTTCACTTTCTCAACATTGCCTTAAAATTCAGGTAGTGCAGACCACTTTTTTCTGGATTATAGGCTTCAATAAAGCTAAAATTAAGAAAGGGAACCTCTTACTGCTATCTAAAATAGTCTCCTGTAAAGGAGCTTGAAAAGTCCAATGGATCACCGGGAAGAAAACTGCTCTAAATTCAGCCTCAAATCATCCTAAAATTGGAAAGCTCACAGATTGAAAACAAGATTGACTGTTGGAGATGTATTTCCTCAGGACTGAGGTTCAAAATAAACTTTTTAATCTTGCCGTGCAAGTGGTTAATTGTAACACTGGTGCAACAAAAAAAGGCAACTATTCTTTAGGACCTACTCAGTGAGAAATAATAATGAACAATACAAGTTTTTTTTTAGCTGTTCTCAGCAGATACCAAAATGGGCTTTCACATGTAGGCAGAGTGAAGAATTTCAGTCACATTGCTGATCAATGGAATTAAGCAATAGGCTTTGAGGTCTGCATATCTTAAAATATAATGAATAATACAAATAATTATAACTATTATATGCCTATGTGAGATTATCTGGTTGTTTGGTCTATCAAACAAGTGATAAATTCATTTCAGTTATGGTCAAAGATCTTTGACCAGAAATGTGAACTTCCTCTTTCCACAGATGCTGCTTGACTTGTTAAGTTTTTCAAAGCCTATTCTGTTTTTATTTCAGATTCCCAGCAATAATGTTTTTTTTTATTTTTAAAGGTAAATTGCACTGTGTCTCTTCTATGATGCTGCATCAAGTATTTTTCTGTCTTTCTTTCCTATCTCAGTTAGTGATGCAAGTTCCTTCAAGTTGTTTTTAATTCCTACTCTAGGAGCCTGAGTCACCAATCAGCAGTTCCTGTCATTTTTGTTGGTGAACTCACTCTTGGGAGATACTAGCAGATGTACAAGCCAAGTAAATCAGATCTACAAGTCAGTCATCAGTTTATGCTAAGTGGATTTAAAATTAAGAGCACCCTCTTTAGTTTTTAATGAAAAGAAAATAATTTAAAAGCAACCATAATATGAATCTACTCCATCATTTCTAATACAATGGTAGGACTATTAAAAATTGATATGAACATTTATAAATAGAAAATATGCTGGAAGTATTTGCAAAAAAAAAGAGGGAGAAGTTAACTATTTCCATTACTAATTTCCACCCCTCCATTACCATCGGTACTTTATGGGAACCGAAAATCATTATGGTCACTGTTGTCAATTCTGACACAAATCCATCAACTCCAACAAGCTTTTGAATTATTCAAGAGCCAAATCCTGCAGATGCTGGAAATCCAAATTAAAAGCAAAAAATGCAGAGTCGGTCAGTCAACCTTTGTAGAGAAAGAAACAGTTAGTTTTGGGTCAACAATGGTGGATTTCTACTTTCTGGATTATGCTGTTTCCAAGCAGTCTTTTGTTCAGACTCATTTGGTTTCTTGTACTTCTTTCAGCTTCAACACACCTTCTCCAAACTAATCAATTCTCAGACTGGTATTGGAAATGAGCTCTCCTGATACCAGCCAAGGATTCTCTCTTCCACTTCCATTTTGATTCTTATCAATTCCATTCTATTTTCTCATTTGTGACCTTTACTCCTTCCCCCCTACTCCCAAACTTTAAGAAGTTTTGAGGAAACATGGTTTGATTAATTCTTCCATGAGCATTTACATCTTCTCCTCTTCCTCTAGCAAGTTACATTGTACTAGTGTTTCCAGGCATCTTGTGTGCATCTTAAAAAAGACAGCATTGTTCATTGTAAAGTTAGGTCAGCCATCTGATGCAGATGACTCCCAGAAAAGAAGGCTGAAGAAGCAAAGCACAATGCTGGTTGAAAACAATGCAATAAAAAAATGTACCTATTACATGCTTAAAGTAGTAGAACAACCCAATGTGTTTCACTTTGTGATCAAACACTACTTAATCATTGAGTCAAACAAAGAGCTTGTGACCTAAAGAACAGATAGTGAGTGGAAACAGCTCAGGAGTAAGACAGTATGCTGTAGAGAAAATAACTCAGAATTATCTTTGCATTCCAGGATGAGGAGGAAACCATGAATAACCAGAAGCTGTTGTAATATACGACAACTTGGTCCTCTTACGCAATAAATATCAGTCACCAAGAGGATTCATTGTGCTTTTAAATGGTAAATGACACAAAAGAACAATATAGGATCAGCAACTTAGAGTTAGCACAAAGACAAAACAATTGGAGGGCATCAATTAAATATTAGAAGCTTTTATGCTTCCCTCCTTCTGTAAACATGAAACTGCAGAGAGTTGTGGACACAGCTCCGCACATCACGGAAACCAGCCTCCCTTCCATGGATTCTGTCCATACCTCTCACTGCCTTGTTAAAGCAGCCAGTGTAATCAAAGACCCTACCTACCCTGGACATTCTCTCTTCTCCCCTCTCCCATTGGGCAGAAGATACAGAAGCCTGAAAGTATGTACCGCCAGGCTCAAGGACAGATTCTATCCCACTGTTATAAGATGATTGAACAGTTCCCTCGTCTGATCAGATGGATTCTTGACCTCACAATCTACCACGTTATGACTTGTACCTTATTGTGTACCTGCACTGCACTCCCTCTGTAGCTGTTACACTTTATTCTGCATTCTGTTATTGTTTTTACCGTGTACTACCTCAATGCACTGTGTAATGAATTGATCTGCATGAATGGTATGCAAGACAAGTTTTTCAATGTACTTCGGTACACGTGACAATAATAAACCAATTCCAAACAAAAATGTGGAAATAACTAGCTTTCAGGGGGGTATTCACTGAGGGCAAAGAGCAGCACCTGAGATCGTTGGCTAGGCCAGCAGTTATTGCCCAAACCTAACTGCCCCTGAACCTATCAGCTTTCATGGCCTTTCTTGAAGTCAGTTAAAAGTCAACCACAGCAGTTAAACTTTTTGCTGTAGGTCTGGGATCAGATAGGTTTTTAAAACAATTCATTTGTTTAATGGTTTCCATTAGCAATTTGTTAACCCAGTTTTATTTGATTAATGGGATTTAAATTCCCAAGTTGCCATGATAGGACATGTCTCAAGTTACCAGTGAAGATCTCCAGATAACAATACAGTAACTTAAACTGCCACACCAAAATTAACCTCGCACTCCCAAACTAAACCACCCATCCACCATATCCATGCAAGTGGAGGTGAGGACTATACCATGAAAGGATGGGGAAAGAAAGAATGAGGGGACTAAATATGGAAGCAGTTCAACATATTGTGCAACTAACTGAACCAACTCTTCAGGAGGAAAAAGAGTGGTACAAGACGGAAAAGGGCCACTCAGACTACTGTGTCCATGCTGAACTTTGTGCCCATCTACGGTCATCCCTTCTGTCTCTTAGGATCACATTTTTTATGGCTTGCCTATTGCCTAAATACCACTTAAATGTAATAATTGTATCCAATTCTACTACCAGTGTTTTCCAGATATTAACCACTCTCTGTGTAAAAAAAAACTCAGATCCCCTTAAAAACTCCTTACTCTCACCTTAAACTAATGCCCTCTTGTTTTTGATACCACTGCCACAGGAAAAGATTTTGATTATCTATTCTATACTATGCCTTCCATCATCTTATATAGTTCTATCAGGCCACCCTTCAGATTCCTCACTCCAGGGAAAACAAGCCCAGCCTATCCAATCTCTCCCCATGACTAAAGTCCTCGAATTCAGGCAAAATCCAGGTCAATTTTCTCTGGAATCTCTCCAACACAATCGCAGCCTTCCTCCAATATAATGACCAGAAATGCGCACTACACTCCAAGTGTGGCCAAGCCAGTGTTTAGTAAAGTTGCAACGTTAACATCCCAACTCTTATATCCTATGCCTTGACCTCTGAAGGTAAGCATGCCATGTGCCTTTTCATCACCCTATCCACCTTTGCTGTCTCTTTCAGGAGGAAGCTTTGGACTTGGAAATGGAGAGGTTGCCTCGCTGAAACATGTGATGCAAGAAATAAGTACTATCTTCTTGCATCCGATAAATGATGCATAAAATATAAATGAGTTGCCAAAGTGTTGCTAGTCCTGGGAATTTGTATGGTTGAGAAGTTGAGAGTACATCCTGCACCACTGATCAACATCACTACTTGTCATTTTTATCTTTGTGAAAGGGGATTTGGTTTCTTCACAACTTATGAATCTGGAAAATCTTTCATCAGTAATATGCACTGTACAGAAAAGCTTTCCTAGGAGAGTAAAAAATTGAAGCTGTATTCCCTTAATTGGCATTTGCACAAGGGTTAGGCTGTGAAAAAAACATTGAATCACCGTTACATTTTGAATAAAGGCACAAAGCATACTTTTCACAATTATCACTTACAGTCTTAAATGCAAACACCTCCTCAATAACAGACTTTATATAATAGTTTTTTTTAATAAGAAACATCACATCAAACTTAATATAAGAAATACCACAGGATTGCTGCTGATACCAAAAAAGACACAGAGCAGGGAATGTCAACAGTAAACCAACAACATGTGTGTTTCTCACCTGCAGCTTAAAATTGATAAAGCACATTTCCATCTGTTCAATTAACTATGAGAGTTTGCTTAATTTGACATGCATGGAACAATCCTTTCAAAAGGCATATCGCCCAGCTTGCAGTGAGTTTTGTAAATTGGATGAAGGATATATTATAGAAAACAATTCAGAAGCTTTTTATTAAGGTGCAAACTGGCAATTAAAGTTTACATTATCTTTACTATTGGGTGAATATCTGGGAATCAGTATTTAATTTTTCTTTACATTGCAGGTCACAAACTTGAAATTCTATACTTTTTAAAAAATATTACTCATGCATCACAGATAATCTGGCCCCTGTAGCAATGAGGAGATTGTCATGATCACACTGAATAGCAGGACAGACCTGAGGGGCCAGGAGACCTACTCCTGCTCCTATTTTATTGTGCAGGAACCTTATCGCCATTGACGTTGGGGTCCAAGTCCTTTGCTCCCTGAAAGTGGCCACGCAAGTAGATAGGGTGGTAAAGAAGGCGTGTGGCAAGCTTTCCTTCATTGGTCGGGGCATTGAGTATAAGAATAAGGATATCATGCTGCATCTATGCAAAACTTTGGTTCGGACGTACTTGGAGTACTGTGTGCAATTCTGGTTGCTGCATTACCGGAAGGACGTGGAGGCTTTGGAAAGGGTCCAGAAGAGGTTTTCCAGGATGTTGCCTAGATTAGAGGGTATTAGCTATAAGGAGAGGTTGAACAAACTTGGGTTGTGTTCTCTGGAGCTTCAGAGGCTGAGGGAGACCTGACAGAAGTTCATAAAATTATGAGAGACATTGATAGAATAGACAGTCAGAATCTTTGTTTCCAGGGTAGAAATGTCAAATACTAGAGGACATGCATTTAAGGTGAGAGGAAGAAAGTTTAAAGGAGTTGTGCGGGGCAAATGTTTTTTTAAAACACAGACAGTAGTAGGTACCTGGAACGCAATGCTAGCAGTAGTGGTGGAAGCAGATTCAATCGTGGCATTTAAAAGGTTTTCAGAAAAGCAGATAAATATGCAGGGAATAGAACACAGAACATTACAGCCCCGTACAGGGCCTTCGGCCCACAATGTTGTGTGAACATTTTATCCTGCTGTAAGATCTATATAACCATTCCCTCCCACATAGCCCTCCATTTTTCTATCATTCATGTGGCTAAGAGTTTCTTAAATATCCCTAATGTATCTGCCTCCATCACTTCTGCTGGTAGTGCGTTTCACGCACCCACCACTCTCTGTGTAAAAACTTACCTCTGACATCCCCCTTACACCTTCCTCCAATTACCTTAAAATTATGCCCCCTCTTGTGAGCCATTTTCACCCTGGGGAAAAGTCTCCGACTGTCCACTTGATCTACGCCTCTTATCATCTTGTACACCTCTATCAAGTCACTTCTCATCCTCCTCCTCCTCTCCAAAGAGGAAAGCCCTAGCTCACTCCACCTATACTCATAAGACATGTTCCCCAATCCAGGCAACATCCTGGTAAATCTCCACTGCACCCTCTCTAAAACTTCCACATCCTTCCTATAATGAAGTGACCAGAACTGAACACATTACTCCAAGTGTGGTCTAACCAGAGTTTTATAGAGCTGCAACATTATCTGGCAGCTCTTGAACCCAAAACCCCGACTAATGAAGGCCAACACACCACATTCCTTCTTAACAACCCTACCAACCTGCACGGCAACGTTGAGAGATCTATGGACGTGGACCTCAAGATCCCTCTGTTCCTCCACACTGCTAAGAGTCCTGCCGTCAACCTTGTATTCTGCCTTCAAATTTAATCTTCCAAAGGGTATCACTTCACACTTTTCCAGGATGACACTATCTGCCACTTCTCAGCCCAGATCTGCATCCTATCAATGTCTTGTTGTAACCTACAGCAACCTTCTGCACTATCCACAACACCATCAACCTTCGTGTCATCTGTAAACTTACTAACCCACCCTGCCACATCCTCATCCAAGTCATTTATATTAAAAAAAATCACAAAAAGCAGAGATTCCAGAACAGATCCCTGTGGAACACCACTGGTCACCAACCACAAGTCACAATACACTCTGTCTACAACCACCCTCTTTTTCCTATGGGTGAGTCAATTCTGAATCCACATAGCCAAGTTTTCCTGGATCCCAAGCCTCCTGACTTTCTGAATGAACCTTCCATGAAGAACCTTATGAAATGCCTGTACTGAAATCCATGTACACCACATCCACTGCTTGACCTTCATCAATGTGCTTTGTCACATCATCAAAGAATTCAATCAGACTCGTGAGGCACGACCTGCCTCTCACAAAGCCGTGCTGACTGTCCCTAATCAGCCTATGCTTCTCCAAATGCCCATAAATCCTGTCTCTGAGAATATTCTCCTGGCTCCCTTTCTTGAATGAAGGAACATTTGCCACCCTCCAATCATCTGGCACTATCCCTGTGGCGAGGACAAAAAGAACATTGCCAAAAGCTCAGCAATCTTTTCCCTTGCTTCCTGTAATAACCTTGGATATATTCTGTCCAGCCCCATTGACTTATCTAGCCTAATGTTTTTCAAAAGTTCCAGCACATCCTCTTCCCTCACGTCGATATGCCCTAGCATATCAGCCTGTCGCACACCATCCTCAGAAACGTAACAGTCTCTCTCGCTGGTGAATATTGAAGCAAAGTATTTATTAAGGACCTCCCCTACCTCTTCCGACTCCAGGCACATACCTCCTCTTTAATCCCTGATCGGTCCTACCCTCACTCTAGTCATCCTCCTATTCTTCACATTCATGTAGAACACCTTGGGGTTTTCCTTAATCTTACTCGCCAAGCCCTTCTCATGCCCCCTTCAAGCTCTCCTAAGTCCATTTTTAAGCTCCCTCTTGGCTACCTTGTAACTTTCCAGGGCCCTGTCTGATCCTTGCTTTCTAAACCATAGACACCTCCGTTAGACTATTGTTTATTGACTACAGCTCTGCCTTCAATACTATAACCCCAAGCAAACTTGTCACCAAACACCGAGACCTTGGACTCAACACCTCCCTCTGTAATTGGATCCTTGACTTTCTGACCAGTAGACCACAATCAGTGAGGATAGGCAGCAATACATCCCACATGGTTATTCTCTCTTTTCAATATTTTTATTAATTCTAAATAAAAAATACAAAGTACATGAAACAAAGAGAAAACAGAATGTTACAAAGTAGATTGTGATTTCAAGTGTGATTCAATACAATGCTTTATATTAATCAACAAAAATGATAAATAGCATTAATAAATTGGAATAATTTTATTATTTAAAAAATCTAACCCACTACCAAAACCAAAGCTGTTTGATAAAAAAACACCCTAAAGACATAATAGTATTGGCCAATATCTGTACTTTAAGCACCAAATCAGTGGTTTTGAAAGTAGTTCATAAAAGGTCCCCATAATATTTGAAAGTTCAGAATAGATCCAGAAATAGAGCAACTTATCCCCTCTAAATTTAGATATGACATAACATCCCATAACCATTGAACATGAGTGGGAGGAGTAATTTCCTTCCATTTAAGCAATACAGCCCTCCTGGCTCTAAGAGAAATAAAGGCCAATATGCATAAGTGGAAAGTCTACGTCCTGTAGTTCTAACAACTTATTCTCTCTCATGTGCCCATCAATTCCCCCATGATTCTTTTTACCACTTACCTACACAAAGGTTGAATTTACAGCAGCCAGATAATCTACCAGTTTTCCATCTTTTTTTTGTCAGAGAGCCTTCTAGTTTGCCTCGCCTCAAATTGCAAACTGTCATATGTTCTTAGACCTCAGCGGAATCTCCGGACCTTCAACCATGTTCATTCCCTGACCTCATAATGATAATCTCTTCTTCCACTGCTACCCACCCAAACTCCATTGCTCTTTGACCACTTTCCCCCAACTTCTGATACAAAAATCAAAGTGCTTTATCCCAGTCACAGGAGTACCTCGGCTCCACTTACTTTGTCATTCACCTGTGTTGCATGACCTCCTGCAGCCTACACATCCAACCCTGTAGGTGTTGCTTTTCAATTTCCCACAAAGAGGCAAGCTTGAGAATGAAATATAGACAATGCAGGAAAGAGATGAGACTTGAAGACAGTGAAAAGTGGAAAAGAATAGGATTGGACACAAAAAAAATTACATTGATATCAGTGCTGCATTGAGTAAAATGACAACCAAAGAGAGAAAAATAAAAACTAGAGACTAAAACAGAACAATTAAGAAGTGAGGTGGTTACAGTGAGATAATGGTAACATTCCATAGTAGATGTTCATTAGTTGTGACTGTAACGGGAGATTCCTTGACTGACCATAAGCAGAACTACATGTGTTTAGTAACGTTTTAAAAATATCTAAAAAATGTTGTTTGAATGGTTCTCTTGGCATGATCTGAGTAAAAGGCAGGACGTTCATAGGGTAAAATTTCCATGGGCCTTCTCCTGATCTCCTGCTATAACTGACAGAAGCTCAGTAGAAACAGTGTAAGCAGCTGTTTCTGCTGAAGGTATGAGGGGAGCTTGAGGGGCCCCTGAAGGAATTTAATCCTCCATGTTTTAAATCACAGATGTACAGTCTTTAGGTTTTAATGTAATAAAAACAGGAGTTTAACAAAATTCCCTGTTTTGGTTATTTCCTCAAACGTTGTTGGGCCAGATTTTGTATTGTTCCCTAGAAATGTGCCAAAATGGTGCTGCGCAGAGGACCGGCACCAGGTGGTCCTGGTGCCATTGGTGCATGGTTTTCATGCACACACCTCATGCATGAGCATGTGTGCTTAGGATGAGCCATTTGCGTTGCTTATCCCTTTAGCATGAGTTAAGCGTGAGTAATTTCATGAGTCCTGCACACTTGCTGAAACTGATGTCATGCCTGCACCTCTTAAAGGGGAGGTGACCACTGAATCCAACCACTGCTGGAAGTCATTGTGGAGCTTGGGAACCACTGCACAGAAGAATGGCAGCACTGGCACGGGAGCGGGCACCCCGTTTCATGGATGCAGACCTCGACATCTTAGTGGAAGAGGTGGAAAACCGCAGGAAGATCCTGTACGCTAGGGGACCCAGGAAGCCCTTCAGGACAGAGATGAAGTACCAGTGGGAGGAAGTGGCCAGAAAAATCAATGCTCAGAGTGATGCCCCGAGGACCTGGTCCCAATGCCGCAAAAAGTTTAATGACCTCACACGTGTGGTCAAGGTCAGTGGAGACTGCAACCAATCCCATCTACCACCACATGCACTCCTACAGTTACATGCTCACCATTACCCAACACCCACACACACATCTCACATCTCACACTCACTTAATTATTCAACTATGGCAGCCATTTCATTCACCCACATTGAAACACACTCATTAATACTCTTCCCTCTCTCTTGCAGGAGAAGATTGCTCGCAACCGCCAGCAGCAGAAGCAGTCTGGAGGGGCCCCTGCCCGTGCCCAGAGGCTCAGTCGCTTGGAAGAGAGAGTGCTGGCGATTATGCGCTCGGATGCCACACATCCAGTGGCCGCCGGTGGACTGGAGATCATTGATAATGACGGTATGCTCCTAACCAGTTCATCCTCCTGTGTCACACCTCCCTGTCCCCCAAACACAATGTTTTCTGCCCAACAACAAGTGGTTCAGATGTGCTTGCCTTGGCTATCCCCTACCCTCACCATGACCATACTCTTGTACCTTTCTCATTTCAGATACACAGGACATACCGCCTGGCTTTGCCCAAGCTGACGAGATGCAGGAGTCCGAGGAGGAAGAAGAAGATACGCCATCACTGCATTTGTCACTCCCATCCACCAGCTCAGATCCTGGCACCTCGCGGACTCTAGAGGACAGTTTAGAGGCGAGATCGACACGTGGTGAATCACCAGGCACGTGTGGACGTCAGCCAGGCCAGGGGGGGAGGGTAGCTCAAGTGCCAGCTTCCCGGAGGGCGAGGTCGTACACCAGTTCTGCCCCGGAGGACTCAGATGAGGATTTTGATGGGGCAGCCTACAGGCGAAGGCTGATGAGAATGCACGTGGACATGCTTGGGGCATTGTCCGACCTGCCCGAAAGCCTACGTGAAATGTCAAGAAGCATGGGGGAGTCCAGCTCCAACCTTGCACAGGTCTTTGCACGGAGCCTGGAGCCCATCCTTTCCAGCATGGAAGTGGTGGCCAGCTCCATGTCAACACTCGCGGACCCAACCACGATGCAGTGTTTGATGACAGAAGTCTCAGCTTCCATTGCAGCGCAGGCAGAGGCCACCCAGAGACTGAGTGCTGCAGTGGAAGCTCAGACAGCTGCCAGTCAAGCTCAGACCGCTGCCATCATGGCTCTGGATTCCACTGTTGGCAGGGGCTTTGAGGCTGTGAAGGCACTCTTGCGATCAGCTGATTGCTAGGCTAGCTGACACCGTGGCCCAGGGGAGTGTCAGTGGGCCCATGGAGTACGAATAGGCTGTCCTTTCTCAGAACGACTTCATTCACGCTCCCACCACTCTCACTCTGACAGTGCCCTCACAGTTGCCTGTCAGCCAGCTTAACCTAGACTGTTGCCGCTCATGGAGAAACGGTGCAGTCTGAAGCCAAGCTATCGAGGCCCAGAGCTGTTCGCGGTCGCCCTTCATGGACATCTGCAACCTCCTCCGCTGCAAGGGAGCAATTGTTCACCAGCTTGGCTGGAATCACAGTGGGGGCCCTGTGTAGAAGTAGTAGGCCGGGCAAAGGCACTTGGAGAAGGGCGCTAAAAGAATGCGTAAGGGTGATTGGTAAAAAGATTGTATGGTCTGGGTATTGTCTGGATGTATAAAAATCTTGGACGTTTAATTGCTTAGTTCTGACTTTCGTAATTTGTACAGATAGGGACACTAAGATGACCACTGACAAAAGGTTAGGAACATGAGATGTGTCATCATGGGGATTTGTGTTTCTCGTTATTCATTAGCACTTGCGGATTTTAGGAGTCAAGGGGAGGTCAGCATATATTGATCATGCCTATGTTTCATTGGGATCAGTGAAGAACCTCCTTTAAGACTTGCTGCAGTGCTTGTGGTGGAGGAACTCTGATGGTGCTGTTGTAAGGGCAACTCCAACACTGGTGACTTCCATCCTGCAGGTGTCAGAGTGTCCAGCCAATAGGTGACATAGATCGGTGCTTCTCCTTTTGATGGAAAAGGGCTTATCGTAAGTTATTGCAGTCTAGTTATAAAATGGCACTCAGTAGAGTCATTGTGTCTTTGTTAGACTGCAGTATTAGTTCAGGGTGGTTCATGTGCAGTGGCCATCTTTGTCCCAAAAGGGGAAGAGCCAAATTAGCAGCTGGCGAGTGCAGTTTGTGGTGGGGCCCCGGTCTTGCATGGAGTCATATTTGTAACTGCTGACATTCCACAGCAAATCAGGAGGCAGAAGTCACAAAGTTGCAGTCAGCCATTCACAGAAAAATTTCACAAATGTACTCCAACATGCAGAGTCTGTCAAGGAAGCACAGAGTTTGCAGCAACTCTGCCTCAGTGACACTGGTTCAAACTACCTGCAGCAGAGTCTACCTGCTCATCAACGCAGAGCAACAGGTGCAAGGATTAATAATTTTACATTTATTTTAATTGCTCAAGTTCATTTCAGAGCTTTTTCCAAATCATTTATTAAAATATTTCTTATTTGATGAGTTTTTAAAAACAGTTTTAGACCCAGGGAGTTGTGTAAAGTGGCTGTCTGTCAAAACTTTCTTACTGCACTGGTTCTGGACCGCCCTGTTGGCCCACAGGGTCCCACCTCGATGGATGGAACAGTCTTCCCTCTGTAGTTACCAAGAGAAAAGGCAATAGGCAAGTTTGGACTCAACACTTCATATAAATCTAGAGCCAATGATTTTAGCCCTCCAAAATTTTAGTTGAAGGAAACTTATGCCAATCCAGTACTGGATGTCAGATAGATACGTGACAGCATGATTTACAGACTGCAGAGAGGCTGAGAAACCCAATACCTGATGGGAACCTCGTCAGTTAATAGCAGAGGTGTAAAATTACAGATCAGAAACTGGAATCTGTGGAATAAAATGCTCATCACAGTGGAGTGATAATGACCCCATGTTGAATGACATTTGGAACCCAATCCTGTGCAGGGTTTAAAAATAAGCTTGATGCACATCAAGGACATGCAAACCTTTGTAGAAAGGACTGGACAGTAGGTGGGCTCAGTAGGGAGGTGGGTATTGAGTTCCAGGACAGGTAGTTCTCATAAATATATTATATTGTTCTTAAATATTTTGGAGCAATTTGAAATGATGTCATGATGAACCAGGAGGAAATCAGTGTCCAAGCCGTTAGCAGAAGGGTCACATATTCCCTGCAATACATGAAGCAGCAAATGTGAAATTGGGGATTATGGTGAAGAAATGCTGGCACCCGCCAAGCCCTTTGGTTCCAATGCACCATTTCCATCTCCTCCCATTTTATCCAAGTCTGTTTCCCCTTCACTTGTTTACTGGAATGCCCCTCTTGTGAATGGCTTCTCTGTAAACCCCCTGGTGTCTGAAGTGAACAGACTTCACAGAGCAGATCCTCTCTGTGGCACACAGCATCTGCCCTTGTCATAATCCAGAACATACAAATATTGGACTGATAAAGAGCTCCTAACTAGAGGCTTGACTGGCCTTCAACTGTGGGGGGAGAAAAAAGTCAGAATTTATCCAGTCTCATTCTCACACCACAGAAAGAAACCAACCACTTAGGCCCAGCAGCAACTCATTGGGACTACACATCATCATAAAACTCATCCAACATCCCAAAAAGCAACCAGTTAACTTAATCCACGTCAGGGCTCCAGGTCAAAAGGAAAACAAACAAAACCCAAATTTCTACAGTCAGGATCCACAAACAGAATCAATGCAGATTATCACTGGGTGGTCTGCAAAGGATCGAACAGAATGGCCAAATGGTCTCGAGGGACAAATGACTTACTCATCTCCTCACTGTTGCCCTCAATCCTAGAGTTTATGTTGTAGCCACACGTACAAAAAGATGACCAAAAGACATCCAATATATTGTAATTGCCTTTCCAGGTCTCTCTCTCTCACTCCCATTATTGTGG
Source organism: Rhina ancylostomus (assembly GCA_030265395.1). NCBI lineage: Eukaryota > Metazoa > Chordata > Chondrichthyes > Rhinopristiformes > Rhinidae > Rhina > Rhina ancylostomus. Next base: position 26,986,049 of record JARFYF010000094.1, on the reverse strand, counting down.
AAACCAATTAAATATTTCAGTAAACATAGGAAGACTTGCAAAATATATTTTAAAAAAGACTTGCAAAAAGAAAAGCAAAATCTCAATAACTGAATAATTAACAGCCTAAATGCAGCACAACTCCTTGTGGTATTTTATACTGAGCAAAGACTTATCAATAGAGCTAGTTTGAAGGTGAGCGAACGTGGAAAATGGGAGATTCCTGAGTGGAGAACTGTGCCAGGCAAAGACTTCGAGACTAATCCTGATGTTGAGGGAATTGTGAAGATGCAAGAGATGGAGAAGTGGAGAACCACGTTGATTAAAGTGAGATGGAGTAAGACCACATGGGCTCTCACACACAAATCCAAAGGAGAATAATGAAACAGTGGACGGAGAGAGAGAGAGAGACAAGGG
>JARFYF010000094.1:26949998-26962341 GCA_030265395.1 Rhina ancylostomus | reverse complement strand
ACCACAACCCTCTGCTTTCTACAGGCAAGCCAATTCTGAATCCACACGGCCAAGCTTCCCTGGATCCCATGCCCTCTATGATCTAAGATTACAAAGGGATTTTAATCAACTGGGCCAGCGAGCTGAGGAATAGTAGATGGAATTAATTCAGATAAATGCGAGGTGTTGCATTTTGGTAAGACAAACCAGGGCAGGTCTAACACAGCAAATGGTAGGGCCCTGGGTTGTAGAACAGAGAGGCCTAGGGGTGTCAGTACATTGTTCCTTGAAAGTGGCAATACAGGTAGACAGGGTGGAGAAGGCAATGGTTGGTATGTATTTCATCAGTGTGGATATTGAGTTCAGGACTTGGGATGTCTTGTTACAGCTGTACAAGGCATTGGTAAGGGCACAACTGGAGTACTGAATGTAGTTCTGGTCACAGTCTATAGGAAGGATGTCATTAAACTGCAAAGGGTACAAAAAATTTATGAGAATGTTACTGGGATTAGAGGGTTTGAGTTATAAGGAGAGGCATAATAGGCTAGGACTTTTTTCCTTGGAGCATAGGAGGATGAGGATGTTTCTGGTTTTATAACATGTTTCATACATCTAATAATTCTTCATGACTAGAAATTATCAACTTGTTGAAGATGCTACAGGATTAATGGGCACAGACATAAATTGGAAGAAAGTAGCATGAAATATTCTCAAGAACCAATATTGTAGTAACTATATTCATTATGATTTAGATAAGGAAATGAGAGCCATATAGGTACTCAGAGACACTGACAGATTAAAGTAGGCAGATCTATCGCAAGAGAGAGTCATTCAATGGGGATCAAAAAGAGGCAGGTCTGAGTATTATTCTAATGTTTAGGGTTAGGGTTCAAGTCTGAGGGATCAATATACAGGTCACTAAAATGTATTGGCCAGGTACGAAAAAAACAATCAGAAGGAATAATAGGATATTTGTTTTTATAACCAAATACCAGTATAAGAAAAGGTGCAAGTTTTGTTGCGGATTTGCCTAAAGCTGCAGAATTGTACAGCTTTTGGCATTGTAACTTTAAAATGATGTATTGGCTTCGGAAAGAGTGCAGCATAGATTTACCATAAGTTATCAAGGCTCTAAGGATTATGTCATAAGAAGAGATTTTGTTACTAGACTTACTTGTATTCCATGAAATACTAGGGATTATTTAATTGAGGACTTTAGGAATTGATATGGTAGCTACAGTGATCAAATGGAATTTCATACGTGATCTCTTAAATACTGAAGAATGAAGTTCTTCACAGGAGAGATGATAGAAGTGTGGGACATTTCCCACATAAGGCATATAAGACATTTCCCACATAATGTCAAGAGGCAGTACACTCTTAAGAGCAAGACACTTAACAGTGTCAAAGAGCAGAGAGACCTTGGGGTGCAAGTCTATGGCTCATTGAAAGTGGCTACACAGGTAGATAGGGTGGTTAAGAAGGCTTATGGAATGCTTGCTTTCATTAATTGAGGTATTGAGTATAGGAGTTAAGAATTTATGATGCATCTCTATGGAAGTCTGGTTAGGCCACATTTAGAGTATTGCATGTAATTCTGGTCACCTCACCATAGGAAGGATGTTGAGGCTTTGGAGAGGGTATAGAGGAGGTATCTAGGATGCTGCCTGGATTAGAGGGCATGTGCTATCAGGAGAGGCTGGACAAACTTGGACCCTTTTCTCTGGAGCGGTGGAGGCTGAGGGGTGATCTGTTGGAAGTGTATGAGGGGCATAGATAGGGTGAACGAGCAATAGCTTTTTCCCATTATTGGGTGATCCAATACAAGAGAGCATGCATTTAAGGTGAGAGGGGGTAGGTTCAGAAAAAACATGAGGGGTAAGTTTTTTACTTAAGGGAGTGGTGGATGCCTGGAATGCGTTGCCTGATAGGGTGGTGGAAGCAAATTCATTGGAGGCTTTTAAGAGAGGTGTGGATGGGCACATGAATGAGAAGAAAATGGAGGAATATTGGCATTCAGTAGGTAGGAGGGTCTAGCTATGTCGGCACAACATTGTGAGCCGAAGGGCCTGTTCTGTGCTGCATTGTTCTGTTCTATGTTCCAAAGCAATTGATGTTAGCACAATCAATAATTTCAAATCTGAGATTGACAGCTTTGTTGCTAAATAAGGGTGTGGAATCAATGTAGGTAAATGGAGTTAAGATATGAATCAGCAATGATATGAATAAATGGGTGGAACAGACTTGAGAATCAAATTGAACTATTTTTGTTTCCATGCTCCTCCTTTGTTACTGATGGAGTCATGTCAATTAAACGGATAAAGTATTCATTGAGGAGTCCAAAGCATCTTTGTTGTATTTCAACAACAAAGTCCACAGCAGACTATACAAAACAAACCTCAAATTTTGCAACCAACAGTGGCTGCTTTTGAAATACCAATGCTTCATGTTGAACTAAATAAGTATCACTGATCATACTGCATCATGAATTCCAATATTATTATATAACTTCTTACCGTGAATTCTGCACATTGCAATTTAATAAATTCAGATTAAATTTCCATTTCATCATAATTTTCTTGTCATATCTGTTAGAAAGAGTAGTCTAAGCTTGTATAAATAACAGTATAATCAGAATCCCATAATGCTACAATTGCAAAAATGGTAACTTGCCTAAAACGGATCATGTCAACCAAATGTCAGAGTCACAGAATTATACAGCACAGAAAACAGGCCTTTTTACTCAACTTATCCATACCAATCAAGGTGCCCACCTGAGCTAGTTCCATTTGCTTGTGTTTGGCCCATATCTCTGTAAATCTTTCCTATCCCTGAACCTGCCCAAATATTTTTTATACATTGTAATTGTACCAGTCTCTACCACTTTCTCTGGCAGCTTGTTCCTTCTGCATGAAAAACTTGCCATTCAGGTCCCCTTTAAATTTTTCCCCTTTTACTTTAAATCTGTGCTTTCTAGTTTCAGACTACCTTACCTGGGGAAAAAGATTGTGACCATCCACCTTATCTATGCCCCACATGATTTTATAAATCTCTATGAGGTCTCCCCTCAGCTGCAAAACAAATTGCTGGACAGTGCAATAGGTTGAACAGCATCTATGGAGGGAAAGAAATTGTAAACGTTTTGGGTCTAGACCCAGCATTCCACGCCCCACCCCACCCCACAGATGCAGCTTGATCCACTGAGTCCTTCGAACAATTTGCTTTTTGCTTCAGTTTCCTCCATCTACGGTCTCATGTCACCCTCGGCCTCCTTTGCTCCTGGGAAAATAGTCCTTACCTTTCCAGTCTCTCCTTATAACTCATGCCCTCCAGTTTTGGCAACATCCTTGTGAATCTTTTCTGCACCCTCTCTCGCTTAATACCATCCTTCTTATGGTGAACAGAACTGCACATAATACTCCAGGTGCAGTCTCACTAATGTCTTGTGCAGCTGTGACATGATGTCCCAACTCTTTTACTCAATGTCCCAACTGATGAAGGCAAGCCAGCCATATATGCTTTCATCTCCATCTTGTCTACCTGTGTCACCACTTTCAGGGAATTGTGTTCTTGTATCCCTTGGTCTCTCTTTTCTACAACATTCCCAATGGTGCTGTGTTTGTCCTGCCTGGTTTAACTTCCCAAAATACATCACTTCAGCTGTCTGATATATCTGAGGAATTTTAAGTAATATTGGTGGTGCAACTTAAACCTGGATGCCATGGGCATCCTCAGAAATGTTACAATGTCCTTTATGTGCATTTTTCTTGGTTTAAACAATTGGTTCTTTAGCTTGCAGACCAAAATGATTGGGGTAGATGAGCTTTCAGGGATTATTATTGTTTTTCACACATTTTACCTTCTGCTAAAATGAAGGATTATTGTAAATTGTTATTGTGAGAGGAATAAGAATTTTAAAACTAGTACATCATGGAGAATGCAGTTCAAGTAATATCATCAATGCAAATCTAACATTTACTGCTCTCATATTATTATCATCACCAACAATATTGCCTGAAATTGTAAGTTGATCATTTCAACAGCATATGATTGTAAAATCTAATTAGAGGAACTGTGGATGAAAATGTGCAAAAAAAAATTCAATGGGCTGAATCTATCTGACTGACAGCTTTTCATCTCAGCGAGCCATGGTAGCTCAATTATTGACTATATTCAAGCACAAGAAAGATAGGGGAAGTTATTGATTAATGGGTAAAGGCAGAAGAGCGGAACTGAGGTGAAAATCAAATTTGCCACAATCTTACTGAATGGCAGAGCAGGCTTGAGGGACCATATGGCCTGGTCTAATCTTGTGGTGACCTTAGAAACTGCCAGTAGTCAACTGTTCAAAGCTCAGCTTGGCTTGAACTTCTACACATGCTCTGCCAAATGTCCCACTATTGAGCCCAGTGGTTGAGTAACAAAATGGGAGAAAGGGGGTAGATACAATGGGCAATCCTGCTCATTTGAGTAAGGCCAACAACCCTGTGGAAAATGTATGGCGAGTGTTTGAATTACTTTGCCCTACTTTATCTTGATGCTTCTCATTATTTGTTAAAAATTTACAGCAGTTTAACTTTTTCTATTTCTCATTTATTTATTTTCATTATGTAATGCTACTTGAAAATTTTTCAAGTATCTCTGTTCATCAATGGCATTTAAAAACATTTTAGAAGCCTATGAGAGTGGCCAAACCTGCTCGCTTATGTAGTGAAGGGGGTCAGGAGTTTTGGCCGTGTGCTTCAAGGAGAGTATGCTGATGGTGGGCAACCATGGATGTAGGATGTCATGAGCTGGTCCCTCACAAAAAGGCAGATTTTCTAAAAATACTGAATCAACATTACAAATAAAAAACTTAGTATTCTTCATTGTTATTAGAGAGTTAAGAAGAAATTGTGGCAAAGATACAAATTTTATGTCATGTGAAGCTCCGGAAGCACAACTGAGATTTAAAGGCATTGTAGTTCTTTAAGGCAGAACTTTATGACAATAATAGGAGACAATATTGCTAATTGTGTCTTTGACATCCAAAAAAAGGGCGAATCATGCCAATACCATTCCCTGATTCTAGATTTATTGCTCTATTGATTAAATGGCATATGAAGTGCTCATTGTATCGCTTAAGTAGTGATGCATATTTGAATTCAAGTTCAACCATTGCTGCAAGCAATTTGCAGTGGTTGTGTGCAGGCTTCTGTCCTAAACTTACACTTAAAAGTACAAATTTGGCATGATACACATAGTACAAAAAAGATGTGACACTCTAATTCAAATCATAAGGCAGGGAAAATCAATTTTGTTGAATGATGATCTGAATACCATTCCTACTTAATGGAGTGATTATTCCATTCTATAATAGGACCCATAGGTGGGGACACTCCAGTGCCAGGAGCCATCCAATACTTCATTGCAAGGAGGTGAAAAACAGCAAAAACAAACAAATTAAATATTCATTGATTTCTCTCTCTAATTTGGTAATTGTCAGCCCAGAGGATTCTGATTTTTCCAGCAAATTATTTGGGACAACTTCTGTTTTTTTTAAAACTGTGAATTTTCCCTCATTCTCAATTAAGCATTCAAAATTGTTCCTTGTGAGGCTGAACAGATAAAATGTGACATAGAAAATGGCATTTAAAATGAGATGCAGCCCCAGAAAATGCTTGGAAACACAGAAACATTATTCTGTCGCTCAAATGCCTGGCCATTTTAAAGCCAAAGGGTTTAATTAGCCTTCTACTTTTGAAATTAATGGACTGGATCCTGATGTAAGAGAACCACTTGCAAACTGCTGTGTTCAGGTCAGTGTGTTTCTGACTTCTATGCCAGTTCATTGCAACATGGAAATCAGGAACAAAGTTGCAATGTGCTAGAGCTGAAGTCAGAAACAAGCTGGTGTTGAGTCCATGGGTGATGCACAACCATCCAGAGTCAATTGACTGGAAGCATCCAACCCCTCAGCCTTACAGGGGAATAGCTACTGTCTGTAGCATATCCTCATTTGTTTGAATGTGCTCATGGACCTTCACTGAATGGGTAAATGGTTGGTTAATTTTTAATTTATCTTAATGAATCAATATTTTAAATTAATTTCTGGCACTTAAAATACAGCAGAAAGCCTAGACGTGTACAGAATGTGTGTAGTGAAAGTAGAAGCAGAATATAGTAAGTAAAGATCTTATTAAAAATATGGTTAAAATCTGAAAATATTTTATGGGCACATAATGGGTAAGAAGATAAGGAAACAACACTTATGAAGGATGTAAAAAGTAACTCGTGTGTGGAAGTGGAGGATGCAGATAAGGTTCTCGATGAAAGGGATGATGTGGGCATTGTAATTATAGAGCGAGATTGCAAAATATTGGTTGGGATAAACACAGTTAAGAGAGGAAGTGTTAAGGAATTTAGTATCATTGAAGCTGTTTGGATTACCAGACATGGGTGAAATATATCACAAGCTGTTAAAAAATAGCAAGGTAGGAAATTTTAGGAGGCACTGAACATCATTTTCCAATCCTCCCTTGCTGTTGAATTGCTTACATTGTATCATTGTTTAGAAAGGGATAAATTAAAATAAATACAGACCAGCTAGTTTAACTTTAGTGGTGAGTGAATTGTTGGAATCAATTTTGGGAGACATCATAAACCTCCTTTCAGAAAGAACAATTGTTTATCAGCTGATCCCTAGTAACTAGTAAATGTGTCCTATAGCAATACTGGAGGAACAAAGAGATATTCTGGAATGTACGAAGGTTAGAAGACAGTTCAGATGATCTAGTTCCAGCACGTGGCAACATCACATGGTGGGCACAGGAAATGAAAAATAACTACATATGCTGGAAATCTGAAATAAGAAAAAAAGCAGAAAATGTTGGAAATACTCAGCAGGTTAGGTAGCATTTGTGGAAAGTGACAGGTTTCAAGTCAAAGAACCTTTGTCAGTACTGGGAAAGAGAAGAAACAAGTTGATGAGCAGGTAGGAAGAGGATAGATAGAACAAAGGGAATTTGGAGAAAGCGAAGTGGTTGATGAAGCTGAACCGAAATGTACTGAGGGAGGGGTGGAAGAACAAACAATCTGCTGGAGGAATTCAGTGGGTCAAGCAGCATCTGAGGGGGGAAAGGAATTGTCGATGTTCTGGGTCAAAATCCTGCTCCAAAATGTTGACAATCCTTTCCCCCTCACAGATGCTGCTTGAGCGACAGTCCTTCCAGCAGTTTGTTGCACTGGATTCCAGCATCTGCAGTCTCTTGTGTCTCCAAAGGTGGAAGGAACTTGCCTTAAAGTTTGTAGACAAGAACCAAAATATGTGGGAGCATTGACAGATCAGCCGTGGGTGGTGAAATGGTTCCAATTTTTAGGACCCAAGGAGGAGTCAGCCAAATGTGATCTGACCCACTCCAACACACCACACCAAACTTTTAGTCTTCTTGCACATTTTCAGTCTGTGCTTTGGACTTCCGCAATATAGTTGCTTGACAAAGTTTACATTTTTGAATCATCACCAGAACACAGTTACTGGTTTTCAAAGGTCATTAAAGAATTTGATTCACCAAGAAACACTTAAATTTTAATTTCTCTGTCAGGAGAAATAGTGGATATGTACTAAATTTCTATCTCAATGTGTAATTAGCCAAACTTCCCAGGTACTTGTTTTTTTTAGCATTTATAAAATGTGAGAAGAAATTCTGAAGATTAATTTCAATTCTAGAGTGTCAGCGTGGCTGGTGATACCTGCAACTCCTTGTTTCAAAAAGCCAACAACAAGAAAACAGATTCTCTAGTCATTATCACATGCTGTTTGTGAAAGCTTAGCATTTCACAACAGGTGCAGCACTTATAACAATGATCTCACTTGAAAAGAACTTTGTAAGATGTAAAATGCCTTGGGCATCCAAAGTATGAAATGTGCTTTTATAAATGGACTTTTGTTCTGTGAAATAGCTTGCAAAAACTCAAAGGAGACAAAAATTCTTCTGCACAATGTGGAAATGCCACTTTTGATTCAGAATTGTAGCTACCTGAATAGATTCCACTAATGTAAAAGGGATGGGAAAACTCAAATTGTATCATCTCCCAAAAAAAGCTTGATAATTGTAGGCCCAAATATCAAATTAATACATTTATTAAAATTAGTAGGGGTATAGATAGGTTAGATAGTCACAGTCTTTTTCTGAGAGTGGGGGAATCTGAAGCTGGAGGGCAGAGATTTAAAGTGAGAAGGGAGAAATTTAAAGAAGACTTGAGGGTCAAATTTTTCCACACAGGTGATGGTTATATGGAAACGTTGCCAGAGGAAGAAGTAGAGACAGATACATTTAGTGTTTAAAATGCATTTGGATAGATATGTGGAAAGAAAAGGAGAGAGGATACGGGCTGAATGCAGGGAAATGCGATGTGTTGAAAGGCATAACTGGGCCAAAGGACCCATTTCTGTTTTGTACCACTCTTTGAAAGAGAATTTATTTTCCTTTTTAAAAATGTATAGGAAGGCATCCAAACTTGCTATGAAAACAATATTCATCAGGGCTTTGTGTTAAAAGGAGTGAAGGAATGGGGGCTTTGGTATGTTAAAGGGACCCTGGGAATTCACAAGGCTGAAACATTAGGATTTCTGAATAGTCTGATGGCAGATTAATGGTCTCCCTGATGGTCTCTCTCTTAAATAAATTATGAGATTTTAGCTGAGATGTATTTGATTTAGATTAAATGTAAGAGGATTTCCCAAGATTTTTAAAACAGTCATACAGTTCGTATCCCACAATCTGATGATCTGACCATGTTAAAAAATATTGATAATTGGCAACTGATCACAATTGGGTCCATTGTTCTGACAAAACGATTAGTGAATGTAATTGTGATTAAGACCTGGCAGAAGAGTTTTATAACTGCTGGTTGTCAGCAGAATATTGTTATCTTAAATAAGTTATTGATTGCAAATAAGAGAAATTTTAAGGAACTTTTTTAAAAAAATCAATCTTGCCAAGGCTTTTGATTCAGCAGGGCATAGGATATGAGCGCAGCAATAAAAAAAAGTTTTTACATAATTTTTGTCAAGGAAAAAACTGTTACTTTTCTTGTAATCATTCTGCTGTTTTCTATAGTCTTTAAAAAAGGGTATACTGAAACGGCAGAAAAATGGACTAAAATGGACTGCGAGAATTGCATTTTTCATTTGCTTAGATATTATTAGCTTAGATATTTCTAACAGTTTATTAGACCATATATTCAACATACCCATTTTTCAACCTGCTTCTAGCATTAGCTTCCACAGTTTATATTCCACTTATGATCACTACAGACACCAACAATGGGAGCTGTACTTGAACTCTTGGAAAACGAACAATTATAGAAAGCTCTCTACAGCCATCAAAATCAAGATCAATCAACTCAGTTTCTAGCTGGCAACCCTGAGATGTTAGTATATTCTATATTTTATATTTGTTAATTTAATCAGCAGGTTACTACAAAAGATAATGTGGAATTTTAATGGTTTTCACTTCAGAAATTACTTCAGTTTCCCAATAATTAAAATGTAGAAATATCAAGTATCTTATACATCTGTACTTGGAAAAAGATTCTCAGTTCAAACTTTCTCCAACTTATAGAAAATAATATGAGCACACAGGAATCTAGAAACTTGAGTACATATGCATATTCAAAACACAGCACTTTACAAATTTTGCTCATTTTGCTCCGCCTGCAATCTTTGAAAGCAGGATGTAAACAGACGTTCTGTGAAACTCCCAACATTGGCAAGAATTGACTTATTGAAACATAACAGAATCAATTTAAGTATCAATTTTCCAGCTTATCAATGAGTCATTATGACTATGATATTTTTGTCAGCAATTTGCAATTACCCTGGGAATACATAAATAAAATGATCATAGAACAGGATCTGCATTAAGTTCCTTTCCTTCTATGCATTCTAAGAATTTCTATGATTATTATGGGGAATTGACTCTTCAATTTGGCAGAGTTGAACGCAGCAATAACAAATTAATCATTTTTTCATCACTTCTGTCACAGAATAAAATATTGTTACTTCTCTTGTAATAATGGAGCTATTTGCTAAATTCACTCTTCCACCAACAATTCTACATTTTAGAATTTGAATAATTTCCCACTGCTTTTCTGCTCTTAAGCCCAGCTGTCTGAACAGATTTCAAAATGGGCAGTAAAATTGTTAGGATGGCTTCATTTCTAATATCTAAATTGGGTCCGAGGCTGCTTAGGATCCTAATTCACTCCCATGCATCCCTAGAGAAATGGTGGTCTTGCAATGCTCAGTGGCTTAACCAGCTGGCCCTTTCACAGGTTACACGGCAAGTCTTTGCTTTTTATGGATCTTTTGGGGTTATGTTGCTGATGATTCATGTCCTACCCACCCCACCAACCTCCCAACATTAGCTCCCTTTTACTCTTGAATTCTGGCTCAGCTAGATTGCTCCAGCTCCATTGGTTCACTCTTCCCCAGTTCGATTGTAATTGGTAGCGAGGGAGTAAACGCAGAAAGAGAAGATTGGGGGCACGTTCCAGATAAGTGGGTGTGAGGAATGATGAGATGCAAAAGGGTTGGCAATGAGAAGATGTACATGAATGTCCAATGGGTATTCCCTTTCCTGGAGTGCTGGCCAATGCCTCAACTGTTGAGTTTCTGGACAATCGCCAGACACACTTCCATGGTGTCAGCAGTCAGTTTCCTCCTCCCATGCTGAAGTGTATAATCTTACCCAGTTCATTTCAGACCTGATATCACACCAAGCAAGATGCCACTGAAGCAGGATGCTGCCAACAATTGTTTTGATTCCATACTGAGAATTCTTTGTCCACTGCTTCTGAGTTCAAGTTCCTGAAAATTAAATGTTTTGATTGGGCTTTCAAATACTTGAGTTGACAGTGTATCACGTGGGTCCTCATACACCAACTATCAAGTGATAATGAGGTGCTGTGTTAAAAATAAACTCAAACTTGATGCGCTGATATTTATATCCGAGTTTCCTTTATTATTTTTGGACTCCTCAATTTCCAATGGGCCTCTGAACTAACACAGGATCAATGTGCCTGAACCTCAGTTGACATTCTCAATTTAATATTGCTTGGGTCTTGCATAACCAGCAGCTGCTTATCCACAGTGGGAGGAATCAGCTGCAGAATAAATCACCCTGTAACTGCATTTCACATATTACAGTTTCCAGATTAAGTATCAAATTGATCTCTTGGCTCAGTCTCATTAATGGTCCAGTATACAGGAAGAAAGCAAGTGTAAAAGGACTTATTTTATATGGAAGAATGACCCACACTAGCAAACTGAACCCATGAAATCCAGTTCTGATTTAGCTGGTAACAGAACTGATGATGATTATTGAGGGGCCAATTTTTTGTGAATTGGTAGACTGGCTGGAGTAGAACAAAGCTCAGAGATTACATTACAGCATTCAAAAGCAACTTAAGTAAGAGACTGATGAATATGAAATAAGAGACAAGTAAAGTATATTACCAATTACAGACATATCCTGGTCATTATTTTCCTTATCAGTACTTGCATTGTATTTTAAAATGCAATGTCCACATCATTACTCAAGATTAAAACATCAGCACACCCAATTACTCATCATCTCTATGTTTATGGTTTTCACTTTCACGCAGTTCAACTATTTTAGCGTTGCTGATCTCCTTAAAACACAGCTTCATAATTTAATGTAACACAATAAATGAAAATGATTTGAATAACCTCCAACAAAATACTCAATTTGGGGATCTGGGCACCACCAGCAAGGTGAATATTGATTTTTCATATCTAATTTCACTTAAGAAGGTGTAGTGAGCCTGTTTGAAGCACTGTTGTCCTTCTGGTTAAGGTATCCCCATAGTGTTGTTCGGGAGGAAATTCCAGGATTTAGAGCCAGTGATGATGAAGCATCAGCAATCTCCAAATCAGAATGGCATGCAAACCTGGAGGGTAGCCCACAGATGGTTGTGTTCCCATTGATTATCAATTGGTTCTTAGAGGGATCTGGATGTCCTGGTAAATGAATCATAACATTAACCTAAAGGTACACGAGGCAAAGAGGAAGGCACTGGCCTTTTTTAACCAGAGAATTTGAGTACAAGATTCTCAGTGCCCTACTCTAATTACATAGGTCCCAGAATATTGTACAAAGGTCTTGCTTTCTCCCCAACAAAGTATTTATTTATGACAGAGGGAGTTCAGCGAAGGTTCATCAGATAGGTGACTGGGATGAGAGAAAAACACGATACTGGAGGAACTCAGCATGTCAGGCAGCATCCGTGGAGAAAAGTCTGTGGAGAAGTTGGTCAACGTTTTGGGTCAGGACCCTTCTTCAGGACTGAAGATAGGAAA
>JARFYF010000094.1:26746142-26756574 GCA_030265395.1 Rhina ancylostomus | reverse complement strand
GATGGATTAATTTATAAATATGGGAACATTTTAACTTATTATGAGAAAAATCAGGCAAAATTGATGAAGAGCCATCATGTATCAGAAGCTGAAATAAACAAGAGATTCCTAGAGGAAAGGGCTGCAGTTAAAAAATCAAGAGAAAATAAAACAGATAATGAAAAAATAAAACAGATAATGAAAAAATATAAAGGCCAACTGGGTAGCTTTAAGAACATAGAAGAACACAAGAGCTCAAAGAGGAAAAAAAAGTAAGAGAATAGAGGAGAGCAAGAAGACAGGAGCAAAATAAAGAGTATGTATGAAAGAAAAAGACAACAAGTGTGAAAGAAATCTACAATAAGAGTATGCAAGAGTGAGAAAAAGGATGAATCTAGGCTGCATGATGGAAGATAAATAAAACAGACAAAAAGTAGAAATTCTCGATTGCATGAAAGTTACAGACTGGAAATACAATTAAAGAAAATTCTATGTGCTGTACTGCAGGGGTTCAAATTATGTATTTCCCAATACATTCTTCATAACTTCATAAAATAATGCACATAGTGGAACTGAGGGATTTAGTTTTTAGTCTTAAACCTTGTGGCCTCAGGTGACACACTTGTAAGGAAGTCAACATGCATTATCAAGCATTATCATTCCTCAACTGATAAATCAGTCTTCCTGCATACAAATTAAAAGGAACACTGTGGATAACAAGGTTGCATGATGGATATCATATATCTCATTTCAGTTACATAACCAAAACTAACTTGATAGTGAGCAAATTGACAGAAGTCTGAAGGACCAAGTTGATTGAAATGTGAATGACCTAACTGCCATACTGGGCTGAAGCAAGGTTATGCAATTATGGGAGAGTATAGCAAAAGATGAGGCTAAAGTGTTTGTACCATCATCCATCAGATATGTTAGGTAAGTGCTTTTATTTTGAAAGGCCTCTTCAACCAATTCAATTCACAATACAAGTGTAAGATAAAGAAAAGACACATGAATAAAGTCTGCAGTTAAGATACTGTATCTCTCTCCTGTCATGCTCCAGAGCTGGCCACACTCTCCTAGTTAGTGAAACTCCAATAATTCAGCAGGCTGGAGACTTTGGTGGTACAGGATTTGCAGATATTCCTCAACAGATATTAATTGCAGATATTAATACCTCAACATATTTTTAAGTTACCTTTATTTGTTACATGCTCTAATAATAAATTTCCCAAAGAACCTACTAAGTTTAAAATGACCATGGGAAACAGGGCCCCAGTGAATCAGGAGAAAGTGTGGGAACCAGGGCCCCAGTAAATTGGAAAAGAACATGAGGACTGGGACCCTTGCAAGTCAGAAAGTATCATGGGAACTGGGGCCCGAGTGAGTAGAAGGATGAGGGGGTATCAGGGCATAGGTGAGTGAATGGAAGAGCAGGAAGTGGAGCCCTGGTGAGTGAAATGGAGCATAGGAACCAAGGTCTCAGCAAGTCAGAAGGGAGTGCAGGAATTGGGAGTCCTGGTAAGTGGAAGGGAGCATGGGAACTGGGCCAAGGAAAGTTGGAAGGAAGTATGGGAACTGGGGCTCTGTGGAGTGAAAAGAGGACAGGAACTGGGGTCTCAATGAATTGGAAAGCAGCGCAGCAAACATCACCTGGTGAACGAGATGCTGAATCATCAGGATTTCCAGATGGTCAGATTGTGGATTATCAGAGTTTTACAGAAATCTGTTAAAAGTAGTTGATACAAGAGATTTCCATGATTCAGTGCAGCAATTTGTCAGTTTTTTCAACGCAACTGATAAACTTACAGTCTCCACCAGCTATAAGGGAAGCAAGCACATGGAAACAGCATCACTTGGAGGTGCACAAATTTAACACCACGATGACTTGGTAAAAGATCACTGTTCCTGTGCCTCAGTTATGTCAAATTTCTGAGCTTCCCTATAAATAACTCTAACTAAATGGTACGCAGAGATGAATAAGGTTTGCACCTTCTCAAGGGCAAATAGGAGTGGGCATTTAATGACGGCCTTGACAGAAGCACTTATATTCTACATATTTTTAAAAGTAATAAAATACTTGTGGGCAATCAGGGGAATTCATTTTACTTCTAATTTTCTCAGAATTGTGGTTGAAGTCCCATTTTAGAGCCAGTATAATCAATAGATAAGCACTCAGAGAGAACAGTACAACAGTGTCAACTTGGGTTATTTGTACTAGTCTTTGGAGCAGGGCTTGAACCCATGATCATTGAACTCAGAGGAGACAGTTTTTCCACATTCTTAAAGTCAGCATTATCTACATACTTTGGATTATACAGATGATGATGAAAGTATTGCAGAAGTTCCATTCTTTGCCAAAACAGATTATATGGTGCTTTCCACACTTGAAGCCTTAATATATACCTAATATTTGTTATTAAAATGGGAACTAAAATATGTACACTGAGAGATTGGATCCATTTGCAAATGTAGTTCAATGTTAAAAATGTGCACAGGTTATTTTTCACACATTTGATAGCACTAGCAATCATTTCTCAGTCAACTAGCAAGGATAAAGAAATTTACCAGAGCAATTCTCTGGGCATTTTACACCAGCACAGCACAGATTTGGCTGATGTCAGTTGCTTAATTAATGACATCTCAGGTTTTGAATTCAGGCTACATGCCGAAAGCTTCCTGTTTCCTCTCTCCTTACTTTCTTTCTTTAACAGTAGGGTGGGATTTGTTGGATCTTGCAGATCTTAAGAATTTTGGAAGGTCAAAGTTAACACATCCATCACCTCACCAACAATCTCATAAAACTTTTTCAGTTGCTGGGAGTTGTTTGCTTTTCTTCCCTGTAATTTTGTCAGCAATTTTTCTCTGATAATTTAAAAATTAATAATTTCAAATTTTTCATTTTCATTAATCCATTGGTTTTCTACAATTTTGGGAATATACCTGTGTGGTCTACTCTGCAGACAGCTAAAACGTGTTCAACATTTGTACATTTTTTTTACTCTTCATTATTACTTTTTCTGTCTCTGCTTGCAAGGAACCCTTGCTTACTTCATTAATCTCTCCAACATTCATATAAAATGTTATGACAATTATTTTTTGTTAATTTGCTCTTACATTCTACTGTTACTGCTCATCATTAATTTACTGCACAACATTTGTTGCTTTTTAAATTCATCCCAACCTTAAGCTCACTCCTGCTTTTGTAATTACTGTAAACTGCTTCTTTTAATCTCATACTATCTTCAATTTCTTTAGCTATCCATCCTTAAACCACTTTTCAAGTGGAGTTTTCATTCCTCAAGGGGAATTCATGTTGGTTGAGAAATATAAATTATTTCTTCAAATGCTTTCCATTACTTATCTAGTGATACCTATTAATCCAATTTTCCAGCCTACCTCTTGTCTTTGTAATTGGCTTTACTTAAATTTAAGGCCCAGGTTGGAATTAACCACATCAATCTTAAACAATATGAAATGGTATCATATTATGATCGTTCAACCCCAGGAGAACCCTTTGCTGTAAACTAACTAATCAACACTGTCTCATTTCACAATACTAGACCTAAAATAGATTATTTCCTAGTTAGTCCCCATACATACACATTTGAAACACTTTTCTAGAACAATATGATGAACTCTACTCTAAATAACTTGAGTGCCCCTTGGTAACTTGATTACTTTTTCAGCATGCTCTTCAAATTTCCTGATTTATATTCTAAACAACATTTTAATTATTCCATGGGGGCCTTTCAGCTACTCATAGAATCTTCAAAAATTATGGCACAGAAGGAAGCTGCTACACTCATAGGATCTATACTTGACCAGTTTTTTTTTGCCATTTGTTATTTTGTAGGTTTACCTCTAGCTCCAACATTCATTCATGAGCTAATAAGTGACATGTAATATTCATAATACACAATTGTAAGGCAATGACCATCTCCAACAAAAGAGAGTCTAAACATCTACTATTGATGTCCAAATGACATTACCTTCACTAAATTCCCATCTTTTCAATCCCAAGGATCACTATTGATGAGAAGCTAAGTGGGCCGGCTGCAAAAATACCACGGATAAAAAGCAGGTCAGATTCCTCACAGCAAATGACATCTCCCGACGACTCAAACTTTTCTGCTGTTCAGAAGGCACATCGGAAGAGAGATTGTAATGCCCTCTATTTACCTGAATGCACTTCCAATAATACTCTAGAAATCCAATACCAACTAGGACAAAGCAACCGCATGATTGGCATCCCATGCACTATCTTAAATTTTCATTTCGTCCACCCCTGCCACAACACAGCTGCAATGTATATAGCAACAAGCTGCACTGCAGCAACTTACCATAACATTTTTGACTACACACCTCCTGAGCTTGTAACTTCTGTTGCCCAAAAAGTCAAAGTTTGCAGATGTGTGGGTATAGGTAACTTTGCTGGAAAGGATATCAGTGATCTGAGTCATGCTGCACTTTGACTTATTGTCCTGGTTAAAATCCTGTGGCTCCTTTCCTAACATTACTATGGAAGTATCTCAACACATGGACAGTAGCAGTTCAAGAAGGTGGCTCACTGCCCTCTTCTCAATTAAGGATATCACAGAAGTTTGACCTTCCTGGTAACACCTACGTCAAACAAAAGAAAGGCTACCGCACCTTGATTTGCATTTTACCTGGCTCTTCTACAACACAAGTACCTTGGGCTAATTGAATCCTATGCTCGGTCACCCTTCATTTCACTTTTTCATGGGATACAGAGATCCCTAATCAACCACTGATCTGATTTGCTGCTTGTGGGTCCAAGTTCTTCACAAATTAGCTACCATTTTTACCCTCATAACAGCAATTACGTTTCATAAAAAAATAATTAATAGGTTATGAAGCAATTAGGTATCTCCTGAGGATATGATATAGTACTTTATTACTGCAACTTCCATTTTTTATAATTAAAAAAATAATGGCTTTCATTTTCCATTCAGGTTAATTTTCAAATTCTATCTCATTCATTCTATTTAGTACCATTTTAAGACATATTCTGGTATTTTAAAACATAAAAGATGCGGTAAATGATGGGGAGACAAGTGAATTGCAGGAATGCATCCTATTAAAAGAAAGCATGAAACTAATGCAATCCATTTTAAAGATACAAATATAAAATTACACAAAATGATGCTGTGTTGTTAAATGATTACTCTAACAACCAAGAGAACCACAAGTAGGATTCACTCGACCCACTTTATTTCATTAATAGTACTTAAAGTTCACTTCTAGGTGAATAAGTAGAAAGATGCACACAAATGCTATAGGTCTACATAAAACCTATGAAGAGCTGGCATTCAACCTGTTAATTTTGTTTTGTTTTAACAGGAAATGTTAAGCTTTTAATAACTCTTGCAACTGTTCTTAACCTAACTTTTCATTCATCATAAAAAAATCTCTGCAAGACCAAGAATATTTCAGTTTCTTTCAGTATTCCTTTTAATACATCACCTGAACTCAGAATAGTAAGACACAGACCAGACAATGCCGGTAACACACAAGATACTCCATATACTCTACTCAGTACTGTCACTGGAAGTGAACTTCTGAAGAACAAAAGCATAATTAGGAGTTGCAATTTAACACTTTATTAAGAATTAAGCATTAGATGTATTCTCCATGATACTGTTTCTGCTCTACATGATTATCTGAAATAGGTAATTGGTACATTATGATAATTTTGAGCATTACAGTAAAAACAAATGTGCTGATTTATTCAATAAGATCTGTTAGACTTTTGCAGGTGTTCTACTGTTGATATTTGATATGTTTTACTAATTGTGGATGATTCAAATAAGTTGCAGTTCTATGTAAGCTATAGAAAATTAAAAATGGGATGAACTTCCTCATGTTTATCAGGGCATTTCTAGACAGGAAAAGTGGGCAATGTTAGTCTCAGCCAGTTCTCAGCAATTAAATCACACATGTTCCAATCTCTCTGACTCATGTGGATTCCAGTTTGTCCATCATTCATTTGATGAATGCTGAAGTCTAAACATTTGAAAACAAGGCCAACAGGATAACACTTTTAAATTTCTTGCTTTTACACTCATGATCTCAAAGGACTGAAAAACAAACTTTTAGAGGAACTCTGGCAGTCAGTCACCAGCTCTGGAGGGAAATGGACAGTTGACATTTTGGGTCAAAACCTTTCATCTAGACTGTGAAGGGTCTCGACCCAAAACATCAATTGTCCATTTCCCTCTACAGATGCTGCCTGACCCTGGAGTTCCTCAGCAGTTTGCTTTTTGCTCCAGCTTTCAGTTTCTGCAGTCTCTTGTATCTCAATAGACTATGATTTAAAGTTCAACTGTTGCCAAAATCAAGAGTTGTGCGCAAAATACAAGAGTTGTGTGTAATTGTGTACAAGTGTTATGTGACATTGTCTAAGAGTGCGCTAAGAGGTAATAAGGTAGATATCTTCCCTAACGTTCACATTGTTCTCAGCATGATTATGAAGGTGATCACTGCAGCTAACTTTTATTGCACTGGCTTATTTCTGGCAGCCACAAGCAATCAATCTGTCAACCAGAAATGGGTACGCGTTAGTGCACATTAGTTAACTCACTGATGTCTTTTACAGCAGAGCCGGCAAATTCATAAAGTTTGGCATCACAAAAATTCCAAGGTCCAAGGTGCAATCGACAACACACATATCACTCTCTGATTCCTCCACAAACAGCAGCAGAGGAATGCATCAATAAGATGCATGCCTCACTGAACTGGTCACAGAGAGAGCCACTAAGATCTCAAGGGCAAGATTTTGCTGAGTGAAGACTCGGAGCTCTCAAGTTAGAACCTTCTGCATTCTCATCAATATTATATCAACCAAAATTATATTCTGCAGATCTAAATGTGGAATTTTCACGATACAACTCCATAAATGTGAGGAAAACTGATATCAGCCACAACAGCCTATCATTTCTAATTGAATTAAAAACCAAATTAGTCAGAACAACCTCTTCCCAAAAGCAGTTAAATAGTAGGCAGTTGGAAAAGTCAATTTCAAGAGTAATGTTGAACTAGTTCATGAAAGAGTTTACCTGTCATTCAGTTGATAGTTCCTTTGAACAGTCAGTCTCATGTATTAATGTGCAAATATTACTGTAAAACTTTTCAGAAACTAATGACCATTGGATGAAAATTTAAAGCAGAGCTCAGAAAATGACATATAGAAATCATGTGACACAAAGCACTTGATCGTTTGCAAATACCAGGATTTACATGCATTCCTCCACATATGATCCTTGCATTTGGGTATTCTTTAGTAATCAACATTTTGAGTATTATTTTTATGATGAACAAGATAGAGCTGAAGAAAAATTCTGAGGCAAAATTCCTTTTGGAAAGACATATAACGAGAAGCACAATATTGCATAGTTGATAATTCTATTCTAGATTAAATTAATTTTAGGAATGCTTTTTAATGCCTTATCAGTTCTGATCAATTTTCATGTTGATCTTAGTGTGATGCTTCTCCAGTCTAGAGGGGAAACTGGGAAACATGTGACAAAAATGTTTAATTCCAATTGATACAATGAATGACATTGAATGATTATATGAGAACTGGGTATATCAAATTTAGTCCATGTAATGTTCTGAGGAATTGCATTCCCTGATTATATCAATTCTTTAGAATATATAATGGTTCCTGCAGATTGGAAGGTGGCAAATGCCACAAAATATTTAAAAATGGATTGAGAGATAAAACAGGGAACTACAGAGTGGTTGGCCTTACATCAGAAGAAGGGATATTCTAGAGACTATTATGAAGCATGTGACAGCTGGACTCTTGAAAACACAATACGATTAGACCAAGTAAACATGGCTTTATGAAAGGGAATTCATGTGACAATCCAAATGGAGCTTTTTGAGGACGTGACTGGTAGAATCGATAAGGTAGAACCAGCGGTTGTGATGTATTTGGATTTTCAGAAAGCCTTTGATTAAACACTCACATAAAAGTTTACTGTGTGAAATTAAACACATGGGATTTATGGTAATATGCAGGCATAGATCGAAAATTGGATGCATTGGAAACAGTAGAAATAAATGGAACTTTTCGATTGGCAGGGATCAGTGCTCGGTCCCTAGCTATTCACAATATATATTAATAATTTGGATCAGGGAACCAAATTTAATATTTATAAGCTTGCTCATGAAATGAAACTGTGTTGAATTGTGAGTAAATGATGCAAAGAGGCTATACGGTGATTTTTGGCAAGTTCAGAGAGAGTGGCTAAGTGTATGGCAAATGCAGTATAACATAAATAAATGTGAAATTATCTACTTTGAAAAAAAAACAGAAATATTAAGTATTTGTAAAACAGTTTGGGAAATGTTGACGTACACAGGGATGTGGTTCTTGTACACCAGTCACTGAAGGCCTAGATGATGCAATATATTTTGGCTACAGTGCCCCAGTTAAGCAGACTGACAGAAGCTGAGACTGGTGGGAGGTGAAGGTGAGAGACACTGGGCTTTCATGAAAAGCAACCCTTATATCTTCAAAGTGAAGAGGGCCTGAAGCTCAACCAAATTGCTAGAGAAGAATAAAGGAACTTTACAGAGGTTGTATGATCTTGTCAAAGAAAGGGTGTACCTCTTAGTATTTCTGCAGACTGAGTATGTTATCTCAGGTTGGCACTGAATGGATTGATGGGAGCAGCGACATCCAATGAGGCAGATGAAAGAAAATTATGCTGGAGAGCTTAGTGTCACAAAAAAGCCTCTGCAGAATCAACTAGCACATCGGAAATTTGTTAAGTGTGCTTAGTAGGGCACCTGCAGAAGAAAAGGCAGTAAATGCCAGCAATTCTGGAAGTTAATGCTGGCTAGGCTTCTGAACACGTGCTAGATGTCCCTAGATAAAGCTCAGAAGTTTATTTTCCTTGACTCTTTATTCCCAACCTTAAAAGTGGTTCATGATTCACCATTCCTTGATCACTCTGATGTTTGAACATAAAACCAATTATTTTGTCCATGGCTTACAACATTTCAAATTAAAATGGGTCCTCTTGAAAGGAATAACTGTAAATCTGGAAAAAGTATATTCATTAAGACAGTGCATTTTCCAAAAATGAAATAACGTCTGCTGTAAAACAAAGTAGGTAAACAACTTAATTATAAATGAAGGTTTCACTGCAGCACTTGTAGTTTCTGAATAATTACCCATCTTTAGTGAGTTCATTAACTAAACTTGGCTATTTTGGAATGAATAGAGTGATAAGGTAAAATCATCAGGCTGTCTCATCTCCAGCTTCTGAGAGATCAGCATTATGCTTCAAAACATTCTAGTAAATCTGCACTGCACTCCAAGGGCAACATCCTCAGGAATGATACCCAGAAATAGTCACCCTACCCCAGTTAAATACCCTCACTCTACCCTAGTTCACTTCCAACCAAAGTTTGAACCAGAACAGTATCATAACTTCCATTCTCTTGTACTCAAGTCACCTAGATGCACATACCAGCATTTCATTAACCTTTCTGATTATTTTTGATAGCTATCCATGACATTTTAATGATCTATATACACGAACCTCCAAGAATCTCTGTCTTCCAGCTTTTCAGTCACTAGAAAGTACTCTCTTCTATCCTTTTGGGTCCATAGTGATGACTTCAAATTTGCTTTCAAAGAAGTCCATTTGCCCATTCACTCAATTCATCAACATCCTTTGGAGATTACAGAGTTCATCTACAATGGCTACAAAGCAACAACACAGGTGGAAGAATAACATTGTTTTATTTTGAAACAAATTAAAAATGTTGTAGCCTTTCTACTGTATGATTAAATAAATAAAATTAGAACAAACAAATGTAAAAGTCAAACACAAAGCAACACACTGATGGTTATTTTGTACTATTATATTGTTATTTTCATTAACTAATTGGGTATGGATGCAGATGGCAAGCCCTGTTTTTATTGCCCTTCATTTATTTGATGTTGATTGAACTAGAGCCTAATCATAATCACCTCTCAACATTCACTTCTTATCTTGAAAAATAAAACAAGTCTCTGTTTTATTCTGGCCTTGTATCACCACACACTGAAGGACTGAAGAGAGATAACAGCAGCAGTAATGTTAGGGTAGCGGGGCCCGTCCCCATAGAAACCTAAGCTCATCACCATAGAAACTAGGGCTCTCAACCACAGACTATTAACAGGAGGGCATTCAGCCATTGCTACATTAACCAGGTGCAAGTCAGATACCGAATATTATAAAATATACTGGGTATCAGCTTTCCAGATTTGACCCAAAGACTGCAAGAATTTACAAAATCATAATCCCAGAGTTCTGGGGGTCTTTGTCTTTACCATAGGGAACATATCAGCCTCCACTCTAAGGACTCCAAACAGATGAGAACTATAAGGAGAGATCTCTCATACTGCATGTTTAAGAAGAAAATCATTAGAATT
>JARFYF010000094.1:26717765-26727802 GCA_030265395.1 Rhina ancylostomus | reverse complement strand
GTTTAAGAGGCTGTTAGACTAATGAATATGCAGGGAATGGAGGGATATGGATCATGTACAGGCAGAAGAGATTTAGTTTAATTTGGCATCAAGTTTGGCGCAGTCATGGTGGGCCAAAGGGTCTGTTCCTGTACTGCATTGTTCTATATTCTAAAACTGAGTTTAGAGATTCAAGGAATGATAACGTACCAATACTACTCAGACTTCCGAGGGTGAATTACCCTTTTTTTTTAAAAAGTCTTTAATATACACTTATAGTACACTTTCTACATTCAGTGTTATAAATAAATGTCTTATATTTTAA
Organism: Rhina ancylostomus; assembly: GCA_030265395.1. NCBI lineage: Eukaryota > Metazoa > Chordata > Chondrichthyes > Rhinopristiformes > Rhinidae > Rhina > Rhina ancylostomus. The sequence continues at coordinate 26,727,498 of JARFYF010000094.1, read as the reverse complement.
AATGCAAGGATGTTTACTTCCCTTGCCAGCTGTTGCTTTGTTCCAGTGAGGCTTAATAGTTACAATCTCACTAATCTGTCATAACTCCCTTGGTTTTGGGCTGATAAATGATTCATCCACTACTCATTCTCCAGGTTCACTTCATTTGTCAGTTCCAGGTAATAATAATAAAAAAATTCCCATTGGGTAATTCATATCAGGTGGAAATGTAGCTCATGTAGGCAACATGCAGAAATGGCCTCATAAATGACAAGTGACATTCATAACACACCAAGTGCTAAGCAATGACCATATCTCGAGGGTCTGACTATCCAACTGTATATTCAATAATATTACCATCATCAAGTCTCACAGTATTAGCATAATGGCAGTCACCATTAACCAAAAAAAAATCAACTAAACCAGCCACAAGCTCTGCAGCCACAAGAGCATGTCAGAGGCTATATATCCTGTGGTGACTGATCCACTTCCTGATGCACAAAGCTTTTCCACCATCTACAAGATGCAAATCAAAAGGGTAATGGAATATTCTTGGATGTCTGAATGAATACAGCTCAAACAAAATTCATGAACCTCAACAGTGTACTTTGTTCAGATCCCATCCACCACCCTGAATATTCATTCCCTCCAATGTCATCACACCATGGCAGGAGTATGCATCATCTACATACTGTACCACAGTTACTTGCCTTGGCTGCTTTGACAGCATTTCCCAGACCTATCGTCTCTGCCACCATGAAGGGCAAATCCACCGCAGGGTTCCCTCATAGTGGCATATCATCTTTTGTTGCAACTTATTATTCCTCCAGTTGTACCAAAAATATACTTTAATGAATTCAAAGTTTGTGAATTTAGTAGTATTTTCACGTGAAGTTAAAAATCAAATAATCATATTATGACAGCAACTTTAAAGAACCACCTGAACAGAGAAGGAATGGAGCGATACTGACCAGGTACAGGCAGATGGGATTAGTTTAAATTGGCATCACAGTAAGCTCAGACATCACGGGCTGAAGGGCCTGTTCCTTTGCTGTATTGTTCCATGTTCTATGTTTTAATAGGATTAGGATGCATTTCATCGCAAAAAGGTGGTAACATATTGCTTGGGTAAATAATCACGGGCAAATGAACTTGGGCAAGGAGAATAAAACGTAAACCCAGTTGCATGGCATCAGCAAAATTGAAAACTTAACTCAAATTGAAGCAGCTGCAACTTATTCCATTTGAACTGGCTATATTCTGGCATGTTCAACATTTAGGTCTGGAAATCAGCTAAAAGAGCTTTCAAAGAGATATACTGAGCATAAACAAATAATCAAGCTGTAGTTAAAAAAAACGTTTTTACAGTTAAAGAACAAGAAACACAAAGACATGTTCTGATTTTTCGGTGAGAGATCTAAGTATTAGTAAGCACACGAAGTTTGTAGAAGTATATTAGAAGCATCCAATTTTCTCAATGTGCCATTTTAACATAATCTAAATAAGTCATTTATCGAAGCTAGTTTTTCTTTTATCCCAGGAAACTGTTTGACCCATTGAACACAAAACAACTGAAAAAAGATAAATATATTTAGAAACTTACTGGCAGGAGCAACGGCAAATAACCACAGCTGAAATGAAGTATTTAGACGATCACAAAAGCACAAGTGTATACAAATGAACATGGGAGAATCCTCAGCTGCAATTTTCCTTCCTGACTCGTGTCCTAATTTTCAATTACCAATAGAGCAGGAATTCATTCAACACAATAGGTTTAACATTACATTATTCACTGACTTTTATGCAATTGGGCATAAATTAAAAGGTTATGTTATATAAAATGTCTTCCTAAAATAATGATCTTTGGTGTTAGCAGTGGGGCATTACGTGGAGGAAAATGTTACACTCTTACATGTGGCCTAACAATATTAAACATGCAAGTACCAATTCCATATAGGCCTCCTATTGTCTGAATATTTGCCACAGCAATAATACCAGAAAAATGTACGTAAAACCATCTCTTGCAGTCTACATCTCAAGAAGCTCCAAAAATACCTGGTTACTTAGTGTTGACCGGATGTTCTATAAAAGTAAAAGCAATAGTTTAACCTAATAATTGGTTGTTTCTGAATTATTACTTCACACAATAAAGAAATTTACGTCAGGGAGAGGGTACTAATTCGTTGTCCTTAAACATGGTATAATGGACCTGAAGTAAAAAGGGCTATTGTAACTGTTCTGCTATGTCTGTTGCATACCTTTTGGCCATGGCAACAAGAAATTCATTGATGTCCCATTTAGACACATGACTTATGTTCACTTTTGGAAACAAACATTATGACGAGAAGCAAACAAATCTCTTAGATGAGGGCTCAAAAAACTTGGCAAAATAGCATTTTATACAAGGAGGATATTTTCATGCTTTCAATCACCACAGAAATCCTTCACTTACCACTTTTATTCAAATTGCCCTTACCTGAATAAGCCCAGTATGGATCCCCGGATTCTCTACGTCTCCGTACATGAATAACATTTTCAAGTTCATTCTCCTGCAGTGATCCAACATGATCTTCTGTCAAAACTAAGAAAGAAATGGGTGGGGGGCGGTGGTGAAGAAAGAAACAAAATATTGATTACATAACTTGAATTGCACTATGTTTTCTAAGTTTTGTATATAAAATACACAATGAAAATAACAAATGCAAATAAACAGTATTCTTTCCTTATTTATTTGCAAGTTTTTTTGTGGTCTTGATCGTCAATTTTGAACGGTTCCTTTCTACGATGAGATGTACTCTGACCTCACGATCTACCTTGTTGTGACCTTGCACCTTATTGCACTGCACTTTCTCTGTAGCTGTGACACTTTACTCTCTACTGCTATTGTTTTTACCTGTGCTACCTCAAATGCACTCTGTACTAACAATGTAACTACACTGTGTACTGAATTGACCTGTACAATCAGCATGCAAGACAAGTTTTTCATAGTACTTCAGTACAAGTGACAATAATAAACCAATATCAGTTAACATTTAGTTTACTTTCTAAAACAATGTATTGAGATCAGTCTACTAAAAATAATTTCTAAGAAATTCCATCATGTACCACTGCTTTATTCATGATTAAAAAAAAAATCAGTTTCCCAGAACGAAAAGAAAAACAGAACCCTGGAAGAACGCAAAGGGTCAAGCTGCATCTGTGGAGGTAAAAGGTGGATGTCGGCGATTCAGATCAAGACCCAGCATCAGGATGGAGAAGGGAGAAGAAACAAAGAAGGAAGATAGCTAGAGCACAACACTAAAGGGGGAGATAGAGGGTGGCAGGTGATTAGTTGATCCAGATGAGGGGAGGTTGATTGGCAGATGGAACCAGGTGGTGGTGGTTGGATGGGGGAGGTAGGGCGATGTGTGCAGAAGGAATGGTTGGAGGTTTGAAGGGAAAACAGAAGAAAATGAAATGGAAGGGCAAGTATGTGAATAAGGAGGCGAACATAGGGTTTGTGTTACCTGAAATTGGAGAATTCAATGCTCATACTCTAGGGTTGTAAGCTAACTAAGAAGAATATAAAAGTTTCCTTCCAATTCTCATTTGGCCTCTCAACAGCAATGGAGAAGGTCGAGGACAAACAGGTCAATGTGGGAGTAGGAAGAAAAGTTAAAATGATGTGCAAACAGAAGCTCAAGATAGCCTTGTGGACAGAGCACAGTTGCTCCACAAAGCAGTCACCTAGTCTACATTTGGTATCACCAGTGCAGGGGATGCCATATTGTGAGCATTGAATGCAGAAAACCAGGTTGGGAAAAGTGTACATGAGCCTCTGTCTCACCTGGAAGGGCTGTTGAAGTCCCTGGATGGTGGTGAGGGAGGAGGTGAAGGGACAGCTGTTACAATTGCAAGGGAAATGCCAGGGGTCAGGGAGGGGTGGGTGGTGAGGGATGAGCAGACCAGGTTGTCAGAAAGAAAATGGTTCCCAAGGAATGCAGAAAGAGAGGAAGATGTGACTGGTGATAGTCCACTACATGTCTTTCTTCTTCTGAGAGCATGGTTTCCCATCTGTCACAGCCAATGGAGCCCTCACATGCATTTCCTCCATTTCTCTCGTCTTCTCTCTCCTACCTCCTCCCCAGACAGAACAGCTATAGAGTTCCCTTAGTCCTCAGATTTCACTCAACACATCATCCTCCGCCATTTCCAACATGATCCCACCACAAATCACATCCCATCACAAACCTCTTCCCACCTTTCTGCTTTCCATTGGGACCAAGCCTTGACAAAGCAACTGCTTTGTGCATCACCTGCACAAGCAGAAAATGAGATGTCCTTCCAATTTGTATTTGGCCTCTCTGTAGCGATGGAGAAGTCAGAAGTCTCTGAAAGGCCAAATGCAAATTGGTAGGATGTCTCATTTTCTGGGCAGCTTACAACCCAGTGGTATCAACATTGAATTTTCCAATTTCAGGTAATCCCCAGTGTTCTCCTCCCTCACACACTCATCTGTCCATTTGGTTTTCTTTTCCCTTTTTTCACTTCTCCCTTCCACCCCAACTGGTTCCATCTACTATTATTCCCCCTCCAACTCCCCCCCCACCCCAACTTTGGTTCCATCTATCACCTGCCAGCCTCTCCTATTGTGTGCTGCTGTATACTGGCAATCTTTTTCACTTTCCTCTCAATCCTGACACAGGGTTTCATCCCAAAATGTCAACTTACACCCTTTGCCTCCACAGATGCTGCTTGATCTGCTGAGTTTTTCCAGCATTCTGTTTTTGTTCAATTCCTGCATCTGCAGTCTCTTTTGTCTTCCTAGCTTCTCCAGTGTATACGGCAATTGCATGTTTTTGCATCTTTCTAGAAATTAATTCCCCCACCTTTCTGATATCCATCACCCACTCCGACAAAGCACGTGAAAGCAAGTTCTTTCAATGTATACACTGGCAATGCTACTTGAATCAAATAATTCTGCATTATATAGTTAAGGGCAAAGGAACAATTGAAAAAAAAATACATTCTACTGATCTGCACCTAGTCATTTCAGCAGAAGCAAGTAGTACAATGAGACGAAAAATTGATACGACACAGTTCTCTGATATAATTCCCAACATTACAAGCTCCCCTCTTTTTCCAAGTATTGTGACATCAAACTTTAAATGCACCTACTTCAAGATACTTTCCTATACTCTTAGGATATTCTTCTGCATTAATTCTCCTTAAAATGATAACAAAAAAAGGTACTGGAAATACTCAGCAGGTCTGGAAGCTTTTGTAAAAAATAGATTTAACATAATACAAACTGTTAGTGACCAAAAACATTAAGTGTTTCAATTGATGCTGCCTGACTGGTATGTATTTTTAGTATCACCTGTTCTGATTTCAGCTTTCTACCATCTGCATGGTCGAGTTTTATTTCCACTTTGAAATTACCTGCTGTTCCACACCCACTTGTGGTAGAACAGTTAATGTTCTAATAAACAAAAAAAAGTCAACATTCTAGCTTCCATGAAATATTGAAAGTAATGGACCAGAATTTGTGATTGATGTTGCTGACCAGGGAGAAGGACCCCCACAGAGATCCAGTTCAGTGATATTGCTGTCAGACAAGAGTTCAAGGGGATTTCTGGTGTCCAACGGCTGTAATGTCATCAAGCTGGCTGAGCAGTCAGTCCCAGCAAGCTGGCTGAGCCATCAGTCTGATTAACAAATTCTCACGGAGAATTCTTTAATTTTAATTAATTTTAAAAACATTACGCAGAGTGCTAGTTGAAGATTGTAATATTCATAATTAAAGATATAATTCCAGGCAAACTCATCACCAAATGCCGAGATCTGGTACTCAACACCTTCCTCTGCAACTGGTTCCTTGATTTCCTGACCAACACAATCAGTAAGGATAGGCAGCAACACCTCTGGCACGATTATTCTCAACACAAGCACCCCTTGAGGCTGTGTCCTCCTCCACCTACTCTACTCCCTATACATGAAAGACTGTGTGGCCAGATTCTGCTCTAATGCCATCTATAAGTTTGCAGATGATACCACTGTAGCAAGCCATATCTCAAATAACGATGAGTTGGAGTACAGGAAGGAGATAGAGAGCTTAGTGACATGGTGTCATGACAACAACCTTTCTTTCAATGTCAACAAAACAAAAGAGCTGGTCATTGACTTCAGGAAAGGGGGCAGTGTACATGCACCTGTCTATTCAATGGTGCTGAGATCGAGAGGGTTGAGAGTTCCAAGTTCCTAGGAGTAAACATCACCAATAGCCTGTCCTGGTCCAACCATGTAGATGCCATGGCCAGGGAAGCTCACCAGTGCCTCTTCTTCCTCAGGAGGCTAAAGAAATTTGGCATGCCCCCTCTGACACTCACCAATTTTTATTGATGCACCATAGAAAGCATCCTATCTGGATGCATCACGGCTTGGTATGGTAACTGCTCTGCCCATGACTGCAAGAAACTGCAGAGAGTTATGGACACAGCCCAGCACATCACAGAAACCAGCCTCCCATTTCATGGTCTCTGTCTATACCTCTCACTACCTTGGTGAAGCAGCCAGCATAATCAAACACTCCACCCACCCAGGTCATTCTCTCTTCTCTCTCTCCCATCAGGCAGAAGATATAGGAGCCTGAGGGCACATACCACCAGGATCAAGAATAGCTTCTATCCCACTGTGATTGAACAGTTCGCTTATACGATGAGATGGACTCTTGAGCTCACAATCTACCTTGTTATGACCTTGCATCTTATTGTAAACCTGCAATGCACTTCCCTGAAGCTGTGACACTTTACTCTGTATTCTGTTATTTTTACCCTGTATTACCTCAATGCAATGCATAATGAATTGATCTGTACAAATGGTATGCAAGACAAGTTTTTCACTATACCTCGGTACAAGTGACAATAATAAACCAATGCCAATACCAATACCAATTAAATGTTTTTTTTAAACCTAATTTCAGTAAAGGTAAATATTAAATTACTGGTAGGAAGCCTCCCAAGTTCACCTGGACCTGGCCTCTATGTGACTCCAGACCAACTAATAAGATTGACTCTTAAGTGCCACTTCAGTCCAGGGGCAATTAGGATTGAACAATAAATGCAGCATTACTAGTAATTTCCCATCCTGGACACATTAATGCCCAACAGCGGGGCTGTCTAATGATTATAAAGGCAAAACAGTAGACTTTACGAACTTCCTCATCAGTTCTCCTTGAAACACAGCACCAGTTTTAGTACTTCATATCAAAACTCCAGCTTAATTTTCAAGATTATCTCCTCACCTTTTACACTTCAAGATAAAAAAGAGTTATAGTCTGTTAAGTACAATGTTTGCTGATATCTTTGATGTATAGCCATTGAATTAGTACAAAAATTGGAATGAAATAATGTATTATTTTTATTCTACATTCTACATGTTACCTGCATTGAGCAGCAGTACTGAAGTATGAATTATTGGTTTGAGTTCTCCAAAATGAACCAAAAATTTGAATTGCAAATATGGTTTGAAAACTCATGCCCATGGGTCATCTTCACTCTTTGGTGAACACTTGCTTCCTTGCAGCATAAGGTGAACTCCTGATACAGGACCTTAATAGTGCAGTTGAATTAGCATCAGATTCAGTCAGAGAGTGGTTGAATAGTTGATTAATATTTATAAGAATTGTTCAATTCTTGCTGTCAAGAGTATGATATCTCATTCCACTCAGAATCTCCATATATTAGAGTGTATAAATTGTTCAAGTTAATAGCAAAATATCTGTAAATACTAATGCAGAAGGAATAGGAAATTCTAAAAAAGAATTTGATGATAATCAATATTTGGAGTCATATCATGTTGCTTTTCTTTGTAGGATATTCACTGAGGAAATTTGATTTGCATCAGAATATTACAAAATAGAGATCTTATTTACTTTCTCTGTAAGAAAACTGGTTGGCTCAGTCAATTTAAGTACTTACAGGCTTGAGTCAACAGAACGTTGGTTGATGTCTCAACATACACAGTGGCATTTAAATCAGGGCTGCAACAGTTTTCATATTCTACTAATGGTTCAATTTATCTTTCCCTCTTTGAAACATTAAAATGATGGAGGCTTGCTCAGTATTATTGAGGAACAGTCCCTCATAGACCAGAGGAAACAAATGTTGTGGATTCTGAATGCAGTCAACTTGCTTAGAGGTTTCCCACTTTCACGTTTTCATTCTTTTTACTCTGTTTGCCATAATAAAGGTGTAAGCAGCCTCTTCTTATTCTGTGTTGGGCAATATCTCAGTAACAAGGTATACTTATACAGAGCTGTTCACAACCCAATGGACTACACAGGAGAAGCTAAGAACGAACTAGATACTGTAAGGGGCTTTAAGGGCAGGTGATCAAAATTCAGTCAAAGATTCAATGTCTTAGAGGGGGTGAAAGAGAGGTAGATGGGTAGTGAAGTCTAGGAGTAGGAATTCCAAAGCTGAAATGGAAATGGGATTGTGATTAAAATCAAGAAGAGTGGGTAGACCAGAATAGAAGAGGCACAAGAGATTTGGCGAGTAGGGGTGGGTTAGGGGAATGCAACAATGATTGTCATACACACAGAGAGACACACAGATGCACACACACACACACATGGATGCATGCACACATACATACACACATTTGAGCATGCACAATTGATAATACAAACATCTATTCAAGACTTTAATAACTATTATGCAGATTCCTCAATTAGACCTACAAAGTTCAGCCCTGGAAATTAAAAATTCATGCTCACAATATGTCAGTACATGACTGTACTTCCAGGGAGGCAGTCTGCTGAACAACATGAAATTTTAATTGAGGGCAGATTGTTCCCTCTCCAAGTCTCAAATTAAACATGGAGCCTGGGCTTGATGTCTGAATTTTACAAGGTTTTGACAAGGAAATTTATACATAAATTAGTTATTATCAGAGGCAATTCTTAAAAAAAATACTCAATTTAAATTAGCTCTGATTACTTTAAATATGGATAGTGGTTAGGCAAAGAGTACTGCACAATGCATTATAATACTTCAATATTATGGTTTACTTTCTAGGCATTCATTGTGATAATTTGACAGTAGCACACTATCACAATCACAGGAGGAACAAATCAGAGAGAGTGCAGATGGAAATTAACTCATAATATCGGTTTAACAATTGACTTTTTCAACACCTGTGACATTTCATTGAGCCAGGTGTTGCTGGCATGGGCCCATTAGCCACCGATGTTCCCATAGTCATTTTACACCAGAACTTAACCGATCAGGAGGCACATTTTGTTGGACCAGACCAATCTAAACTCCAGTAACATGGCCTGGGTAATAATGATACCCCCAAGTGTGTACTTAGAGAGCCATGTCACTAGTTGGCAAAGCTACAAGCCTTTTTTTTAGAAAAACCTCAATATATATGTCTGACATTCAGAAGCATTTAAAACTGTTTACAGTAAATAAATAAATTGGTTTGCAATTACTAATAATGATTTTCAAAATAATAAAAGCTAAAAACACTTATGAATAGTGTAAAAGATTTAACTGAATTAAAATATTGGTACAAATGAACTTAGTGTCCCTTTTGATTTCTTTGCAACAATGTCCCTTTTGACTTCTTATTCTTTCTTTTTCAATCTTTTTTATTGGTTTCAAATCAATACAAATGGTATATGGCATCAGAGTTTGTACATATCTTACAAAGAGATCTAGTTATCACTCAAATCTTAGATAACCATACAATAAAATATAGAAAAAAC
>JARFYF010000094.1:26687440-26699167 GCA_030265395.1 Rhina ancylostomus | reverse complement strand
CAATGGAGTGGTGGTGTATATTGACACACAAAATCCCCACAGATGCGCTTTCCCAATAATACTTAGGCCAAGACCACTTTCCAGTGCATGCTCCACAGCGTGACTTGTTAGTTATCACCACAGCCTACAGCTGCACTTGTATCTTCACATTTGACAGATTGATATGACAGACAACAAGGAATGCATAGGTTTCACAGGGAACAGCTAACTCCTTGATACCATGAAAAGAGACTCTAAGGCATATTTATCACTGGAGTGCTTCGTGACTGATGATCATTTGAAAGAATGCAAGTATTAAAGCTAGCAGTGTTCAGTCTAAACAGTTCAACTTTCCACTTTCTCACACTCAACTTTCCCTCCCCCTATACCCGCACTGTCCAACCCCAAGGATTACAAGGCATTAGTGATTTCAATAGTTTCCACTATGACTTCAGCAGAAAGTGCACACATTGTAAAATAAATCATCATTAAATATGCAAGAGAGAAATAAAGACAGAAGAGAAAAAAATGCTACAAATTGGCACTTATGATTGTACAGATATTTTCCGGTACATCTACCAGGGGAATCATTGGAGATGGTTCAAATTGCCTTTGATGCACAACGAGGTCAGCATGTCACAGTAGACTGAAGCATTATTGTTAAAATCTGGGTTTCACAAAACAAGGTAAAAAAATCACTATCAGAGATCAAATAATGGCAAAATCCATGTTGTCTTTTAACCATGTATTCTTTGTACATTAAAGGTAGGTGCAGATATTACTACACATCAGATTCCCAAAAATTTGAGACCAACCAATCATCATTTAAAAGGGAAATTACAATATAAAACAAGAGTTACAAAGAACCCATCTTGATTTTCTTCAAATTTCCCTTCAAAGGCATGTTGCTGCAAGACATCAAAGTGTCTCTTCAGAGGAAAAAAAATAACGATTGCATGAAGATAAATGGGGCAGAAATGTATCCTCAATCACATGTGCTAAATGTGATGCATCATAAAGACTGCACATTGCACAAAAAAAAAATCACTGAAATCCTGCTCCAGTTAATTCCACAGAGCCAATTTTGGAAATTAAATGCAGCAAATATGCACATTTAACACTTGAGAAGGGCTAATTTGAAAATGATTAAGCTAAAAGGAAGCACAGAAGTTTGAATCACAGTTTTTGAGCCTAATTCTTATGGTCAGATATGTCTGAAGTAAGAATCTCATCTCCCAAGCATCTTTGATAAATCACAATACAGAGGAGATGCAATTAACAAAAAGTGAGTGAATCAAAACAATGACATAAGGCAGCATTGTAGAATGAGAACAGCCATCATCAGCCATAAAACCAATATATTTTAGCTGTTGTTGGGGAAGCTTGGCCAAGGTAGCTTTTTGACAAGACAGTTTGTACTGCTTGTGAGGGCAGCAGGGAAACAGATACATCAATATCCTGAGGGAGGACCATTTGCACAGCTCCTGTTAGAACACAACCTCTCTCACAAGGCTGCAGTATCTCATTTCCATTGATTTGCAAAAGAGTTGACTCAAGAAATTGAGTGACTTCTTGAAACACCAACTCTGTTCCAGCCACTAATCTGTCCACTATGGCTAATTGTTCAGTAATGGAATGAGCAAGTACTGCAGCTATTTAAGCTTTGGAATATGGACTTAGAGAAGGCCACATTTTCCAAAGCAGATTCTATGCAAGTTGAAGCCGTGCAGGTGAAAAGAGACTTCTCTACACTTTCAGATATGGTGGTGGAACTCCAAGCTTACCCTTCCAATATCTCATTTAAATTGTGTAGGAAACAACCACATTTTTTGGGTCCGAGAACCTTTATCTCAGTCCTTCTCAGTAGAGTGGGGAAAGACATGATCTTTGGGTGAAATCTGTCATGGACTTTTCCTTTCACATGGATGCACAGCTTTCATGAATGCTGGATGCTTCTCTATGCACTCCTCCTAGTGAACTGCCTAACCAGGCCCAAGTGTCAATCTCAGTGCAGGTTACTGAAACAGCATGTAAAAGTACCTCATAACTGGTTTCTATTCTAGAATAATCTACTTTTGTGGGCTATGAAATTTTAATCATAGAAATCATGCAGCTTATTTAGTCAGACAGATGAAGGCAACAGTCAGACGCCCTGTTCAACTCCCTCCTATTTTCAGAACTCTGGGGAGTCCTTGGTTTCCAATACTTGCTACTCCAGCACAGAGAGATTCATATGCCTGGTTGATTAAATCCAGTCTTCCCCTTCCTTGATGTTTTAAGCCATTTAACATCCGGTGGGAAGGTTAGTTATTGAATGTAAACCATGGAGGTAACTGCAAGTAAACCTTCTGCTTTTTCTGCTCATTCTAGGAGAAAAAGGAAGCAAGTTACTGGCAAGATTAATAAGTGTTAAATGTCAACAATTTTGAATCATTTGGTAAAAGGAAAAGATTGTGAGAAAAGTTTCAGCTTTTAAGAAAAAGTTGCTTGTGGCTTCATGAAGGGACAAAATGTGACAGTGCATTTGTAATGTGCATGAGAAGATTTTGCTCCTGTGCTGGGAGGGAACGTATGCAATGGAGGGGAATAAAATGTTTGGTGTGCTGGTGAGGAGGCAAAAAGACTATTGCCATTTGTTGTTGAGCAAAAGGGAAAACAAAGAGTGGCATTCACCCTGGTTACTTTTCTAAGGCACCTGAGTTGATAGTCCACTGACGATACCAGCCAATCTTTCTCCATTCTCAATCGACTTTATCTATGGGGGAATCTCCTCATGTCGATTACTTCCAATGTGCTCTCCAGGGAGTCTTAAAAAAAACTTCTGGTCTTTCAGAGGGAATACCATTTCACTGTGAGAAGTACATTTCTGCCTTAAATTAACTAACCAGGAACCATGTAGCCAAGAATTCATTTGAGAGTTATGAGGCCCAAAAACTTAAATACTTAGATCTGATTGCTCCTGCTTTAGATGGTGAGTTTTTAAAATGCACCCATCTCACTGCACACAGCATTGTTCAACTTGGCTTATCTTGCTTTTTCACTATGCTTGCCTTCTTTCGCTCAATATGTTCCTGGAACTCCCGCTTCTGCTTCCAATACTCCCAGCCAATCAAATTGCCTTTTCAGACCTGGAGCATAACAAACCCTTCTCCAAAAAAAAATTGATGTATCAGCTTAGGATCATAGAAAATTCTTTTCATAGATCATTCTGCCCATTGCATCAGTACTGGTCAAAAAACAAACTCTCCACCTAACTCTCATCATCCAGCATTTTGTTTGTAGCCCTGAAGGTCATGCCTCTTTAGATACACATCCATGCACTGTTTAAATGCGATGAGATTGTTTGTCTCTACCATCCTTTTAGGCAGCAAGATCCACATTTTTATCACCCCCGAGTGATAAATGTTCTTCCAACCACACCCCCCAACCCCCACCCAACCATACTTCTTCTTCCATTTCTGAAGTTTTCTTCCCCCCCCTCTTTCTTACTATCACCCATCCCCCAGTGGATCTGCTCTCCCCTCCTCCCTTGCACCTGCCTATCACTATCTCTTACCTATCACCACCTTGTGCCCACCCCACCTCCCCTCCTTTGTCCACCTATCAATGCTCTGCTTTTCCCTCCTATATATATTGGGCTTCCCCTTTTCCTATCTTCAGTCCTAAAGAAGGGTCCTGACCCGAAAAGTTGTCCACCTGCTTTACTCCATGGACGCTGCTGATCCTGCTGTGTTCCTCCAGCATAGTGTTTTTCACACAGATTCCAGCATCTGCAGTCCTTTGTTTCTCTTCCCACACTGAGTTGTCCAGCAGCTAATAGTTCCCACTGGGCAAAGGATATGCACTCAACAAGTCTAAGATGATGAGCAATTCAAGATGATTACCTAATGAACTAGGTGCCTGGCAGGCTACGCTTGTATCCTGCTTTTTCTATTATCTTCTACAGTTCTTTTATACCATATGTTCTTAGGCGATGAGCTAGAACTGATTAAACTGAAGAATGCTAATTTAGAGCTTGCAGAACCTGGGAATACAAATCTTTGGGTTCTGCTAAAGCATAGTATGTTTTAACAATAATAATGAATATAGACCAATAAGCAGAACAATGATACTTGAGATTAAATGTAAAGGAATGCAGGTTTATGTAAAGTCCATTTTATCCAATATTCATTTGTTTCCCATTTGCTCCACCTTAAAAAGGCATATTTGAGGATAACTGAATTATGAGGAACATTTGTTTAACCATACTGCAACATCATGTCATTTGAGATTAAATCTTCCACTGAACATCTTGCTCAGTAGTTGTAAACTCAATCAAGCCCGCAGAAATCTCCATAAAGGCCCTAATTGCTTTTTGGATTAGCTTGTTAGCTGATATATTGGAACAATGAAGCAACTCACTTGAAATCAAGGGCAGGCTGGCATGACCAAACTTCAGGCCAAGTCAGAATGCATCCATTACTGTATAATTGCATGGTAATGTTTTTGAACAAATAATTTGAAGGCTGAATCCAATAATTTAGAGCATCCTTGTTCAAAGCACAACAAACATTAGATAATTAACAAATTTTGAAAAAAACTGTGGTTTCCGTAAAAGCAACTATAAAGCTTTCAAATCATATCATTTCAACAATTTTGTTTGTCAAGCATAACATTCACACACAACATGGTTGTTCCTCAACTTTCCAGAAGTGATCAAACAAGCCATTCATGTGTATCTAATGGTAGATCCATGACCAATTTTTCAACAGAACTTATAATTGGCAATAAAAACCTTTTACAAGAAAGGATTTTTAAAAAAATTGTCCAGCATCAAATCTACACAATCATTTTAAGAGGGTCACAGCACTTTTGGAAGAAATCTTAAACAACAAAAAGAATGTGACAGTGAGCAAAAACCACCATCAAGCATGAATTAAAAGTGCAAAAGAATTGATGAAAAGAATAATAAGTTGATCATGAAACAATCTCAATTTTTCCCACGGGCTTGCAATATCTCCCAGCTCAAGTAAGAAACTTAACTGCAGCTGAAATCAAATAAAATGATCCCCAACACCAACACCAAATTACATCAATAACCCCTGTTCCTGTTATTGTGGTGCATTGCAGAAAAAAATTCATAAAGCACTGAAATTAGGAGCATTTATAAATTCATGTATTTGTTTGGGTATGGGTGATACCGTACCCAATGGTACTGGCTTCTCAAAAATAGGAAACGCAATTTATTGAAGGCACCTTGAACTGAACTCAAGACACAGGAAGGTTAACGGACACATCAGCTGAAATTCAATTCTGCTAAGGTTCGGACAATGGGAAACTTCAGAATGAGATTGATGAATTTTTGTTAGGCATGAGTACCAAGAGTTACTGAACCAGGACAAATAGATGGAGTTAAGCTACAGATCAGCTATGATCTAAGCAAATAGTAGAACAGCCTTAAAGGTCTGCATGGCTTACACCTGTTCTTTTGTGTCAGAAATTTGAGGTGATTGATTTTGGGAGAAACATAACATAAATATTTTTTTTAGAAATCAGAATAGCAGAGTTACTTAACTTCAAAAATAATGATAAAGCTGCAAAAAGGCAAAATGATCCAAGGTTTCACAAAGAAATAATGATAAATGTGTTGAGTAGCAGTTACCAAGTTCAGCTTTTAGCACCATTTTTCACAAATGAAATAGAGGCCATGAAACTTGACAGATTTACCAAGATATCAGGGATGTGAAACTCATGAGAGAGATTTAAAGTATTTTGGGATTCTTTTCACTGGAATGAAGAATTGAAAATTAGAGTAGTTAAGATTGTCAAAACTTCAAAGTATTGAAAAATTATTTCCACTACACAATGACTTAGATGCCATACAAATTAAATGATTAACTAAGATAACAAAAGGGAGATATTTGGTTTAAAAATGTACACAGGTGGAAAGAGTTTGATGTGTTATCTATTAGTTATAAGTTTAAAGGAGATTAGAATAAAGTATAGATCCAGTGGAAATTTATTTTATAGGCAGCAAAAATATGCCAAATACAGCAATGTCAGAATATTAAAATTACAAGTTCAATAGTTTGCAACATTCGCCTCCACTTATTGTGAAAAACTAGTAACAACAGCACAGAAACCAGAGTTACTGTCAATGCTATTTTAATTCCTTTGGCTGTATTTTCCAATGTCCTTTGTCACTGTTCTTGGTCCTAATCATCCTATTTCACTGATATGCCTCCAGTCCCAAACAAGAATGCCTGAGAGCCCCGTGCTTCTTCCCTGAATGGAAATCAAGCATGACCACCCACCACCACTCTTCTGTACCTTGTTGAATGTTCTCACATTGAACAACTTCCCTTTTTATTTTTTCTCATCCTTAGAAGCTACTGAATTGAAAGTATTGCAGTGGGAACCTGTATGGATTGTAGCTGTTATTCCATGGAAATTAATAATAAATCAATTTATTTCAGGTGCTCTCTCATCATTTTCCAAGATTTGCAATGGTGTTGGCATGGTTTATTGCATGCTTCCTGAAATACAAAATATTATCACCTTCACTGATAATTTCCAACCTTCATTTATATTCATGTGATCCATCTTTTACCCTTCCTCAATTTCCCTGTCTCAGTTTCTGAGGAAAGGCTACTAAGCAATACATCTAAAAAGCCCACTGCTCCAACAGCTACCTTTATCATACTTCTTCTCACCCTTATTCCCTGAAGAATTCTGCTCTATTCTCCCAGTTTCCCCCAAGAATTCTGTTCCATTATCCCAGTTTCTCCATCTCCATGACTTTAGTTTTGGCAATAAGAGCAAAATGCTTGGACACTATCTGATATATAATAATTCCTTGATTTATGAAAGGAATGAGTTTCTGGTAAATGTTTTGTTAAACAAAGTTTTGTTAATTGAAAAGGCTGGGCAAAACACATTACAGTGTATTCCTTTGCAAGGAGAGTGATGCATTAAGTAATTATGGAAAAAAAATCACTGAGTAAATTGAAGATATACCCCAAGGAATCAGCGGCATTAAGCAAAAATTTGTAAATCTAGCATTTCTAAATAGAGGAAACACTGCAAAAGTGGTAAGTTCTGGATGTTACTGACTATTTCCAGCATTTTCAGTGTTTAAACTCAGCAAGTCAGGCAGCATCTGTGGAAACAGAAACCAAATTAATACTTCAGGTTGAAAAGTCTTCATAAGAATTGAAAAAGAGAGAAAACAAGTTAGTTTTAATGTTCCAGAGAGGGAGAGGCCAGGATTGCTGTGGTGATAAGTTGTTGATAAAACAATCTGGTTGATAGATTAATGAGAACAGTTAGAGGGGGAGAAAACAAGCAAATATAAGTATATAAAAAATTGTCAAATTAGGGTCAGAACTGCAGCAAATGCCCAGCAGACCAGGCAGTGTCAATGGAGAGAGAAAGATTGAGTTAATATTGCAGATGGTTAACCTGCAGTAGAACTGGCCTGCATCCAGATTTCCAGCGTCTGCAGTTCTTGATTTTCATTTTCAGCTTTTACGTCTGTTCTGGCAATGTCACCTTCCCCAGCAGTGCTAAGAACCAAATGCAAATGAAGACTTCATAGGCAGGCTCAGAAGAAAGTTGTGTATTTTCTATACTAAATTAAGTTATACTAATGTGACATCTTTGAGGTGCTATGTAACATGCCAAATGCAAGCCTTAGTTATATATAGTTTTAAAACAAACATCAGAAAATTAGTGTTGAAACTTTTGCATTTCAAAAAACATTAACTTCATTTTTGCCTGGATACGAGTTAATCAAAAAACATTACAATTGGCCAGCGATCAAAAATATTCACCATGATAGATGAAGCAATTTAATATGCCAACTTCGGTCTCAATTGATTCATTTACTACATCATTTTGTTTTAATATTGATGCTATTATCAGTCAAAAACCCTGAGAGTTTTGTATATTTTCAGCTCACTGGCTGTAACACAATAATAAAGAAAAATGTACATCAGAAATAAAATTTGGTATTGAGACAGAAGTGAAAATACCAAACTAAAATAATTTTACAAAGTAGCACTGTTATTTTACCTGCATTCACTTCACTGCTATCACCTTTCCTATTCCAGTTGTTTAAATTTTAATTCTTTAAAATACTCCATTGATTTCAACCTTTCACTGTACGCCAATTTTCTTCCCCAGTTAAATACCTTTCCATTGCCATCATTCTCCAACACCTGTTTCTCTGTTTCCTATTCTTTGTTTTGAGGTTGAAGGGGAACCAGATTTTTGTTTAGAAAAAAAGTTATTCCAAAGGTAAAAGCCTGCTCCTCGAATCTCAAAGACCCATATTCAAAATATTGATAGCAATGTACTGATATGACTCAATTAACACAATAATACTTCTCAACTGACTGACTATTGCAAAATCATACACTCAAGCTTGGATCAGTCAATTTGCCTGTGGTCTTTAAAGGATGTGCTTCCTGTGTTACCTTGAATAAAAATGTCCATCATCGGTTTATGTTTCTCTCTTTGGTCCATGCAAAGACCACTAGACTCAAACCATATACTGCTGCACATTACAAAATATTACATTGATTAAAGCATATTGAAATCTTAAATATTAGCTTGAGATCACTAGAGGGTAGAAAAACATCTTTCCTGCATCATTCTGAAGGAACATTAGGTTTGTCATACTCAAGTCTTGTATACTTTGGTAATGATTTTTTTAATTTTACGGTGAGGAAGCAGAAAACAAACTGGTCTTGGTGCCTGGCATTCCTTTTGAAATGTGGTGTTATTTCTTTCTGTGATCCATGCACAATAAAACAAAGCTAAAATATGGCTCCAACATGGCTTTCAAAAAACAAGCAACTGTACAAGTTTTGATTTGATGGTATAGCTGGTGATTTAAAAGATTCAAATGGTCTGTTTGGAAGCTTTTGATCAAAGCTTCTCTTAGGGTCTTCTCCACACAACTCTCAGAAATCAGCTGTGATTGATTGAAAACTGGCTGAATGCCCACATTTTAAAAAGTTAATGCCAATGTGTTTGCTTGTGCTCTGTTACCTATGGCACTTATCTATGTGGGTCCGATTGTGAACATCATTGAAGTCAGTGATGAACAAGAAAGAACCGATGTAGTGGTGTATTATTTTCGAAAGTTTCAGAGTTGATTTTGAATAATTCACTGAAACACAATGTATGCTATTTTGTGTTTGAATAGGATATTGCTTAGGCTTCAATTGGAATAAGGCGTTCAGTTTTGCTCTTCTCATATGTGAAGTTTTTGAAAGGCTACATCTCAACATTAAATCCATGTCTAAAACATTGAGTTATCATCATTGGCTCATCACGTATGCCCTAGATTTTGCTGGCAAGTGCAANNNNCTCCAACTAGAATTGGAGGCATTTACCTGTTCAAATGCCAGCAAGTCTGGGTCATCCATTCAAGTGTAGTCAGATGCAGAAGCCGCAAATTAATGCGGCAGGAGAATACACCAGGCTTGTAAATTCACTGCGCCTCTGGACTCCCAATGGAGTTCTGCAGTGAGTCTTAATCTGGCTGAGACTCTTCACATCTATACCGGGGTAAATCAGTTTCTTGACCTGGCACCAGTTGATAAAGTTGTTGATAAGTTGTTTACAAATGTCAAAGACATTTTAAAAAGTCCCTTTCATGTTTGTTAGCCAGCAAAGCTGGGAGCAAGGCTTTGCTGGTTATCACAGTTTTCATTGATGTCTTCAGGGAAAGGCTTCTTCAGTGTCATTGTAGGTTCTACCACTGGAAGGCAGGATGCTTTGGGCCAATAAGATAAGCCTTCCACACCCAGGCCAGATAACACTGGGTATGGGTTGAATGTAGGCAGCAATTCTGGATGTTGAATTCATACCAGCATTATCTGAGAATTTTAGAAAAGGTAAACATAGATGTATTATTCTATGTTGTATTATCATGTATTGAGGGTAATGAGAATAATGGTAGGATTGGGCAGTGTCCACATGAACCAATTACTTCAGCTGGATGGGTTAGAAAGAACCAGAGGTCATGGTTACAAAGTTACATAAAAGCAGTATGAGGTTGAAAGTTAGACAGCTTTTCTAGCCCCAGGGAATAATGGACTTCTGGAATAGGTTACCAGTTCACATGGAAAACTCTAACTAATTGGAGACCTGTAATGGTGGAAAGGTGCAAGAAGTGATCGCTAGTGTGGTGCCTGCTAATTTTAAAAAAATGGAATCTCCTGTTTTCAAGATATGGCCTGTGCAAGACCATGTTCTTATAACATTTGCACAAGGCCTGCTTCCAGCTTCAGTGAAGCCTTGACACTAAGATTGGAAAAGTGACCCATGTACCCACCCAGTGTTCTAGCAGCGGAAATAGATTCCATTTCTCTTAGTTACATCCTGTTGCAAAACCTTGCACAGTCCCCCGGACCGCAATTTGCCTGTGATAAGCAAC
The DNA here is from genome assembly GCA_030265395.1 of Rhina ancylostomus. NCBI lineage: Eukaryota > Metazoa > Chordata > Chondrichthyes > Rhinopristiformes > Rhinidae > Rhina > Rhina ancylostomus. The sequence goes on along the minus strand of JARFYF010000094.1, from coordinate 26,688,762 downwards.
AAAGATGAATATAAATGAGAGAGTTTCTGTCTCTCCTACTCCAAGTAGTATGGAAAATTACCAGTATAAATTTTCTTTTCCTCTCGCAGAAAATTTATGAGATGAAGGCCCATCACGTCCAAGTCCAGAAATTCAGAGGGGTGGAACAGGGCAGCAAAGACCAAACTCAAGTTAAAAAAAACAGCTGCTGTTAGACTCATATCCAAGCTTAACTCAACAAATACTTATTTACAAAACAGTTCTAACTTGTTCAATATGTATTGCACATAATGCAGACAATGCAGGCAGCCACTTTTGAATTCAGTTCAAATCCTTGAGTGAAGGATATTTATGAGACAAGATAGTTTAAATCTAGGAGTCAGTTGGATCCATGAGAAAGACTAAAGACACGAAAAAGCTATCAGCTCGATATGTGAGTGCCACCATCCTTTGGGCGATTTCACTCCACAAGAGCCTTTCCTTTTCTCCTAAAGGTCCTCTCCAGATAAACAATCTACTATATTCTCTTGGCTCATAAATGAAAAATGTTACAAGATACTGGAGAGTTGCTGGCTCCCACCAATAAACCTCCATCCCATAAAACTATCTTTGTAAGGGAAGGGAGAAAAAGTTCTTATGACTGAGAAAAATCAATTAACCGGAGTACATTTTGATGCAAATATTAAATTGTGGTGTAAAAGAAACTGTGATATACATAGTGCATAACGTATACACCACACACTGACAAAGTAGGGCAATTCTCATATAACTTCCAATCATTATCTTGCTGTATAACTAAAGTATGTGCAATTAACACCCAGTGTTGGCTGTGCAGAGGAAAGCCTCTTCCAGGTAGATGGGAGTCATCATGTGCTTAGGAGGATCATTGTTCCTTACAGGTTTCTTGAAGAGTCAACTGGAGCACAGCGCTTTGTGTTGAAAGTACCTAAAGATACCGACTCATTTTGGACTGACATTTATTGAGCCACACAGAAAAGCTTTGGAAATTTGCCTTTTAATTGCAATAAAAGGAGCTTTGGCAGTGATCCTGCTGGTTATCCAATGCAACCAGTAGCAGGAAGGGAGTGGCCAAAATGCATTGCCTCTCTTGCAGAAGTGACGCAAGGATGTGGGGTTGTAGGGCTCAGGCAATGCGGTCAGATCTTCTAGAGTTTTCTTCGAGGCACATTCCACCTTCAGTCCACAGACAACAATTTGCAAAGACTGTGGTTGTGGTACTTCAGTTACACACTTATAGGTAGGGAACCTGTTGGGGAGTGATGAGGCAAGTCACACATCGTGGGGCATCTAGCTTCTGAAATACAAAAAAATGGAAATGCTTT
>JARFYF010000094.1:26622876-26636076 GCA_030265395.1 Rhina ancylostomus | reverse complement strand
AGAGAGAGAGAGAGAGAGAGAGAGAGAGAGAAGCAAAGAGCTGGAATAATTATTGTAATTTATGGTCCTAATATTTTCAGTAGAATCTAAAATTTACCGGGAGACTGCATACTGTAGAAGAGGGAAGAGTAAAATAATGATTATGCTCTGATCCCTCCCTATCTACAAATGTCCTACCTCCCTGATGTGGGATGGTGGATGGAATCTAAAGCAGGAACAATATCAAGAGGGAAAGGGGTTGACAAGTTAGCAAGGATCATGCCTCCTTGATTACTCCAAATCCAGTCGAATCTGCAAATGTCACTTTGCTAAATTCCTGTACAATATAGTTTATTTCTCACCTTCATATGTCAAACTGAGGATAGTTCCTGCCATTCAGTATTGATGTTGCATAATCTTTTACCATGCGTGTTGAGGGCTAGCGGTATGGGGGCGTTGATTGATGGATAATCAAGGAGAACAAAGCAGCAAGGCCTGGTATGATCCAGAAAATAACATTAATAATTACCCATTGAAAAAAAAGGAAAAGGAATAGTTGTTTACTCATGCATTCTTTTGACCTTCATAACCCTGTCACTTTCCAAGGAGAATTACATTTGAGCTGTCTCTAAACTGAACGGTAAATTTCCCTGACCAAAAACAATGTACCTCTAAAGGACCTCAGTGCTCATAGCACCTCTCCACAGGAGGAAGATGGGTAGGCAGAAAAGATTTTGGGTCTGTGTCACTTACAGTGATACTTTTCTTAGTGTTTGGGATATACAGTATTCACAGGAACAATAATAACAATAGAACCAGTGTTAAAAAGAATCATTTCAGCATTATATCGAGAGATGCATTACTGGTTACTTTACTGGGAAGCTGGTGCAACACTGCCTTTCCAATGCTGCGTGCTGCTGTATTGGGAACCTGCCATAAATCCCTGCCCTCTGCTGACACTTTTGCAACAATGAATCGCCCAGAACTCAAAGTACAAAGACTAGTTTTGATGGCTGGTTATGAGCAGGCTGGAATGCAGTTGCTCCGTGCTGAAATGCAGAGCTCAGACCAATACCCTGGCTGGCACAGTGAGTTGGGCAATAGCTGAGGAGTGGTAGTGGCCTTTCCATGTATTGACAGACTGCCTGGTCCTTAGCATCTCTCTCATCACCTCCTGTTGGATGTGTCAACCTCTCTCACTGTTACAGTGCTCTTCCCAACCCAGAGGCTCCTCTGTGGTAACAAACTCAATGAAAAGTGACCACCATAGAGAAATATCTGCACTGGGTAGGGTGTGCAGTGAAACAAAAGGGGGGGGAGACAGTTAATTCCATCATATCCAACAGGTGGTAATAAGGAACAAAATTAAATTCAAAATGCTACAGATGCTGGAAATCTGAAATACAAGCAGAAAATGCTGCAAACATTTGACAGGCAGAATATGTGGAAAGATCCAAAACGTTTCAGGTTAGAGACTCTTCATGAGAATTGGGAAGGAAAGAAAAAAAGTAAACCATTAAATTGCAGGGAGGGGGGAGCAGGGACGGATATGACAAAGGAAGTAACTTTGATAGGTTGAGGCCTAGGTTTTCCTGGGTATTAGCTTTAAATTAGGTCATTTAGCTGTTGGATTAATGGGGCAGCTGGTGGGAGCTCTGAAATAAGGGCAGTCAGAGAGTGAGAACAGAAATAAAGGAATGTAAGAGTTGCAGAATGGAGGGCTATAGGACTGCCTGTGTTCATGGGGAAAGAAAAACAGAGCCAATATCACAAATGGGTAACCTGGTCCATTCTGATACAGACAGATGAAGTGATTTACTTGAATTTTAAAATTTGTTTGGAAGTTCGAAAGGTAACTTGCCCCGATGCAAAATAAGATGGTATTCCTTAAACTTACATTTAGCATTTTAACAATGCTGGAGGCTCCAGAAAGATAGCTCAGAAAGAGCAGAGGAGCAGAGGAGATTGAGGGCTGATTGGATAGTAAAAATCTTTTGCCCTTGGTTGGGTTGTCTAAGACAAGAAGGCATGGGTATAGGGTGAGAGGTTGGAGAGGATCTGAGGGGTAACTTTTTTCACAGACAGTGTGGAATGCACTGCCTGAAGAGGTGGTGGAGGCAGTTACTTTCACGACATTGAATTGCCAGGGCATAGAAGGCTACATGTCTACTGCTGGTAAACAGAATTAGTCCAAACAGGATGCTCTAAGCACTTTCAGAATCAAATTTATTATCACTGATATGTATGACGTGAAATTTGTTGTTTTGTGACAGTAGTACAGTGGAAAGACATAAAATTAATATAAGTTGCAAAAATAAATAAATAGTGCAAAAAGAAAGGAATAACAAGGTAGTGTCCATGGGTTCATGGACTGTTCAAAGATCTGATGGCAGAGGGGAAGAAGCTGTTCCTGAATTGTAGAGTGTGGGTCTTCATGCTCCTGTACCTCCTCCCTGATGGTAGTAACAAGAGGGCATGTCATGGAAGGTGAGGGTCCTTAGAGATGGATGCCGCCTTCTTAAGACACCGCATCTTGAAGATGTCCTCAATGCTGGGGAGGTTTGTGCTCATGATGGAGCTGGCTGTCTCTATAATGTTCTGTGATTTGTGCATTGGAAGCTCCATACGAGGTTGGGATCAATAGGTTCTCAGTCACAAAAGGATTTGGAAGGACAGGTTGAGCCGTCATCTTATGGAATGGTGGAGCTGACTTGAGGACTGTATTCCTTACTTATATTACTTATATTCTGAATTTTTAAATATTTGCTTGCCAGTGAGGGTAGAGAACAATATTTGCTGGAACATAATTATGTATTTTCTTTATGAGCTTTGCATTATTCATTTCAATTTTGTTCAATATTTAGCATGTCACATCCTTTTTAATAATAGAATTGTCATAGTGATATTGTGAACTGACTTGAAGCTTTTGTGACATGAATCCCACTTTCAATGATACAAAATGAAGTTAGCTAGTTGTTGCCATTGCTATTCTAATTACTAGAAGTTTGCTTTATTTCTACATAGAATAAACCAGTCAAATGATCATATTGAAAAATCACAATATATTTTGTTTTAATCAGAACAACATTATCAATTAATGGCTGGCTGAATAATAAGAACATTTTTATTTGCTAAAAGGAACTGCTTGTGGTAAAAACAAATGTCATTGACATGAGATTTTCCCCACACTCTTATATTAACTGAACATCTTTTTAGATATCCACTAGACAAAGCATGTGCAGTCCAATTTTAAAAGTGCATTTTCTCCATAATGTGCATTAAATTGTACTTTAGAAAATTTACACAAGAGAGTAAAATGGTTAAAAGAGAGGTACTGGCAGAATTTAAGTTGTATGTGACAAAAAGGGTTAAACATTTGGAAAATTAACCTATTTAATCTGGTGGGAAATCAGTGAGCTCAGGTTGGCAACCTATTTTACTCTCCTTGTCAACTTTATTTCCCATGACCTTCAATTTGCTTATGATATAATTGTTAGTTTTTACACAGACTAAGTACTGAACATTTAAGTAACATTTCTCAATATTCATTAGAGCCAAGGACATGATCTTGTTCAGTCACTAGCAAAACAAATGTTTTTCCATCTCATGGATAATGATGTTAATATGAACAGCTTATCTTAATTAGCATTATGTCTGCCAATTAACCTGAAGTGACTCCAGAATGTTGAGATCATGTACTGCATGCAGTTTAAAGGTGTTTAGGTACAAATAACATATTAGTAAATTTAAGTTGGGAGAAAAATAATACAGTTAAGGCAACAAAGATTTATATTATTGTGTTTTAGTTACATATAAGAATATACTTCATTGAATCAAATGAACCATAACTCTTGACTGAAGACACAGTAATATATGGATAATTATTACATCCTGCCTGGCACAGAAATCAGTCACAGAAAAAGGTTCAAAGTAAATTAATGATAAAAAAATTGCCAGAAGAAGCAGCAGACCAGTATATTGTGAGAAATTTAGAATTCAGAAAAAGAGGACAGAAAGATAGATAAAGAAGGAAAAGATGCAGTATGGGAGTAAGCTTGCAGGGAACATAAACATTGACTTTAAAAACCGCAGATATGTGAAGGGAAGTCTGAAATGGGGGAGAAAACATTTGAGAGCAAAGAAAAGGCAGAAAAAATAAGCAGAGTTTTGATTTGACTTCACAAAGGAGGACTCAAATAACCTCCAATATATTAGGAAACTAGAAGTATAGATAGAGAGGGAGGAACTGAAGGAAATCAGAATAGGTAAATACAATAGTGCTCAGAAAATTAATGGGGCTAAAGGCTGACAAATCCTCATGGTCTGATGACCATGATCCCAGAGAGTTCAAGATCGGGCCTTGAAAATAGTGGAAGCATTAGGAGTCATCTTCCAAAATTCCTTAGACTCTGGAGCAGTTCCTGCATATTGGAGGGTGGCAGATGTTGCTATCAGGAGAAGTTAGACAAACTTGGATTGTCCTCTCTGGAGTGTTGGGGGCTGAGAGGCATCCTGATGGAAGTATATAAAATTATGAGAGGCATGGACCAAGTAGCTAGTCAGATTTTTTTCCCAGTGTTGAAATGTCAAATACAAGAGGACATAGCTTTAAGGTGAGAGGAGGAAAATTTAAAGGATATTTACATGGCACATTTTTGTTTTTCATAGAGACTGGAAGGTGCCTAGAATGATCTGCCAGAGGAAGTGGTGGAAACAGATACAATAGCAACGATTAAAAGGCGTTTAGACAGACATATGAACAGGCAGGGAACTGAGGGATATAGACCATGTACAGGCAGATGTGCATTTTAAATTTGCATCATGGTTGGTACATACATTGTGGGCTGAAGAGCTGGTTCCTGTGCTGTACTGTTCTATGTAACCCTACTATTTAAAAAGGGAGTAAGAGAAAAAACAAGGAATTGTAGATCACGAAGCCCATCATCATTTGTGGGGAATTGCTAAAAATCTATTCGAAAGTGAAATAACAGAACAGTTGGAAAGCATTAATAGGATTGGACAAAGTCAGCATTGGTATAAAATGGAAACCATGTTAACAGATCTACTAGAGTTCTTTTTTAAGGCGTAACTAGTGGAATAGATAAGGGAGAATCAATGGATGTGGTGCACTTGGGACATTCAAAAGGCTTTTGAAAAGGTTGTTTAATAGAGTTTGTAAAGTTAAAGCACATTGTATTGGTCTGGATTGAAAATTGGTTGACAGATGGAAAATGGAGAGTTAGAATAAGTGGGTTTTTACTGGGGTGGCAGGCAGTAATGAGTGATGTGCTGCAGAAGTCATTGCTTGGTTCCAAATGTTTACAATATACATCAGTGATTTGGATGAAAGAACTAAATGTAACATCTCTAAAACTGGGAAGGTAGGATGGCGGATAGGCTGTGAGGAGATTGCAAAGAGGCTTTGATGTGGTTTAGACGGGTTGGATAACTTAGCGAATATATGGCAGATATAGTTAAAAGTTTGAGGTTATCCAGTTTTTATCAAAAGGATGGAGTTAAGATTATTATCTGAATGGTGATTATATTAGCAAAAAAGTAACCTGCAGTGAAATCTGTGTCCCCCTTTACACCATTTGCTGAAAGCAAATGTTGAGGTGCAGCAAGTAATTAGGAAGGCAAATAGTACACTGTCTTTCACTTCAAGACTTGACTTGAGTATGGGAGCAAGGATATTTTACTGCAACTGTATGGGGACTTGATGAGACCCCATCTGGGGTTTTGCATGCATGTTTATCTGAGGAAGTATGTTCTTGCCATGGAAGGAGTACAACAAAGGTTTCCAAGGCTGATTCCTGGGAAAGTAGGACTGATCTGAGGAGAGAATGGGTTGGTTCACACTAGATACATGAGGATTCTGAAGAATTAGAAGGGATCTTGGAGAAGCCTAAAAAATTCTAGACGGACTAGAAACAAGTCTGGAAACCAGGATCACAGCTTCAGGATACTAGGTGTGCCAATAAAGCAAGATCATGAGAAATTTCTTCATCCAGATTATGGTGAGCCTGTGGACTTTTGCTATCACAGAAGGCAGTGGAGGCCAAGTCTTTAAATATAAAGGTAGATATGTTCCTTAATGCTGAAGGGATCAAGGGATATGAGCAAAAGGCAGGAACAGGGTACTGAGATGGTTAACCAGCCATGTTCATGTTGAATGAAGCTGTATGGTCTACTCTGTTCCTATTTTCTATGTTTCCAAACCTCATAATATCAGAATTCACAGTTAAGTGATACTAAAACATCTCAAATGTTGAGAGGAAAGCAAGGACAGTGTTAATTGTTTTCAATACAATATTTTCTGAGGTACAGCCTAAAAAAAGTTTTTGGATTCCTCTTGGAATTGTGTCTACATTCATTTTCCATTGTCAATGATCTTGTTTCCAAATTTCATTTTGATTTCCAGTTTTTCTGTTGAGCTTTTCACATTATCTTCCCTGTCCAATGGCTCTCACACATCTTCTCTCATGAACTCTGCATCTCTGTAATTGCTGCAAATGTTTATCAATTCATCTCTCCTTATTGTGATCCATCTTGCCTTCAGTTCTTTTCTGAATCCCTATGATCTTCATATTTTTGAAAGGTAGTCATCTCATAGTGTGTCTTCCCAGAAAAGAAATTCTCAATTCTGCTGTAAGGATGTGACTAAATGTGTGAATTATAGGATCAGGGGGCTGAGATTCAGTGAGTGAGATTTGGACTTGTTGTTCAGAAAAATACAGAAAACTCTGTTGAATGGAAGGAAGGTACTCCCATGCATCGATCTCGTTATACATTTCAGAACATTGTAATGTAAGCCAGTCATTTCAACTTGAGTCATTGATCAGGAAAGTGAATGTATTTGAGTGAATCTTCAAGACAATGTTGGGGTGGCCTGAGGCCATGCTTATACTGGGACTTACTACTGTGTCCCTATGGAAGTACTGGTTTCAAGTGTTGACATCAGCCTATCCAGCAGTGCCATTTTCCATCCTGCAGCCAAAGATCGTAGATGCACCTCTGCTGCTTCTTGAACTCACAGAGTCCAGCAGGGTAACACAATCTTCCTCAGGCTTCTCAGCTCTCAATCATGGCAGCCTTCTCTGAAATAAACAAGAGAAATAAGCAACCAGAATTAAGGTAAATAATGTTTTTTGGTGTTTTACCTGAATATTTGTGAATGTCACACTCATTTTCCCTGATCACTCTGATAGTTTTATCAATGCATGAGTCTAGAGGGTGCAGAGACCTGCTGACCATTGTGCCAGTCCAGGTAGCTGCCTGTGTTGAAACTCACTCCAATGCCACATTCAGTCATGCTGTAAGGCTGGGAATTAGGCACTCAATGGAAGACTTCGCTGGGTGCCAGGCAGAAACAAAGAGTGTCCTTAAATCAGTGGGGCAGATCCACTGGGATTGGGATCTACCCCAATTAAATTGTTTTCCTTATTTAACCTCAGAATGTAGGCATTGCAGGGAGGACCATTTATTATTCAACCCAATGTGCATTCTGGGTTATTTGAGGCATTTAAGAATCAATCACCTTGCTGTGGGTCTTGGAGGCGCATATCACTAGACAATACAAAAAAATGCATTTCCTGCCCTGATGGACCTTGGTGAACCAGATGTACTTTTGGGACAATACACCAGTGTTGCCGTTACTAACACCAGCTTTTTATTCTAGATTTATTTCATTAATTGAATTTCAATTCCCCTTAGCTGCTCTGGTGAAATTTGACCTTGTTACCATAAGCCCCTGGATACTTGACCAGTAGCTTAACCACAATGTAAGTGTTTCAGAATCACTTTTTTCTGAATTTAGTTTTGCACTTTGAATTAATTCGACAAATGGAATTAGATTATTGAGAAATCACAAGGGCATCCTGCACTAATTGGCAAGTACTGCATAGTGCTAGAACCTCATGCAAGGCATTGGGTTCTGTGGATAGGCCATAACAGGCCTCATTCAGGAAACTGCTGAGAAAACACTTGAAAAATGGACCAACCCATGCCCAACATTGCATTCAAAAACTACGAAAAATAAAAAAAGCAATTAAAGAAATATATTTTTAAGTCACTAAAATTTATATAATTAAAATTACTGCAAGCCTATAATTTGAAACAAAGGTACCATACCTTATAAATTAGATGCAACTATTGATGCAGTGCACTTGAGTTATTTGCTTTTAGATTAGAACATTTCATTTTAATTCATCTGCTCATGCAGGTACTCAGTCCAACTGGATGCTATTTCACCACTTTCCCTGTCACTAATATGGGAAAAATAGAAATTACCTCTTTTGTAATAAAAATAGATAAATGGAAACACTGCAAGAGATTTTGAGAAATTAAGGATGTGAAATACAAAGTGTTTGCTATTCCAATTTGAGGAAGCTGTGAACTGGGTCGGCAAATGCTGTTGAAAAGTTGACGCAATATCTGTGACACTGATTCTTGGGTAATTGCTATACTCATGCAGGCAGGTCAGGCAGCATCTGTGGGTGCAAAGGGATAGTCGACATTTCAGGTTGAGATCTTTCATCAGGACTAAGAGTGTGAAGGGGAAACAGTCAGTATAAAGGGGGGAGGGGTGGGGCACGAGCTGCCAAGCGATAAGTGGATCCAGATTAGGAGGGGTTGATGGGCGGATGAAGCTAGGTAGGGGATGGAGAAAGCATCAGAGCCTGGGAGGTGATTCATGAAGACAACAAAGGGTTGCAGATTATGGAATTTGATAAGAAGAGGGTGATGAGTGGAACCAAATAAGGGAGGAATGCTGAGCAGATGGGAGTAGTAGGAGGGGAGGTGTGAGTACTGGGGATGAACGAAGAATGACTAAGTGGGTTGAGTATGTGGGTGAAAGGAAGATGGAACCAGATGGGGGAGGGAAAAGAAAATGGGAATTGGAGGCTGGGATTGGTGAGGTTTGGAGAGAAGGGGTTGTGCTGGAGGACCTGGGAAGATCAGGAAGAAAGAGAAAGGAACCGAAGGATTGTGGGACTGAAATTGGAGAATTCAACATTCATGCCATTGGGTTGTAGACTATCCAGGCAGACTGTGAGGTGCTGTTCCTTGAGTTTGCATTTGGCCTCATCTTGGCAGTGGAGGATGCCAAGGACCAACAGAACGATGTGGGAATGGGGAGGGAAGTTGAAATGGCTTGCAACCAGGCGCTCAGTGTGGCTATTCAAGAGTATTCCCTCTTCAGTTCTGCCCTAACTTCAGCTACATTTAATTAATGTGGCTAAAATAGTCACTTGTTGGTTTCTCTTCATTCTGCATTTCATTAAACATAGTTTTCTAAAAGTTGTTATTGCCTCCACAATTGGCAGACAAGTCTTTGAAGATTCATTGTAAAATATGATTGAAGCTTTAAAGTTGGTAAAGGGAAGTCACAACTGTACTGCTTATTAGTTTCTAAGAGTCCTTTTCATCTTTAAAAAGGCAACTTATCTTGCTGTTTCAAACGATAAATGCTCACATAATGTCATTCTAAATGTTGATTTTCTTGATATGTGCTGCTGCAGTTAGGTCTCCTCAGGAAACCAGCTTCACTTGTTTGAAAGGTTTACAGTTCTTGTTGAAGGAAACACATCATGACAGAACTTCTCATTTAAATTTTGTTTGAGGTTTGGTTGTAAACCTAAAAATGCAACTGCCTCTCATTTTATCTTGGTGGTATTTAACTATAGTTTAAAAATTAATTTTTAATCAAATTTGGTGAGAAAGCACATGAAAGCCTCACTGATACAACAAATGATTTGTCCCTGTTACGTCCTCCTGAATTGTCAGCTTGAAAGATAGAGAACAATTGAATGAAGGGCAGGCTCCCTTAATTACAGAATGGGAAATTCTCTTTGATTTCTCACACACTTTCTTTGTAGCTATTTTTAAATAGGATTATTGAAAGCCTGGGAATGTAAAAGGCATGCACTGAAAATAGTGATTAATGGGGACAAAAATAGAATTATCCTCTAAATATTCAAGTTTTTGAATAAATTTAAGGCTTACTTTACGGACATAATTACTGCATCCTTATCATTACCAGGGCCCTTCATCCAAACTTGTCCTCAGCAATTTTCTTGTGGTCCAAATATTGTTAACCCTGAAAGTCCATATTCCATTGCTGCATAATGCTGAGGGCTGGGTCTGAAGTGCACCTAGCCCTTGGTTTCAAGACTTTGTGCTCTGTTTCTGGATACTGTGCAAGTCAGGAATGAGCTGCTGTGAACCTTCGGCTAAAATCACTTAGATTCGATACATGGTTACTTGCAATAGTTCTGAAAAGAAAATCCTAATTTCTCATCTCAGATTTATATTTTTTCTATTCCACAGTTGAGAATAAAATCTAGCATATCTGGGTTTGCATTAAATGCCTTAGCTCTCCCACCACCAGTTTCAATAAAGAAAGTTAGATTGCCATTGGTTAAATATAATCAGTAAAATTCCCCCTGAATTTATGGATATCTTGATTCAATTTTAGATGACTCTTTCAGCTTGGATGGAACTGAGGTAGAAATCTTGTAAATTCATTTCACTTCATTTTCTCCTATCTTTTAATCCATAAAAGGAAAGATAGCCTAACCATTACAGACTTGATTGTAATTTCTTTCCTTAGGGTGTGGTTTAATTCTTGTTCTCATTTGGAGCTTTGATTTCTATGCTGTAGTTAACTTTCCCTTGGTATCAGTGCTTAATTACTGTTCAGCTGATCCTTCAGGCTTCTGTGAAATTCAAAACATATTCAATTTTTTCTTACTTGTTAAATACCAATGGTTTGTAATGATGTTCATTTGCATGTAGCTCAAGTTGTCATCCAAAATTAAGTATGATTACAGATTTAAACCTTAATCATAAATAATTTTTACCTCTCAGTCTGTAAGGGTTAAACTTCAAAGAATGGTATTGAAGATATTGAAAATAAGTGACATTTTAAGACAGAGCATGAGAATAGAACTAGGTCAAAAACATTTCAAAAATCTGGCAAAATTGTAATTGGCCAAATTCATACTTGCTGTGAAAATTCTTTTAGGTTTCAAAATTCCATTGCACAATATTCATGATGAATAATTTGTACCACAGCTGGTTCCTTTTCCCCAAGCTTATCTTTTGGATTATACATATCAAAATCAAGACATTCAGCTGCAAAAGAGTTTTTGTCTTATGCCTGCCACATTCTCTTCTATTTAAGCAGTATTAAAATTTCAGCCTTTTCTTTCTAATATCTCACTCCACTTCCTTTATTAGTGCACACAAGTTTAGAATGTTTTCCTTTTTTCATCTTTTGGATTGTTTCTAATAAAAAGCCAATTGGCATATAGAACTTGTGTATATTGTGTGAGAAAGTTGAAGAACACTCAAAGAGTGGATGATAGTACACAGCACTGAGTTTCACTCTTTAACTAAACATACTCCCTTTTGCACACAAGTTGAATTAGTTCATTTTGCAAGGGATTAGCCCAGTTGTAAAAGTAGAATTTGTTACAAAGGGTTGATTACTTAAAATTGTCTAAAATTTTTGGTCTTCCCAGTATTGAATTACAGAAAATTCTTCTGCCTCCTACCACCTGTAATGTACTTTGCTATCTGAAGACCATGAGCTTGAAGTTTTCATCCGTTAATGTTACTTAAATTATTTCAACACAATATGCAGAATGCCCATGGTAACTTGACTTTTAACTTGTTTGAAGCCTCATGATCCGTGCATGTGTCACTCCCAAAACAGTTTGCAAGATGCAATGAAGGAGGAATCACTCAAAGCTCAAGCTATGGGAAATGAGCAGTGAGCAGAGAAGTAAAAACTGGGCACCATGTAGGTATTTGTGACCATATACCATTTAAGATAATGTTTAAGTGGGGTATGAGCATGACAAAGACAAAGGTGACAGATTGCAAAAAAGTGCTGATTTTTGAGGGGCTGGGTATAGACTTTGAGGAAAATCAAATAGAAAAAAAATAACAAACAGTGCTGAGAATTATGTTAAAACATCAATAATCAACAGTGTTCAGAAAAATTTGTTCTCCCAGAAAGAAGAGTCAACTTAAAACTAGTGAGACACCCTGGGTGAATGAAAATATAAGGAAACAATTAAGACAAAGTTTACAAACATGCTAATACAATAAACTGAAATATTCAGATAGGAAGAGAAATCAACAAGAACTGGCAAGGCAGAAAAAAAATGAAATCAAAGGGACTGATCAAACAGGCATAACTCTGAAAGATGAAGTAAAAAGTGTAACATAAAAAGTTTATATTTTTAAAATAAAAAAACTAAGAGGATGAAAACCCCTGGTCCAGACAGGTTATGTAAAGTACTTCAAAGGAATGAAGTGATAGCAGAAGTACCATTATACAATGTAAATATTTCATGAGATAAAGATGTAGTGCAGAGATCCAGTGTATAGCTAGTGTTATATCTATATTTAAGTAGAGAGATTGATGTCTAGAGAACTATAGACCTATTAGCTTATTATCAATGATAAAGGAAATAACAAGGGAAAAAATACCTACTCAAGGACAAAATAGTAACCTATCTATGAACTAAAAATGCAGAGGGTCAGAGTTTCTTTTCAGCAGCAAGCAATCTGCACATTGCTTACCTATGTTATAGGTGAGAACTTTCCTTTTGTCAATCTGCCAGCGTCACCTTGATGGTGAGTATAGTCATGACTAACTGCCAAAGCATTGTACATAATAACATAATGGCATCATGTAGGCAGGCCAGAGCAAGCTATGCCCACAAAACTATTCTGACAGCCAGCTCAACTAGTCTCCCTAGCCAACCTTCTCATGGCTTAGCTCAATGAGAAACTGAATAGACCCCCAGCTCCTGTGTGAGGTCTAACTGGGTATAAGTTCAGTGTACTTATTTCCCAGTATATGTTTGTGCTTTGCCACTGGACACCATGATGAGTCTCATATTGGAGCATTATTGGCAAAATTCCAGTGTCAAGCAGCCAGTGAGTTTGGCACATACATGGACACATATTGGCACATTGTGTAGATGTGGCAGCAAGTACCAGCTAGTTCTTGCCTATAAATGAATATTCAGTATGGATTTCAAAAGTGCAAGTCCTTGCAGCATCAATCTCATTGAATTTTTGTCACAATGTTGATCCGGAGCAAACTCACAGAGAACCCAAATGCAGCATACAAGACTGGAGTCAGGATACTTCCTCAGGACAAACACAGGCAGTAACTGAAAGGAATCTTGCCTCAGAGATCAG
>JARFYF010000094.1:26594881-26612639 GCA_030265395.1 Rhina ancylostomus | reverse complement strand
AAAATCCTGTATTCACAGTGAAAATATGCTTCATCGTGTTGTGTGGCACTACCACCATGCCAAATGGGGCAAACTGTGAACAAATCTCGCAGTTCAAGACTGGCATCTGTGAGGTACTGTGAGCCAACAGCAGCAGCTGAATTGTACTCAAACACAGTCTGCCACCTCATGGCCTGGCATGTCCTCCAGTCTATTGTCACCATTAAACCAGGTAATCAATGAAGAGTGCAGGAGGGCATGCCAGGAGTAGCACCAGGCATTCTTCAGAATAAGGAATCAACCTGGTGAAGCCTCAAAACTATGGGCTTTAACAACATTCTGGCAATAGGACTGAAGACTTGTCCTACAGAACTTGCCACATCCTCAGCCAAGCTATTCCAATACAGCCACAAAATTGGCACATACCCAACAATGGGAAAAATTGCCCAGGTGTGTCCTGTCCACAAGAAGCAGGTCAAATCCAACCTGGCCAATTACCACCCATTAGTCTACTGTTGGTCATCAGTAAAGCGATGGAACGGATAATCAATGGTGCTATCAAGTGCACTTGCTTAGCAACAGACTGCTTACTGAAGCTCAGTTTGGGTTCCGCCAAAGTCACTCAGCGCCCGATCTCATTGCAGCCTCAGTCCAAACATGGACAAAAGAGCTAAGCTCCAGAGGTGAAGTGAAAGTAACAGCCCTTGACATCAAGACGGTATTTAATAGAGTATAATCACATCCAAAATCTCTCAATGTCATTAGGCATTTCCTGCCCATCTTTGGAAGAGTCTGTAGTTCCCACAATGGTAATCTGTCTCCTACGAATCCACTGAACTAGAGTAGAAGCAAGTCATCCTTGATCCTGCCTTTGAAGAAGAAAATTGCAGGAAAGCTGAATCTGATTTGAGAATTTTTTTTAACATTCTTCGGGTTAATATGAAAGAATTTAAAATATGTAAAAGTCAAAAAGAATGCATGAGGAAAAATGAGAGATTTTGGGTGTGATTATATTTAAGAAAAACATGCTGAGTCAACAAAATTTGCTATCAGCAACTATAAAAAAAGACAAATATAAGAGTATTCCCTGTTAAATTAAATTAATTTCATTAAATTGAACAGTCATAAAATCAGGAGGGAGTAAATTCATACAGATATTTTTATGATTATTGCCAGTTCAATAATACTAACTCACTTTATTTTAATATAGTGGGCTGTTCAATTAGTGAAGTACTTAGTTCATTAACTTGCCAAAGGGGGAATTAAAAATGAAACTTCTGCATTATTTTTCACTTAAGTGTGAATACAAATCACAATCATTTGAAGCACATTTTGGGCATTAATTATAGAGCACAAACAGGCAGAAAATGAGCAGTGTTCCGACGTCTGTTGTCGATTGTGCTGTCCATCTTTGAGGTACCATTTCAGACCAAAGGATGACTTACTGGAAATTATGGCAATCCTCTCCAACTCTGATAAGATAAGATATCTTTATTAGTCACATGTACATTGAAACACATAGTGAAATAAATCTTTTGTGTAGATTGTTCTGGGGGCAACCTGCAGGTCTCACAACACTTCCGGTGCCAACATAGCATGCCTACAACTTCCTAATCTGTACGTCTTTGGAATGTGGGAAGAAACCGCAGCACCTGGTGGAAGCCCATGCAGACACAGGGAGAACATACAAACTCCTTACAGATAGCGGCCAGAACTGAACCCATGTTGCTGGCGCTGTAATAACATTACGCTAACCGCTACACCGCTGTGCCTGCCCTGTCTGGTGAAATGGTGTGTGGCTGGAGTTCACTGTCTGAAAGATTGGTGAACTCTTGTTGCATTTGAAGTATCTGGTTGACCATTTACTTACCAGGCAACAGACTGAGAACTGGGAAGTGATTGACATGGACTCAGTGGACTGAATGGCCTCCTTTTGTACTGTTAATTTTTATGAGTCCATGATTCTGGCTCTTCAGCTCAACTGAAGGGTTCTCGCAATACAGGGCAATGCATCAATAATGGAAACCTTGTTGTCATTCATGACATAATTCAGCAGACCATTGGCCTTCTAAAGCGATACTTCTGCTCTGAAAATTATCCTGAGCCATCTAATTCATTGTTGTCTGCTGCATGTTCCACAAAGAGACAACAATGTGTATCACCTCTTGCCAGCAGCAGTGGACCAGGAGGAGGAAGAGGTGAAACCAACATCAGGAACCTCTTTCTGGATGGCAGTACAAGAACATCTGCTCCAACTATAGTTAGTGATTACAATTTCCATTTCATCACTGTGCCCATCCTACTTCCCTCTGGTGATCATAACAGTGTATTTTTGGCCAAATAGCAGCATACAAGACAACACTAACTCAGCATTACAAATTATCCATTTAGTTGTTATAAAATCAATGTGCACATTGACAAATGTCCCTTGTGGAACTGGATGTTCTAGTTCTTGCGTCTGCCTTTGACAGTCTTAGTCTTCCCACGTAATGCTCTCTCATTGAGTTTACTATGATTGGTAGAGACTATTGTTGTTCTTGGCAGATACACTTGAACAGCTAAGAGCTTGGAAGTCCAAGTATCAGACTGTGCCATCTTGCCCTAAGCAGAAATAGTCTGGGACAGTTCAGTGACAGGCAAAAACAAAGACACTGGAAGAATGGCAGAGGTGGGAGAACAAATGCTGTTATCCCAAGAAAGGAACCTGGTGCCATATTGACTCCTTCAGATGGAACTTTATAATCTGGTTTATTGACTGGCTGTGGTAATGAAGTAGTAGCATGAAATGTATGTTCTGCCTGAATTAGGCCAAATGTGCACAGGGTTAGCAGCATATCACCATCCTATTCCTCATTTTCAAATGCTATCCAATGTGGTCTGAGTTAGAACAGATATAGAATAAAGAGCAGTAAGTACAGGAACAGGCCCTTCGACCCACGATATCTGTGCCAACTATGATGCTGAGCTAAACTAATCCCAATTGCTTGCACATGGTCCATACGTTTCTATTCCTTGCCTGTTCATGTATCTGTCTCAATTTTTTTTAAAATTGCTGTTATTTCTGCTTCTACCACTACCCCTGCAGTGCGATCCAGTCACCTACCACTCTCTATGGCAAACAAAACTTGTTAAGCAAATCACCTTTAAACTTTCCTCCTCTCACCTGAAAGCTATTGTCTCTAGTATTTGACATTTTCACCCTGGTTAAAAGACTCTATCTAACTTATCTATGCCTCTCATAATTTTAAGTACTTCTATCAGGATGCCCTTTAACCTCCAATGCTTCAGTGAAAACAACCCATGTTTGACCAACCTCTCCTTTCAGCTCATACTCTGCAATTCAGGCAACATCCTAATTAATATCTTATGCACCCTCTCCATAGCCTCCACACCCTTCCTATCGTGTGGCAACCAGAACTGCACAAAATACTCCAAATGTGGCTTAACCAAAATTTTATACAACTGCACCATGACCTCCCAACTTTTATACTCAATGCCCACCCAATGAAGGCAAGCATGCCATACACCTTCTTTACCACGCTATCCACTTATGTTGCCACTTTCAGTGAGCTATGGACTTGCACCCCAAGATCCCTCTGTAAATCAATACTACAAAGAGTCCTGCTCTTTACTGTATACTTTCCTTTTACATTTGACATCCCAAAATGCATCACCTTACACAAGTCCAGATGAAATTCCATCTGCCATTTTTTCCAACTTATCCTCCAGTATCCTTTGACAACCTTTCTAACTATCCACAACACCACCAATTTTCATGTCATCTGCAAACTTACTCATTAATGAATCTACATTTTCATCCAAATCATTAAAAAAAGATTTACGTATTACAAACAAGAGAGGTCCCAGCACTAATCCTTGAGGTACAACAGTGGTCACAGATCTCCAGTCAGAAAAATTGCTCCTCTACCACTATCCTCTTGGTCTTCTATGACCAAGCCAATTTTGGATCCAATTTAGCAACTCACTGTCAAAGCTATGTGACTTAATCTTCTGGACCAGCCTGCCATGAACTTGAAACTTGCTCCTGGACATTCTGCAATTACTACTGTTTGTCAGAAGTATCTTGGATAAAAATACTGATATACTTGTGCAGCAAAATATTTTAAAAGCAAAACAGCATTCACAGTATGTCATGAGCTGTTTAGAAATTGGCCTTTGATTTAAAACTAAATCAAACATTCATTCCAAATTTGACTGTTCATGATGAGAACATTTTTTGCTATGTTCCACATTTGAGTACTAATGAAAATGTAAAATATATTTTGGTACTGTTCCAGAGAATAAATTTCACTCTATGAAAATTTAAAGGTATGATCTCATTACAGGCCAGATTATAAAGAAAAACAATGAAGGTCTCAAAATCATGCCACGGTAATCTTCTAAGTCCAATTTAACACTTCCATTTGAAATTTCTTTGCCTGCTTTTAGTGAAGGACTAAACTTCAAACAAGTTAACAGTCACTAAAACCTGTTCACTAAAATCCAAAACAAAATTTCATTGCAGGCATTTTAAAATGGCATGAAGTCAGTAGTAAATTGTATTATCTGTTCTCATAGTTTGGCATCGTGTAAAGTACTCCAAGTGTAATAATGTAGTTCATTTTGTCAAGTGATTCTGTTTTGTTGCCATTCTGCATTTGGCTGCTTGACTCAGGAATTCAATCAGCTCTTGGATATTTTCAATTTACAAGTGATTAATTATGCATATCAATTCCATGATTAATTGGAACTTTGAAATGTGCAGATGATTGGCTCAACACAAGCGACAATGGGCACTCAGCAATGGCTTCAATTGTCATGTAACATGATTGATGAATAAACTTGCTGAACTTGGAGGACCACTGTCACCATTAATTAAAAATAGAACAAGTTATCATAATACCAAGCACAGTTGGCAATTTTTCAGGATGATGTATATAATTGTTAACATGTAATTAGTATCATGAATTATCATCAAGAAAGCATGTATAAGCCCAGCACCTATGGTATTTAAACAACAATCATGAGCAGTAGATGTCTGGCCGTATTGCTAAGACAATGAAGTAAAAAGAAAAAAAACCTTTCTCTTGTAGAGGCCCCCTCTGAAATATTGTAACTGCTTTTCGTCATCTCATATGGTGAGAGATACAGATGCTCTGTCAAAGATCAGAGAAGGGCAATTGGATTGATCATTTCACAGACTGGAAGAGCTCCTTGTCTTGAGAAAGAGAGAAATAAAATAGCATGACAAGAAAGTTATGCTGATCAATAAAACATAACTGTTTAGGTCAAGCTGGAGTATTGCATCTGATTTTCTACCTTGTATTTTGGGAAGAATGTCCAGGCCTTGGACAGAATGTAGATGTGCTTTGCTAGATGAGTACAAGGGAATGTTCTCCCTGGAGCAGAAAGAAAAGTTACATTTGATAGAGGTGTTCAACATGTAACTAGAGAATCTAGAAAGGATAATTGGAAAAAAAAGCTGAATGTTGGATGAGACTTTTTTTGAAACATGGTGAGTTTTTCGGATCTTGAAATGCACATTGTAAAAGGGTGAGGGAAGCAGATTCCAAAATAACTTTCAAAAAGATAAGTAATTCAAGGGGAAAATAAGTTATAAGACTCTGCAGAAAGACCAGAGAAGTAAGACTAATTGGAGAACCCCTTCAGAGCCAGCTCATGCATGAAAACCACATGATCTCTTTATCTATTGTGCAGTTCCATGAAAATGAAACGCTTGGCTGAGCCAAGCTGGTATTAATTATTAAAAATAAACTTAAAACCGACCTTGCAATCATTGGTTTACAACCTATGGCAGAACCAAAATATTCACTTGTAATCAGACAATAATCTTAGCCTGATCTTTGAGCATGATACCAATCAAAGAGCTTGTATTTCTCTATTTGAGACAAAGTGATTTTGTTCACTTATGGTGTACTTAACAGTGCTATTTGTACAGAACTTTTGGCAGATCTTACCTCTGCCTCTTTCCTGTAAAATATTTCATATCTCTGGATGGTTTGTTTTATTGAAGGCAGGGAAAAAACTTCAGGGAAAGAAAGTAATGAAAAGAAATTAAAGATCTGAAGAGGAAAGAAATAATTTTGGGGGGCTTTCTGCATTAAACAAATACATCAGGTGATGAAAGGGTTATCATGTCACAAGCAGCTAAAGATATTTGGAGTTTAGAAGAAGGAGCAGTGAACTTACTGAAACATATAAGATCCTTAGGGAGCATAACAGAGTCGATGTTGAGATGTTTCCACTCTTGGGATAATCTGGAATGTGGGGACAAAGTTAAAAGTTTAGGGGGAGTCATTTAAAACTGAGGTTCACAGGAACTTCTCGCCGAGGCTGATGAATCTCTGGAATTCTCTGACCCGGAGGTTGATGGAGGCTAGATCATTGAAGCTATTTAAAGAGGAAGACAATGACTATTTGTAAGATCAAGGAATTAGCACATATGAGGCCAGGGACAGATCAGCTTTGATTATTTTGAGTAGCAGACAGGCTTGAGAGGCTGAGTGGCCTGCTTCAGTTTCTATTTTCTTATGCTATGTGATCTTTAAATGAAAATAATAAGATACACATAAGTGATAAACAACCAATATTATTTTAAGCAACTTAATTCAATAGCCACAAGAGAAAAAATATCTCAGAATTCATGTTGAGTGTGAACCATGGAAAAGCCAGTTATGATCTGAATATATTTTGCCCACACCTTTCTTTGTGGTAATATTTGTCTTCAACCAGGAACTTACTTTATGTTTTGATAACATAGTGGATCCTACATGATGGCCTTGAGGAACAGCCCACATAGTCTAAAATAGCCTATTTCTCGTGGAGGAAGATTATTTTACTGGCATCGTTCAGCAATCCTGCTACTAAGTAATAAGTTTTACTTTCTACATCCAGGTTTAAGGATAGACCTTACCACTCACCTTTTCCACTACCCCACTACCCCATCCCCATCCACCTCCACCTCCCAGATTATTATGAAGATAATTACATAAGTGGTGTCTTGATACTTAAATAATTGTTGCAATTCAGATAACTAATGCTGAGGTGCTGTGACTGTTTGTGCATGCATCTTTTTGTGCATGTTTTAAAATTATTGGTCCCGACTGTAAGCTAATTCAGAGCAGTTTGACCAGCTGCACTGTGCTGTGGCCAACTTAGATAATACAACTGAACTTGGCGATCAAGACTGAATTTTTGGAAATTGCCCTGCTTTAAATGGATTTATTGTGTTTGGTATTCATTTAAAGTCCAGTCTTTAGTGTGACTTATCTGTCGTTTAAACAAGATTTCCTGCTGCATGAAAGGGAATTTTGGCAAATGTGCTACATGCAACTTGTAAATGTGGAAGTGAAATTGACTTGTATTTTCTCTACCTAGAGAAGAGTTTCTAAAATTTGAATCACATTTGTTTTAAAAGCTAATGAATGTTCTTAAATACCAGATAGATAAACAACCAATATTACTTTAAGTAACATTGGTTGTTTAACTATATGGTATTTAAGAGCAAGTTACAAAGCTTGTGGTTTGGTTTAACAATCTATTCAAAAAGAACTAATATCTTAATTTCGAAGAAAACAAATATCTGAGCCACATCTGTTTTCTCCAAAGATGAATCAGAAAAATAAAAGACTAGCTACTTAACTGAGATAGGTTGTGAAGTTCTGTATAAGGAAGAACTGAGAATTTCTTGACAGTATATCCTCTAATTTGTTTTAACTTCAACTGTATGGTGTATAAAGTCAGCTAAAATGTCAATTGAGCACAAAATGATCTGAATCGAGAAGTAGTAATTGATCAACTGCAGCTTTTGAACATTGTGAGCTCAAGATCCAGTGCTCTTAAATATAATATAGTTTTCATTCACAAATTATAGTTTGGTTTATGATTTATTTTGAAAGGTAATGCACCACTGACCAATCCTGTTTACATCTGAGAAATAATTTTAGCTTGTTTAATCTAGTTGAGCAAAGAAACCTACACATTGAGCTTGTGTAGAAGATTTTTCTCCCATATCCACCTCTGTTTCTAAGGGGGTGTAAACTTTCAATTAGCTTTGTGCTGAATATTCTTCATGCACAAAGAGACAATGTGATAATTGTCATTCTAATAAATAATAATGCACACTGAACTTTTTGTTGTCTTAGCAAATAAATAATGTAATCAAATTAGACTTGAAACCTCATTTAACATTATATATTAAGAAATATTAATACCTTTCAACTTGAAGAAAATTTCTACACTAAATTATTCAGCCATGAAAGAAACTATTCGATATTATGGTATGAAATTGATTCTTCATTTTGTTTATTTGAAAGAAATACTCCACATTCTATCAGTCTACATTAAAGCTGCTTGAAAATAATTAACATGATATCCAAGTGCATGTAACAAACGTTCTTGTTAAATATCTATATTATCTTTGATTTCTCAGTTGGTCATTAATAAAGATTATATTTTCAGCTATTGTGACTTTTTCATTTTACCTTTATATCATTAACTTGTATCAACATCAAAATTGTTCTCAAATGCCCAGGAAGGGTTGTATTGGTAAATGTTAATGCTTGGATACGGAGTTAAGATAATATGATTCCTTAAGTGCAGTATTGCCTGTCTTAATGATTAATATCCAAGGGAGATACTTTCATTAACAGTGTATGATTTGGCTATAAAATCTCCCAACAATACTCTGTGTCTTATTTTCAAATTATTTTAGATTTTGCTGCTTTTCATATATACAGATCTATTTGTTCCTTCAATTCACACGTACAAGAGGAATAGAATGATGTGAGAATTTTATTTAAAGGCTATCAAAATAAAAGTGACTCAAAATGTTATGAATGTTTGAGACCTTTCAGAAGAGTTGGACGATGCTTGAGGAGAAAGTTAAAATGTGTAATGGATGTGGCTTGGGTGGGATTGTTTTATCTTTCTTACTTTCCATCCTTGGCAAAAATGGTAGCACCTGGTTTATTAAGCAATTTTATCAGCTAAGTTTTTAACTTGCTTCTTAATATTGCAGTAACAAAATCATATCTTAAGATTGTTGAGAAAATTAATTGATTTATTGTAAACCTTAACCTTAAGAAATGAATTTAGTTCATAGTAACATGATAAGAGGATAGATATTTTCTTCAGTGATTTAAATTAGCTTAACCACACAAATTTTCCAATTGCATACAGAAAGAAAATCAATTTATGGCACAAATATGATGCGATTTCAAAGTTCAATTAATGTCATTTACCATTTGACCACTTGACCTGTAATTGTTAGAATTTCCTGGTCTGGATGTCAAAGTATGATTAAAAGGCAAGCTATGTTATACATAAGCTTTCAAGACCATGTTCAAACAAAACTTCTTATTATATTGTGTTTTTTTAACGACACTATGTTAAGATATTGGCATGCTGAATTTTCAGAACATATTTTTATTTTGATTTTGCTTGTGGTAAATGTTTCAGCTTTTTGACGATTATGAAAATTAACAGCTAAAATTAATATTTAATTTTGTTTAGATGCACCAGTTAACAAGTTAAAGAATATGACTTGCATTTATCAACCTAAAAACATGGGACCATAAGAAATAGAAGCACAAGTAGGCCATTCAGCCATTCAATAAGACATTGGCTGTCCCTTGCCTTAACATTTCCTGCATTAGCCCAGTATTCCTCGATTCCTTTAAAGTATTCAAAAGTCCATTGATCTCTGCCTTGAGTATACTCAGTGACTGAATCTTCGTAGCCTCCTTGGATAGAGAATGCCAAGTATTTATTACCCCCTGGCTGCAGAAATTTCTCCTCATCATAGTTTGAATAGTCAATGTCTTTTATTAAGACTATGACCCCTGGTTCTGGGCACTATAGCCAGGTGAAAGATCAACCCAACATCTACCTGTCATGCTGTAAGGACTTAGTAGTGAAAGGGAGGGAAAGCAGAATGAGGGAAAGAATGGGGTGGGGGAAGTGCAGGGGTGGGGAATGAGGGGCAGATGCATCAAGAGCTCAGTTGTTCTGAGGTACAGAGTCTAGTTTAGAGACTCAAATGGAGCCCACAATTGAAAGCAGGACTGAACCAGGACTGAAAATATTTATTTTCCCCACTTTTCACACTTTTCCCTTTATCTTTCCCCTTATCTCTTGCCCTCTTCTTTTCTCCCACTTTCCCTCTCTCTCTTCCCCACTCTGTTCTCCCTTCTGCTTCCTTATCTCTTTCTCACCCTCCCCACTTCTGCAAGTCTTCCCCACCCCTTCTGTCCCTGTTCTTGTCCTTGCCTTTGCCTGCTTTCTCTTTTCTTCCTTCACCCTTTCCACCCAGTCTTTTGACCATCTGTAAATATATAAAAATACATTAAATTGGAGGGTTGGAGAAGGGATTTCTCTATTCTAATTGGGTTCTACAGCCGGACTTTGTTTTGATGCAAAACTGGTGAACTTACTTCAAGCAGATGGAATTCAATGAGAATTTGATACACCTTATTACCTATGGAATACTTGTCTGTTTTCATCAGGCAGCTGAGAGCTGTGCAAATTGTGTTTCACAAGTGGCTGCTCTTCTCTCAATTATGCCTTCTCTTTTGACGCAATGATAGATACATCATTATTGATTTTCTTCAATAGTAAAATTACCAGTTTGTCTTTTTAACCCAGGTTTTGTTCATAAAGTGTAATTATGCTTATTCATGTTAGATAAACTCAGTGAATGGAAATTCATTGTTCTCTTTCCTTCAGTCACTTGCATGTTTCTCCTGTTATTTTAATTACACTGCATTCTCTATTCTCCATTTGATAGAGTTTGTAATTTATTTGCTATATTAAGCTGAATGAAAATTGTCAGTTTCACAACCTTTTAAAATATTAACTTCTGTCTTCACACAAGATGCAGTGATCCAGAGGCTTTTATTGGATTCATATCTTCATAATCATTTTGTTTATTTTCATCAGGCAAATGCCATGTATAACTATCTTGTGGAAATGTTGTAGAAATTTGCAGACTAATAAATATCATTTTGCCTTGGGCTATGTTAATTGCCCCTCTCCACACATTCTGAGATAGTGATGTTTAGCTACCTTCTGGAATAGCTGTAATACAGTCCTTTTGGTGATTGTGTTCTGTTGATGGTGTTAGATAGAACCAATGTTTGTCCAGCAGTATGTGCAGTCTTACTGAAGTGCTTCACAACATCAGTGGGTTCTTGCTTGTGGCCCTTTTTGACAGAGGTTACCACACTGAGAGATGTTGTCAAGTAATTTTTGTGAGTTTCTGCAGTGTTTGCCATAGATGGTAAACAGCACATCTACAGTGTATCATTGGTGGAGGGGGAAATTTTGGATCAATGGTATGAATCCCAATGATGTTCTATTCTGGATGGTACTGCAGTTTGTGAATGTCTTTATTCAGAAGACTGTTGAATATTCTGGCTTCTAACTTGTGTTTTGTATATATTATAACAACACTGAGGGTCATAGAATCATACCATACAAAAACAGGCCCAACTGGTCCCTGCTGACCAAGATGCCTATCCAAGCTAGTCCCATTTGCCTGCATTTGGCCCATATTCTTCTCAACCTTTCCTATCCACGTACCTGTCCATTCAAAAGAAGAGTTTGATGTCCTTACCCATCACTGTAAAATTGCCCTGAACTTGTTGCCACAATGTTGAAGACTTGTTGGCAAGGGACTGCTCTGTAGCATTTGTTGCAATACAGCCACTCAAACCTAACAGAACTGGATGCAGGTGGTATACCTTCTTCAGGATCCTGATCTTCACTGGCATGACCTGAGTACTAGCAGAGTTTCTGATGTTTTGAAATACTTAAAATGTACTAAAACTGAAGGAATATGTGAATTAAGAAAGGTTAAAACATTTACTCACAATTAAACACAATAATTAAATATAAGAATTTACCTTCCCCTTTATTTTATTGTTTATAACCCACAATCTTCACTGAAATTGAATTGCTAATACTGCCCCGGTTCTACCCTCACATAGGATCCAATTGGTTGATTTCCCAAATGTAAGTGGTGTGGAATCTCAGCAAGATTAAACTCTGTAGTGGACTGTCTCAACTTTGATGAAGGCCATCAACCTGAAGCATTAACTCTGTTTCTCTCTCCACGGATGCTGGCTGAACTGCTGAGTATCCCTGGCATTTTATGTTTTTGTTTATGATGGATTGGGTAATTTATTTTATTAGCTTGTCCATGTTTGGACTGATTCCGGCTCAGACAGACAGGAGATCCAAATTAAAAGTTTTTGAAAATGTATAAATGAGTTCTGAATAATTAAATGACCAAACCAAAAAAATGCTCTTTAACTTTTCAATAATATGCATAATTTAAACACTTTACTAGGCTTACATGCATGAAGGGTTTACAGGATTGCCATTTTCTGTTGTCACTGAAGGAAATGTCTTCCTGAAAGTGGGTTTGAGGTACTTTGTCACAAAGGAGTGGCCAAAGCTTTATTTCTTTTTGTGATGAAAGCTTGGTACATTCACTGGGGCAAGCAGAGAAAAATTCCTTCTTTATTCAAAAAGGAATAGGGAAATGGAGAGTGAATATGAAAATATACATTCAAAAAATGAACAATAATCATTCTTACAGTGCACTCAAGCTAGTTATTATCAATACATTTTATTTTATATTGCAAATATAGCCAAAGAACTGTGGAGATAATGAAAGGGGATATCAATATGATATTATATCTGTATTTTGGTGTAGAGCAAAACTTTTAGTGTTAGTAGGGATCAATAACTTTATCAATTGATTCTTTCATTCCCACCCAGAAGACATGTCACAATTATCAATGAATTGTGACTCCTTGTGAAGTCATAAGTGAAGCCAAGGCATCACTTTAGCATCTCATTTGAGATATGGTACCTTTGATAGTACAGCACATCTTCTATGCTACACGAAAGTGCTGGCCTGAATTATGTGATCAAGTCTCCGTGACTAAGGCTTTAACCCACAGTCTTCCAATTCTAACACAAGGGCTCATCATCCTTGTTTCAATAATCTTCCCAGTGAATAACTTGGTCATTGTTTCTGTTTTGTAACAATACAGAACAATGTTGGGAGATAATTCACGTGACTTGGACTGTTGATTGCCAAAATCGTCCTGGATTAATTATTATCAAATGTTAGTTTTAAGAAATAGTATAAATCAGTGAAAGCAGCACACCTAGATCTGGAGTGAAGAGGAAGCTTGGGAGATTTATTTTCCTGTTCCTTTTTCTAACAATAAGGGTAAAGTATTTTAATACTATTTAACATGGCAGCTATAGTCCAGAAATTATGCTGTAAATTCAGCCTGTGTGCTGTTCCATTCCAAACTTATTCTCAAAAATTTCCTGCAAAATTAAATTGAATATGTCACAACAAGCATAATGAAACTTTAGAAGCATTGCAAACAATGACTGATTCAATCGACATCAATGCACTAATTGAGCAGATCAGTACTGGCATGATCTGAGTCTTAGACTTTTAAATTCCAGATCATTTATCTGTACTGAACTTTATCATTTGCTGAAATTTGTTAAAGATACTTCAACTGTTCAGGAATAGTCTAACATATGGATTTTTTTTATTATTACTAATTTAGAGGATAACTTTCACAATTTAAGCTTTCTAAAAAAATCTCATGAGTAAAATTGGACATTGTTTTGCATATTTTTTAAGTGAGAGATCATGGGGAAAATAAAATGGGTTCAGGGAGGATCATTAAAATGGGTGCATGAAGGCCAGCATGGATTGTGCTAAAAGGACTCTTTCCGTGCTGTATTGTCTTTATGACTGGAAAGTTAGCAGTGCCATAAAGTGAGCTGTTCCAATTCCTGGAAGTTTTTTTGACTTCCCAAGAGAATTATGTTTCCTACGCTTGATATTTTATCTTTAAGAACCAATGAAGGCTTTGACTGGGATCCACCAGAAAAAGAACTTTTATCCTGGCACTTCGCACAATAGTGCACTGACGCAGTTACTTGCATGAT
Source organism: Rhina ancylostomus (assembly GCA_030265395.1). Taxonomy (NCBI): domain Eukaryota; kingdom Metazoa; phylum Chordata; class Chondrichthyes; order Rhinopristiformes; family Rhinidae; genus Rhina; species Rhina ancylostomus. The sequence goes on along the minus strand of JARFYF010000094.1, from coordinate 26,598,653 downwards.
CAGCATTGTTTTATAAACATACTTTTGGTGGTGTTTTCAATTGTTTTGCTCCAATATTATGCAGCAAAACATTTGAAAACACAATTCCCTGCAATGCAGAAGGCAATGAATGTACTCTGGCCCAGTCTGGATGAATTTTTGATGTTGGGGAACTCAGTAACATCTGGATGTTCCTGTGCAATTGGTTGTTAAAACAGAGATTTCTTGGCTGCCACATTTCCACATCAGCTCAGATGAGTTGAGTTGCATGTAAATGACTCGAACTACTGCAGGATGTGCATAAAATGGTACAGCTTTGAAGTGAGCTGGGACAAGATTTCCTAATAGGCATCCACAATTTTAATATATTTCCTCTGTTAAAATAAACTGGGCTTTAAATAGTTCACTGTAGAGGAATACCTGTTACATAAATAATAGCCATTCCGATTCCTTCAGAGCTTGGAATATGTGATTTTATTGGCAAAGCTATTCGATTAGGCTAATGGTTGTGGCTACCATCCATCTCAATTAGAATATCAATATAATACTTCTGGAAAGGGTTCCTGTCTCTGTAAAAGGTCACATCATTTTCATGAAAATTAAGTAGCTGAACAAGTAATGCTACAAAAACATTAAAATAACTGTCAAGAAAGAGGATTTTATTGTGATAAGTTAATGTGCCACATGTCTCAACTATGAATAGATTTATGTGGCTTGTGTTTCTTTCTCTATTGTCAGATCAATCAGAATTTACCCCCACCCCATACAGGGTTTGCAAGAAGTCCAGAGCATGAAACTTGTCCTGCAGTGTGGATAGTAAGAAAGATAAATGAGGATCTGGGTTTGAGCTCATTCTTTAGAAAACATAATGGGTTACAGATGGAACTTCTGCTCTGGGGTTGGTTGCGGGGGGTGGTGGAATATCATATGATTAGAATTCTAGTGATTTGTGACTTTTACTGCCAGATTGTACAGAATTAACATTTTAAAGAATTTTATATGGTTGAGGAAAGAATCTGATTTAAGTAGTTGGGTAATATACACATCGCTTAAATGAATGCCGCAACATCATTTAATTAACTATATGGACAAACACTTTAATAGAACAGTGTTTACCCTGGCCTAAGTAGACTCTGTTCCCTGGGGATATTTGCTCCATCAATCTGGCTAACATTTTGCCAATACTAAGTACTGCTGAAATCTTCAGCAGCAAAATTAAAATGCACATGAAGGGAATAAGAGCCTGACCAGAATCTATGACCCATGAGGTGCTGCTGCAGTCATGCATTTGAATCCTATCAATGTATATCACACAGTTTCTGTAGAGATTTATATGGATTGAAAGATGTCATTTTGGACACTGTATTAATATCAGTATAACTACACAGTATTAATATCAGTATAACTGGGTTTTTGGATATTGATCTTTAATGTGGTCATTTCACCTTGATTTGCTTTCTCATTTGTGATTACTGATCATCATGACATACCTGGTTTTAGCAAATTATACTGAAATAATGTCAGCATCAGCAATGGCTCAGTTTGTAGCATATTCACCCCTGGATCAGGTTGTGCATTGAAGTTGCTTTCCTGAGACTTGAACACAAAATCCAGATGGATGTCACAGTAGATGAGGGAGTGCTGACTTTCAGATATAGTGTCAAGGCCACATAGACATGAAAAGTCTCATGACACTCTTTTTCAAAGAAACATAGGTGAGTTATCCTTGATGCACTAGCCAATATTTATCTTGCAAAATATGGAAATTGGCTCCCATCGTCTCAACATTACCATGGCAACAACATTTCATAGTTTTTTTTGTAATTTGGCACATCCTGGAAGGAGTGTGAAAGTTGCTATTATTTAGATGCAATTCTATTTTCTTTGATAACAGGCACAGGCTGTTCAAATTATTTAGGTCAGAGGAGCAGCTAAAGAAAGTATGAATCACTTATAGTCTTTGAGTCTTATTCAGATAATATGCTTTTGTTCTGTTGTGCTGAGTTTTTTGAACATTTGTAATGCAAGAAAGGAATTTACCTTTTTGAAATGTTTTTGCAAACAATTAAAGAACACAAGAGGTAGGAATGATAGGAGCACAGGACAGGAATGGGAGAAGGACCTAAAAGAAGAAATTAAAAGAATCATCCCTGATAACTGTTATCTGTGTTTGGCCCTAATCCCACCTGAACTAGTTAAAGCTAGCCAAGACTCATGGGGCATCATAACTAAGATTTCTTTTTACAAGTTTACTGAAACAAAATAACACAATTATTAATATAATTTAAAATATTACAAATAATGTAACAAAAATTGCAAGCAACTATAAAAAAATTAAATGATCTGAGAAATGTGAAAAACTATAATAAACAACCATGCACTGCTGCAATTGGTGTGCTCTTACAACTTTACATCTCTTAACTTTTAATTGGAACTTTAACTCCTCCATAATTAGCTCTATCTGTGATATTGGACATGACTTACCCCTGTGTTGGCCCTCTATGCAGATTAATCTGACCTACTTGTAGTTTCTTTGCAATTTGCTCCAGTCTACCTCCTATACCCTCCTTTTTCCAATAGGAAAGAATCATCCCCACGGCAATTAATTGATGCAAACTACTCCCTTTATGATTGTCACTTTCATGCTCATTTTATTCATTATAAATTTGTACATCCGATCAGTCCAATTAATCCTATGTCATCAATTTTCACCAAAAAGTTGTTGTGGTGGGGAAGAACTCTGGGCTAATCAGCACCTGGAGATTTTTATTCCACAGATTGCAAAGACTTTGTGGCAGGAAAGATGATGTAAATTGTGTCCTTGGGTTAATCTTGTTTGGGAATTGCAGACAATGCTCCAGCTGTGGCCTAACTAATGTTTAATATGGTTGTACCACACTTCCCTGCTTTTATATTCTATGCCCCATCTAATCAAGGCAAATATCCTACCTGCCTTTTTAACTACTGTATCTTCATGGGCTGCTGCTTTAAGGGTTCCTTGGACATGTACAACACATTTCCTTTGTTCCTTGGTCTTTCCAGTCATTGTATGTCCCAACCTTATTAGTCCTGGCAAAATGCATCACCTCTCATTTTCAGGATTAAGTTTCATCTGCCATAGCTCCTCCCATCCTGTGAACTTATTATTCAGTAACCTTCCGCATTATCAACACCATCACCAATTTTTGTGTCATCTTCAAAATTATTAATTACACCTCCCACATTTACATTCTGATGGTTAATTTATATATTAAATTTCAAAGGTCCCAGCACCAATCCTTGCAATTTACCACTGGTCACAGTCTTCTACCTCCACACTTAGTGATCTTGTCAAAACATTCAGTCAGTTTCATCTAACGTAAATAGCATGTAAAAAAGAAAAAAAAACTACTCAAGGCACATGTAGATCTCACATAGACAGAAATATACAATAACAATTTATAATAACGTATAAGAAAATACCAGAGGAATTAAACAAATGCTTTCTTGTCTGTCTTCATGGAAGATGGGACCAAAAGAAAACTCCCAGAACTACTGGAGAACTAATATCTACTGCAGCAGAGTAATTATAATTAGTTAAAAAAAAGTATCATTAGAATTTAATGAGCCTGAAAACGAATACATCTCAAGGATGCATGCTTAGCCTGCTGCTTTACTCTCTCTACACTCATGACTGTGTAGCTAGACACAGCTCAAACACCATCGATAAATTTGCTGATGACATCACTGTTGTTGGCAGAATTTCAGATGGCAATGAGACAGTGTACAGGAATGAGATAGATCAGCTGTTGGA
>JARFYF010000094.1:26363530-26374216 GCA_030265395.1 Rhina ancylostomus | reverse complement strand
TTGGTCTGAGATCATTGAATTTGTTGTTGAGACTGGAAAGCTATAATGTGCCAAGTTGAAAGATGAGTTTGATGGAGTGTAGGAGGATGAGAACAGTGATGTCAAAGTACAGGGGATTCAGGGACTTAAAGTAACAGATGGCTGGGAGCATGGGAGCCATGCCTATGAACTTAATGAAGGCGTCCTGCAAAGTGCTCACCCAATCTACCTCTGGTCTCATCAATGCAGGATATTTGTTTCTTGGCTGTCCTTGCAGGCTGTGTGACTAAGGGTAAAGCATGGTGACCAGGGGATGCTGATGTGAAAGATGTAATCTTGCGTGCCAGAATTCAAAAGCCTTCAAAGCAACTTTTTGGCAGCAACAGCTTGTAGCTTTTTACTTTAGATTTATCTGCCTGAAATAAGAATTCAATATTGGAATTTATTATAAACTACGGGTCCATTTATTTATGCATCACAATTTCATCCCACTCACCGTGACAGATTTTCATTTGGTTATCTTTGCTTTACAGAATAATGGGTAATAAAAGTTTATCCTTAATATAGTACAGAAGAATTATTTCATTGAATCTTGGAATATTCAAATCAATCTGGGATAAGATTTTAGGAACAAAGAAAGAGGTGAAATAGTTTGGCAGAACCTTTTTTGTTTACTGTTTCTTCAATGTTTTTCAGTGTATTGTAAAAAAAAATTATGCGAATGATCAACATTATTAAAGCACATAGTCCCATTCATCTCAGGATATCCCAAAGAGCTCCAGCAGGGTAGACTTGGTGAATGGAGAGGAATAACTGCAAGGGACCAAAGTATGGACAAGTCATTTACCTGTTTTTAATTGCGGTTGCTTAAAGGCTTTTAGTGCTTTAATCTTTTTATTTTATCTTTTAATAACAATATTTTCTAATTTATTTGCTTTTTAACAGTTAGTAAATGTTTTTGAATATCAGAGACACTTAGAAACTTTCAATGTCGTTTACAACAATTAACTAAACCAGTGCTGTGGCTTAGCTGGCTAACAAAGTTTATGTTCTCCTCTTTGTTGTTCTACAATCATGGCTTGTTCTATCCTCTCTACATGCTGGTGTCATGTTGCACAAGGTCCTGCTGCTGTGCAGGGCCTCACTGTTTTTGATTGAGGCAAGTTTGGATAGCAAGCCAATACTAGCAGGACCAAAAGATGGGTTCCTACATACCATGTATGTCAGTGGTGAGCACAGAGAGCACACTGTTGGCAGCGAGCTCTGGACAACTTTGCTGCATAGTTTGGACCCATTCAGGAAAAATCTCTCACAGCAAACTAGAATGGGCATTAAGACCAGACATCAGCACCATACTTTTCCCAGAGTAGATTTATAACAAGGTAACACACCTTGTCTTAAAACTAAAAATATGGAAATACTCAGCAGGTCAGGTAGCATACATGGAGGGATAAGCAGAGTTGATGTTTAAGTCAGTGACCTTTCATCATCTACTACCCTGTTGTTTTCCTTCAGCTTCACATCTGCCTCTACTTGAACTATTTGCCTGCCTTTCACTTAAAGGGGCTGCATCAACTACATTCAGCTGAAAACCTCTTAAAAATTCTGCAAAGTCTGTCTTTAATTCCCTTATCACCAGTTACCTAACTAAAAAAAAACATATACTATTCTCCCTTTTGGGAAAACCTTCATAATATTGAAAACTCCATTATTTATCCTAGCTTTTTTTCTGCTTCACTGGAAACTGTTCTGGTGTCTTAAATCTTTCCTCGTAATTACAGTTTCACATAATTTCATACTCTTTTTATAATGCTGCTACTAAAACTACAAATGGTGCTCAGACTGTGGCTTTGTATGAACTTAATTATGTTGGTCTGCCTCTCTTGGTGCTATCTGTGACCAATTAGTGTGCAGCACTATGTTGGATACCTTTGTCATCTATACTTTCTCAGGTCCCTCTTTATGATTAACCAGACAAATATCAGCAATACTTTTGGCACAGATTCAGAAAGGAGAGGAAATTGAGCCTTGTCTGGAACTTGAAGATGTTTTCACCACAACTGTGCATTAAGATAGAAGAAAAAAAATTAACCCAGAAGCATACACACAGTACTTTTTGAGATGGGAGTAGTAGGGAAAAAAATAATTGGTTTGTCACTAATTAGAATAGTTTTGTGACATGGTGGACAGCATATTGCTCTTTGTCTCTGGAACAGGTCTATTTTGGCATCTGTTTGCACATAGCTTTTTGCACAAGTTAGTGTCTCAAATTTGTCTTTGATTTCTCTCTTTATCCCACTGATTGTCTCATGTTAGTGCTGCTCACTTCTTCCATTTAATCATTTTATTTTCAACATTATGTGTCATTCTATCCTTCTCTATGTAGTGTGTGTAGGGGTATGGGCGGCAGGGATTTGGGAGGAATGTACCTTGTTATGGCCCTTGCACTGTATTTGTTTACCTGTGCTGCACTTTCTCTGTAACACGATATTCTGCATTCTGTTATTGCTTTTCCTTTTGTACTACTTCGATGCACATAGGCTTTGAAATGATCTGTCTGGATGGCATACAAAACAAAGCTTCTCGCTGTATCTCCGTACATGTGACAATAATAAACCAATAATCAATTACCAATGAGGGAAGTGCTTTTTTGCCAGCTTTCCTTTGTTTGTATTCACTTTAATGTTCTTAATATTTCTACTTTTGACCAAGTGTCCACATCTGAAAATGTAATAAATGTATTATCCCAACTGTTGCTGTCTGACTAGCTGTGATTCTTATATGTTCAAAAGACTAGATTCTTGTAAATTACCTGCTCATTCTATTTTATTTGCTGTTTGTATTCTATTTCCTTAAATGTACTACTTAGAACAATAAGTTACAGTTATGGAATTTTCAGTTGAAAAACAATTTTTCTTAACTTCCTCTTACTTTAGCTTGTCCAGCAGGCAAAACAAAGGTCTGGTCACCCTGTAATTTGCACTAATTATCAATACATAGGGCCAATTAGCAAGTGGCTTTTATTAATGAAACAAATGTGGGGCAAAAATATTTACCGTGCCACCAATATGTTGCAGCAAGTTGTAACTCTCTCCATTTTTTATCTTGTGCAAAATCTTTAAGGTACCTTTATTCAGTTCTTCGAGATAATTGTGAGAGATCGAAGCTTCAGTTTGTCTTTGCATTTTGCATTTTCTGAATGTTGAAAATCTATTTGTAAATGTAAATTATAAACAAATGATTGAATTTTTCAAAGAGATAACAAAATGTATTACTGAGGTCAGTGTGGGCTACATTGACTTCAGTAAGGCCTTTGACAAGATCTCACATGGGAGACTGGTCAAAAAGTTAGAGGCCATGGGATCCAAAGCAAATTGGTTCCAAAACTGGATTAGTAATAACACAGAGGGTTATGCTGGAGCATTGCTTTCATGATTAAAAGCCCGTGACCAGTGTTATATCAGTGGGGTCGATGCTGGTACACTCAAGGATTTGAATATGAATGTAGGAGGTATGATTAGCAGATGGCAAGAAAATTGTTGTATTATTGCCAATGAGAAAGATAGTTGGTAAAATGAGCACAGCAATGGCAGATGGAATTTAGTCGTGATAAATGTGAAGTGATGCACTTTGGGATGTCTAATAACAGGAGGACATACACAAATAATGGTATTGAGCAACAGAAGGACTTCAGTGCACAAGTTCAAGGATCCTTGAAGATGACAGCAGAGTAGTGAAGGAGGTATATAGAATACTTGCTAATGCTCGGTAATTGGTAATGCATGGTAATTGATGGTCAGCAAGGACATTATAGGCAGAAGGGCTTGTTTCTGTGCTGTATAACTATGATTCTGTGACTATAATTGCATCTTGTTGCATGTGTTCAAAGAGTGTGGGAAGTTGAAAGAAAATTAGGCCTTGCAATGCTTAACACATTTTAAAAGTGCTAAATTAAACCACACTGCTTGAATCACCATCTTTAATTTTTTTAAAAGCCCCTTTTTAAGCAAATCTTGTAAGTATTGAGTCACTGGGCTGTCATGCTCTGTTAATATTGTCTACTTCCAAAGATCATCAGAGACTCATCCCAGCTAAAGTCACAATGGATGTTTTGTAAGGCATAAATGTGGGATAATTATCCACAGGCACATTGAATTTACATGCCTTTAAAATTGCCACATGAACAATCAGAATTGCTTCAGTCTGCAAATGATAATTTGTAAGAGTGCAACTTAACTCCAACTTAACATCTTTGAGAATGGAAAACTTCACAGTCTGAAACAAAGATGGGGTCTTAGGGCTGCAACTCTCATATTGCTTCCATTCAACAATACATTATATCAGATGTGAAATGCAATTTTTTTATAAATCTACCTAGACCTAATTTAAATATTTGGACATCAGAGTATCTTGCATTCCCACATTCGAATTCTTTACCAACACATGAGTAGAGCCTACTCTGAAAAAGAACATTCCAAACTGGCACAAGCTGAGTTACAGCCACATAAGTCAGTTCAAGAGGAAATTAGCAATTGATTTATTGCCACTTGTACCAAGATACAGTGAAAAACTTGTCATCCATACAGATCATTCCAAACATTAGTACATCAAGGTATTACAAAGGGAAAAAAACAATAACAGAATGCAGAATATAGTGTTACAGTTACAGAGAAAGTGCAGTGCAGGTTGGCAAATAGGGTGCAAGGGCCATAATGAGCTAGATCAAAAGATCAAGAGTTCATCTTTTTTGTCCTCTGAATACATGCTTAGCCCATATAAGTAATGGCATGGTAACATTTGTTAGATAAAATTAAAACAGCTTTTGTTTAAGGATTATGTTATCTGCTTTTTTTAATCAATGTGACATAGTGTCGTCCAGTCCAAAGGAAAAGTTGGAGTTTGAAGTAATTGTCACCTTGCAGGCAGACATAAAACTTGTTCTGTGCATTAACACTTTGTGATAATTTTTGCATACGTTTATAACACAACAAGCATTTTAATGCTCTTTTTCTTCAAGTGATACATTGACACATTTGGGAATTTTATTGTGGATTGAAGTTTACAGTTTTTTTATGCACATCTGTTCTTTAGTCTCATCTGTTAATTTCATTTTTTTTTGTGTTTCTCTGCATAGCTTTTGGGAAATACAAATGGTCCCCTTTTCATGCCTGTTGCAGCTTTGTGCTATGTTGGTTAACAGCTTTTTACCTTAATCCCAAAAGTACATGTGAACAACTTCAAATCAGAGAACTCATCAAAATAACAGAACAAACTTGAATGAGATGGAAATTATGCAATATTGTTCTCTTTAAGGTCCATTGGCTTAAGTGAAAAAGATATGCCTCTTGCAACAAAGTAAATGGAGTGATAAATATGTCATTTTGCGTAATGTAAAAGTTTATATGTAGGAAGGGAATAATAAGATAAGAGATTTTAATCTTCCACATTATATTAACCTATAAAAAGGATATTTTTTTCCTGTAGTCCAGCTGAACAAAATAATTGATCTTTTCCTTCTGAGAACTTTACTTGCATTCTTTAGGGGAAAAACATGTGCATGGATTAATATTTGACAATTCTAATAGAATATAGTTTATTTCAATTAATTAGAAGACTGAATGAACAAAGGTATTTTCAGAGTTCAAAAAAGAGCTTAATTTCCATGTAGTTCTGGAACATAATCTCACAATATATTGTGTTCTCTTCTACTACATAATACTTCACTATAGAGAGAAAGAAAACAGGTTTGGTTGCAAAACGTCTTTATCCAAAATTTTTAAAGGAAGTTATATTTTTAAGTCATTTAACCTGTATTTCTTTGTTTTTGTTTCATTTATTCAGAGTTTCTTTGTTACTGTGGCAACATAATAACAACATGAGTTTAATTGTCATGGCTGAGGATAAACATAGTTTGGAAAAAACAAATCTTATATTAAGTGAAGAGTTTAAAAGAGTCTCCTTCCTTTGTGATAAAACTTGCTCACCATTCCTAGAATTGTTGTGTTTTACTAGGTGGCTAGCAGTGTTGTACTTAACAGCTCTGGAACACTCAGGACATGAACATTTTCATTCTGCCCTTTGAGAAATGCTGATGTAACTAATTCCAGCATGTTCCCATGGCAGACACTTTGTGGGATAGACTGCTTTGTTTCATTTACCTTCTCCTTACTTTGCTTATCAAATGGTTGATGTAAACATGCTAAAAAAAACATGAAATTTGCTCACATTTTCAGAAGATGAATGACTGGATATATTTCTCTTGTTACATTTTAATTTTTTTTAAACTGAGGATGATGAAGTTAACATCCAGCAGTCTACTTGCATTGCTTGATGCAAACATCATGCTTAAGTGCAAAAGAAAAACAAATGCTGCTACTTGGTGAGATAAGCACAATATGGAAGATATTTCAGTTGGAGATGTGACCCAGAAGTTTTTTGTAGTGCAAAGAACACAAGTGAGCAGATTGTTTCAGGTGTAAGTCATAGAGATTTATTCAGGGGACACATTTTGTTTGGTGATTGAGTACTTGTTCTTGGCATTATTATAGTGAAGTACTTAGTTGGTTTAATGGAGAACAGCTGGTGCTAACAGGATATAATCATTCTAAAAGCAAGCACTAAGTTGTAATATTCTTGGTCAAATCTATCAAGAAACCTTCTGGTTTAAAAATATCAAATTTATTTTTGTTGGCTTTACAAAATCAGGTGACACGAAAATAAATTTCTGCATATGTTATTTTTTTAAAGTACACTCATTGCAAAGATTTTTTGTAAAAAAAAATTCTCTGCTGCATAAAACAATGAATTGTAAGTATTCATGCTGGAGAAAGATTTGATGTTGCTATGTGTTTCAACTTATTTTTCTACTGTTAACATTTAAGAGAATTATCAGGAATTCACAGAATAGTTGTAGCATGAAAGAAAGCCATTTGGACCCTTGACTCTACCGGCTGGAAGTGAGATCAGTCCAGCTCGTTTCACAACACTACATCCAGCCCATAGCTATTTTCTTTCAGGTACTTATCCTGTTCCATTTTGAACACTGCAATTGAATCTGCCCCCAGCAGTACATCTGGCAGTGTGATCAAGGTCCCAAACACACACTATGTAGAAATATTTTTTCTTACATAATTTTAGCTTTTTTGTCATCACTTTCATTTCATATCCCTTAATTTGTGAATCCTCTGCAAAGGACATCATTTTCTATCAACTTTGTCTGTACACCTGATGATTTTGAATGTCTCTGTCAGATCCTTTTCTCTTTGAAAGTGAATCACAGCTTGTCCCACACCCCCACTCTCTCCCCATGGTACTGTAACTTATTTCCTTTCAGCTACTTAGCCAGTTTTCTCTTCAGTGTTACAATTGAATCTGCCTCTCCCACTACAGCATTCCCAATCCTATAGACTTGCTACATAAAATTAGTTTTTCTTCTCATGTCACCTTTGATTATTTTCCTGGCCACTATTCAGTCTCTCGTGGTTCTTGATTCTTCTGCCAATGGCACAGTTGCTCTCTATCCACTCTGTTTATACTCTTCCTGATTTTAATTATCTCTAGCAAATGCCCTCATCATTTTCTTGTTTCCAGCAGAAGAACCACAGTTTCTCCTGTCTACCCACATATCTGAAATCCCTCATCACTGGAATCATTTTGATATGTTTCTTCTTCAGCCTTTCTATCTTTCCTAACGTATGATACTCAGAACTGGACATGGTGTTCTAGATGTGTCTGACCAGTATTTCCTTATGACCTCTTTGCTCTTGTACTCCATAGCTGTTAGGTAATATCTTGTTAATAGCTGTTAGGTAAACTAATCTGGCAGAGGGATGGAAACCAGAATGTCAGGATACAAGATGTTAGGGGAAGGAGGGAGGTTTATAGAAACAAGTCCAAGACAGTGTGCAGCGAGGACGGCAGGAAGGGCAGGCAGTGAAGACTCGGGATAATTTGCTGAACAAAAGTACAACAAACCAGGATGTTAGGGTACAGGATGTTAGGATAGAGGAGGAGGTATATAGAAACAAATCCATGATAGTGTGTAGTGAGGATGGTAAGAAGGACAGGCAGGTGAAAAGTCAGGATAATTTGCCGAACATTAAAAGTACAACAAAATCAATAGCAGATACTGGACTAAATGTGCTATATTTAAATGCACGTAGCATTAGGAATAAAGTAGATGACCTAGTGGCACAGCTACAGATTAATAAGTATGACATTGTGGTAATCACCGAGTCACTGCTTTATGACGGATGTGATTGGGAACTAAATGTCCAGGGGTACACAGTGTATAGGAAGGATAGGCGAGTAGGCAGAGGGGGTGGTGTAGCCATGATGGTTAGTAATGATATAAGATCAATAGAAAGAGGAAAGACATTGGGTCTGAAGAAGCAGAATCCTTATGGCTGGAGCTAAGAAATAGCAAGGGTAAAAGGACATTAGTAGCAGTTATATACAGGCCCCCTAACAGCAGTCAGGAAATGGACTATAAGTTACAGTTAGAAATAGAAAAAGCGTGTCAGAGTGACAACGTTAAGATAATTATGGGGGATTTTAAAGTGAAGGTGGACTGGGAGATCAGGCAAGGCAGTAGATCTCAGGAGAGTGAGTTTGTGGAATGTCTACGAGACGGCCTTTTGGAGAAACTTGTTGATGAGCCCACCAGGGGATCGGCTGCTTTGGATTGAGTGTTGTGTAATGAATAGGAGGTGATTAGGGAGCTAGAGGTAAAAGAAACATTAGGAACTAGTGCTCACAATATGACTGAGTTCAGTTTCAAATTTGAGAAGAAGAAGCTGATAACTAGTGTATCGATACACCAATGGAACAAAGGAAATTATACTGGCATGAGAGAGGAGCTAGCCCAGATTTATTGGAAGAGCAAGCTAGCTGTAGGGTCGGCGGAGCAGAAATGTATGGAATTTCTACAAGAAATAAGGAAAATGCAGGATAGATATATTCAAAAAAGAAGGTTTTGAATGGAAAAAAGGCACATATGTGGAGAACGAGAAAGGTGAAGGCTAAAATAAAAGCAAAAGGGAGGGTATACAAGGAATCAAAAATTAGTGGGAAAACAGAAGACTGGGAAACTTTTAAAACCCTGCAGAGAGAAACTAAGAAGGTGACGAGGAAGGAAAAGATGACTAATGAAAGGAAGTTAGCAGATAACATTCGAAAGGATACTCAGTTTTTTTTAATATATAAGGAGGAAAAGGTGCATCTCCGGATTCTGAAGGAGGTGGCTTTAAAGATAGTGGAAGCATTGGTGATAATTGTCTCTGAATTGATAGACTCGGGCATTATTCCGGAGGACTGGAGGGTCGCAAACATAGTTCCGTGGTATTAGAAATGTAGGAGACAGCATAAAGGAAATTTCAAATCTATTAGTCTGACGTCGGTGATAAGAAAGTTATTAGAATCTTAGAATTAGAAGGATGAGGTTCTGGAATACCTAGAGGTGCATGGCAAGATAGGTTCAAGCCAATATGGTTTCGTGAAGGGAAGATCCTGTCTGACTAACCTATTGTAGTTTATTGAAGAAATCGCAGGTAGAGTAGATAAAGGCCTTCGACAATGTGCCGCTGAAAAGGCTGATTAATAATATGAGGGCTCATGGAATTACAGGTAGGATAACAGGATGGGTGGAGCATTGGCTGGTTGGCAGTAAACAAATATTTTTTTAAAAAAAGAATAAAAGAATGCTGCTCTGGTTGGCTACCGTTTACTAGTGATGTTCCGCAGAGGTCGGCGTTGGGACCGCTTCTTTTTACCCTGTACATTAACGATTTGGATGATGGAGTAAATGGTTTTGTGGCTAAGTTTGTGGATGACACCAAGATAGGTGGAGGTGTAGATAGCATTAAGGAGACAAGTTTGCAGAGAGACCTAGATAGTTTAGAAGATTGGTCAAGGAAATGGCAGATGATATCCAATGTTGAGAAATGTGTAGCTGTACACTTTGGAAACAGAAATAAATGGGCAGACTATTACCTAGAAGGGGAGAAAATTCGAAGTACAGAAGTACAAAGGGACTTGGCGGTACTCGTGCAGGATACCCTAAAGGTTAGTCACCAAGTCGGATCGGTGGTAGGGAAAGCGAATACTATTATCATTCAGTTCGAGAGATACAGTGTCTAAAAGCAAGGAAGTATTGATGAGGCTCTACGGTGCACGGGTGAGGCCTCATTTGGAATACTGTGTACAGTTTTGGACACCATATCTTAGGAAGGATGCGCTGTTGTTGGAAAGGGTCCAGACGAGATTTACAAGGATGATTCCCAAAATGAAAGGGCTTACATATGATGACCGTTTGTTAGCTGTGAACTGTACTTACTGGAGTACAGAAGAATGAGAGGAGACTTCATAGAAACATATAAAATGTTGAAAGGAATAGACACAGTGGATGTGGCCAAGCTAAATCCCTTGATGGGTGAGTCCAGGACCAGAGAGCACAATCTGAGAATTAGAGGGTACATGTTTAAAACAGAGATGAGGAGAATATTTTTCGCCAGAAGGTAGTGAATTTATGGAATTCCTTGCAACGTAGAGCAGCGGAGGCCAGATCATTGGGGAATTTAAGGAGGATGTAGACAGATACTTATTTTAGTCAAGGTATCAAGGGATATGGGGACAAGGCCGGAAATTGGGGATATTTTTTCTTTTTTAAATTATTTTTCTCTCATGACACCCCGCCCCCCCCCGGCGGCG
>JARFYF010000094.1:26242128-26253125 GCA_030265395.1 Rhina ancylostomus | reverse complement strand
CCCCCCCCACCTCACCTGGTTCCAGCTGCCAGCCTCCTCTCACTTTAATATAGAGGCTACCTTCTCTGCACTCAGTCCTGATGCAGGGTCTCAACCTGAAATGTTGACCATCCCTTTGCCTCCACTATTGTTGCTTGACTGTTGAGTTCTTCCAGCAGTTTGTTTTTTGCTCCAGATTTCACCATCTGCAGTCTCTTGTGTCTCTATGAAATTAGTACAATTTCTACATTACTCCAAAAGGGCAAAGTGTAAATACATATGAAAACAAGTACACATTTTTGGGAGCTTTTGAATTTAAGTTCCTTTGTATTCTAGGGGGATGACAATTACAGTGAACTTCCACATTTTATTGTGAGCCATGCTGTTTACCATCTGATGACACTGCTAACTTTCAATTGTCTAGTTCTTAACTAATGACCATCCTCTTTTAGAGTGGAAATAAGCTGGATTTCTTTGGAGTCAAAAGTAAAGCACTGTGTATGCTGTAAATCTGAAGCAACACCAGAAGGTGTTTTAAATACCCTATTGGTCAGACAAAATCTGTGGAGAGAAAAGCAGTTTGCATCAGAGGTCAAGGAGCTTTGATGTTCTTTCTGTCATTCTCTTTCCATAGATGCCATCTGGATTGCAAAGTAATTCTATATATTTCTCCTTGGAGCCAAATTATTCCTATTTTTAGTCTAGAGATGGTATATTGGAACAGAATCTACCTTCGGTGACCAACCCAAAAATCTGACACCTGAGACAGGCGAGTTTTCAGTATTCCAGGGTTCATTGAATAACAAAGTTGCCTGGCTCCTTGGTTCATGGTGTAGTTGTCCCAGGATTCCAAACAGCTCATTATTCCTTCTACTTTTGCACAATAAGATAATCGGGCCAACTGGTCAAATCAGAATAAACTCATCATTGTTTTGTTTTGCTAAACTTTGCAGATTTAATTGCTTCTATCTTTGTACATGATTGATGTTTCACATGTGGAATTTGCACTAATTCAAAATCAATGTCAAAACTTTTTGATCAATTAAATATTCAGTAGTGATTTTTCAGGAAGGGGACAGCCACATAGAAATGTATGTACTTTTGAAGCAAAGCACAATTTCAGTTTGTTTTTAGTGCTGAACTCCCAGTCCAATGAAAAGGGCATTACAATAATCTGTGCCTGAAAAGTGTACATGAAACAGATGATTTCATTCCCTGGAGGTTTGTCTGATTATCTTTGCAGTTAATGGAAATTTCAAGGTAGTTTCAGTTCCTGTTGGTTTTATCTGGTGTTGATTGCCTGCATTGGGATACTAAATTGGGTAATGGTGTTTACAGTCTATACTGAGAATGTGCTGAATGAGCAAAGTAGCTTTTCTCTTTGTAGATGGTTTTAGAACAGGCATAAATCCACACCCATGATAAACGTTAGCTCTCAGAGAACTCATCGTGACTGGAATAACAACTTTGACATTGATAATACATTTGAATTGAGCTCCCAAATTCTACAGGTCATAGCAGATTAGTAATAATAGTTGAAGAGGATTCCAAGTCAACTGGAAAATGAACATTTTGTCCCCAAATAATTATTTGATATTGTGCCTTTTGGCTTTGTTTTTATTTCAGAAATAAACCTGTCCACAATGGCACTCACCAGCTTTGAACTTTACAAAAGATTTCATAATCAAATTCTTTTAGTGAAAACTGTTTGGAAACATAAACATAGAAAGTAAATGAATTGGTTGGATTTGAAAACAACTTTTGAGTTATTGCACTTGGCTTTGCTATTTCTGGCTTAGAACATTTCTGGAACGGAAACATAATTCGAATTATAGGTTTTTCTTGTCAAAAAAAATTCATGTATCTGCGTTATTGTGTCTGTAGTTTGGCAGTACATTGCATGTTGCGAACTCACAGTTCATTTATTTCTCTGATCTGCTTAAATATTGCTGGTTTTGAACATTTGGATCAATTGTGCTTTGGATTTATTACTAATTTGGGCATCCACAATTTTTGATTCATGGTGTACTTTGACAGAGGGAACAGCACCAAAGGCAGTAGAGTAATGCCTTTATAAGGTAAAGCTGCTGATATTTCCAAAGGGAATATTCTATACCTGTTACTTTTAACAAAAGTTACTTCCACATTTTGGCAGAATTGAAACTGATGTTGCCATTTCCACACCTTGGCCTGACAAGAGAATGTATCTGATATTGATCAATACATATATTGAATCCACTTTACAGAAGCGAAGCTACATGTACAGAAATTCTACTTTTAAAGCACAGTATTCTTGTGCATTTCATCAACCTTTTGGGGTCATCCTTTTTGATGAAAATATTATTTTTCCATCAGTATACCAATCCACTATGTATGTATCATGCCATCTACATCAATTTTAGTTCCCTCTACATTTGACATCTCCAGCGGTATCCAAGTTGGCCTCCCACATTCTTGTCTACCTTAGCATCTGAAGCTCTGAAACATCTAAACCCTCTCCAAGAATTTTCCACACTGGTTCTCTATTCTAACAAAATGTCCAAATTTAAATTTCTAACTCTTATTTTCAAGACCTTCCGTGATTCCTTCCACTCTCTGCTTTTCTTGTGCATCTATCACCCTTGCCTTTGTAACCACTTCCAGCTCCATGCCCTGCTCCAATTTTGGCCTCTTGCTTGCTCCTGATGTTAAATTCTTCACCATGTTCAGCAGTGTTAGCAGTTGTGCAAGTCCTAAACTGTGCAATTCTCTCCCTATAAGTCTCAATCTCTTTACCTCTTTAAGAATTGTATCTGCCTCTTTAACCAAGCATTTAATAACTTTTCTTGATATCACTTCTGTGACTTGATATCAGTGGACTCAACTTTATTTTTGGTACTTTCTTGTTAACTGGATTGAGATGTATCATTGCATTAGAGATGCCATATAACTGCAAGATTGTAGCTTTTCAAATGACTTGTTTATTTGCAATGCATTTATAATTTGTGGTATTTTAAATTTTGGATACATATGCACGTTTTCATGCTGGTCCACTCTCAGTTGTGTAAATATGATGTAAAATTATTAAAACATTTATAAAAACATATCAAACAGAATGAAAGTATTACATTTGTATAATGCATTGCATAACCTCTGAATATCCCAAAGCAGAGCACAATGGAATTTTTTTCAATATGCTGTCTCTGTTGCAATGCAGGGAAATAATATTCAATATACACACAACCAAGTCACACAAATGGCAGTGAATAATGAGCAGGTAGTCAGCTTTAATGTTGCTGGTTGAAGCGTAATGTGGGCCAGGATACTGGATGAGCTCCCATTCTTTTGTTCAGAAGGCTTTTAAATCTGCCTGAGAGGTCAGAGAGAACATTCTGTTTAATGCTTCATTGAAAAGACTCCCTTGGTACTGAACTGAAATACCAGCCTTAATAATGTGGCTTGAACTACTACCTTCCAATCCAAAAATATGTTGTGGTTGAGTAGGCTAGCACTGAGCCACAATTAAAACCTACATATAAATGCTTAAAGCACATTTCACCTGAAAAAGCTGTTGAAGAGGACCTTATGTAGCTGCTGTGCTGTTAGTGAGTTGTATTTGTACAGCACTGATTGATAACTTCCTTTGAAACAGAGCCTTGTAGAAGCTCATAGGCCTTCTTCAGGCTGATAGCATTGTTATCGTCATGATGAAGATTGTTTTCTTACCTAAAACATGTGTCACAGTCTCTGTTGTATACATACACACATCATAGATGTGTACATTTGAAATGCATCCTTACTTTGAGGATCAGGCATTAGTTGTGATGTTTGGAAGCATCCGATTTGTTTGTTTATGAATTCTCTTATAATTTTCTTATCACGCTCCTAAACTAGGTATATGATTGAACACCTCACGATAGCTAAACCTCGCTCTTTCTTCCACTGCTTGCTAAATTGAGTTGCATAGCAGCAGGTTAACTTGCTCAGCTAGCCTAACGTTATACTCCACTGATCTATTTGCCTCATTGCAGCCTTTTAGCACATCTTTCTATTATCTTTTTTGTTCTCATGAACTCAACGACTTTCCTTTTGAAAGTATTTGTCTCAACCACTTCCTGTGGTTGTGAGTTTTACATTCTAACCACACACTATTCCTCTTCAGAAAATAAAAGCATACCCTTAACAGAGAATTTGTAAAATCATTTTGACATAAACTGTTTCATTTATTCACCACCAAAACTCTCTATAGAATTCTCAATCAGTATGACACAGTGGTAGTTTAGAAAGATAATCTATCAATATGAATATCAATATAAATATCAATATGAAAAATAACAATGGTAACAAACATGCTTGTAAAATCTGAGCAAATCCATTCTGTTTCAAGGATATGGGCAACAGTAAAGGGCGACAAATAGAATATAATGGTCACTCTAGCCCAGAGGGCTGTGGATGTTGAGTCAATATATATACATTCAAGGGTAGGATGGAAAGATTTTTGGATCCAGAGGAATCTAGGTTGATGCTGGAAATCAGATCGGCTTTGAGTTATTGAAAAGCAAAGCAGGCTTGAGGTGTGGTATGGCTTACTGCTGCTCCTATTTCTTAAGTAGTTTGAAACGTTTTGTGCCATTTATGATTTTAGGTGAGGACATTAGTCAGGAGGGAAGATTATTACACCCCTTTCACTGTCAGTTTCCATTACTACTGCTTTCCTGTTACATGTTTTAATGTTTCTATTCACTTCAACAACCTCACTTACTGGAAGTATAGAGTCCTATCATTGAAAATAGGATTTATAACAAGAATTGCTTAGGTGTGTTTTTTGGTAATCATTCCTTCAAGTGTACTTTCCACATATTTTGGCATGCAGTAGATGCTTGTACAATTTCCCTTACAGTAAGACACCTATTCTGCTCCTTTGTGTAATTTGGAGACAAAGGCCAGACTAGATATTTAAAGATTTGCTATGATTTGAAAGAAGGAATTTGTAAGAAGAAATATGTTTTAATCAATTTGAATGAAGTAAGTGATTGGCTGAAGTAAGTGTTTTTGAAAACTGTGCAGATTCAGGCAGCTTCTGAAAGTTTTGGAAGTGAACTAATTTATAAAAGTAATTTGGTTAAAGTCACCAATTACTTATCTGTTGTGTAATTGCTAGGATCAACTTTTAAAATGCTGTGTGAAGTAAATGACTTTTTTTGACTATTGAAGGAAGGAAGGGATATGTGTCCAGAAGAGATATATGAATGAGGGGAAAGTGAGTTAAAAGATCAGCCACAATCTAATTGAATAATGGAGCAGGTGCAATGGGTGCGACGGGGACAATGACCCACACCTGATTTATTTTTGATGTTTTAATGTTAGATGTCAGCATAATACAATGAAGTAACCTCCATTGCTCCATTAGTTAGTTTTGATTAAATTGGTATTGCATAAGTCAGAAAACAGTTAAGATTAGAGTTAGAGATTGTTGCCAAAATTCACCATGAAAATGTGGCTGAACTTTAATATGAACATTTTAGAAAGTTCAGACATGTGGCATTACATCTGTTGAAGGATTAATGTACATTCCCTTTGTGACAGAAATTCATGAGAACTTCAAGAATCAAGGATGATACAGGGTGATCTGCTCTTAAGAGCAATTTTAGTACTTGATGGGTCCTTGCCTTTCAAAGGATTTCATTTTACTAGTTTGAGCAAGCAATTATGGCATGTGTCATTCACTGAACTTGGATCATAAAAGAGTTTTATTCCCATTAGACCCTTTGACTTTGATGGAAAAATAACTGCGTGTTTCCTCGAAGTGAAGCACTTACACCTGGATTGCTGTGAAGCAGTGTAATTTAACTAGAAGCAGCGTAATTTAACTAGAAGCGGCATACTTACTGGCTTCTACCCTCCAATTATTCCTCATTCATGTGGACAGCAGCATTTATGATACGGTGGGTTGCTTCACTGGTGGAGATAATCTACTCATATTGCATAATAGGCAGTTTGTTTGGACTTTACACAACCTTGAATTATCAAAATCACCTCCATGCATATGTCAGTCATCTCTTTGTTCAAAGACATACTTTTGCTGTAAGGATTGTAGAAAAAAGTCATTTTGGTGACTTATAACAACCTTTTATCTTTAGTTCAGTTTTCTCATTTCAGGAGTTTCAAAAGTACAGATTAAAATCCATCCTGATGAAAATGAATTGCTTTCTATTGCAAGGACTGCACTTCACATCATTATTTTTTAACTTTTTAATTTAATGATTTGCCCAATTTCCTTTAAATAAGTTGTTGCTTTCTCCTACTGGTGCTCTTTCGTAAAATTGTGCATCTCTTTCATAGCATTCCCGCCTACTACATCAGAGTTGTCCTATAATTGATTAGTGAGAGGAATCATTCTGAAAGGTGTGCCATGATCTTCACAACACTTCTACACTTCACTCAAAACATGACCAAAAGAACAAGTGATATTTACAAATAGTGAAGCTGAAATTGCCATACCCAATTCATCTTTTCCTTCATGAATTTAATTTTATTGACTTCTACAAAGTATGACATGGATATTATCATTTTACAATCTACATATCATCTAATATGCAACTGAGATTGTTCATAACCATGATACCTCACCTGGATGGAACAAACTTTGTGATATATTGAAAGGAAATAACAATTTAGAACTTTGAGACTGATATGATTCTTACAATCATAGAATTGTAGAAATGTATGATGCTGAAAGAGTCATTTGGCCCACCATGGTTACAATCTAGGTTGTCCAATATGTCTACTGCAGTCTTTCCTTCTGCCTTCACCCCAGCCTCAGGCCGTCTTTTGCTTTATGCACTTTGAGGTAAAATATTTTAACATAGGACAGGAGGAAAATAGAACACACACAGACCTTTTCTTTCTGTTTGTGATTATAGTGTAGACAGACCCTCACTGAGAGTTCCTGGGGTTTCTTGTCCATCAGGTTTCAGAATTGCATTGTTATTTGAAATTGACTCTCATAAGTACTAAAACAGCATGTTACTGTACTTAGCTAGATGGTGTGAAAAAGACTCTTATTGACAATGGCGAGAATATGTCAAAGATATAAATGGAAGGTAGAATAAAGAGCTGAAATTACAAATATAGAAGAATTCAAGGCCTGATTTTAAACTCGAAGTTAGAAGCAGGTGAATGGGGGTGAGAGAATTGGCAAGCAGTGTCTTGTGAGATTTTAACTCTGAGACGTTATCTGTATGCCCTTGATTAGTTTCCCATCCAAATACACAAGGAAGTGACTGCTGTCTGACAGGCAGAAGTATAATGTTGGTCAATGAGAGACCGTCATTTAGGTGACTTGATTGGAGGGAAGGCTCAGCCAGGGGAGGCTTAAACTTTCCATTTGGAGTCCAAAGAATCACTTCAGTTCAAGTGTCAGCCTTGACTTTCTGATAGTCAATGTTGTTGGTTCAAATTCCTGTCCATATATTTGAGCATATATGAGCTGATACTTTGGTACAGAATAGGGGGAGAGGTTGCTGCATAGGTGGAGATACTGCCTTCCTGATGAGACATTAAAGTGCTCAAGTGTCTGTAATGAAAACATATGTGATTGATTGGAGAGTGCTTTGAGATGTCCTGGAGCACACTGATGATGATGGCTGAGGCTAAATAGAACAGTACTGGAAAGTGCACACTTAGATTGCACGGCATGACCAAACCTTGCCCTTTCAAACTTGTGCACAAAACTTATGCTGCTTGAAGAATTGTATGTTTATTGACCTGCCTCGGCACATCAGTCCAGAATCTGCAGTGTGTAGAATGATAGACACAGGTTTGGATGTGACTGACACTGCATTTTTAAAATTTTACTCAGATCCCCTTTGAAGAGTTGTAATTTTTAAATCTTTTATTGTGGCCTCAGCCCTTTCAGACCATCACAATATTCTCCCATCACCAAAGCCACATTTTCTTGTTCTTAATTGTTTCTTTAAAGGACTAGACCAGTGTTAAAATATTAATTGGCAGGAGACATTTTGTATTTCGTGAAAATAATGAAAGATCAGAAATTATTCTTCTTGGAATTGCCTCATGAACAATCCTGTGCTTTATTCATCAATAGCTGATGTATCCCAGGTGAATCTAATATATAATAAATGATCCAAATGATATTCATTTACTAAATAGTTTTTTCTAATTTAGTCATCTAATTCAGAACCTCGGAACCCCTGGTAGCTGCTTTAGCAATTGAACAGTGGCAAAGGTTACGAATGCTATCCTCCATTTCACTAAAGTTGTTCATTTATAAAGATAAATTCTGACAAGATGACTTGTCAGTCACAGTATACAAGAGAAGTAGCAGAATTGAACCTATAATGAAATACCAAACTACTGTAAATTAACATTCACCTATCTGAAGTGTTGAGATCTCTCAGGATTTCAGGCTCCTTACATATGCAGATTAGATGATGAATCGGGTGGCTAAGGATTTGGAGAAGACACTTCTGTTACTTCAAAAACTTTTTCAGTGCTTTGAACCTTTGAGGACTGCATTTCTAACCCAAAGCAAAGGAAGGTAGCAGTTACAAATCATTTAATTTTAGCATGTTGTTGTAGAAATACCTTGTGGAGAATTTTTATCAGGCAGGAGAGAGTTACATGATGCTAAGGTAATTGAGGTCTCAGAGAACATTAGATATTGCTCAACTGAGCAGATACTGATAGCATGAGGTATCCAAAGATATCGTTACAGTCTGTAACTCCATCACAAATGTCTTAGATTTCACAAAACAGAGATTTCTAAACCAGCTGCAACTCCAAAAAATACTTTATTCCTGGGTATTGAACAAATTTCAACCCTGATTGTGGTGAGATTAAGAATTAAATATAGTACCACTGCATATATAATACCACAGCACCAAATATATAATGCCACTGTATTGATTAATATTTTTATGCTGGGAAGATAAGGAGTAAAGCAATGGTATGCAACATTTTAGAGGAGAGAGCAAGATTGACAATCTGAATCACTTCTGAGGGCCACTTGGATGAAAGCAGAAGTCCAGAACTTTCTGAGAAGTCCTCACTACTGTTATTCTGACTGCATCAACACTGAACACCTCATAGACAAGGTGATAACCTCCTAGACTCATAAAGAGATACAGCATGGAAACAGGCCCTTCAGTCCACTAAGTCTGCATCAGACTTCAAGCATTCATTTTTACATTAGCCCATGTAGTCACGGAGAATATGCAATCTTCACACAGTCAGAAGGCAAGATTGGACTTTGGGTGCTGGAGCTATGAGGCAGCAGCTCTATAAGCTGCACCACTCTGCCCCCTCTCCCACCCTCAAAACTTCCTGCAGTTTCCCTAGCAAATCTGCTCTCTGAAGCAACAGCAGGATACATCCGTCACTGATTCACCAGTTCCACTTACCTCAATGATTCCAAGAAGGGCAAGCATTGGATATTTTATGTTTTATAAATTTTTTGAGTTAATTTAAATATATTGAATTGCAAAGTGCTTTAGAGTATTAGCTGCATTGATTTGTGGATATCACAGGAGAAATGTGGGCTGACCAAAAATCTGGAGTGGACTTAACAGCAGACTGTTGCTGAACTGGATCATCTTCCTGGCAACTCCTGCAACCAAGCCAGTACCAAATATAGTGTCTGCATTCCTTTGGAGCCACTAAGGAGATCTGAGGGGCACGTTTTTCCACACAAATGGTGCTGGTTATATTGAATGAGCTGCCAGAGGAAATGGTAGAAGCAGATTCAGTGACAATGTTTGAAAGGGATATGGACAGTTACTTGGATAGGAAAGGAGCAGAGGGATGCAGGCAAATGGAGTTATCGTAGCTAGGCACCATGGTCAGTATGAACAGGTTCGACCGAAGAGTATGTCTTATACTCTCCAACACTAACTCTCTGTGACTTGCTGGGAGGTTGAGGGGTGAACCTGATGACTGGACAGTCTGAGGTCTCCATTACTTCTACCCATGCTCTAGATAACAGTCCAATCTTGATACAGAGCATTAACATAGGAGACAGGCATTGCAAGCTAAACTCAACTGGCATAGAGAACAGGTGCCTCTGTCTCTGGGGTGTCTCTAATAGTAGGAAGAACATTTATGTCACATTGGTCAGCTACCAGGCAGCTTCTGATCAGTAATGTACTGATTCTTCACAGTCTACCTGCTTGAGTTTATGCTGGGAGCTGAGAACTTTTGCTGAAAAAGTAGAATTTGTTGGTCTTAATTTCAAGGGCTATAGAATGTAAAAGCAGGGAAGTTTCAACGCAACTTTAAAAGGGCCATGAAGAAGGGTCCTGACCCAAAACATTAACTGCCTGCTTTTCTCCACAAATGCTGCCTGGCCTGCTGAGTACCTCCAGCATCATAATGTTTTTCATCTAGATTCCAGCATCTGCAGTCCTTTGTTTCTCTTGATGCAACTTTATGGGGCACTGGTGAGATAGCACTTGAAGCAATGTGTACAGTTTTCATCTCTATATTTAAGATAGGGCAGAAAAGGCTCATTACACTCATACCTACGATAAATGAATTTTTGTATACAGAGAGGTTGAGCAGTTTCGGTTTGTAGTCATTAAAGTTTTAAAGATTGAGATGTAATTTTATTGAAATATAAAGGATTCTTGGGTACTGACATGATGGATACTGAGAGGATCTTTTCTTTGGTTGAGGTATCTAGATCAAACACTATAGTTTTATAAGATAAGCAGAAATTTCTTCTCAGAGGGTCTTTGGAATTCTCTGCCTGAGAGAGCTGTGGCATCGAAGTCATTGAATACATTCAAGGTGAAGGTTGATAGGCAATTGAATCACAAAGGAGTCAAGAAGTATGTAAAGAGAACAAGAAAGTGGTGTGGAGCCCAAGATTCTCTCTCATTGAATGAAAGAGCAGGCTCAGGGATCTGATTGACCTGCTCCTGCTCCTGCTCCTGTTTCTGATGTTATTACATATCAGGCAAACAAACAAAAAGTGATTGCACACCGCAGTGGGGCTCTTGTGCTGCATCAGATGATGTTCA
>JARFYF010000094.1:26212453-26231766 GCA_030265395.1 Rhina ancylostomus | reverse complement strand
GCAAGTGGGAAGGTTTTAAGAATGTGATATCAAGAGGCCAGGAGCAGCATGTTCTTATTGAAGGATAAACCTGGCAAGTTTAGGGAAACTCAGTTGATGAGAGATATTGAGGCTAGAGTCAAGGAAAAGAAGGAAGCATCCATTGGGTTTAGGAGGTTAGGAATAAATGAATCCCTTGATGACTATAAAAAGATTAAGAATACTCAAGAGGGAAATCAGGAGGGCAAAGAGAGGGAATGA
Source organism: Rhina ancylostomus (assembly GCA_030265395.1). Classification (NCBI taxonomy): domain Eukaryota; kingdom Metazoa; phylum Chordata; class Chondrichthyes; order Rhinopristiformes; family Rhinidae; genus Rhina; species Rhina ancylostomus. The sequence goes on along the minus strand of JARFYF010000094.1, from coordinate 26,231,526 downwards.
GATAAATCTAGCAGGCAAGGTTAAGGAAAATCCCAAGAGGTTCTATAGCTATATTGATAGTGAAAGGGTGGCCAGGGAGAGAGTTAGTCCTCTTAGAGATCAGTAGGGCTACCTATGTCTGGAGCCACAGGAGATGAGTGGAAATTTAAACAAATATTTCTCCTCAGTATTTGCTGAGGAGAAAATCCTGGTTGCTCAAGAGATAAGGGAAATTAGTGGAGATGTTTTTGGGAATATTTGTATTACCAGGGTGGAGGTATTTGCAGCCTTAAATCCCTGGGGCTTGATAGAGTGCATCCTCGGACTTTATGGGATGCTAGAGAAGAAATTGCTGAGGCCATCATGGATATTTTTTTCATTGATAGCCTCTAATGAAGTTCCCTAAGAATGGTAGGTGGCTAATGTTGTTCAGTTGTTTAAGAAGGGTAGTAAGGACAAGTCAGGGACCTACTGGCCAGTTAGCCTGACATCATTAGTGGGGAAGTTAAATGATGTGAAGTTAGGAGGTGTTGATACATTAAAAAAATGTTACCATAGGTTACAGGGGGAGCTTGATCAGTTAGGGAAGTGGGCCAAGGAGTGGTAAATGAATTTCAATATGGATAATTTGAATATAGTGAGGTGACGTATTTTGGAAAGTCAAACCAGTGTTGGACGTGCAATGAATGGTAGGGGACTAGGGAGTGTAATGGAACAGAAGGGCCTAGGAATACAATTGAAGGGCATAGTTCATTGAAAGTGGTGTCACAGGTAGACAAGGTGGTGAAAAGGTGTTTAGCACACTGGTCTTCATCAATCAGGGCAATGAGTACAAGAGTTGGGAAATTATGTTGTAGTTATATAAGTCATTGGTGAGGCCACACTTGGAGTGCTGTGTCCAGTTTTGGTCACCCTGTTGTAGGAAAGATGTGGTTAAACTGGAAAGAGTGCAAAAAAGTTTTGAGGATGTTGCCAGGACTATAGGACCTGAATTCTAGGGAAAGGTTGGCCAGGCTAGGTTTCTATTTCTTGGAATGTAGGAAAATGATGGGTGACCTTATAGAAATGTTTAAAATTATGAGAGGCAGAGATATGGTGGGTGGTTACAGCCTTTTCCTCAGAACAAGGGGCCATAGATTTAGTGAGAGGGGAAAGATTTGAAAGGAACTTGAGGGACAAATTTTTCATGCAGAGGGTGGTGAGTGTGTGTATCATTTAAGAAGCACTTGGATAGGTACATTGAGGTGTGGGGGTTTAGAGGTATAGGCCAAACACAGGAAATTGGGACCAGCTGGGTGGGCACTGTGGTCAGCTTGGATTTGTTGGGCAGAAGGTCCTGCATCTGTGCTGTATGATTCGGACTGTATGGAGAGAAGACTTTGAACCTATCTAAAGCATAAATTCAAGTGACCACACCTAATTACAATTGTTAAGAAACAATGGATTAGAGGATTATTTAAATCCCTTGTTGAATTAACTTCTTGTGAAGTTCAACCAGGACTGGTGAAAAAGTTGGATTTCATTTTAGCTAAACTATTGGTTATTGTACTTTATTCTGAATTTGGAAGTAATCTTCAGGTAAATGTGTACCTAGGTTGCCTTTTCAGAGTTTATAAACAATATTTTTACAATAATTGAAAGAATGGATCTCCAGTTGATCAAATGTAATCTTCTGCATGTTGGCGATTAGCTTGCGTTAATGGAGACATTCAGAATTCTTTACATCGTACTGTAAAACAGTGAATAAGTAAGGTTATCAGACCAATAAAATCTGCAATTATATTGATGCAGTTCATTTTCTGAATTTTTTTTTTACATTAACAGAAGTAGACAACATGCCACACTCAAGCATTGAGTTGCATTCGATATGCTCCCCATATGAGATTATCTAAGTAATGAGGCAACCCACAAGGCTTCATTGATCATTCTTGTGGACTTGTATTGCTTTGAATTACTTGTGGATGCCACAAGAAAATAAGTAAGCTATTGAATCAATGTTACTTTGAAAATGAATACTTTGCATTCTGTCATTCTGAAAGAAAATTATTTCCTATCATCTAAGATGTATCTGGCAGAGTGTTTTGTGCAAAATAGATCTCCACATTTAATTTTGAGAAAATATACAATTAATCAAAGGATATAACATAAGAACTTCAAAAGATATTATTTACAAATTACAATCTGCAGTTTAAAAACATAGTTAAGTCATTCGGGTGTATCCTGAAGAAACTTTTAGAACAAATAAAGAAAATATTTTAAAGCTTGTATTGTGTGATGCTGAATTGGAATCTTTCCTAAATGTGTATAAAATTTGGAATTATCACTTCAAGAAATTTTCCTCCAAGAGTGTCCATTTTATTCTGTAATTAATAGCCTATTAACTGAATTTCTGCATCAAAATGTTCATCCTTCAGTGCTGTACATCCTGCAGTTTCATTTGCCTTTTAACTTTGCAAAAGCAACAATTTTTTATTTTGAGATGCTTATTTTATCTCCAATAAGCATTATTAGAGAACAGAGCCTTTTCAAGTGGTGCCTGTTAAATGAAGCAGGATAACCTGTGACTAATTTTGCATGTGACTTGGGGAAGCTTGATTCTTAATGCTCTTTTATTTGGTTCACTGTTTTGTGTACCTGGCAAGATCCTATGGTAGAGCACATAACATTTGGCATTACTCTGTTAGGTTAGCCAGGTTAGAACTTTCAAAATGGAGGGTATTTAGAAGAAATACTACTTACAATAAAGCTTGTGCTATCAAATTACTTTTGGAACATAAAAAATATTTGGATACATTTTCTATATGCATCCATCTGTTTGTTGCTTGGATTCTGTTCCCAAAAATTCTCAGATCGCCCTTAGGCTATAACATCAACATTTCTGTTCCAGCTGACAAATTTGAAAACATTTTCTTTTGATCTCAATTAAAAATGCTAATAACACAACCCCAAGAAGCTGTTTCCTTCTCTACTCAAAATAATAATGAAAATTCCACACTGTACAATGTTGAGCTTCTATGCCATAAAGAATATGTTGCTAAGCTACTACAAAGATTAAAGCAAATCCCGCATTGCTTATTGTTATGTCATTTGCCTGCAGCATGGAAGTACTTTTTACTGGCGTGATTTTAAACAGGTTAATATAAAACAACATCAATAAAGAAAACAATATTATGCATCAGTTATTTTATTGTAGATCAATGAATTGGTTCATTACTTTAACAAATTATTTAAAAATATGTGTAGTTCCTTAATTCACTGCAGAAGTTGCACATCCTGAGGTAAAGGTTTGAAGGGAGAAGGAAAACACTGCTTGAATCTCGAAGAATTGTTAATATTTTAGCATGCTTACTAGCTTGAAATTTTTACTTTCTTGAAATTGTTAAAAGTGTTGTCTGAGCGAGCCAAGCCAGCTTTGTCTGAAGTTGCAAAGGACCAGTTTTCTTATCTGCATAATGTGCAATCATTTGTGCATACATATCACAAATATAGTGCTATTTACACAATTATGTCAAGAAACAGTGCATTATTAGCGAAGCTACACAAGAAGCATAATAAACGTCTTCACTTTAGGTGGTGGGATTGATCTGGAGCAAATTTGCCTCCATGTAAGAGATGGGACCAAGCATTGTGCTTTAAGAAGTGGGTAGCTGGGCCAAGATTGGCGTGCTTGCCCACACTTCATTTCCAATTGCCCTTCCCAAAACCCATCATAAGCCAAAAAAATGACCTTTCCAGTGACATCAGAGATTAGACCATCTGCCAGGAGTCAATGCCTTGATTCACTGGCAGACTCTTCCACAGTAGGTTAGGTAAGGATGGGTCCCTTAACTAACACTGGATCCTTCATTGACCTGAGACCTGTATTTGAGACCCACACAATTATTTTTTTGGAGGTAATAGTTACAGAACTGCAACATCAAACCTGCAATGCACAACAGATGACTACAGTTCAATTTACTCATGCCTTATGATCATTTTTAATGTGATTTTTTTTTTCACATTTAAGCTGTGGTGTAGCACACACAAAATTTGCAGTATGCAAAAGAATTGCATCCAATGGCACGAAATATAACATTGACAATATTTTTTTGTCTGGTGGATTGAATTTTTATTCTGTTAATGGGTGTTTTGAAAATGTAATTTTAAATTACTTGTAAATCTCTACTGGCAGGTCAATCTGCATGATGGCAGAGGTTCAGTTTTCCTTCCCTCTCAGTAACTGCCAGTGTAAAATTGTTAAAGTGCACACTTATTGAGAAGCTGCAATGCTTCTGGAGGTCTCACGGCCTGATGAATCTGATGCTGATGACATAATCACCACAGGCACACAACTTGAAATCTATTTCAATTTTAAAGTAGATTTTGGAAAACAAAATACCTATAATGTTTTAATATTGTGGTGAGAAATATTAAAATATCTGGCAGAAGGTCCTGTTAAAATATTTCTGTCACCAGGTACTTGAAATTAAAATACATCAATTATTTCACATTTAGTGATTTCCCAGCATAGCTTCTCTAGTTTCTGAAATGTAAAGCAGAGGACTCCATTGCTTCAGACTTCATTAAGTGAAAACTAACCAAGTACAAATCTTCCCCAGGTAACGAATGTCTGACTTGTATACAGCCCATGTATGTAAGTGAGCATTAGGGAGACCGGCAGGATGGATTTGCTGGTTGCTGAGGAGCTGCAGGCATCTTCTGCCGTGTGGGAACTCAGTTTGGGGCCATATTTCTGACATGAACTGTCTGGGTTACAAGCAGTTTACAGGAATGGAATCCTGCTATAATGTGGGGAGGAATGTATCAGTCTATAAGTCAATTATAAGTTTGGCTAGATTTTGATTAGATATAATGCATCAGACAACTCTTGTTTTTCGTGAGTTGAAATACTTACAATTAACATGATGCATGTGAGGTTTTAGAAAATAATATGCAATATTTTGCATTTTTTCATTGTACATGCCTTTCATAACTGAAAGCAGCAATTGAAATTTTCCACTGGAATAACGTGGAACTTGGCATTCTTGTCAGAAATATAAAGGGGCAAATCATGTGGTGGTTACAAAGACAATCAATTGTATTCAGCTGTTAAGCTTAACAATCCTTCGGATATCCTGTGATACCCTGTGAGTTTGGTATTGATCTGTTCCATCATTTCGCTGGGACTTTGACCATCAGCCATGCTTTCTTTCACTTAATTTTTCCTTTTCAATCTTAGTAAAAGGTTGGTTGAGATATCCTTCAATGCTTTCCAAAGGTTTACGGATTAGATTCATTGTTATGTGAAGTTGCCCCTCAATTCTCCACCACCCTTTAAATATCTCTTGCCATTCAGTTTTCCACTGACCGCGCACTTTCAATGCTTCATTAGGAATTTGATGAGGCAGTTCTGCTCCTTGAGTCTGCTCCCCACTTCAGCTGATCATGGTTAATCCACATAGCAAAGTGGAAATTCACTCTCAAGTTGCTTGCATTAAATGGCCTTATCGAACTGCTGTTGTGAGTTGTGCTCGATCCTCATAATTTGGCTCTGAAGTCAATAGAGCTGAATATCACTCACCATTTATAGGTCTCTTCTTTGCATGTGACCAAGGCTGAATTTTTACTCCATCAACTCCATTTACTATGTCTTCCTTATCCTTTGATACTTTTACCGAACATAGAAATTATTTATCTAAGTTTTAAATTATCTAATTTCTTTGCATAGACAGCAAGGAGAGTTCAGGTTTCCCCAGCCTGTATACTTTCTGATTGGGCTGCTGCCTGACCTAGTTCTTACTATTGATACCTCTGCAAAAGGAAATAGTTTCTCTCTACCTTTCCTGTCAGATTCTGGTAAATATTTTAAACACTTTGGATTGGATTGCTCTTATCAATTCAATTCAAGCCATTATTTTTCACAAAATTGTTTACTTTAAATCCCAGTATTAGTGGGTGAACCTGATCTGCATCTCTCTAAGTAAGCATATCCTTTCCAAAATGCTGTGCCTAAAACTGGTTCCTGTGTTACACATGGTGCCAGGTGGTTTCTAAGTAAAACTCGTTTCTCAACCATTCAGATGTCAGCTGACTATATTACCAGTAAATCGCAACTGAGTTTGAATTAGAAGCTGAAACAACACTTCTTCCACAGTCACAGCAAGTCAGAACTAGACAGTGTTAAAAGTAGCAATAAGTATAGATTGATTGCAAAAGTACATAATGTGCAGTTTGCTATCACTTGAGAGATTCACCTGATGTGGCAGATTTCATTCTTTTGACAAAAAACTAAGAGACAGTTATGTAAGAAAGGAGAGGTGAAACAAGTAATACAAAAATGAAGTAAGTGGAAGTAAAATAACTCAAAGTTCATTTGCCTGACTCTGTTAAAATTGGAACATGGGAAAACACAATTGCATTATTTATGTAACTATTTCAATTATTAGTGTTTGGTAAGCAGACAATTTTAATAAAGTACAGATGGTGAATAAATGAAGGGTTGCTGGCAAACTTACTTTAAGAAACAATGGTACAAGTTCAGGTAGATCATTAAGTGAATGGCAAAGTTAATAGGACAATGGCCAAAGAGATTGGAGTTAATGATGTAAGCTAATTTCTAGATTTCTTTAATATTTTCTTGTTGGAGATATTTGTTTTTGTATTTTTTTTCTCCTTTAAAGTACAGTTCTGGCCTATCAACAATGGCCTATAAATTTGCAGATGTATTTTAGATGTTTGAAATATTCTTGAAGTTGGATCCAAAATTGGCTTGGTGATAGAAGGCAGGGGTTAGTGGTTGAGGGGTGTTTTACTGACAGGAGGTCTATGACCAATGGTATTCAACAACCATTAGTGCTGGGTTTGTAATATACAGTATATTAATGATTTGGAGAACAATGTGGATGGTGTTTTTTTTAAGTTTGCAGATGACACAATAAATGGTGGAGTTGTGGATGGAGATTTATTTATTGAAATGCATCTTTTTGAGTTACTAAGAATGTGCTGGGGGCAGCCCACAACAGAAGATGCAGTAAGATATGGATCAGTTAGAAAGTTGGGCGGCATGGTGGCATATGGAATTTTATCCAGACAAGTATGAGATTATGCATTCGGGACATCAAATACTAACATGATATACACAGTAAATGACAGGGGCCACAAGGGTGTTGATATGTTAAAGTACCTTGGAGTGCAAGTTCGTAGCTTCCTGAAGATGGTGATACAGGTGGATAGGGTCATGAAAAGAAGGCACTGGGCATGCTTGCCTTCATAGGCTAAAGTATTAAGTGTAAAAGTTGGGATTTCATGGTGCAGCTGTACAATACATTGGTTAGATTGCACATCGAGTACTGTGTGCAGTTCTGGTCACTGCACTACAGGAAGGATGTGGTAGCAGTTGAGACAGTGCAGACGTTGCTTGGAATAGATGGCTTTACTTGGAAGGAGAGATTGGATATGCTAGGTCTGTTCTCACTAGAACAGAGGAGGCTGAGAGGGGACCTTACGGATATTCATAAAATTATGATGGGTACAGATAGGGTAGATTGCCAGAGTCTTTTAACTAAGGTGGAGGAGTTTAAAACCCGAGGGCATAGGTTAAAAATGAAAGGGGAGAAATTTTAAGGAAGACTTCGGGCAAATTTTTCCACACAGGTGGTGGTTATATGGAATGAGCTGCCAGAAGTAGTGGTAGAGGCAGGTAAAATGATAATGTTTAAAAGGTGTTTGGACAGGTACTTTGATAGGAAATGAGTGGAGGGATATGGGCTGAATGCAGGCAAATTGGATCAGCATAGATTGGCATCATGGTCAGCATGAACAAGTTGGGCTGAAGAGCCCATTTCTGGCCTGTACATGATTATATGACCCTACAGTGAATAATGTGCATTTACTTGATTGGAATTCATACCTTTTAAATTAAACATAGCTCAAAATCCTACATTTGGTAATCCTAACTTTATTAAAATTGGCTGACTCATCAGACAGAGACAGCTGTGACACAAATTAATTCATTACTGACAGGCACAATTTTCTTGATTCTGTAGTGAAGAAAAGGGCTATCATGGAATCATTTAGCACAGAAGATGGCCATGTGGCCCATTGCCCATGCCAGCTCTTTGGAAGAGCAAACTGATTAGTCCATTCTTCTGCTCTTTCCCAGTAGTAGCACAGCATTTTATCCAATTCCATTTTCCAGTTGGAGTTATTATTGAATATGCTTCTAGCATTCTGTCAGGTTGTCTCTTCCAAATCATAGTAACATATTGCACGATCTTGTTTACTTCATGTGCCTGTTTGTTCAGTGAAATAGCTTAAATCTGTCCTCTGGTTATGTACTAGTCTGCCCCCAGGAAACAGTTTCTCCATATCTATTCAATCAAGTATTTCCTGCTTTTTCAATGCCTCATTCAAATCTCTATGTACCCTTCTCTGCTCAAGGAGAAGAAGCCCAGCTTCTCTAGTCTCTCCATGTTGCAGAAGGCTACATCCTTGACATTATAGAGGACAATTGGTTTATCAGTTTTTGAGTGAGAAACTTATAAAATGGCCACATGTACTTAAAAAAAATCTTTGACTATTTAATGCTAATTCAATGCCCTATCACCTCCTTCAGTGAGTGATTATCAATATCATAGGAAATTCTAAATGTCATAGTGTTGCAGAACACAGAAACAGGCCATGTTATTCAACTCCAGATTGAAACACAGGTAGATTTTGATTTTGGGCTGTCAGTGGGAAGAATGCTCAGCCAAGTCCCTAGAAGGCCTCATGGAGAGGCCTGAGCTAATATGCCATTAATTCCAGCAAACTGTTCACAAGCAGATTGCTTGTTACACAGGACAAGAATTCTGGCAAATATGCGGTGGAGCCAGGTTGCATATTTTCTCCAAGTGAGAAAAATGGGGTAGAGCCGTGACAATTGACCTCAGTTTCAATCCCTTGCAAGTTCAAGGTGGCTTAATGGACTCAGCCCAGTAAAGTCCACAAAAACTGAATTATCACATTCATATTCATAACTGCATTGTGCTTCATTTCAGTCCACTGGTTTTTGTCAGCCACATTTCATTATTTTATACCCATATTATTGGTTAGAAATTCATCGTTCATGGTATATGCCAAATGTGCAATATAGTAACACACTTACCAATGTATAGTGACTTCAATGAGAAAATTAAGTGCACATTAGTAATAATATTATACTAATAGTAACCAGAGGATGATAGTCTCTGGTGCATTTTTTATTCCCCTAAATTCCTTTTTAAAGAGTATATTTATTGGTCAGAAAAGGTTTTACTTTGTTAATAGAATATTGTTTGTTGATGTAGTCATTTTTTGCCTTTTTATTTAAGTACTTTGTCAAATTCCTGTGTTTAGCTGTGGCATACAGCCAGTGGTCATGGGGTAATCTAAATCTGTATCGAGTGAAAGCATTAAACAACAAGGGCTGTCAAAATAAGTTGAGGTGTTTTGATGCAACCTACACAGATTTAGCAGATAAAATGAGCTTGGTTCTACATCAATACCAATGGTAATTTAAAATTCATAAATTACCTTTTGATTATGAGTATTTCACAATGATGAAAAGTTGAAATGTGCAGATAATTCAAAAGATGAGGGAATAAATAATGCATGACTGAAAGATTTTGTCAGTGAATAATGTGGTATTTTATTCTTTTCATTTATAATAGCAAACCATAAAATGTCTCTGGACCTCCTAATTAGTTTTAGGCTTTACAGAATGATAGAAATCTGTAACATAAAGGAAGTCATTTGACCTCTCATGTGAGTGCAAATATTTGGAAAGCTATTCAGTTTATTTTCATACCTTGGCTTTTTCTCTGGAACCCTAAATTAGCCCTCTTCGATGTGTCCCCTAGAATCTCCAGTCACTGCCCTTTCATGTAATGTGTTGTATATCTTAACAACCCACTATAAAGAAATCCTCCTTATTTCCTCTATGGTTCTTTGCACTGCCATTTTTAGAGTTTAATTCTCTAGCTGAAGGCCTATCTTAACCATGCACAGCTGAACTCCTTCAGAGATACCAATATAAAGGCATCATTTGCTATTTACACAGTAATTGCTGGTTGCTTTCTTCTTGCTATTGACAAAACTGAGAGGTGCAGCAGGTGTTAAGCGACTTTCTATTGACCAAGATTCTGCATAAACTAGGTGTTCCCAGACATAACTGGGGCATTCTTGTATCAGTACAGAGTGACTTGAAGAATGAGGCAGTTCAGAGCAAAGCAAACTGCTGGAAGAGAGGAGAAGTAAAACAACTCTCAGCAGGAAGCCATAAACATCCAGAGTTCAGGAAAGACCTGTATCAGTTGATGATGAAGAATCATACACCCACCATTCTAGATATGTGGTACCTTTCTTAATTTTGCCTTTGTTCATCAAAGCCACTAGTTTAGTTTAGCAGTCAAAGGCCCTGAAGCTTGGCTTTTCCACTGGTGTACCATTCTTTGACATTTCTCAGCTCAGGACAAATTGTAGAAGGCCTGATCTAGTCTCTGTTCACCTCCATTCCAATGCATACTAATTTTAATTGTTGTCAGCCATACGCTGAAGTATCCAGCCACCAAACAGTTTATTTTGCACTGGATAAATCCCATGGTCATATTTATTTACAGATGGCATAAAGTTAACTCTGCATCCTCAGTATATCTTCCCAATGAAAAATATTGAATATTTTCTTAACCTATACTGCTATTACCAACACATCTCATTTTCTTGCTTTCTCTATCCAACTTGAATGCATTGTTGTCAATTCTCTTCCTATTCCTCTACATGTTAAAGCCCATTTCTCTTGGAACAGTTCAATTAAAGTCTGAATTTTGAAATTTTTTTTGCCTCTGATCAGAATCTTGCTGTCCCGGCCAACTGCAGTGGAAGAACTAGAAATTGATCATCTTTTTAATAAATGTAACAAGCATCTTTTTTTTAATGATGTTCATATCTCAAAGATTGCCCCTTTGAGACGTGTCTTCCTAGTGATTGTTCATGATTGATTCAAAGTTCAGTGGGGTCACAATGAATTGCATTTGTGACTTGTTGAAGCTCAGTGGGTGTCTTGTCTCAACACTCCCCAAATGATCTAGCTCATTTCTTGGTTACCAGCTGATTTTGTTTGACTGTAAATGTACCTGTTTCCCAGTTTGCTGTTTAATGGTGTTCAGGCATTATTAGTTCTTCCTTTCCTAAATTTCATGTTTCCAGTATCCATAGTATTTTGCCTCTATGTGAAGATTCTTCTCATTGCTATTGATGTTTAAAGCATTTTTTTCCTTCACTAGTTAACTTCATCATGATATTGGTCTCAGTATTAATCAGATACAAACCATTCAGCTTTTACAGCTCCTTGTTCCAGGACTGGTCTCGGTAACCTTGGCATGTGAAGCCCTCACACCTGCAGCTATGCATTCACCATTACTTTATTCCTATTTTGTACTGGGATGTGGCACTGGGGCTAATGAGAGGTTACAAATTTTGAGGTCCTGTTCACGAATCAATTTTCTGGGATTCTGCCAATCAGACCTCAGCCTATCTGACCCACATCATTGGTTTCAATATGTACTACACTTTCTAAGTGTTCCCCTTGCCCTTAAGGTATATGCCAGCACACGTTAAATAATAGCTTTTCTTCAAGCAACCATGAGGCATATAGTTTTAACAGACTATTAACTTTTTTAAAAATAGTTGCCCACCACTTGGATTTAGACTGACCACTGATGGCTGGGTAAGGCATCAGCATGCAAGTTGAGTGGCCCTTTTAAGATGCATATTGTTAAAATTCTGTTTTCTCTATCCAATTTTAAGGTAGGCAACTTTGGACTTGTGCTCAGTGGCCAATCTACTCTGACCAAAGGCACACTCATGATATTAAATTGAGTACTTATTCTTAATTTCTGCACCAAAAATAAGGTTAATCTCAACTGACAAGATCAATATTTGGCGAATCTTGATATCAATTCATTTCCATTATTCATTATTAGTCCTTTCCATTCTGGTGTTAAAAAAAATTACATCAGTTCTCTTGTTGCAAGCTTTTGCATTACAAATGAATCAATTATTTTTCTTTTAAGTGTTGATCTAACATGCCAGTCATTCAGAGGATCATGTTACTGTTTTCAGAATAATCGGAACAATAATATGAATTTAATTACTATCTGTTTTTGTCCTAATGAAAATGTCAACAACATTCAGTCTTTTTAGAAAAATAACACAAGAGCATCAATACCTGGAAAAGAGCTGTTGACATTAATTATGCTTCTTATTAAGGAATCTTAACTGTAGGACCAGGTCTCTACTTGCAGATCTGTTCACTCAAGTACTTATTAGTGTAGTTCATTGAGAAATAAAAGCTGGTCAATAACAACTTCATAATCCTTTAATGGGGATATGCCAGTACAGTGTTCTGTATTTACTCAGGCACAGTACAGTTTTTCTTGTTTGTGGTCAGTACTGGAGCACCTCATTTTAGTTAAACAATTTATTAACCCATATGAAATTAATTGAATGAAATAGGCCTAGATCAAAAGTGCGCATTTCCATTGTGAATTAGCTGTATTTGTTTTTGTGTAATTTAGAATATTTAGCCTATATCAGACAAGTGTCATGCCGCAGCCTAAAAAGCATGCCAGTGCCTCTATTTCCTCAAGAGGCTAAAGAAATTTGGCATGTTCCCCTTGACACTTACCAACTTTTTTTGATACACCATAAAAAGCAACCCATCTGGATGCATTATGGCTTGGTATGGCAACTGCTCTGCCTGGGACTGCAAGAAACTGCAGAGAGTTGTGGACATGGCTCAGCAGATCATGGAAGCCAGCCTCTACTCCATGGACTCTGTCTATATTTCTCACTGCCTCAGTAAAGCAGTCAGCATAATCAAAGACCCCACCCACCTGGGAGATTCTCTCTTCTCTCCTCTCCCATCAGGTGGAAGATACAAAAGCCTGAAAGTATATACCACCAGGCTCAAAAACAGTTTCTATCCTGCTGTTATAAGACTATTGAACAGTTCCATGGTCCAATAAGGTGGACTCTTGACCTCACAATATACCTCATTATGACCTTGCACCTTATTGTCTCCCTGCACTGCACTTTCTCTGTAGCTGTGACACTATATTCTGCATTCTGTTATTGTTTTACCTTGTACAACTTCAATGTGCTGTGTAATGAATTGATCTGTATGAACAGTATGCAAGACAAATTTTTCACTGTGCCTCAGTACAAGTGACAATAATGAACCAATTCCAATATTGCCAGCAAGCCTATGGAGGCAAAATCACCTCCCTGCAGCATGAAAAGTTCCAGAATGCCAGATCAACATGTTTATAATCTCACCTTGGTCTCATGACTGTTAACTTGATAATGCTTAACACGTATTTGGTAGGTTGACTAGATAGATGGATGACATATGAGGCTGGAGGGAGGGAGAGTGGATGGTGGTAGGAATTTGAGGGGAAAAAAAGTAGATGCAAGCCATGAATATTTCCTTAACCACCACTAAGAGAACTCTGTAGTCAACTGAAAGGTTGCCTAGCATATTGTGTATCGTTCTTAACTCAAGCTGTTTTATTTGGTCAACTGCCAAAGAACTCATGAAAGTCATCTCTGCTGAGGTAGGTTCATTGGTGTGGCAAGTAGCTTCTGAACCAAACACAGTTTTCAAAGTATGACCCTATCAGACCACTATTTCTGTCTTTTTTTTAATGACTGAAGCCAATTGTAACTCTATAATAAAATGGGGAGAATTCATCCATGGACACATACCGAAATCAGTGAAACTGAATTGCAGGAGCAGAGTTCATTGTATGCAAACTGCACTGTTTCACATTTAGTCCACACATTTTTACCACAAGCCACTCTCATTTGCATTCAGATATTGTGCCATCTCAGGAATATCCTACATTGGGTCTGACTCTACTAATGGAGGCAATGTATAAAGCAAAGTCTCGATTGTACACTTAGCATTCTTTCTGAGAGAAATTCAGTGGTAGTGTGGAAAAGGGTGAAGGAGGAGTGCCGTGGTGATGATGATGTAAAGATGCTTAAACATTTTAACAGGCATGAGCTCAACTCTCTAAGGTATGAAACTCTCTCTCCTGGTATTTTTGTGTTTAATGTTGAACCAAAAGAGGATTCGGGTCTCCAGCAGAATATCCAAAGAAACCTCTTGTATTAACAGAAGCATTTGTGATTTGCATTACAGCTGAAGGTCATGCAGCTTTTTAGAGAATCAATATCAACCTTTGAACCAAAAATAGGATTGTATTGTGATTGATCACCTTTGGCATTATGCAAAGTTATCAGGAATCTTGGAAATAGTTTGAAACATGCATTTGAGAGTAAAGGCAGCAGTCAATACAGTGATAAAGGATTATTCAATCAATATTGTTGGATATTTGGATCCTGTGTGATATTGCACTATTGATCAGAATTTTACATTTTTAAAATCTTCACCCTTGTAATCACTTCAAGGTTAATTTTCTTATCCTAACAACCTGAATTTCTGAGGATTGCTGAGGGATTGATAAAGTACTGCACGTTTCCAAAGAATAGTCATGTTAATTTTAATAAAATAATTACTTTAACCTCTTGCTGATAAATGACTTCCCATTACAAGTTAATATTTAAGAAAGCCTTTTCATAGAGTCACAGATCCTACATTATATTCACAGAAAATATGCACTGCAAGACTTAGACTATATTTATGACAAAGGTGGGAGAAGAATGACATTTCTGGTCATTAGGCTTAACCAGTACTGGTTATTTTAATATTTATACCTCAGCATTAAATATTAGAGTATATTATTGCTGCTTATTGGAACACATGCTGGGTCTATACTGTCCAGGAGATTCAAATTGATGGAATAAACCTCTATATTGGTTGGGAGCTGGCAATCAGGGGGACGGTGGGTGTGGATGGCTGTAGGTAGGGTATTTAATTTTCTGAACAACACTTGAAGACAACTGTGCAATGATGCCACATTTCTCTCCTTCCCCTATAATTTAAGAGTTTGTTGCTCTATGTAATTCCAAGATTTGACCAACAGTGATAGATTTTCTCACCCTCCACCCACAACATCAGCAATAATCTGGTGGGTTAGGTCACCTGCTTTCTGCTGATAGTGGATCAGCCACACAGGCAGTAATGCAGTAATCTGAAGAAGTAGTTCACACTCTTCAATTGATAATCTGTTGGTGTCGAGTACTGACCCCAAGCAGTAATCTCATGGAGTTGATGGTCCATTGTGGGCAGTATTCTCACCTGAGTGCACCCTTTCATCCTCCCACATAAACTAACTGAGGCACTAAACACCTTCCTGTTGAGATAGTGATTTATTTATACGGCACCCAATCTATTGCATTGTATCCTCTTTCGACAATGTGGTCTACTCTAGTGGGTGAGACCTAGTGCAAAATGATAATAAAGCTTGCAGAACTCTTTGGTTCTACATGTAGGTGAAACCCACAGCTTCTCATAAAATTCTCCATCCCACTCCCAGCTGACTTCTTCAGTATTCAGCTAAAGCTTACGGCAAGATCGAGGAACAGCACCTTATCTTTCTAGTAAGGACCAGAAGCAACCTAACATTGCCTTCAGACCTTAAATACAGCTCCTATTTTTCTGAGAACAAGTGCTAGAAATGTCAGATGAATACTTCATAGAAAGAAGTTGTTGTGAGCTGCCGCTTGAGATGTCAATCTATTGTCAAGCAGGGTTCTCTGCATTCCTGGTCTCATGTCTCTTTTCATTTTCTCTGTGTAGTTTACTGATTTCCAAGCTTCCATCCCATTTCGTTTTTCTTCTGTAACAATTTGCATATTATCTGGGTCTATGCTATATTTTCTGTTTCTTTAATTTCTTTCATTTTTACCCCCTTTCTCTCAAGAAAGGCCCAATAGGAGGCTTGATTCATACAAGGATTCTCATGAGCAAATGCATGTTCATGCACATCAGTTCCCCAAGCTTGCACGGAGGACATCTTCATTGAAAAATCTGGAACACACTGCATGAGAAGAGCTCGCAGGCAGGTAGTCTCACAACATTTAAGAAACATCTGGGACGAGCATTTGAATCATCAAGCACAGTAGGCCACAAACCAAGTGCTAGTGAATGGGATAGTATCGATAGGTCAGCATGGACATGGAGGGCCCAAATGCCTGTTTCTGTGCTATATGACTCTCTGACCACTTGTTCCAGCCATTACCACCCAGTAGCACAAGAACTGCTTTGCTGATAGCTGTGAAAAGTCACTGTGATGAGGAACATCATGCATCTTTGTTATTCAGGAGAGGTTACTGATGCTTTCTCTTTCAAGAAAACTGACTTGCATTTAATTCTGATTTACAGAGAGCAGCAGGTGGAATGGACATGTAGCTTTGAGGATTGCAGATTTCCTCAAAATCCAGGGCAATTCACAAGGCATACTTCACTTTGTAGGAACCATATATCAACTGGCACACCATTCAACTGGTGTGTGACCACAGGCTGTATGTCATGTAGGTCAGTGCCCAATATCCTTGTAGCAACTGTGAAGCTTTCATTTTATGCAGTTCAATGCACCATCAGTATTTGAATACCACAGCAAGCCAGAGGGTAGCTACTCAGCAACAAGGAATCTCACTCACCGCATAGGTCTTGACCCACTTGTACACAGGCAGCATGCAAACATTAAATGCCCTGGTCCCTCACAAAATGTCACAATGGATGATTGTATGCTCAGATGACAATTCCACTGCCTAGACTGTTCAGGAAGACCCTGAAGTTCTTGGACAAATGCTTCTCAGAATTTATAGTGATTGGACGAAGGTGCAGAAGCTTGCAGCCAGGGCTTACTTAGTGATTGCAAAATGGCTGGTAGAGGACTATTGGATTTTCGTACCCAAGTCTGCAGGTGCTGAATGACCCCTCGCAGATCTGGGAATGCCCAGGTTAGGACTACACAAACCTAGAAAGCCTGACTTGGGACTGCACACATCAGCCAAAAGCTAGTTGGCTGACAGGCAACATTAGTGGCACTGAGAGAATCACATTAATGTGATTGCACTTTCTTACTGGGAGATGACAACAGAACCATGCTCCAATCAGGCTGCTGTCACTCCTGGAGGACAGCGCCCTGCCTGAGCTACTGATCTGTTAGAGACAAGTTCCTGTACTCCCGTGACACCTTTTAAAGCCTTATCCATGCTGTAATCTAGAGCTATAATATGGATGATCAACCTTGATTGCATTATATGACAGGGCAGGAATGAAGAGCTATATGACCTGCTCCTTCCAAAAGAGAAACAGAAAATGCTGGTAACTCATCAGGTTAGGGAGCATCTGTGGAAAGAGAAACAGTGTTAATATTTCACATTGAAACCTCTTTGTCAGAACTCACCCACCTTGGTTTCATTACCTTTAACGTCAACTGTAGTTTTAAAATTTGCTGTTAGCTATACTTAAGCATTTTTTCAGGGAGAGTTTAAAGATTTGCACTGAAGCTACTTCTTGACTGATAATTTATTAGGACAAGATGTGACTGGTGTTTTGTTTTCCATTGCTCTATTCTTCTCAGAAAACCCCTTTAAGGATTCTTTCCAAAGAATCTGCCCTTTAAATGACAACATTCATCGACACATTGCATATGAATTTGAGTTGGAGTCAGCATTGCTAAACTATCCTTTTCAGCACAGATATTCTCTTTATTACACAATGACATTATCATGGACATTTAAACTGACAGACATTTCTGTGTTGATGCACATCAAAAGCTGCTCTGATCTAGGAGCAGATCTTGAACAAAGTGATAAGGACAGCTTGTAATTTGTTCTGTATTTGAACTGAATGCAGTGTCACACATTTCCCCAACACCCTGCTAAACAAGTGAAACCTTTGTCAATCAGTGTCATGCACCCAATATCACACTTTTTGCTTTGTGTAAGAGAAAGTTAAATGTTCTGCCAATAGCTATGGGCTTAGTACATATTAAAGGAAGGAAAGACTTGTAAATCAAAATTCAGTCATGCTATATCCTGAAATAGAAAACAGATTCATCAACTTTACCGCTATTTGAGATAGAATTAATTGATAGGTCACGAAGTAAGACAAATTGAGAAAAGTTTCACTTTCAGAGACTGAGGAATCTACCCTTAGAATCCATTGGTCTTTCAGAGATCCTATTTCATCTTGAGATAGCATATTTGACAGTATTTCTTCACAGGTTATCATGTGGGCTGATAGCTTATATTGTCAAACATCAAACTGTAAATGTCACACTTTTCATGTAACAGACATAGAGACACACAACACCAGTATCCATATGTCATTTAGCCTAGGAAGCAAAACTAATGACAGATGTTATTGAATCCCTTCAGCACAGTGCAGTGGCAAACCATAACTTTTCCCAAATGAAATATCACTTCATTCATGTTTATCTAGAAAAAAATCACCATGGTTTGAGAATAAATGGATCCAAACTTAGAACTTCAGTTTCATAGTTAGGAAGCTTGAAATCCAACTAAGGTTTGGATCATTTAAAAAATAGATAGCATCATGTTGAATACACAGACTAGATATAAGCTATTTGTTCTATCTCAAAAATATAGAGTTGGGTCATTCTGTGCTTCTGTACATCCATCTCCTTGGTGATATGGAAAGCATACCTTTCTACTCCCTCTTTCCCTTGTAACTTTACCCATCTTCTTTCAGAAGCCTACAAGTTTGAAAATGACTTTCCTGTTGTGTTAACTTCCACATTCCATGCACTCAGTGTCTCCTAATTTTTTTATTATATTATCAATAACTAACTTACATTCATAGTTCCTATACTTGCATTGCCCCATCAGTCAAAACATTGGGTAGGAATTTGTACCAGATGCAAAAATTGACAAAGTTGTGGGAGGCATCAAACATAATTTTAAATGATACATATTCATCAATAACCTGCTTGCCAATGTGCCATTAGGGTTTCATCCACACCTCATCATACTGTTAGTCCACACATTGACCATGGAGCTAAATTCAAGAGGTAAGGTAAGAGTAGTTCCTTTGACAGCAAGGCAGCATTTGACCTAGTGTGGCATCAAGAAGTCTTGGGGGGGGGGGGGGGGGGGGCGAA